>OZ018335.1:85657755-86337755 GCA_963969495.1 Ceratothoa steindachneri | reverse complement strand
AGAGTATTCGAGAAATGGTCTCGTTATTTCTGCGTAATTCAATGACGTAAAGGCTTTTACTAAATATCATCGCATCGCAACACCAGGATAAATTTTACTCTTCCTTAAGTACCCTTGACAGTATAAGGATCCCCGTTTCTTTGTTTCCAAGCATCGCTTTCTGTGAAAATTAATGACAGTGAATTAAATTTATTGCTTCATAAGCGATGGTAATTGGATTGTGTTTACTTGGGATATCTTATATGAACAAGACAGCTTTTATAAATTTCCCAAGGGCTCTAAATCGATGAATGGAATGTTCCAAATTTAACTGCGCGATTCAAAGATATCGGATTATTTTTAAGACTGAACGTGATTACATGATTAAGCATTTGTTTTGGTGTAAAAAATAAGTAAATTAATAAAATCTTTTGAATATTTATTTATATTTAATTCTACGAAATGTTTCAGAGTGGAATGAATTGATTTGAATTCTCCGCGGTGTTAATTGAGCACATGTTAAAATGCTTCGAAGAGAAAGTCCTGCTGATTTTCCGTCACCGTCTCCTCGAGTATCTAAAGAGTGGAAAGAATCAAAATTTTCCAATGATTTGATGCAAAAATATAATTAAAAAATCCCCAAGAAATCTTAAAGTAAACTTTAAAGTTTAACCAGAATTCATATAATGGGTTGAGTATAGTGGTTTATATGTCAGAATAATCAGATTTATCAGTAACCTGCACTCCATTATTATTTCATTCCTTCTCATATTTTGTTTCTTTTCACTTCATTCTGTCTCTTTCGAAGAAGAAATAATAATAACCTCAATTAACTGGGTGACCATTGTCAATTATTAAGTAGCTGAATCTCGCTCACGTTAGAGGTGCGATTTTGGAGGAAACTTTGATCGAAATTCACCTCAATAAGCGACCGGACCAGCGTTTCGCTCTTCCTCACACCAACTACATGGCAGGAATGCGGGCAGCTCTTCGGACTGCTTGGCAAAGAAGATGGGAGACGGTCGAAGGGAACTTAAAGTTGCGTGCCATTGCGCCGCGACTGTTCCCATGGACCTATCCCCCAATGCCGCGGCGGCTTCAGGTTGCTTTCTGTCGTCTCCGAATCGGACACACTCGTGTGACGCATCGCTATCTGATGGAGCGCTCGCCTGCGCCCTATTGCAACGACTGCGTCGTCCCCCCAGACTGTTCGGCACATTCTTGTCGAATGTCCCAGTCTGGGTGATCTTCGCGCACGACCCCGTAAGGGGCGCGGCGATTTGCCATCCTGGCCGCCGTGCTGACGGGATCCAGCGCTCCGTCCGGCCCCAGCTTAGCCTCTCTTCCTTCCTTCAGATAGCCCGATTTCTCCCCTACCTCGTCGCTTTTCATACAACCTCTCCCACAACTTTCTCTGGTCAGCCTCTAATTTCACAGGGTAGAATGCTGACCTTCTTCTCAAGCCAACCACCCCGGATCGGGGCTGAGGGGGGGAGGGGACATTGTTCCCTAACCCCTCAGCTCCGGTTCGGGATGGGGTTTTTTTAACAACCTGCTTCATCCCCACCCACATCTTCCTCACATCCCTTTTCCTCTCCTCTTCACAACCTATATTTTTTACGCCGTGTCCAAGGTGGAGCCGCCATGCCGAAGGACTGCCAGGCCACCAGGCGGGAGGGGTGGTCCCGAATGGCGGCGCCTGGCTCTGCCGGGCTTGTAAGCACCTCTCGCAGTGCGGGCAACTGCGAGAGGTGATGAGCTATTGCGTCCCGTAATCAAAAGAGGGTCACCATGCCCATGTATGAAAAAAAACAAAAACCCCAACCCCCAACTTCCCCAAAAACATCTACGGAGCCGCCCTCGGGCAGCTCCACCGAGAAAATGGAGGTCCCCCCCTTTGTGCTTGCGCAAGGGACCCTCCATAATTCTTTAACCGGAGAGGAGGCTTACTCCTCTCCTACGCCTACGGGTGTAGGGGACTCCCCCTCACCCCCTTCTCTGGAGGTGCTTTCGGGCACCTCCCTATCTCCAGCGGCAGTCCCTCCTTTGCTTTCTAAGGGGACTGCCAAGAAAGCCAGCAGGCAGCCCATTGCCGACCGCCCCTCGTGCAAGCGGCTCGGTAGGGCAAACCCCCTTAGGGGGGAGAGGGAAGCCAGGCCCCTTCGGTCGCTTCCCTCAAAAGACCTGCTGGCAAGAATTTTGAACCTTGCTGGGGTCAAGGCCTGTGCCTCCCCACACCACCTGACTAGTGACAATACTGCCAAGGGGACCTGCGATGTCCTGGGAGGGGATGGCCAACTGGAGGCCCCTCCTGTGATAGACATGGTCCTTGAGGAGACCCAGCCCCAGACGGTAGGGCCTTCCATGGGGGGGAATTCGGGCTCGGCGCCAAGCACCGAACCCGAATCCGCCCCTATGCAAGGTCCTCCTCAAATGGCTGAGGGCTCCGAGGCAGTAGAAGGAGGGGAGGGATCTCCTCCGACAGGTGCCCCTACGACAACCAGGACCTTCTCCATTTCGGAGAGGGACCTGGCTGAGGCTGGTCCATCTGGCCTGGGGACTTCTGCCGGCGGAGGTGAAAAGCGGGTTCATTCCCCGCCCTCATCTCCTAAAAAGAAAAAGACTAAAAAGACTCAAAAGACGAAGAAGACTCGGGGCTCCTCTCCATCCGCTGGGGCTGCGGGGACGGATGGGTCTGCTGCCACTTTGGTAGGCGACCAAGCCAAGATCGGCACATCCGGCCCCTCTACCCCCTCGTGTGCGGAGCCCATGACTACGACTAAGACCAAGAATGCACAGGGCGGAGCCTCGATGACATCGGGGCCCCTGATTCAGAGGTTACCTGGCGTTTTCGAGCCCGCTGGCTTCAAACGCTTCCTCGTTATTCGCTCCACTGATGGCACCATGTTGTCCAAGGGCAACATGATCCATCAGAGGAGAGGATTAGCTAGTGCAATTGGTAGAGAGCCGAAGGTAACCCGTTTAACGGACGGGAGCCTTCTGGCGAATGCGGTGAATCCCGCCGAGGCGGCCAAGATAAGTGCTCTTCGGACACTTCATGGCACCCCGGTGAGTGTGACGCCGCACTCTACCATGAACTTTGTGAAAGGAGTAGTTTATGCGAGGGAACTCGTTGACTACTCCATTGAGGACATCACCCTAGAGCTGGCTGACCATGGGGCGGTCAAGGTCGAACGTGTGATGAGAAAACAGGGAGGGGCCTCGAGACCCACCCCTACACTCTTCGTCACGTTCGACTGTGACAAGCTTCCTGAGTCGGTGCGTGCCGGTTGGTACCGCTACCGCGTGAAGGCATTCGTGCCACTGCCGCGGCGGTGCTATTACTGCCACCGCTTCAGCCATACGAATCGATCATGTAGACGTGCAAAATCGGGGTCACCCGAAATCTGTGTAAATTGCTCCAAGGTCGCACACGATAAGTCCAAATCGTGTGTGGCCAAGTGTGTCAATTGCGGAGAGCCGCACCCTGCTTCTTCGAAGCAATGTGGTGCATATCTCCTTGAGAAAGAAATCCTGGCCGTTCAGGCCCAGGATCGACTCTCATTCCGCGAGGCAAAGGACTTGGTCCTGGCGCGCCCGGCTCTGCCTGGGACGTCATATGCCTCAATAGTTAGAAAGGCACCCTCTGCTCCTGGCCCATCCAGGCCAACGAGCACGGTTGTTTCCGCGCCCATTCGGAGCCCTTCTGTGGGCTCTACCCAACCTGGGCGCTCCCCTGGTAAAGCTGGCGGCAAAAAGGGTTCATACCCTGCCCCGGCTAAAACCAGGGCTCCCCCCTCTTCCCCCAGCGTGACCGTTTCGCGTAAAGCGAAACGGCCACGCGCCTCCACCGAGTCGTTAGACTCACAGGAGGCAACACCCCTGAAGATGGTCGCTAGGCCATCTTCCGGGGTTCCTAAAGCTGTTCCCCGAAAGGAGGACAGCAACAAAGGAGCTTCGGCCCCTTTGCCCACGCCCCGAGGTGGAGCGAGTGGCTCGGAGACGGTGGTTCCTCGAAAAGAGGGCCCCCCGCCTCCCAAGCCGCAACGCCCGCCTAAAGTTTCGAGGCGGAGGGAGGAAAAGACTCGCATGGCGAGCCCAACCTCCCCCAATATGTCCTCGAAGGCGACAGCGCCTTCAGCGCTTTGTCCGGCCAACAGCGCCCGGGGTTCTGCCCCCGGGAAGCGTACGGCCATTCCCGTGAGGGTCTTCAATTCGAGGAGGGCCCCCGCGTCTCCTCCGAGCTAGGCCTGGAGGGCATATTCCTTCAATGGAATTGCCGTGGACTCCGGGCCAACTGGGAGGAGCTGCGGAGGCTCGCCTCATCCCGTTCTTCGTTAGCTATTTTTTTGCAGGAGACCATGCTAGGCGCGTGCCCCCTGCCTGCCCTCCCGGGGTATAAGGGTCTTGCGACCCAACCACCGCGGGACGGCCGGGCTGGGGGATGCGCGGTTTACACCCGGCATGATGTCTCCGTTCTTCCTTTCTCTTTAGATACCTCCTTTCAGGCAGTGGCTGTGCAGCTGCACCTGGATAGGAGGTATACTATCATTTCTGCGTACATTCCACCGTCAGCTGACTTCGACGCGGGGGACTTTCGCCGCGTCGTGGCACGGTTGCCGAGGCCCTATCTCTTGCTTGGAGATCTGAACGGCAGGCATCCTCTCTGGGGAGATTACACCATAAATCCCAGGGGACAAGTCCTTGCCGATCTGATCGAAGAGCTTGAGATGGGTGTCCTAAACGTGGATGAGTTTACGCATCACTGCCCGAGAACCGCTTCATTTTCTTGCCTTGACCTATCTTTGTGCTCTTCGGATGCACAGCCTGATTTTGATTGGGGGCTGGTCGATGACCTCCATGGTAGTGATCACTTTCCCATTCAAATATTATTTTCAGGGCAACTGCCGCCTGAGAGACCACCTCGGTGGTGCTTGGCACGGGCGCGGTGGCCTGCATTTCAGGAAATGACTGAATTCTCTATCTCAGTCAAGGAGTTTAGGTCGGTAGATGAGGCCGTCGAGTTCTTCTCCGGCAACCTCATCGCCGTGGGCCTGACTACTATTCCTAGGACGTCTGGCCGTTTTGCACGCCGACCACTCCCATGGTGGTCGGCCGAGTGTGAGACGGCCCTCAAACAGAAGCGTTATGCCTACATGCGCTATAAGCGCCGCCCGAACGATTTCACCGTCGCTGAATTTCGTCGGGCTAGGGCTAGGTTCCGTTATATTTCGAAGCACGCCTGCCGCTCTTCTTGGCGGGCATACGTGTCTTCACTTAACGGGAAGACCCCTTTAGCTGAGGTGTGGAAGCGAGTCAAAAGGATTCGGGGCAAGTTCTCGCAGGACCCCCCTCCCGTTCTCCAGGAGAATGGGACCGCAATCTCGGACCCCGCGTCCGTGGCGGAATCCTTAGCGACCGCTTTTTCCGCATTCTCTAGCCGTGATGCTGCTCCGCCAGCATTCAATGCACGTCGTGATGTCGCGGAAGGCCGCCGGCTGGACTTTACCTCCAGAGGCGGAGAACCCTTCAACGACAAGTTTACTGTGAGTGAGTTGCGTTCCGCTCTCGCTTCGTGCGCGGACACCGCCCATGGTCCGGACGATGTCCCGTACGCCATGCTTCGACACCTGGGTGAGCGAGGCATGGCCTTTCTATTAGATTTGTTCAACAGGATCTGGGTGGAAGGTCTCCTCCCAGACTCCTGGCGAATCGCTACTGTGCTCGCCTTTCGCAAGCCGGGGAGAGATCACTCTACTCCGACCGGTTTCCGCCCAATCTCTCTAAGCTCTTGCGTGTGCAAGTTGATGGAGAAATTGGTAAATGTTAGATTAGCCTATTTCCTGGACAGCGGAGGCCATCTGTCTTCTGCACAGTGCGGCTTCCGTAAGTTCCACTCCACGTCGGATGCTCTGCTCCGACTGGAAAATGCCGTCTGCGAGGCTTTCCTTCGTAGACAGCACTACGCCACGGTGTTTTTTGATCTGGAGAAAGCCTATGATACCGCATGGCGATACGGTATCATGGAGACTCTCCACACGATGGGGGCGAGGGGACGCCTCCCAATGTTTATATCTGAATTTTTGAGAGATCGTCGATTCCGCGTACGGGTGGGGGGAGCCCTCTCCGGCCCAAAGGAGCAGGAAGAGGGTGTCCCGCAGGGAAGTGTCCTCAGTGTCACACTCTTTGCCCTGAGCATCAACGGCATCACCTCGGTGCTGCCGGATGATGTTCTCGCTACGCTCTACGTGGACGACCTTTCGATCTCTTTTGGCGCGGCCCAGATGCCAACTCTGGAGCGCCGACTCCAACAGGCATTGAACCGCGTCTCTTGCTATGCCAAAGCGCACAGGTTTCGGTTTTCTTTGGCCAAGACTAAGGTGGTGCACTTCTGCCGCCATCCACGGCTTCACCCCGACCCAGATTTGTTTCTTAATGGGGTGCGCCTGGATGTGGTTGAGTCGCACCGTTTCCTTGGTCTTGTATTCGACCGACGCCTCACCTGGGAGGCTCACATTCGCAGCCTTAGGGTCTCTTGTACCCGCGCCATGGACATTCTCCGTTCCGTGACGTTCAGCGCTTGGGGCGCTGATAGGGCTACCGCCTTACTTTTTTATCGATCCTTTGTTCGCTCGAAGCTCGACTACGGATGCGAGTTTTATGCATCCGCAGCCGAGCGTTTATTGCGGAAGGTGGATTCGATCCACCACACCGGCCTTCGCCTTGCGACCGGTGCCTTCCGCACTTCCCCCATTGAGAGCCTGTTGGTCGATGCTGGGGAGATGCCACTCGCTCTGCGCCGCGTGCAGTGCATCACTCGCCTGTACGCGCGAGCCCGGCGCCTCCCCCAGTCGCCAACAGCTCTCACTGCATCCGCAGCTGATCTCGATGGTGCCTATGCCGCCGAGAGACGCCAGTCATACCCTAAGCCCTTTGGGTTTAGGGCCAGGAAACTCCTTCGAGAGGTAGATATAGCTCTCGGGCCGGTGGCGCCCCTGGTTCTGCCCAGGACGCCACCCTGGAGGGTACCACATTTGGCTATTTGTCGCCACGCCTCTGCTCCCAAAGCTTGTACTGCGCCGGGAGTATTGCGTTCGATCTTTTTGGAGCACACATCGTGTCACGCTGGTACCGTGCCAGTGTATACGGATGGCTCCAAGTCCCAAGAGGGGGTCGGCTTCCACGCCGTATCCCCTCTGTTTGAAGTCAGCGGGGCTCTACCAGGCGCTGCGTCTGTCTTCACGGCCGAGCTGGTGGCAATACACCACTCGGTACGGGAGATTACGCGACGTGCCCGGTTCGGAGACCGGATTGTGATTTATAGCGACTCACAAAGCGCCCTGAGTGCTCTCGGGGCATTGGAATCTCCGCATCCCCTGGTTCGCGAAATCCGTGACGCCACGGTTTTGGCGAGCCGGGCAGATGTCGAGATTATCTTCTGCTGGGTTCCTGGACATGTAGGAATTGCGGGGAATGAGCGCGCCGATGAGGGCGCCAAAGAGTCCGCGAGGACTCTGCGACCGGACCAGCGTTTCGCTCTTCCTCACACCGACTACATGGCAGGAATACGGGCAGCTCTTCGGACTGCTTGGCAAAGAAGATGGGAGACGGTTGAGGGGAACTTAAAGTTGCGTGCCATTGCGCCGCGACTGTTCCCATGGACCTATCCCCCAATGCCGCGGCGGCTTCAGGTTGCTTTCTGTCGTCTTCGAATCGGACACACTCGTGTGACGCATCGTTACTTGGTGGAGCGCTCGCATGTGCCCTATTGCAACGACTGCGTCGTCCCCCAGACTGTTCGGCATATTCTTGTCGAATGTCCCAGTCTGGGTGATCTTCGCGCACGATACCTGTCTCGGTACCGGGATGGGCGGGGTCGCTACCGCCTGTCCCTTGTACTCGGGACGATTGCGTGCACCATGACTGGTGGACTTATTGACTTTTTGGGGGAGGCCGGCCTTCTCCCCTTTATTTAAGGTTCCTTTTTTTGTTATTGTTTTGTTTTAGATTGCACTCTCCTGCACCGGGGTGAGGGGGACCTCCCCCCGCTGCCGGAGATTGCTTCGATTGTTAAGTTTTTCCAATTTATATTGATTGTTAAGTTTTCATATTTTAACTTTAAAGTAGCCTAATTCTAGGCTGTCGTGTTTTTCGGCGACTTATGCCCAAGTGGGTAGTTGCCAGATGGGCTCTATAAAAAAAAAAAAAAAAAAAAAAAAATCTTCGCGCACGATACCTGTCCCAGTACCGGGATGGGCGGGGTCGCTACCGCCTGTCCCTTGTGCTCGTGACAGATTCGTGCACACTGACTTGTGGACTTGTTGACTTCTTGGGGGAGGCCGGCCTTCTCCCTATTATTTAAGCAAGGTTTGTTTGTTTTGTTTTTTGTTGTTGTTTTTTTGCATTTTTTGTTTTTTGTTTGTTTTTTTTTCTTTAGTTGCACGCTCCTGCACCGGGGGGACATCTCCCCGACGCACCAGCTTGCTTCCTTTCCCCCTTTTAGGGTGTTGTTTTTTTTTTTCTCTCTTTAATTTCATTTTAAAGTAGCCTAGAACTAGGCAAGTTTTAATACGGCGACTAATGCCCAAGTAGGCAGTCGCCAGATGAGCTCTTAAAAAAAAAAAAAAAAAAAAAAATCACCTCAATAATTCACGAGACAAAACGTTAATACTTAGATTTCTGTTGACGAATTCAACACATTTGGATACTTAAATTAACAGCATTGTAGCTTAGAACTCTTTTATGTGCCTTAGACACCTATCCTCAGACTAAATGATAAAAATAAGAAATGAAGAAGGCCAAAGTAAAAACAAATCCCTTTTCGCAAAGGTTAACAGGTAATTTATGATAAAAAACTCTACTTTCTCATTTTATCAAAAATATTATATCGTCTGTTAATGCTTCTGTTCCAAAATATACCTCTGAGCTAATACGAGTCTCCAAATTTCCTTTAATAAATTCCAAATTGTAGGATAAAACATCACCTTCACATTTTCACCGTTTCCTCTCCAATTCCTACTATGATAACCATCTTAATTATGCAAAAATTTTAAAATTTTAATTAGGATCCAATAACCTATTATCATTTGGTGAGACTTTTAATTATTAGTATTTCTTGTTCATTATTTTCTAAGGGTGAGCAAAGAAAAATAATACTTAATTTATTTACTTTTCTAAATATACTAATTAAATAGAAAGAAAGAAATAGGTTGGAAGTAGAAAGTTTCATCTTTCTGAGAAATAGAAATGTCATAGTATGTAATTTAATGGAATCCATTGTAGTGGTATTTTAAAGATGAAAAAACGTCAGAATTCGACGAGGTGAACATTTATCAAGGTAAATATTGAGGAAAAAATATTTATGTCTAGTAGCAGGAGGTGAGAATTCTCACCATTCCAGAAACGTTTCTGGTTGCAATATTTATGGAGAATCTTAAGTGCAAAATTATTGGAAAATATAAGGTCACTGCCATATAAGATTGGTTCACAAATATCACTAGCATTAGATATGAGTCCACACACTGCCAGAGACACCACTCATAAGTAAACCTTTCTTATTAGGATCCACATGGCTTTTTGCCAATCCAAACTTTCATTTTATATATTTGAAGTATCTGAGTTGCCATTAGTAAACTTATCATCATTCCAAAATACACATTTTTAGCTAGAGGTGAGCTATTTATTCAATGTTACATTCAATTTTCTTCTATCTTTGCCTAAGATATCTGCTGTTAGTATTATTTTTTTATACTTCCCTTACGTTTCTTCTTTCTTCACGCAACTTGCCATTTCTGAATTTGAGCAGCACATTCTCTTTTCTCAATTACCTAATATATGGGTAACTAAGGGAAAATAAATCTTTAGCTGCTTTATTTTATCGTAATAACGCCATATTATTCGTTCACATAATATCTTTACGTCTCACCTCATGATTAGGACCATAAATGACATGTGGGTTACATGGTTCTACTTTTCACCTATATTTTTTCACTAATTTTTCAAAACATTCGTATCATTGATTAAAATTCCTCCAAGTAATGGATTATTCGATTATAAAATATAAATTATCATATCACTCCATACATGTATTGTGATATCGCAGAATTTTGAGTACTGAACACTGAAAATTCATCCAAAACATACCCTGCCTTAAGCCGTAACTTAAAATGATCACCCTTTATTTTCTCCTCCCTCGCTAACATTTCTTATGTTCTTTATTTATTTCCCGAGAAATTATGCAAAATTGTAATTTTTAAGAACTAAAGGCGTGTTATCATAAAAGTCCACTACATAAGGAAAAACATAACAGGAACTTCATGCCGCAGAACAGCCTCGCCTCGATGGTTTATATTTGTGTGCGCAATAAAACTGTTGTTTTGATTTCTTTCCTTTTGTTTTGTTTTGTGAATTTAAAAGCAATTTTTTAGTCTGCTCATCTTTAACTAGAACAATTTTGTGTAGCTATTATATACCTGGCAGCTTTGTGGTGGCAAATCATTTCTAGAAACGATTCAACCTGTATATGCTAGATTGAGAACATCTAAACGAAGTAGAATCTGCAAAGTTGGGAAGTCATCTAAATACCTATTTATACTATTTCTGCACGGACACTGATTGACTCAATTGCAATGTGACTTTTATTCCCACAAATCCACAAACCCAAAAGAGGCAAGACACATAATGTTTACTTCTAGCCAGTAACACGAAATCAAAAAATATCAGGAGTCTATCTTTTAATGCACAGAGTAAGAGAAACAAACTCGCGAGTCTCGTTGCAATTGAATATTTCTACTTTATTGCAATAATCACATCCTAAGTGAAATTAAACATTAAATATTTCATAATCATATTTAATGTAAATGGTTAGAATATTTTAAAGATAAACATACGATTGAATGTGGAATTGTCTTCTTATATGTATGAGACAATTTAAACGCAACTAGTTACTCGCACCACTACAAGAAGTAATACGGATACTTTATTATTTTATATAGCCTTCTAATATAGGACTCACGCATTTCATACAAAATTATGAGAATCATTATAATTTCTAAGCAATGTTGCTACCAGCTTTAAACGATCATACGAAGCGATTTTAATAATGAAGAACTGATAAAGAAGGAAAACTCTTGCTCTTTTTTTACGCCAAATCAATCTCAACCGAATTCTTAAAAGAGCCAACCTTAGTAGGTGAACATTTGAGCAATGCAACTACAATGATATTTGATTTAACTTAAAAGCGGTTTTACAAATAAAAAAACTGAAGAGAAAATATTATTAAATTCATAACGATGAATTTCGTTGCTTTTGATAGTAAAATAAAGCGAGTTGAGTGGACAAAACTCCTCAATTTGAACGGTATCGTTGCGAGGCACAACATTTTTTAAATATTTATTTTTACTTAATAATAATGTTTTCGAAAATTCTTTTAAGCCTTGCTGTACATAGACAAGGGCGGAAAAGACAGTCAGATATTTAAAAAAGTGCAAGAGAGAACTGTAGAACGAACACTAGTTTTTCTCGGGGCCATGGGTTCTGTAGGTCGTGCCGCTGATCCAGATTACATATGTAGCAGGACCATGGCCCCTAATACTTCACGCCCTTGCATGATAAAAAATATTAAGTACGATAACGAATGAGTTGAAAAATAGAAGAACCAACCGTTGGACATAGATGCAAGTTGATGCCCTTAAGTTGGCATCCGTCATCATCCATTTAGATGGACATCCCAAAGCAAACTCGCAACTGATAAATCATAGCTTAAACCTTGCTATAACAAAAATAAACCTCTATTATCACTTACTAAAAGAAAATAGCTACAGCATTACTTGCCTAAAAGACTACTCAAATAGTCTTTCTCTAACGTATAAGGAAACCCTAAACATTTATATGAGTATGTAAGTCATAGGAAACCAATTCCATATTATATATGGCTAATTAAAAATAATAAAGAAATGCAGTTATTGAACCCCGTAAGGGGCGCGGCGATTTGCCATCCTAGCCGCCGTGCTGACGGGACTCAGCACCCCATCCGGCCTCAGCTTAGCGCCTCTTCCTTTCTTCAAAACACTTGTTTCCTCCCTTTTCATATAACCTCTCCCACAACTTTCTCTGGTCAGCCTCTAATTGCACAGGGTAGATGCTGACATTCCTTTCAGCCAACCGTCCCCCCGTAAGGGGCGCGGAGATTTGCCATCCTGGCCGCCGTGCTGACGGGATCCAGCGCCCCGTCCGGCCCCAGCTTAGCCTCTCTTCCTTCCTTCAGATAGCCTGTATTCCTATCCTACCTCGTCGCTTTTCATACAACCTCTCCCACAACTTTCTCTGGTCAGCCTCTAATTTCACAGGGTAGATGCTGACCTTCTTCTCAGCCAATCGTCCCGGATCGGGGCTGAGGGGGGAGGGGACAATGTCCCCTAACCCCTGAGCTCCGGTCTGGGGTGGTTGGCTTTTAACAACCTGCTTCATCCCCACCCATACCTTCCTCACATCCCTTTTCCTCTCGTCTTCAAAATCTATCCGTTTTACGCCGTGTTCAAGGTGGAGCCGCCATGCCGAAGGACTGCCAGGCCACCAGGCGGGAGGGGTGGTCCCAAATGGCGGCGCCTGGCTCTGCCGGGCCTGTAAGCACCTCTTGCAGTGCGGGCTACTGCAAGAGGTGGTGAGCGATTGCGTCCCTTAAAACAAAGAGGGTCACCATGCCCAATGATGAAACAAAAAAACATCTCCCCTTAATTCCCCCTATAACAACAACGGAGCCGCCCTCGTGCAGCTCCACAGAAAAGATGGAGGTCCCCCCCCCTGTGCTTGCGCAGGGGACCCTCCATACCTCTTTAACCGGAGAGGAGGCTTACTCCTCTCCTACGCCTACGGGTGTAGGGGACTCCCCCTCACCCCCTTCTCTGGAGGTGCTTTCGGGCACCTCCCTATCTCCAGCGGCAGTCCCTCCTATGCTTTCTAAGGGGACTGCAAAGAAAGCCAGCAGGCAGCCCATTGCCAAACGCCCCTCGTACAAGCGGCTCAGGAGGGCAAACCCCTTTAGGGGGGAGAGGTAGGCCAGGCCCCTTCGGTCGCTTCCCTCAAAAGACCTGCTGGCAAAAATATTAAACATTGCCGGGGTCAAGGCCTGTGCCTCCCCACTAAAGACTTATGACGCTGCCAAGGGGACCTGCGATGTCCTGGGAGGGGATGGCCAACTGGAGGCCCCTCCTGTGATAGACATGGTCCTTGAGGAAAACCAGCCTCAGACGGTAGGGCCTTCCATGGGGGGGAATCCGGGCTTGGCGCCAAGCACCGAACCCGAATCCGCCCCTATGCAAGTTCCTCATCAAACGGCTGTGGATTCTCAGGCAGGACAAGGAGGGGAGGGATCTCCTCCAAATGAATCCCCTGCGCCCACCGGGACCTTCTCCATTTCAGAGAAGGACCTGGCTGAGGCCGGTCCATCTGGCCTGGGGACTTCTACCGGCGGAGGTGAGAAGCGGGTTCATTCCCCGCCCTCCTCTCCTAAAAAGAAGAAAAAGACAAGAAAGACGAAAAAGACTCGGGGCTCCTCTCCATCCGCGGGGGCTGCGGGGATGGGTCTGCTGCCACTTTGGTAGGCGACCAAGCCAAGATCGGCACATCCGGCCCCTCTACCCCCTCGTGTGCGGAGCCCCTGACTAAGACCAAGAGTGCACAGGGCGGAGCCTCGATGACATCGGGGCCCCTCATTCAGAGGTTACCTGGCGTTTTCGAGCCCGCTGGCTTCAAACGCTTCCTCGTTATTCGCTCCACTGATGGCACCATGTTGTCCAAGGGCAACATGATCCATCAGAGGAGAGGATTAGCTAGTGCAATTGGTAGAGAGCCGAAGGTAACCCGTTTCTCGGACAGGAGCCTTCTGGCGAATGCGGCGAATCCCACCGAGGCGGCCAAGATAAGTGCTCTTCGGACACTTCATGGCACCCCGGTGAGTGTAACGCCGCACTCTACCATGAACTTTGTAAAAGGAGTAGTTTATGCGAGGGAACTCGTTGACTACTCCATAGAAGACATCACCCTAGAGCTAGCCGACCATGGGGCGGTCAAGGTCAAACGTGTGATGAGAAAACAGGGAGGGGCCTCGAGACCCACCCCTACACTCTTCGTCACGTTCGACTGTGACAAGCTCCCTGAGTCGGTGCGTGCCGGTTGGTACCGCTACCGCGTGAAGGCATTCGTGCCACTACCGCGGCGGTGCTATTACTGTCACCGCTTCGGCCACACGAATCGATCATGTAGACGTGCAAAATCGGGGTCACCCGAAGTATGTGTAAATTGCTCCAAGGTCGCACACGATAAGTCCAAATCGTGTGTGGCCAAGTGTGTCAATTGCGGAGAGCCGCACCCTGCTTCTTCGAAGCAATGTGGTGCATATCTCCTTGAGAAAGAAATCCTGGCCGTTCAGGCCCAGGATCGACTCTCATTCCGCGAGGCTAAGGACTTGGTCCTGGCGCGCCCGGCTCTGCCTGGGACGTCATATGCCTCAATAGTTAGAAAAGCACCCTCTGCTCCTGGCCCATCCAGGCTAACGCGCACGGTTGTTTCCGCGCCCATTCGGAGCCCTTCTGCGGGTTCTACTACACCCGGGCGCTCCCCTGGTAGAGCTGGTGGCAAAAAGGGTTCACACCCAGCCCCGGCTAATACCAGGGCTCCCCCCTCTTCCCCCAGCGTGACCGTTTCCCGTAAGGCGAAACGGCCACGCGCCTCCACAGAGTCGTTAGACTCACAGGAGGCAACACCCCTGAAGATGGTCGCTAGGCCATCTTCCGGGGTTCCTAAAGCTGTTCCCCGAAAGGAGGACAGCAACAAAGGAGCTTCGGCCCCTTCGCCCACGCCCCGAGGTGGAGCGAGTGGCTCGGAGACGGTGTTTCCTCGAAAAGAGGGCCCCCCGCCTACCAAGCCGCAACGCCCGCCTAAGGTTTCGAGGCGGAGGGAGGAAAAGACTTGCATGGCGAGCCCAACCTCCCCCAATAAGTCCTCGAAGGCGACAGCGCCTTCAGCGCTTTGTCCGGCCAACAGCGCCCGGGGTTCTGCCCCCGGGAAGCGTACGGCCATTCCCGTGAGGGTCTTCAATTCGAAGAGGGCCCCCGCGTTTCCTCCGAGCTAGGCCTGGAGGGCATATTCCTTCAATGGAATTGCCGTGGACTCCGGGCCAACTGGGAGGAGCTGCGAAGGCTCGTCTCGTCCCGTTCCCCGTTAGCTATTTTTTTGCAGGAGAAAATGCTAGGCGCGTGCCCGCTGCCTGCCCTCCCGGGGTATAAGGGTCTTGCGACCCCACCACCGCGGGATGGCCGGGCTGGGGGATGCGCGGTTTACACCCGGCATGATGTCTCCGTTCTTCCTTTCTCTTTAGATACCTCCTTTCAGGCAGTGGCTGTGCAGCTGCACCTGGATAGGAGGTATACTATCATTTCTGCGTACATTCCACCGTCAGCTGACTTCGACGCGGGGGACTTCCGCCGCGTCGTGGCACGGTTGCCGAGGCCCTATCTCTTGCTTGGAGATCTGAACGGCAGGCATCCTCTCTGGGGAGATTACTCCATAAATCCCAGGGGACAAGTCCTTGCCGATCTGATCGAAGAGCTTGAGATGGGTGTCCTAAACGTGGATGAGTTTACGCATCACTGTCCGAGAACCGCTTCATTTTCTTGCCTTGACCTATCTTTGTGCTCTTCGGATGCACAGCCTGATTTTGACTGGGGGATGGTCGATGACCTCCATGGTAGTGATCACTTTCCCATTCAAATATCATTTTCAGGGCAACTGCCGCCTGAGAGACCACCTCGCTGGTGCTTGGCGCGGGCGCGGTGGCCTGCATTTCAGGAAATGACTGAATTCTCTATCTCAGTCGAGGAGTTTAGGTCGGTAGATGAGGCCGTTGAGTTCTTCTCCGGCAACCTCATCGCCGTAGGCCTGACTACTATTCCTAGGACGTCTGGCCGTTTTGCACGCCGACCACTCCCATGGTGGTCGGCCGAGTGTGAGACGGCCCTCAAACAAAAGCGTTATGCCTATATGCGCTATAAGCGCCGCCCGAACGATTTCACTGTCGCTGAATTTCGTCGGGCTAGGGCTAGGTTCCGTTATATTTCGAAGCACGCCCGCCGCTCTTCTTGGCGGGCATACGTGTCTTCACTTAACGGGAAGACCCCTTTAGCTGAGGTGTGGAAGCGAGTCAAAAGGATTCGGGGCAAGTTCTCGCAGGACCCCCCTCCCGTTCTCCAGGAGAATGGGACCGCAATCTCGGACCCCGCGTCCGTGGCGGAATCCTTAGCGACCGCTTTTTCCGCATTCTCTAGCCGTGATGCTGCTCCGCCAGCATTCAATGCACGTCGTGATGTCGCGGAAGCCGCCGGCTGGACTTTACGTCCAGAGGCGGAGACCCTTCAACGACAAGTTTACTGTTAGTGAGTTGCGTTCCGCTCTCGCTTCGTGCGCGGACACCGCCCATGGTCCAAACGATGTCCCGTACGCCATGCTTCGACACCTGGGTGAGCGAGGCATGGCCTTTCTGTTAGATTTGTTCAACAGGATCTGGGTGGAAAGTCTTCTCCCAGACTCCTGGCGAATCGCTACTGTGCTCGCCTTTCGCAAGCCGGGGAGAGATCACTCTACTCCGACCGGTTTCCGCCCAATCTCTCTAAGCTCTTGCGTGTGCAAGTTGATGGAGAAATTGGTAAATGTTAGATTAGCCTATTTCCTGGACAGCGGAGGCCATCTGTCTTCTGCACAGTGCGGCTTCCGTAAGCTCCACTCCACGTCGAATGCTCTGCTCCGACTGGAAAGTGCCGTCTGCGAGGCTTTCCTTCGTAGACAGCACTACGCCACGGTGTTTTTTGATCTGGAGAAGGCCTATGATACCGCATGGCGATACGGTATCATGGAGACTCTCCACACGATGGGGGCGAGGGGACGCCTCCCAATGTTTATATCTGAATTTTTGCGAGATCGTCGATTCCGCGTACGGGTGGAGGGAGCCCTCTCCGGCCCAAAGGAGCAGGAAGAGGGTGTCCCGCAGGGAAGTGTCCTCAGTGTCACACTCTTTGCCCTGAGCATCAACGGCATCACCTCGGTGCTGCCAGAAGATGTTCTCGCTACGCTCTACGTGGACGACCTTTCGATCTCTTTTGGCGCGGCCCGGATGCCCACTCTGGAGCGTCGACTCCAACAGGCATTGAACCGCGTCTCTCGCTATGCCGAAGCTCACAGGTTTCGGTTTTCTTTGGCCAAGACTAAGGTGGTGCACTTCTGCCGCCATCCACGGCTTCACCCCGACCCAGATTTTTTTCTTAATGGGGTGCGCCTGGATGTGGTTGAGTCGCACCGTTTCCTTGGTCTTGTATTCGACCGACGCCTCACCTGGGAGGCTCATATTCGCAGCCTTAGGGTCTCTTGTACCCGCGCCATGGACATTCTCCGTTCCGTGACGTTCAGCGCTTGGGGCGCTGATAGGGCTACCGCCTTACTTTTTTATCGATCCTTTGTTCGCTCGAAGCTCGACTACGGATGCGAGTTTTATGCATCCGCAGCCGAGCGTTTATTGCGGAAGGTGGATTCGATCCACCACACCGGCCTTCGCCTTGCGACCGGTGCCTTCCGCACTTCCCCCATTGAGAGCCTGTTGGTCGATGCTGGGGAGATGCCACTCGCTCTGCGCCGCGTGCAGTGCATCACTCGCCTGTACGCGCGAGCCCGGCGCCTCCCACAGTCGCCAACAGCTCTCACTGCATCCGCAGCTGATCTCGATGGTGCCTATGCCGCCGAGAGACGCCAGTCATACCCTAAGCCCTTTGGGTTTAGGGCCAGGAAACTTCTTCGAGAAGTAGATATCGCTCTCGGGCCGGTGGCGCCCCTGGTTCTGCCCAGGACGCCACCCTGGAGGGTACCACATTTGGCTATTTGTCGCCACGCCTCTGCTCCCAAAGCTTGTACTGCGCCGGGAGTATTGCGTTCGACCTTTTTGGAGCACACATCGTTTCACGCTGGTACCGTGCCAGTGTATACGGATGGCTCCAAGTCCCAAGAGGGGGTCGGCTTCCACGCCGTATCCCCTCTGTTTGAAGTCAGCGGGGCTCTACCAGGCGCTGCGTCTGTCTTCACGGCCGAGCTGGTGGCAATACACCACTCGGTACGGGAGATTACGCGACGTGCCCGGTTCGGAGACCGGATTGTGATCTATAGCGACTCACAAAGCGCCCTGAGTGCTCTCCGGGCATTGGAATCTCCGCATCCCCTGGTTCGCGATATCCGTGACGCCACGGTTTTGGCGAGCCGGGCAGATGTCGAGATTATCTTCTGCTGGGTTCCTGGACATGTAGGAATTGCGGGGAATGAGCGCGCCGATGAGGGCGCCAAAGATTCCGCGAGGACTCTGCGACCGGACCAGCGTTTCGCTCTTCCTCACACCGACTATATGGCAGGAATACGGGCAGCTCTTCGGACTGCTTGGCAAAGAAGATGGGAGACGGTCAAAGGGAACTTAAAGTTGCGTGCCATTGCGCCGCGACTGTTCCCATGGACCTATCCCCCAATGCCGCGGCGGCTTCAGGTTGCTTTCTGTCGTCTCCGAATCGGACACACTCGTGTGACGCATCGCTATCTGATGGAGCGCTCGCCTGCGCCCTATTGCAACGACTGCGTCGTCCCCCAGACTGTTCGGCACATTCTTGTCGAATGTCCCAGTCTGGGTGATCTTCGCGCACGATACCTGTCCCAGTACCGGAATGGGCGGGGTCGCTACCGCCTGTCCCTTGTGCTTGGGACAGATTCGTGCACACTGACTTGTGGACTTGTTGACTTCTTGGGGGAGGCCGGCCTTCTCCCTATTATTTAAGCAAGGTTTGTTTGTTTTGTTTTTTGTTGTTGTTTTTTTGCATTTTTTGTTTTTTGTTTGTTTTTTTTTCTTTAGTTGCACGCTCCTGCACCGGGGGGACATCTCCCCGACGCACCAGCTTGCTTCCTTTCCCCCTTTTGGGGTGTTGTTTTTTTTTCTCTCTTTAATTTCATTTTAAAGTAGCCTAGAACTAGGCCAGTTTTAATACGGCGACTAATGCCCAAGTAGGCAGTCGCCAGATGAGCTCTTATAAAAAAAAAAAAAAAAAAAAAAATCAGCCAACCGTCCCGCATCGGGGCTGAGGGGGTGGGGGACAATGTTCCCTAACCCCTGAGCTCCGGTCTAGGGTGGCGGGTTTTTAACAACCTGCTTCATCCCCACCCATACCTTCCTCACATCCCTTTTCCTCTCCTCTTCACATTCTATCTGTTTTACGCCGTGTCTAAGGTGGAGCCGCCATGCCGAAGGACTGCCAGGCCACCAGGCGGGAGGGGTGGTCCCAAATGGCGGCGCCTGGCTCTGCCGGGCTTGTAAGCACCTCTTGCAGTGCGGGCTACTGCAAGAGGTGGTAAGCGATTGCGTCCCGTAAAACAAAGAGGGTCACCATGCCCAATGATGAAAAAAAAAAACATCTCCCCTTAATTCCCCCTAAAACAACGGAGCCGCCCTCGTGCAGCTCCACAGAAAAGATGGAGGTCCCCCCCATCCTGTGCTTGCGCAGGGGACCCTCCATACCTCTTTAACCGGAGAGGAGGCTTACTCCTCTCCTACACCTACGGGTTTAGGGGACTCCCCCTCACCCCCTTCTCTGGAGGTGCTTTCGGGCACCTCCCTATCTCCAGCGGCAGTCCCTCCTTTGCTTTCTAAGGAGACTGCCAAGAAAGCCAGCAGGCAGCCCATTGCCGACCGCCCCTCGTACAAGCGGCTTGGTAGGGGCAAACCCTCTTAGGGGGGAGAGGGAAGCCAGGCCCCTTCAAGAGCTTCCCTAAAAAGACCTGCTGGCAAAAATATTAAACCTTGCCGGGGTCAAGGCCTGTGCCTCCCCACTAAAGACTTATGACGCTGCCAAGAAGAGCTGCGATGTCCTGGGAGGGGATGGCCAACTGGAGGCCCCTCGTGTGATAGACATGGTCCTTGAAGAAAACCAGCCTCAGAAGGTATGGCCTTCCATGGGGGGGAATCCGAGCTCGGCGCCAAGCACCGAACCCGAATCCGCCCCTATGCAAGGTTCTCATCAAACGGCAGTGGATTCTCAGGCAGTACAAGGAGGGGAAGGATCTCCTCCGGATGATGCCCCTGCGACCACCAGGACCTTCTCCATTTTGAAGAAGGACCTGGCTAAGGCCGGTCCATCTGACCTGGGGGCTTCTACCGGCGGGGGTGAGAAGCGGGTTCATTCCCCGCCCTCCTCTCCAAAAAAGAAAAGGACCAAAAAGACCAAAAAGACGAAGAAGACTCATGGCTCCTCTCAATCTACGGGGGCTACGGGGACGGATGGGTCTGCTGCCACTTTGGCAAGCGACCAAGCCAAGATCGGCGAAACCGGGACCTCTGCTCCCACGGGTACGGAGCTCCTGACGATGACAAAGACCAAAAGTGCACAGGGCGGAGCCTCGATGACATCGGGGCCCCTGATTCAGAGGTTAACTGGCGTTTTCGAGCCCGCTGGTTTCAAACGCTTCCTCGTTATTCGCTCCACTAATGGCACCATGTTGTCCAAGGGCAACATGATCCATCAGAGGAGAGGATTAGCTAGTGAAATTGGTAGAGAGCCGAAGGTAACCCGTTTTTCGGACGGGAGCCTTCTGGCGAATGCGGCGAATCCTGCCGAGGCGGCCAAGATAAGTGCTCTTCGGACACTTCATGGCACCCCGGTGAGTGTGACGCCGCACTCTTGCATGAACTTTGTGAAAGGAGTAGTTTATGCGAGGGAACTCGGTGACTACTCCATTGAGGACATCACCCTAGAGCTGGCCGACCATGGGGCGGTCAAGGTCGAACGTGTGATGAGAAAACAGGGAGGGGCCTCGAGACCCACCCCTACACTCTTCGTTACGTTCGACTGTGACAAGCTCCCTGAGTCGGTGCGTGCCGGTTGGTACCGTTACCGCGTGAAGGCATTCGTGCCACTGCCGCGGCGGTGCTATTACTGTCAAGGTCGAACGTGTGAAAAGAAAACAGGGAGGGGCCTCAAGACCCACCCCTACACTCTTCGTCACGTTCGACTGTGACAAGCTTCCGGAGTCGGTGCGTGCCGGTTGGTACCGCTACCGCGTTAAGGCATTCGTGCCACTGCCGCGGCGGTGCTATTACTGTCACCGCTTCGGCCATACGAATCGATCATGTAGACGTGCAAAATCGGGGTCACCCGAAGTCTGTGTAAATTGCTCCAAGGTCGCACACGATAAGTCCAAATCGTGTGTGGCCAAGTGTGTCAATTGCGAAGAGCCGCACCCCGCTTCTTCGAAGCAATGTGGTGCATATCTCCTTGAGAAAAAAATCCTGGCCGTTCAGGCCCAGGATCGACTCTCATTCCGCGAGGCTAAGGACTTGGTCCTGGCGCGCCCGGCTCTGCCTGGGACGTCATATGCCTCAATAGTTAGAAAAGCACCCTCTGCTCCTGCCCCATCCGGGCCAACGAGCACGGTTGTTTCCGCGCCCATTCGGAGCCCTTCTGCGGGCTCTACCCAACCCGGGCGCTCCCCTGGTAAAGCTGGCGGCAAAAAGGGTTCATACCCTGCCCCGGCTAAAACCAGGGCTCCCCCCTCTTCACCCCAGCGTGACCGTTTGCCGTAAGGCGAAACGGCCACGTGCCTCCACCGAGTCGTTAGACTCACAGGAGGCAACACCCCTGAAGATGGTCGCTAGGCCATCTTCCGGGGTTCCTAAAGCTGTCCCCCGAAAGGAGGACAGCAATAAAGGAGCTTCGGCTCCTTCGCCCACGCCCCGAGGTGGAGCGAGTGGCTTGGAGATGGTGGTTCCTCGAAAAGAGGGCCCCCCGCCTCCGAAGCCGCAACGCCCGCCTAAGGTTTCGAGGCGGAGGGAGGAAAAGACTCGCATGGCGAGCCCAACCTCCCCCAATAAGTCCTCGAAGGCGAAAGCGCCTTCAGCGCTTTGTCCGGCCAACAGCGCCCGGGGTTCTGCCCCCGGGAAGCGTACGGCCATTCCCGTGAGGGTCTTCAATTCGAGGAGGGCCCCCGCGTCTCCTCCGAGCTAGGCCTGGAGGGCATATTCCTTCAATGGAATTGCCGTGGACTCCGGGCCAACTGGGAAGAGCTGCGGAGGCTCGTCTCGTCCCGTTCCCCGTTAGCTATTTTTTTGCAGGAGACCATGCTAGGTGCGTGTCCCCTCCCTGCCCTCCCGGGGTATAAGGGTCTTGCGACCCCACCACCGCGGGATGGCCGGGCTGGGGGATGCGCAGTTTACACCCGGCATGATGTCTCCGTTCTTCCTTTCTCTTTAGATACCTTCTTTCAGGCAGTGGCTGTGCAGCTGCACCTGGATAGGAGGTATACTATCATTTCTGCGTACATTCCACCGTCAGCTGACTTCGACGCGGGGGACTTCCGCCGCGTCGTTGCACGGTTGCCGAGGCCCTATCTCTTGCTTGGAGATCTGAACGGCAGGCATCCTCTCTGGGGAGATTACTCCATAAATCCCAGGGGACAAGTCCTTGCCGATCTGATCGAAGAGCTTGAGATGGGTGTCCTAAACGTGGATGAGTTTACGCATCACTGTCCGAGAACCGCTTCATTTTCTTGCCTTGACCTATCTTTGTGCTCTTCGGATGCACAGCCTGATTTTGATTATGGGGTGGTCGATGACCTCCATGGTAGTGATCACTTTCCCATTCAAATATCATTTTCAGGGCAACTGCCGCCTGAAAGACCACCTCGATGGTGCTTGGCGCGGGCGCGGTGGCCTGCATTTCAGGAAATGACTGAATTCTCTATCTCAGTCGAGGAGTTTAGGTCGGTAGATGAGGCCGTTGAGTTCTTCTCCGGCAACCTCATCGCCGTAGGCCTGACTACTATTTCTAGGACGTCTGGCCGTTTTGCACGCCGACCACTCCCATGGTGGTCGGCCGAGTGTGAGACGGCCCTCAAACAGAAGCGTTATGCCTACATGCGCTATAAGCGCCGCCCGAACGATTTCACTGTCGCTGAATTTCGTCGGGCTAGGGCTAGGTTCCGGTATATTTCGAAGCACGCCCGCCGCTCTTCTTGGCGGGCATACGTGTCTTCACTTAACGGGAAGACCCCTTTAGCTGAGGTGTGGAAGCGAGTCAAAAGGATTCGGGGCAAGTTCTCGCAGGACCCGCCTCCCGTTCTCCAGGAGAATGGGACCGCAATCTCGGACCCCGCGTCCGTGGCGGAATCCTTAGCGACCGCTTTTTCCGCATTCTCTAGCCGTGATGCTGCTCCGCCAGCATTCAATGCACGTCGTGATGTCGCGGAAGGCCGCCGGCTGGACTTTACGTCCGGAGGCGGAGAACCCTTCAACGACAAGTTTACTGTGAGTGAGTTGCGTTCCGCTCTCGCTTCGTGCGCGGACACCGCCCATGGTCCAAACGATGTCCCGTACGCCATGCTTCGACACCTGGGTGAGCGAGGCATGGCCTTTCTGTTAGATTTGTTCAACAGGATCTGGGTGGAAGGTCTTCTCCCAGACTCCTGGCGAATTGCTACTGTGCTCGCCTTTCGCAAACCGGGGAGAGATCACTCTACTCCGACCGGTTTCCGCCCAATCTCTCTAAGCTCTTGCGTGTGCAAGTTGATGGAGAAATTGGTAAATGTTAGATTAGCCTTTTTCCTGGACAGCGGAGGCCATCTCTCTTCCGCACAGTGCGGCTTCCGCAAGTTCCACTCCACGTCGGATGCTCTGCTCCGACTGGAAAATGCAGTCTGCGAGGCTTTCCTTCGTAGACAGAACTACGCCACGGTCTTTTTCGATTTGGAGAAGGCCTATGATACCGCATGGCGATACGGTATCATGGAGACTCTCCACACGATGCGGGCGAGGGGACGCCTCCCAATTTTTATATCTGAATTTTTGCGAGATCGTCGATTCCGCGTACGGGTGGGGGGAGCTCTCTCCGGCCCAAAGGAGCAGGAAGAGGGTGTCCCGCAGGTAAGTTTCCTCAGTGTCACACTCTTTGCCCTGAGCATCAACGGCATCACCTCGGTGCTGCCAGAAGATGTTCTCGCTACGCTCTACGTGGACGACCTTTCGATCTCTTTTGGCGCGGCCCAGATGCCAACTCTGGAGCGTCGACTCCAACAGGCATTGAACCGCGTCTCTCGCTATGCCGAAGCGCACAGGTTTCGGTTTTCTTTGGCCAAGACTAAGGTGGTGCACTTCTGCCGCCATCCACGGCTTCACCCCGACCCAGATTTGTTTCTTAATGGGGTGCGCCTAGATGTGGTTGAGTCGCACCGTTTCCTTGGTCTTGTATTCGACTGACGCCTCACCTGGGAGGCTCATATTCGCAGCCTTAGGGTCTCTTGTACCCGCGCCATGGACATTCTCCGTTCCGTGACGTTCAGCGCTTGGGGCGCTGATAGGGCTACCGCCTTACTTTTTTATCGATCCTTTGTTCGTTCCAAGCTCGACTACGGATGCGAGTTTTATGCATCCGCAGCCGAGCGTTTATTGCGGAAGGTGGATTCGATCCACCACACCGGCCTTCGCCTTGCGACCGGTGCCTTCCGCACTTCCCCCATTGAGAGCCTGTTGGTCGATGCTGGGGAGATGCCACTCGCTCTGCGCTACGTGCAGTGCATCACTCGCCTGTACGCGCGAGCCCGGCGCCTCCCTCAGTCGCCAACAGCTCTCACTGCATCCGCAGCTGATCTCGATGGTGCCTATGCCGCCGAGAGACGCCAGTCATACCCTAAGCCCTTTGGGTTTAGGGCCAGGAAACTCCTTCGAGAGGTAGATATAGCTCTCGGGCCGGTGGCGCCCCTGGTTCTGCCCAGGACGCCACCCTGGAGGGTACCACATTTGGCTATTTGTCGCCACGCCTCTGCTCCCAAAGCTTGTACTGCGCTGGGAGTATTGCGTTCGACCTTTTTGGAGCACACAGCGTGTCACGCTGGTACCGTGCCAGTGTATACGGATGGCTCCAAGTCCCAAGAGGGGGTCGGCTTCCACGCCGTATCCCCTCTGTTTGAAGTCAGCGGGGCTCTACCAGGCGCTGCGTCTGTCTTCACGGCCGAGCTGGTGGCAATACACCACTCGGTACGGGAGATTACGCGACGTGCCCGGTTCGGAGACCGGATTGTGATCTATAGCGACTCACAAAGCGCCCTGAGTGCTCTCGGGGCATTGGAATCTCCGCATCCCCTGGTTCGCGATATCCGTGACGCCACGGTTTTGGCGAGCTGGGCAGATGTCGAGATTGTCTTCTGCTGGGTTCCTGGACATGTAGGAATTGCGGGGAATGAGCGCGCCGATGAGGGCGCCAAAGAGTCCGCGAGGACTCTGCGACCGGACCAGCGTTTCGCTCTTCCTCACACCGACTACATGGCAGGAATACGGGCAGCTCTTCGGACTGCTTGGCAAAGAAGATGGGAGACGGTCGAAGGGAACCTAAAGTTGCGTGCCATTGCGCCGCGACTGTTCCCATGGACCTATCCCCCAATGCCGCGGCGGCTTCAGGTTGCTTTCTGTCGTCTCCGAATCGGACACACTCGTGTGACGCATCGCTATCTGATGGAGCGCTCGCCTGCGCCCTATTGCAACGACTGCGTCGTCCCCCAGACTGTTCGGCACATTCTTGTCGAATGTCCCAGTCTGGGTGATCTTCGCGCACGATACCTGTCCCAGTACCGGGATGGGCGGGGTCGCTACCGCCTGTCCCTTGTGCTCGGGACAGATTCGTGCACATTGACTTGTGGACTTATTGACTTCTTGGGAGAGGCCGGCCTTCTCCCTATTATTTAAGCAAGGTTTGTTTGTTGTTGTTTTTGTTGTTTTTTTTTTTTGTTTTTTGTTTGTTTTTTTCCTTTAGTTGCACGCTCCTGCGCCGGGGGAACCTCTCCCCGACGCACCAGCTTGCTTCCTTTCCCCCTTTTGGAGTATTGTTTGTTTTGTTTTTTTTGTTTGGTTTTGTTTTTTCTCTTTAATTTATTTTAAAGTAGCCTAGAACTAGGCCAGTTTTAATACGGCGACTAATGCCCAAGTAGGCAGTCGCCAGATGAGCTCATAAAAAAAAAAAAAAAAAAAAATCCCGGAGTCGGTAGGTGCCGGTTGGTACCGTTACCGCGTGAAGACATTCGCGCCACTGCCGCGGCGGTGCTATTACTGTCACCGCCTGGGCCATACGAATCGGTCATGTAGACGTGCAAAGTCGGGGTCACCCGAAGTATGTGTAAATTGCTCCATGGTCGCACACGATAAGTCCAAATCGTGTGTGGCAAAGTTTGTCAATTGCGGAGAGCCCCACCCTTCTTCTTCGAAGCAATGTGGTGCATATCTCCTTGAGAAAGAAATCTTGGCCGTTCAGGCCCAGGATTGACTCTCATTCCGCGAGGCAAAGGAATTGGTCCTGGCGCGCCCGGCTCTGCCTGGGACGTCATATACCTTAATAGTTAGAAAGGCACCCTCTGCTCCTGGCCCATCCAGGCCAACGAGCACGGTTGTTTCCGCGCCCATTCGGAGTCCTTCTGCGGGCTCTACCCAACCTGGGCGCTCCCCTGGTGAAGCTGGCGGCAAAAAGGGTTCATACCCTGACCCAGCTAAAACCAGGGCTCCCCCCTCTTCCCCCAGCGTGACCGTTTCCCGTAAAGCGAAACGGCCACGCGCCTCCACCGAGTCGTTAGACTCACAGGAGGAATCACCCCTGAAGATGGTCACTAGGCCATCTTCCGGGGTTCCTAAAGCTGTTCTTCGAAAGGAGGACAGCAACAAAGGAGCTTCGGCCCCTTCGCCTACGCCCCGAGGTGGAGCGAGTGGCTCGGAGACGGTTGTTCCTCGAAAAGAGGCCCCTTCGCCTCCCAAGCCACAAGGCTCGTCTAAGGTTTCGAGGCGGAGGGAGAAAAAGACTCGCATGGCGAGCCCAACCTCCCCCAATAAGTCCTCGAAGGCGACAGCGCCTTCAGCGCTTTGTCCAGCCAACAGCGCCCGAGGTTCTGCCCCCGGGAAGCGTACGGCCATTCCCGTGAGGGTCTTAAATTCGAGGAGGGCCCCCGCGTCTCCTCCGAGGTAGGCCTGAAGGGCATATTCCTTCGAAGGAATTCCCGTGGACTCCGGGCCAACTGGGAGGAGCTGCGGAGGCTCGTCTTGTCCCGTTCCCTGTTAGCTATATTTTTCCAGGAGACCATGCTAGGCGCGTGCCCCCTGCCTGCCCTCCCTGGGAATAAGGGTCTTGCGACCCCAAAACCGCGGGATGGCCGGGCTGGGGGATGCGCGGTTTACACCCGGCATGATGTCTCCGTTCTTCCTTTCTCTTTAGATACCTCCTTTCAGGCAGTGGCTGTGCAGCTGCACCTGGATAGGAGGTATACTATCATTTCTGCGTACATTCCACCGTCAGCTGACTTCGACGCGGGGGACTTCCGCCTCGTCGTGGCACGGTTGCCGAGGCCCTATCTCTTGCTTGGAGATCGAACGGCAGGCATCCTCTCTGGGGAGATTACTCCATTAATCCCAGGGGACAAGTCCTTGCCGATCTGATCGAAGAGCTTGAGATGGGCGTCCTAAACGTGGATGAGTTTACGCATCACTGTCCGAGAAACGCTTCATTTTCTTGCCCTGACCTATCTTTGTGCTCTTCGGATGCACAGCCTGATTTTGATTGGGGGGTGGTCGATGACCTCCATGGTAGTGATCACTTTCCCATTCAAATATCATTTTCAGGGCAATTCCCGCCTGAGAGACCACCTCGGTGGTGCTTGGCGCGGGCGCGGTGGCCTGCATTTCAGGAAAAGACTGAATAATCTATCTCAGTCGAGGAGTTTAGGTCGTTAGATGAGGCCGTTGATTTCTTCTCCGGCAACCTCATCGCCGTGGGCCTGACTACTATTCCTAGGACGTCTGGCTGTTTTGCACGCCAACCACTCCCATGGTGGTCAGCCGAGTGTGAGACGGCCCTCAAACAGATGCGATATGCCTACATGCGCTATAAGCGCCACCCGAACGATTTCACTGTCGCTGAATTTCGTCGGGCTAGGGCTAGGTTCCGGTATATTTCGAAGCACGCCCGCCGCTCTTCTTGGCGGGCATACGTGTCTTCACTTAACGGGAAGACCCCTTTAGCTGAGGTGTGGAAGCGAGTCAAAAGGATTCGAGGGAACTTCTCGCAGGACCCCCCTCCCATTCTCCAGGAGAATGGGACCGCAATCTCGGACCCCGCGTCCGTGGCGGAATCCTTAGCGACCGCTTTTTCCGCATTCCCTAGCCGTGATGATGCTCCGCCAGCATTCAATGCACGTCGTGATGTCGTGGAAGGCCGCCGGCTGGACTTTACCTCCAGAGGCAGAGAACCCTTCAACGACAAGTTTACTGTGAGTAAGTGTCGTTCCGCTCTCGCTCCGTGCGCAGACACCGCCCATGGTCCGGACGATGTCCCGTACGCCATGCTTCGAGACCTGGGTGAGCAAGGCATGGCCTTTCTGTTAGATTTGTTCAACAGGATCTGGGTAGAAGGTCTTCTCCCAGACTCCTGGCGAATCGCTACTGTGCTCGCCTTTTGCAAGCCAGGAAGAGATCACTCTACTCCGACTGGTTTCCCCTCAATCTCTCTAACCTCTTGCGTGTGCAAGTTGATGGAGAAATTGGTAAATGTTAGATTAGCCTATTTCCTGGACAGCGGAGGCCATCTGTCTTCTGCACAGTGCGGCTTCCGTAAGTTCCACTCCACGTCGGATGCTCTGCTCCGACTGGAAAATGCCGTCTGCGAGGCTTTCCTTCGTAGACAGCACTACGCCACGGTGTTTTTTGATATGAAGAAGGCCTATGATACCGCATGGCGATACGGTATCATGGAGACTCTTCACACGATGCCCCGTAAAGGGCGCGGCGATTTGCCATCCTGGCCGCCGTGCTGACGGGATCCAGCGCTCCGTCCGGCCCCAGCTTAGCCTCTCTTCCTTCCTTCAGATAGCCCGATTTCTCCCCTACCTCGTCGCTTTTCATATAACCTCTTCCACAACTTTCTCTGGTCAGCCTCGAATTTCACAGGGTAGAATGCTGACCTTATTCTCAAGCCAACCAACCCGGGTGGGGGCTGAGGGAGGAGGGGACATTGTTCCCTAACCCCTCAGCTCCGGTTCGGGATGGGTTTTTTTAACAACCTGCTTCATCCCCACCCATACCTTCCTCACATCCCTTTTCCTCTCCTCTTCACATTCTATCTGTTTTACGCCGTGTCTAAGGTGGAGCCGCCATGCCGAATGACTGCCAGGCCACCAGGCCTGAGGGGTGGTCCCAAATGGCGGCGCCTGGCTCTGCCGGGCCTGTAAGCACCTCTTGCAGTGCGGGCTACTGCAAGAGGTGGTGAGCGATTGCGTCCCGTAAAACAAAGAGGGTCACCATGCCCAATGATGAAAAAAAAAACATCTCCCCTTAATTCCCCCTTGCTCATCGACGGAGCCGCCCTCGGGCAGCTCCAAAAAAAAGATGGAGGTCCCCCCCCCTGTGCTTGCGCAGTGGACCCTCCATATCTTTTTAACCGGAGAGGAGGCTTACTCCTCTCCTACGCCTACGGGTTTAGGGGACTCCCCCTCACCCCCTTCTTTGGAGGTGCTTTCGGGCACCTCCCTATCTCCAGCGGCAGTCGCTCCTTTGCTTTCTAAGGGGACTGCCAAGAAAGCCAGCAGGCAGCCCATTGCCGACCGCCCCTCGTACAAGCAGCTCGGTAGGGCAAACCCCCTTGGGGGGGAGAGGAAAGCCAGGCCCCTTCAGTCGCTTCCCTCAAAAGACCTGCTGGCAAAAATATTAAACCTTGCCGGGGTCAAGGCCTGTGCCTCCCCACTAAAGACTTATGACGCTGCCAATAGGACCTGCGATGTCCTGGGAGGGGATGGCTAACTGGAGGCCCCTCCTGTGATAGACATGGTCCTTGAGGAAAACCAGCCTCAGAAGGTAGGGCCTTCCATGGGGGGGAATCCGGGCTCGGCGCCAAGCACCGAACCCGAATCCGCCCCTATGCAAGGTCCTCATCAAACGGCTGTAGATTCTCAGGCAGTACAAGGAGGGGAGGGATCTCCTCTGGATGATGCCCCTGCGACCACCAGGACCTTCTCCATTTCGGAGAAGGACCTGGCTGAGGCCGGTCCATCTGGCCTGGGGGCTTCTACCGGCGGGGGTGAGAAGCGGGTTCATTCCCCGCCCTCCTCTCCAAAAAAGAAAAGGACCAAAAAGACGAAGAAGACTCGGGGCTCCTCTCAATCCGCGAGGGCTACGGGGACGGATGGGTCTGCTGCCACTTTGGCAAGCGACCAAGCCAAGATCGGCACATCCGGGCCCTTTGCTTCCCCGGGTACGGAGCTCCTGACGATGACAAAGACCAAAAGTGCACAGGGCGGAGCCTCGATGACATCGGGGCACCTGATTCAGAGGTTACCTGGCGTTTTCGAGCCCACTGGCTTCAAACGCTTCCTCGTTATTCGCTCCACTGATGGCAGCATGTTGTCCAAGGGCAACATGATCCATCAGAGGAGAGGATTAGCTAGTGCAATTGGTAGAGAGCCGAAGGTAACCCGTTTCTCGGACGGGAGCCTTCTGGCGAATGCGGCGAATTCCGCCGAGGCGGCCAAGATAAGTGCTCTTCAGGAAACTTCATGGCACCCCGGTGAGTGTGACGCCGCACTCTACCATGAACTTTGTGAAAGGGGTAGTTTATGCGAGGGAACTCGTTGACTACTCCATAGAAGACATTACCCTAGAGCTGGCCGACCATGGGGCGGTCAAGGTCGAACGTGTGATGAGAAAACAGGGAGGGGCCTCGAGACCCACCCCTACACTCTTCGCCACGTTCGACTGTGACAAGCTCCCTGAGTTGGTGCGTGCCGGTTGGTACCGCTACCGCGTGAAGGCATTCGTGCCACTGCCGCGGCGGTGCTATTACTGTCACCGCTTCGGCCACACGAATCGATCATGTAGACGTGCAAAATCTGGGTCACCCGAAGTCTGTGTAAATTGCTCCAAGGTCGCACACATTAAGTCCAAATCGTGTGTGGCCAAGTGTGTCAATTGCGAAGAGCCGCACCCTGCTTCTTCAAAGCAATGTGGTGCATATCTCCTTGAAAGAGAAATCCTGGCCGTTCAGGCCCAGGATCGACTCTCATTCTGCGAGGCTAAGGACTTGGTCCTAGGCGCGCCCGGCTCTGCCTGGGACGTCATATGCCTCAATAGTTAGAAAAGCACCCTATGCTCCTGGCCCATCCAGGCCAACGAGCATGGTTGTTTCCGCACCCATTCGGAGCTCTTCTGCGGGCTCTACTACACCCGGGCACTCCCCTGGTAGAGCTGGCGGCAAAAAGGGTTCACACCCAGCCTTGGCTAAAACCAGGGCTCCCCCCTCTTCCCCCAGCGTGACCGTTTCCCGTAAGGCGAAACGGCCACGCGCCTCCACAGAGTCGTTAGACTCACAGGAGGCAACACCCCTGAAGATGGTCGCTAGGCCATCTTCCGGGATTTCTAAAGCTGTTCCCCGAAAGGAGGACAGCAACAAAGGAGATTCGGCCTCTTTGCCCACGCCCCGAGGTGGAGCGAGTGGCTCGGAGACGGTGGTTCCTCGAAAAGAGAGCCCCCCGCCTCCCGAGCCGCAACGCCCGCCTAAGGTTTCGAGGCGGAGGGAGGAAAAGACTCGCATGGCGAGCCCAACCTCCCCCAATAAGTCCTCGAAGGCGACAGCGCCTTCAGCGCTTTGTCCCGCCAACAGCGCCCGGGGTTCTGCCCCCGGGAAGCGTACGGCCATTTCCGTGAGGGTCTTCAATTCGAGGAGGGCCCCCGCGTCTCCTCCGAGCTAGGCCTGGAGGGCACATTCCTTCTATGGAATTGACGTGGACTCCGGGCCAACTGGGAGGAGCTGCGAAGGCTCGTCTCGTCCCGTTAGCTATTTTTTTGCAGGAGACAATGCTAGGCGCGTGTCCCCTGCCTGCCCTTCCGGAGAATAAGATTCTTGCGGCCCCACCACCGCGGGATGGCCGGGCTGGGGGATGCGCGGTTTACACCCGGCATGATGTCTCCGTTCTTCCTTTCTCTTTAGATACCTCCTTTCAGGCAGTGGCTGTGCCGTTGCACCTGGATAGGAGGTATACTATCATTTCTGCGTACATTTCACCGTCAGCTGACTTTGACGCGGGGGACTTCCGCCGCGTGGTGGCACGGTTGCCGAGGCCCTATCTCTTGCTTGGAGATCTGAACGGCAGGCATCCTCTCTGGGGAGATTACTCCATAAATCCCAGGGGACAAGTCCTTGCCGATCTGATCGAAGAGCTTGAGATGGGTGTCCTAAACGTGGATGAGTTTACGCATCACTGTCCGAGAACCGCTTCATTTTCTTGCCTTGACCTGTCTTTGTGCTCTTCGGATGCACAGCCTGATTTTGATTGAGGGGGGGGGGGGGCGATGACCTCCATGGTAGTGATCACTTTCCCATTCAAATATCATTTTCAGGGCAACTGCCGCCTGAGAGACCACCTCGGTGGTGCTTGGCGCGGGCGCGGTGGCCTGCATTTCAGGAAAAGACTGAATTCTCTATCTCAGTCGAGGAGTTTAGGTCGGTAGATGAGGCCGTTGAGTTCTTCTCCGGCAACCTCATCGCCGAGGGCCTGACTACTATTCCTAGGACGTCTGGCCGTTTTGCACGCCGACCACTCCCATGGTGGTCGGCCGAGTGTGAGACGGCCCTCAAACAGAAGCGTTATGCCTACATGCGCTATAAGCGCCGCCCAAACGATTTCACTGTCGCTGAATTTCGTCGGGCTAGGGCTAGGTTCCAGTATATTTCGAAGCACGCCCGCCGCTCTTCTTGGTGGGCATATGTGTCTTCACTTAACGGGAAGACCCCTTTAGCTGAGGTGTGGAAGCGAGTCAAAAGGATTCGGGGCAAGTTCTCGCAGGACCCCCCTCACGTTCTCCAGGAGAATGGGACCGCAATCTCGGACCCCGCGTCCGTGGCGGAATCCTTAGCGACCGCATTTTCCGCATCCTCTAGCGGTGATGCTGCTACGCCAGCATTTAATGCACGTCGTGATGTCGCGGAAGGCGCCGGCTGGACTTTACCTCCAGAGGCGGAGAACCCTTCAACGACAAGTTTACTGTGAGTGAGTTGCGTTCCGCTCTCGCTTCGTGCACGGACACCACCCATGGTCCGGACGATGTCCCGTACGCCATGGTTTGACACCTGGGTGAGCGAGGCATGGCTTTTCTGTTAGATCTGTTCAACAGGATCTGGGTGGAAGGTCTTCTCCCAGACTCCTGGCGAATCGCTACTGTGCTCGCCTTTCGCAAGCCAGGGAGAGATCACTCTAATCCGACCGGTTTCCGCCCAATCTCTCTAACCTCTTGCGTGTGCAAGTTGATGGAGAAATTGGTAAATGTTAGATTAGCCTATTTCCTGGACAGCGGAGGCCATCTGTCTTTTGCACAGTGCGGCTTTCGTAAGTTTCACTCCACGTCGAATGCTCTGCTCCGACTGGAAAATGCCGTCTGCGAGGCTTTCCTTCGTAGACAGCACTACGCCACGGTGTTTTTTGATCTGGAGAAGGCCTATGATACCGCATGGCGATACGGTATCATGGAGACTCTCCACACGATGGGGGCGAGGGGACGCCTCCCAATGTTTATATCTGAATTTTTGCGAGATCGTCGATTCCGCGTACGGGTGGGGGGAGCCCTCTCTGCCCCACAGGAGCAGGAAGAGGGTGTCCCGCAGGGAAGTGTCCTCAGTGTCACACTCTTTGCCCTGAGCATCAACGGCATCACCTCGGTTCTGCCAGAAGATGTTCTCGCTACGCTCTACGTGGACGACCTTTCGATCTCTTTTGGCGCGGCCCAGATGCCAACTCTGGAGCGTCGACTCCAACAGGCATTGAACCGCGTCTCTCGCTATGCCGAAGCGCACAGGTTTCGGTTTTCTTTGGCCAAGACTAAGGTGGTGCACTTCTGCCGCAATCCACTGCTTCACCCCGACCCAAATTTGTTTCTTAATGGGGTGCGCCTGGATGTGGTTGAGTCGCACCGTTTCATTGGTCTTGTATTCGACCGACGCTTCACCTGAGAGGCTCATATTCACAGCCTTAGGGTCTCTTGTACCCGCGCCATGGACATTCTCCGTTCCGTGACGTTCAGCTCTTGGGGCGCTGATAGAACTACTGCCTTACTTTTTTATCGATCCTTTGTTCGCTCGAAGCTCGACTACGGATGCGACTTTTATGCATCCGCAGCCGAGCGTTTATTGCGGAAGGTGGATTTAATCCACCACACCGGCCTTCGCCTTGCGACCGGTGCCTTACGCACTTCCCCCATTGAGAGCCTGTTGGTCGATGCTGCAGAGATGCCACTCGCTCTGCGCCGCGTGCAGTGCATCACTCGCCTGTACGCGCGAGCCCGGCGCCTCCCTCAGTCGCCAACAGCTCTCACTGCATCCGCAGCTGATCTCGATGGTGCCTATGCCGCCGAGAGACGCCAGTCATACCCTAAGCCCTTTGGGTTTAGGGCCAGGAAACTCCTTCGAGAGGTAGATATAGCTCTCGGGCCGGTGGCCCCCCTGGTTCTGCCCAGGACGCCACCCTGGAGGGTACCACATTTGGCTATTTGTCGCCACGCCTCTGCTCCCAAAGCTTGTACTGCGCCGGGAGTATTGCGTTCGACCTTTTTGAAGCACACATCGTGTCACGCTGGTACCGTGCCAGTGTATACGGATGGCTCCAAGTCCCAAGAGGGGGTCGGCTTCCACGCCGTATCCCCTCTGTTTGAAGTCAGCGGGGCTCTACCAGGCGCTGCGTCTGTCTTCACGGCCGAGCTGGTGGCAATACACCACTCGGTACGGGAGATTACGCGATGTGCCCGGTTCGGAGACCGGATTGTGATCTATAGCGACTCACAAAGCGCCCTGAGTGCTCTCGGGGCATTGGAATCTCCGCATCCCCTGGTTCGCGAAATCCGTGACGCTACGGTTTTGGCGAGCCGGGAAGATGTCGAGATTATCTTCTGCTGGGTTCCTGGACATGTAGGAATTGCGGGGAATGAGCGCGCCGATGAGGGCGCCAAAGAGTCCGCGAGGACTCTGCGACCGGACCAGCGTTTCGCTCTTCCTCACACTGACTACATGGCAGGAATCCGGGCAGCTCTTCGGACTGCTTGGCAAAGAAGATGGGAGACGGTCGAGGGGAACCTAAAGTTGCGTGCCATTGCGCCGCGACTGTTCCCATGGACCTATCCCCCAATGCTGCGGCGGCTTCAGGTTGCTTTCTGTCGTCTTTGAATCGGACACACTCGTTTGACGCATCGCTACTTGATGGAGAGCTCGCCTGCGCCCTATTGCAACGACTGCGTCGTCCCCCAGACTGTTCGGCATATTCTTGTCGAATGTCCCAGTCTGGGTGATCTTCGCGCACGATACCTGTCCCGTGTACCGGGATGGGCGGGGTCGCTACCGCCTGTCCCTTGTACTCGGGACGAGTGGGTGCACCATGACTAGTGGACTTATTGACTTTTTGGGGGAGGCTGGCCTTCTCCCATTCATTTAACCCGGTTTGTTGTTGTTGTTCTTGTTATTGTTTTTGTTATTGCTTCTTTATTGTAATTGTTATTTCTTTTTATTGTTTCCTGTTTAATTTTTAAAGTAGCCTAGAACTAGGCTGTTTGTTTACGGCGACTAATGCCTAAGTCGGCAGGCGCCAGATAGCTCCTTAATTAAAAAAAAAAAAAAAAATCGGGCTCCTCCCTTTTCCCTGCGGCAGTCCTCTCTTTTCTTTCCAAGGGGACTGCCAAGAAAGACAGCAGGCAGCCCTTAGCCAGCCGCTCACCATCAAAGCGGCTCGGTAGGGCAAACCCCCTTAGGGGGGAGAGGGAAGCCAGGCCCTTCGGTCGCTTCCCTCAAAAGACCTGCTGGCAAGAATTTTAAACCTTGCTGGGGTCAAGGCCTGTGCCTCCCCAAACAAGACTGGCGACACTGCCAAGGGGACCTGCGATGTCCTGGAAGGGGATGGCCAACTGGAGGGCCCTCCTGTGATAAACATGGTCCTTGAGGAGACCCAGCCTCAGACGGTAGGGCCTTCCATGGGGGGGAATTGGGGCTCTGCGCCAAGCACCGAACCCGAATCCGACCCTATGCAAGGTCATCCTCAAATGGCTGAGGGCTCCGAGGCAGTAAAAGGAGGGGAGGGATCTCCTCCGACAGGTGCCCCTACGACAACCAAGACCTTCTCCATTTCAGAGAGGGACCTAGCTGAGGCCGGTCCATCTGGCCTGGGGGCTTCTGCCGGTGGAGGTGAAAAGCGGGTTCATTCCCAGCCCTCCTCTCCAAAAAAGAAAAAGACAAAGAAGACTAAAAAGACGAAAAAGACTCGAGGCTACTCTCCATCCGCGGGGGCTGCGAGGACGGATGGGTCTGCTGCCACTTTGGTAGGCGACCAAGCCAAGATCAGCACATCCGGCCCCTCTACCATCTCGTGTGCAGAGCCCCTGACCAAGACTAACACCAAAAGTGCACAGGGCGGAGCCTCGATGACATCGGGGCAACTCATTAAGAGGTTTACTGGCGTTTTCGAGCCCTTTGGCTTCAAACGCTTCCTCGTTATTCGCTCCACTGATGGAACCATGTTGTCCAAGGGCAACATGATCCATCAGAGGAGAGGATTAGCTAGTGCAATTGGTAGAGAGCCGAAGGTAACCCGTTTCTCGGACGGGAGCCTTCTAGGCGAATGCGGTGAATCCCGACGACGCGGCCAAGATAATTGCTCTTCGGACACTTCATGGCACCCCGGTGAGTGTGAAGCCGCACTCTACCATAAACTTTGTAAAAGGAGTAGTTTATGCGAGGAAACTCGTTGAATACTCCATTGAAGACATCACCCTAGAGCTGGCCAACCATGGGGCGGTCAAGGTCGAACGTGTGATGAGAAAACAGAGAGGGGCCTCGAGACCCACCCCTACACTCTTCGTCACGTTCGACTGTGACAAGCTCCCTGAGTCGGTGCGTGCCGGTTGGTACCGCTACCGCGTGAAGGCATTCGTGCCACTGCCGTGGCGGTGTTATTACTGTCACCGCTCCGGCCATACGAATCGCTCATGTAGACGTGCAAAGTCTGGGTCACTCGAAGTCTGTGTAAATTGCTCCAAGGTCGCACACGATAAGTCTAAATCGTGTGTGGCCAAGTGTGTCAATTGCGGAGAGCCGCACCCTGCTTCTTCGAATCAATGTGGTGCATATCTCCTTGAGAATGAAATCCTGGCTGTTCAGGCCCAGGATCGACTCTCATTCCGCGAGGCAAAATAATTGGTCCTGGCGCGCCCGGCTCTGCCTGGGACGTCATAAACCTTAATAGTTAGAAAGGCACCCTCTGCTCCTGGCCCATCCAGGCCAACGAGCACGGTTGTTTCCGCATCCATTCGAAGCCCTTCTGCGGGCTCTACCCAACCTGGGCGCTCCCCTGGTAAAGCCTGCGGCAAAAAGGGTTCATACCCTGCCCCGGCTAAAACCAGGGCTCCCCCCTTTTCCCCCAGCGTGACCGTTTCCCGTAAAGCGAAACGGCCACGCGCCTCCACCGAGTCGTTAGACTCACAGGAGGAATCACCCTTGAAGATGGTCACTAGGCCATCTTCCGGGGTTCCTAAAGCTGTTTCCCGAAAGGAGGACAGCAACAAAGGAGCTTCGGCTCCTTCGCCCACGACCCGAGGTGGAGCGAGTGGTTCGGAGACGGTGGTTCCTCGAAAAGAGGTAAACCCGCCTCCGAAGCCGCAGCGCCCGCCTAAGGTTTCGAGGCGGAGGGAGGAAAAGACTCGCATGGCGAGCCCAACCTCCCCCAATAAGTCCTCGAAGGCGACAGCGCCTCCAGCGCTTTGTCCGGCCAACAGCGCCCGGGGTTCTGCCCCCGGGAAGCGTACGGCCATTCCCGTGAGGGTCTTCAATTCGAGGAGGGCCCCCGCGTCTCCTCCGAGCTAGGCCTGGAGGGCATATTCCTTCAATGGAATTGCCGTGGACTCCGGGCCAACTGGGAGGAGCTGCGGAGGCTCGCCTCGTCCCGTTCCCCGTTAGCTATTTTTTTGCAGGAGACCATGCTAGGCGCGTGCCCCCTGCCTGCCCTCCCGGGGTATATGGGTCTTGCGACCCCACCACAGCGGGATGGCCGGGCTGGGGGATGCGCGGTTTACACCCGGCATGATGTCTCCGTTCTTCCTTTCTCTTTAGATACCTCCTTTTAGGCAGTGGCTGTGGAGCTGCACCTGGATAGGAGGTATACTATCATTTCTGCGTACATTCCACCGTCAGCTGACTTCGACGCGGGGGCCTCCCGCCGCGTGGTGGAACGGTTGCCGAGGCCCTATCTCTTGCTTGGAGATCGAACGGCAGGCATCCTCTCTGGGGAGATTACTCCATTAATCCCAGGGGACAAGTCCTTGCCGATCTGATCGAAGAGCTTGAGATGGGTGTCCTAAACGTGGATGAGTTTACGCATCACTGTCCGAGAACCGCTTCATTTTCTTGCCTTGACCTATCTTTGTGCTCTTCGGATGCACAGCCTGATTTTAATTGGGGGGTGGTCGATGACCTCCATGGTAGTGATCACTTTCCCATTCAAATATCATTTTCAGGGCAACTGCCGCCTGAGAGACCACCTCGGTGGTGCTTGGCGCGGGCGCGGTGGCCTGCATTTCAGGAAATGACTGAATTCTCTATCTCAGTCGAGGAGTTTAGGTCGGTAGATGAGGCCTTTGAGTTCTTCTCCGGCAACTTCATCGCCGTGGGCCTGACTACTATTCCTAGGACGTCTGGCCTTTATGCACGCCGACCACTCCCATGGTGGTCGGCCGAGTGTGAGACGGCCCTCAAACAGAAGCGTTATGCCTACATGCGCTATAAGCGCCGCCCGAACGATTTCACTGTCGCTGAATTTCGTCGGGCTAGGGCTAGGTTCCGGTATATTTCGAAGCACGCCCGCCGCTCTTCTTGGCGGGCATACGTGTCTTCACTTAACGGGAAGACCCCTTTAGCTGAGGTGTGGAAGCGAGTCAAAAGGATTTGGGGCAAGTTCTCGCAGGACCCCCCTCCCGTTCTCCAGGAGAAAGGGACCGCAATCTCGGACCCCGCGTCCTCGGCGGAATCCTTAGAGACCGCCTTTTCCGCATTCTCTAGCCATGATGCTGCTCCGCCAGCATTCAATGCACGTCGTGATGACGCGGAAAGCCGCCGGCTGGACTTTACCTCCAGAGGCGGAGAACCCTTCAACGACAAGTTTAATGTGAGTGAGTTGCGTTCCGCTCTCGCTTCGTGCGCGGACACCGCCCATGGTCCGGACGATGTCCCGTACGCCATGCTTTGACACCTGAGTGAGCGAGGCTCGGCCTTTTTGTTAGATCTGTTCAACAGGACCTGGGTGGAAGGTCTTCTCCCAGACTCCTGGCAAATCGCTACTGTGCTCGCCTTTCGCAAGCCGGGGAGAGATCACTCTACTCCGACCGGTTTTCGCCCAATCTCTCTAACCTCTTGCGTGTGCAAGTTGAAGGAGAAATTGGTAAATGTTAGATTAGCCTATTTCCTGGACAGCGGAGGCCATCTGTCTTCTGCACAGTGCGGCTTCCGTAAGTTTTACTCCACGTCGGATGCTCTGCTCCGACTGGAAAGTGCCGTCTGCGAGGCTTTCCTTCGTAGACAGCACTACGCCACGGTGTTTTTTGATCTGGAGAAGGCCTATGATACCGCATGGCGATACGGTATCATGGAGACTCTCCACACGATGGGGGCTTAGGGGACGCCTACCAATGTTTATATCTGAATTTTTGTGAGATCGTCGACTCCGCGTACGGGTGGGGGGAGCCCTCTCCGGCCCAAAGGAGCAGGAAGAATGTTTTCCGCAGGGAAGTGTCCTCAGTGTCACACTCTTTGCCCTGAGCATCAACGGCATAACCTCGGTTCTGCCAGAAGATGTTCTCACTACGCTCTACGTGGACGACCTTTCGATCTCTTTTAACGTGGCCCAGATGCCAACTCTGGAGCGTCGAATCCAACAGGCATTGAACCGCGTCTCTCGCTATGCCGAAGCGCACAGGTTTCGGTTTTCTTTGGCCAAGAATAAGGTGGTGCACTTCTGCCGCTATCCACGGCTTCACCCCGACCCAGATTTGTTTCTTAATGGGGTGCGCCTGGATTTGGTTGAGTCGCACCGTTTCCTTGGTTTTGTATTCGTCCGATGCTTCACCTGAGAGGCTCATATTCGCAGCCTTAGGGTCTCTTGTAGCCACGCCATGGACATTCTCCGTTCCGTGACGTTCAGCTCTTGGGGCGCTGATAGAACTACTGCCTTACTTTTTTATCGATCCTTTGTTCGTTCAAAGCTCGACTACGGATGCGAGTTTTATGCATCCGCAGCCGAGCGTTTATTGCGGAAGGTTGATTCGATCCACCACACCGGCCTTCGCCTTGCGACCGGTGCCTTCCGCACTTCCCCCATTGAGAGCCTGTTGGTCGGTGCTTGGGAGATGCCACTCACTCGGCGCCGCGTGCAGTGTATCACTCGCCTGTACGCGCGAGCCCGGCGCCTCCATCAGTCACCAACAGCTCTCACTGCATCCGCAGCTGATCTCGATGGTGCCTATGCCGTCGAGAGACGCCAGTAATACCCTAAGCTTTTTGGGTTAAGAGCCAGGAAACTCCTTCGCGAGGTAGATATCGCTCTCGGGCCGGTGGCGCTCCTGGTTTTGCCCTTTCCCCTACCCTGAGGGTACCACATTTGGCTATTTGTCGCCACGCCTCTGCTCCCAAAGCTTGTACTGCGCCGGGAGTATTGCGTTCGACCTTTTTGGAGCACACATCGTGTCACGCTGGAACCGTGCCAGTGTATACTGATGGCTCCAAGTCCCAAGAGCGGGTCGGCTTCCACGCCGTATCCCCTCTGTTTGAAGTCAGCGGGGCTCTACCAGGCGCTGCGTCTGTCTTCATGGCCAAGCTGGTGGCAATACACCACTCGGTACGTGAGATTACGCGACGTGCCCGGTTTAGAGACCGGATTGTGATCTATAGCGTCTCACAAAGCGCCCTGAGTTCTCTCGGGGCATTGGAATCTCCGCATCCCCTGGTTCGCGATATCTGTGACGCCATGGTTTTGGCGAGCCGGCAGATGTCGAGGTTATCTTCTGCTGGGTTCCTGGACATGTAGGAATTGCGGGGAATGAGCCCGCCGATGAGGGCGCCAAAGAGTCCGCGAGGACTCTGCGACCGGACCAGCGTTTCGCTCTTCCTCACACCGACTACATGGCAGGAATACAGGCAGCTCTTCGGACTGCTTGGCAAAGAAGATGGGAGACGGTCGAAGGGAACTTAAAGTTTCGTGCTATTGTGCCGCGACTGTTCCCATGGACCTATCCCCCAATGCTGCGGCGGCTTCAGGTTGCTTTCTGTCGTATTCGAATCGGTCACACTCGTGTGACGCATCGCTACTTGATGGAGCGCTCGCATGCACCCTATTGCAACGACTGCGTCGTCCCCCAGACTGTTCGGCATATTCTTGTCGAATGTCCTAGTTTGTGTGATCTTCGCGCACGATACCTGTCTCGGTACCGGGATGGGTGGGGTCGCTACCGCCTGTCCCTTGTACTCGGGACGAGTGCGTGCACCATGACTGGTGGACTTATTGCCTTTTTGGGGGAGGCCGGCCTTCTCCCCTTTATTTAAGGTTCCTTTTTTTTGTTATTGTTTTGTTTGTAGGTTGCACTCTCCTGCACCGGGGTGAGGGCGACCTCCCCCCGCTGCCGGAGATTGCTTCGATTGTTAAGTTTTTCCAATTTATATCATTGTTAAGTCTTCATATTTTTACTTTAAAGTAGCCTAGTTCTAGGCTGTCGTGTTTTTCGGCGACTTATGCCCAAGTAAGTAGTTGCCAGATGTGCTCCATAAAATTTAAAAAAAAATGCGGTTTTTGAAACAAGGGCTATTTCAACTGTAATTTTTTTTAAGCTGTTACGCTAGAATATATGTCACATTCCTCTTTCTAGCGATAAATTAATTTTAAAGGAGAACTCATTTAAACCAATCATTAATGTTCACTATCGAACTCCCAAAGTATGTATACAAATTGAACTGCACAGTGGCGGCTAAAAATTGTTGGATATCTGGTCTTTATCTTATTCCTTGGGTATACCTATATGTTGGCTTAGGTTTACATGCATGTACTCAATATACAGTATCGGTAAAACAAAAAAAAACGTACAAGCGTCCTTATAAATCTTTGAAATATCTACAAATTAATGCTATTTAAGTGTATGAAATCCGGTTATCATTATGCAGTTCATTACAGTAAAAATGTCATATTTGTTGATTAATATGATATCCCATGTCGACAGGATCTGATAATGATATGCTATTGGCAAAAATATGCAAATATTATACCGTTAAGGAAAGAAAACGGATACGCACGCTGCAGGCGGAGGATCTTAGCTGTCGACAAATCGTCTGGATGATCAGCAGGTCACATTTGTGATAGAAGAATCCAAGAAAAATGATTTCAAGGACAAGGAAATATAGTTTTCTCCTTACCATGGAAACTGGAGGTAAAATTACTTACAAAGTCAAGTGTCGTCATGGTGACTTTCCAATTTTCTTTCTAGGGAAACTTTATTTTTTAAGCAGTCCAGCTAATTCTATGCATTATGTACATGTGTACCCTAGAAAATCGAGATTTTGGCAAATCAGGAGTAGACTATGCAAATAAGTTGCTGCAGAAATACATCCAAGTACGTGGGTCTGGGACAGCTGTTGAAGGTAACATGCAAACCTTTGAGATTAAAGTTAACAATTTGGTGTTGGTTTTACTTTCTCATTGCATAAGCAATCTTTCTAATTTAATTTGACAAATGAATAGCTATCTAGTAAATTTTAGCTTTATTATTCTTAAGGTATCTTATCTTATTAGTCGATTATAGCTTGCTAGTCCATGTGAAAATACTGAAATTCTTCCGGAATGAAAATTCGTGTCTGTAGTAAATTATTCATTCTATAGAGAAGCGATAAAATGTTTAGATACCTTCTTATCTGTTAAGCTGATAAATAACGCTAAAAGACATCATGCGTGCCATAAATTAAATAAAGATAGCATCTAGGAGATGAATGAATTGGATGATTTGTCCAATTTTATAGTAGTGAATGCCTTTATAATTTGTAGCAATTATAATGACTCAGGATTTAGTGGAGCTGATAATCTCAAACCCAGTATTATGGCACAAACCCAGCAGGAATGATAAGGATACTCAAAGGGTTCAGAGACAAATAAAGAGAAAAAACAGGAAGTGTCTCTGAGCTCAGTCAAAACACAATGTGTCAGTAGCAAATCCTCCTCACATGGATAACAGCCTTGCCTTGGATAGAAAGTGAAAGAATGTGCTCAAGTGGTAGTTAAAAGGCAACTATTGGCCTGAGAAATTGTTGGTATTAATGAGGTTTATGATCATGCATTCCTGACTAGGCTCTATAGAGAATCAGAAACTGTTCGAGTAACAAGACTGAAAGTAATGCACCTCAGGTCATTGGATCACATGTCTTCATTGAGTTGCTTAGATACATGGAAGATTACTGGGGCCTTGGAGAAGAAGAGATAATGCTTGATTTAACAACCTACTCTGAGAAACATATTGCTAATCTAGGCTTTCCAGATATCACCTGCAACACCACTCGTCATCAAAATTATATCAAACGCCTGATTCCAGACATCAAATTATTACAAATAACTCGTGTCTGCTCCTTTGTTTTCATGATGACCTAAGTAAAGCTGCTATTTACCTAAAATTCAGCACATATACTGGTGTTTGCATTATTCTAAAAGCAACCACAATTTTCTGTAAGGTGTATTTCTTCATATAATGTGATTTTACAGGTTCTTCCTCAACTATTTGTTGGGTGATTCTATCCCACGCATGATGAAATCCTATCTAAATATGCTTTTTTATGGATAAGGTATTAATCACATACCTCATAGACCTGAGGCTTCCCACCTTGTAACGTCCATTGGGTAGCAAATCATTTTTATCTCCATAAGGCGCATGCCCCCAAACTCTGCAATTGTTCAGCGTCCCATAAAAGAGAAGGAAACCCTACCTATGTTATATCGCCCCTATTTCAAAAGTTGCTTCTTGTAAATATTCATATCTTTATAGTCTGAAAAAGATGAAGTTTACTATTCTAAATAATTATGTATCCGAATCATCATTTCTAATTTTCGTTCTTAATGGTCTTTTGAAGAATTCATTCCATCTGCTTCTTTGGGAAAAGGAAATATTATTCTAAGCGCGTTCTCCTCTATTAAAAATTCCGTATTCAAACTGTAATGAGAAGAGCTAAGGATACATTTTACAAAGGAAGGTGAAAATTAGAATAAAGATGCGAAGAATGGAAGTTTTTATTTTTTGTGGATTTATTATAGTTGAAAATAAAACGGTTAAAGCCAAACAAATATGCATTCATATTAAAGATCTGGAAATTTACATTCTCTGTTCCGCTAAATTAATACTAAATTCACGTCTCCATACACTCACGAGGATGAGAGATCAGACCTAAAACAGAAATGTGAGGGAATGTCCTCAAAAGACGACTGTGAGAGGAAGCCCCCTCGGAAAAACCCCTCTATTCTTTCAAGACAAGTTTGAGAAAGAATCGGTCTCTCGCTTAATCACCCGTCAAATCGCGAGGCAAGTTTTATCGTCTGGAACGACGCGTTTTCATTCAATCTCTTCACAAAGATGGGGTCAGAATATATTTGGTAAACGGCTACAGTTTTTGCGTTACATTGCTTTGTAACGCGATACTTTGTGTTTTACATATATATAGGCTGCGATGAGAAATTTGCTGCCTAACTTCAAAATAAAATAACAATGTTCATTTCCCAAAATATATTAAACACAATTACATGTTAAATTCTTGAAGGATTGTAGTATTCATCTTATTCAAATAAATCGCCGTTACCTCAATTGCGGGGTTCAGGCGTAGTTGGAACCTCCTTCAGACTTTCTAAAAATCCCGCTGATGAACTGAGTGAAATCTGTGGTGATCCTAGATCTAAATTCCACTTTGGTGGTGAACAGAGACAAGTTACTCTCTCTCCTATCCACGACTTACAAATAATAGCCCAGGGTTTTGCAGTTTGTCTAAATGTAGGCCAAGAGTTTAGAGTCACGTGATCAAGGAAATTTTCTGCCAGATAAGCCTGATACCTCCTCCGTGTGTGGTACGGTGCAGAGTTATGTTCCTGCACGTCCTGCCTTCCATCGGACACCTATTTAGTCCAAAACAACACTAACTTATTGAGTCTGAGGATCTCTGCAGCATAAATACTGGCATAACGTTGCTTTTGTGGCTTATGAGCTGCCTTGCTATCGTAATCATAGCCTAACCTAGCTAACTCTTTTCTGATCATCTGCAGCGTACTCAGATTTACACCAAAGTACTCGGAAATCTTTATAATGGAGCTTTCAGCGTGAATTCTACCAGAACAGCTTTCATTCCTAGATTTTCGGATGATTGAACCTGGCATTGCTTCCTTAACAGATGATGCACACTGAATTACCCAGGGTAGGAAGAAAAATAACTGACACTAAACAACACGCATACACGTAATTTAGAGTTGCCAACGGTGACCATTACTTATCGCCCTCTCTCTCTCTCTTTACATACATATACACACATATTATATATATCAAATATGTGTGTGTATCTTATTAGTTCAACGAGCCAAAACATAATCCGATTGATTTAGCACCAGAATTCTTAGTAGACAACTTCAAACATTATATAGCGCAAACCATTTCAGTGTGACTTCTGCTGAATCACAACTAATGGAGGTCGGAGGAAACAGGAACTTAACCCATTATGCGATAGCGTTGCATATATGCAACATTTTTTAAAGAATTAAATAAATTAATATAATTTAAGAAAGTTCACAATTATTAGTTCTGTTAAATAAATAATTTAATGTATTTAGAATATTTGAGATTGTTTTCATATAATTTGGAGCGCCTATGTCAAATATAGAGGATTATATTTCCATCAGTCTTCCATTGAGATATCAAGGTGTAAATGACGAGATTGACTTCATTTAACACACGCTTACCTTTACTATTATTTTATTATTTCGGAGATCATATTAAAGTTCTTTGTGAAAACACGGAACTGGCACGAATTGCACAAGTAAAGGGTACTCATTTCCTCGAACATGTCAAAGAGCAGATTGAGAGAATAACAGAAGACAGAGAACCACATATACCAAACCCACTACGAGAGCAACATTCGAAGAATGAGATGAAGAATTGCAGGAAATAAAGAGGGCGATGGAAGGAACAGAAGGAAACTATTCCCTAACACTAGTGCAGGACGATCAAGACCTTTACCAGCAAATTCTCGCTCACTTTTACTTGCATCTGAATCATCTTTCTGAATTAGAAGAAGTTTACCAAACAATCTCAATTATTTTTCAAGTTGTGGTTGAGTTGGATTCTGGCACGAGGTTCACTTATGCCAGTTTCGCTATTTTTTTTATAAAACACGCTATTTATTTCAATACAATCTGGATACTCACTCATAAATTAGCGTTAACTATATTTACTCCTCTTGTAGTAAAGCATGAAAATGTTCAAGATTGTACCTCTCAGTGAAAAGTTGGGGATTTGAACTTGCGCCATCAAGCGCTCCTCGCTTCTTAGAAGTACCACTCTAAACACTGGGCTAAAGTTCATATCGCCAAAAAGAGATGCTTTGAGATAGTTTTTAGCGAATAAAAATAGTTTAATTAAAACTATTCCCGTCAATGAAATGTGGGAGATACAAGCAGTTATTGCAGTTATTGTAAATTCTCTCTATTATGATCCGGTTTCTTATATCATTTTTGCTTTCTCTTTAATTTTCGAATGAAGCTAACCTACATGGGTTGGATTTCTAAACTTTTAATTGAAAGGTATAGTTTAAGTGAAACTATTTTTCATGTTGTTTAGATTTCCATTGTTTCTTCTTTACTTCCTCTTCGATAGCCTCCCTTTTTTTTTTAAAGGTCGTTTTAATTATCACTACCTGGAAAATTTCTTCACATATTACCTTTTATTCTTTCAAGAGAGGTGTAGCATACCACACATTTACGTAATGGTCCAAATATAGCCCGTAATAAAAACCAGGTAAATCATGTTGCCATGAGAATAAGCTTGTTTAGCCCTTTCGAGTCTAGATTTATTTTTTTAATTTAATGCATTTTTTTGGCTTTATACAGTTTGTCAGGATCTATTTATAGACATAAATTAATTTTCTGAAAAAATGTTTAAGGCAAAGGCCTTAAATTTAATGTGACATATATCTCCCAATAGTAATTTGGAGTGAGATTATATGTCCCATTATTCTTTATGACTGTAATTATTTGTCCTAGTTTTTCAGTGAATGGCATAATAAGCTTTACAATTTAATATTAAATTAAAATGCTAAAATTAAAGATTTTAATTGAAGAAAATAATTATGAATAACGTTATTCATGTAAAAGTTTTAACATTTTATAAAATATATTCCCAAAATAAGTAAAATATTCTTTGAAAATGTGATAAATATAATTTTCAATTGAAAAAATTAAAATACCTTAATATGAAATGAAAAAGTTTTGTTCACATCAAAAACATAAGATTTTATTTATGAATGATATGGAGAAAAAGCAGGGAAAGTATAATGGAATTTAACATGCAATTCAAATTATGTGGGTCCTCTTTTGCTTCCTGAAGCTAGCACATCTGTTGCATCTTCTTCTGCTTTTGACTTGCTTTGGCATTATGGTTACCAATATTTGTAAGGTCCCTTCGTCTTTTTAGAGGCCACTCTACTGAAGATCCAATACTTTGCCTTTTCGTTGCAGTTAGTCTTCTTCCCTTTTCCATCATAATTTTGGCTCGATCAACTAAGACATCAAAAAGAGGAATCTTCCTAAAATTCTTCTTCTCATAAATAATCTTTTCATTCACAACAAATACCATTAAATGTTTGAGGAAAACTTTTCCACCATTTTCTAGACTTTCTTTCATATTTATAGATGTCACTCAATCTATTAGAACGATTGAATCCTCCTATGAATGAATTATAGAAAGCAATCAATTCTGGAGAATCACAACGCATAGTTGTACCATTTTTTATTTTCATTGAAGTTGAACATTTGAGAGAGTATGACAATTACTCATGGCAAGAACATCCTTGGTATCCTTCCATTTAGTTGCAAAAAGACCTGAGCTACTAAAGGCAAATACACTGTTACCTTTGGAATAATTTTAAAACTAAAATTAGGTGTTCCCCTTCGGTTTTCTATGTATGTTCCTACAGTAAGGAAACGCAGTAAGAAAAATATATTCACAGTTGAAAAGAATCTGTCAAAGCAAATAGCCACTTCATTTGACTGTGTGGATGAACATAGTTTAACTACCCTTTATCTAATCTTCCTACTACATTTGCTTGAAACTCTTTTCCAAAATATATGTCTAGATCATATACGAGGGGCAGGCAATAAGTTTTGAAATTCAGATATAAGGAAACGAGATATGAGGAAAAGTGTTTTATTATTTTTCAAGATAACTACCCTGACTTCAATGCACTTGCGTCACTTGTCCCTGAGGCTTCGAATTCCCGACAACCAGAAATCTCCCGACTGCTGTTCAATCGACTCCAAGACGGCGAGCTGGACATTTTCATCGTCCCAAAACCGGCGTCCACGCAGTGCAGCCTTGAGCTGGCGGAATAAAAGTATTCGCTAGGGACCAGGTGTTGAGCTTCTCAAATCCGCACTCGCGCAGGGCAGCTTGTGCTACTCTGGCCTTGTGGACATGAACATTGTAGTGGAGAAGCAGGCACCGCGTGTCAACTTGCTGCGCCACTTCTGAAGGATGCACTTCTCCAACCCAGCCATTTCCTTGGCGTAATATTGGCCTGTGATGGTCCTTCCACGAGGCCCATAGTACACCATCAACACTCCCTCAGAATCCCAAAAGATGGTGGCCATGATCTCTTTGGCTGAGGGTTGAGTCCGGAAATTGATGGGGTTCAGAGAGCTCCTGTGCGACCAGGCTATGCTTTCGAGGGTGGTCTCAGCATCCTAGTGTAGGACCCACGTTGCATCACCTGTCACTATGCGTGACTCGAATCCCACCGCATCTTCGTTGTACAGGAGCAGCAGCTCTTCTGACCTTGGACGACTTTGAAGTCGATCATGGAGCTTGAGGTTTCTAGGAAACCAACGAGCAGAGACCTTGGTCATTGCCAAATTGTCGTGGATGATGTTGATAATACTTCTATATGATATTCCAAGTTCTCGCTCGATTTCATCGACCTTCACCCGTCGATTTTCGAGGATCATCCTCTCCACACGGGACACAATGTCCTCGTTGGTCCCGTCTGGCGGTCTTCCTGGACGGGGGTCATCTTCAAGGGACACACAACAATGTGGGAACTCCCTATTTCAGCGAACAATGGTTGCATAGGAAGTAGCGGTGTCGGTGTACATGGAAAACCTGGCGTTCATAGATCTCTTTTGCATTCTTGCCTTTCTTGGTCAAATATTTGATCACTGCGCGGTACTCAACCTTCTCCATTGTTGAAAATTTTGTGGCTGATGATCTGCGATCAGCTACTGCTTCTTAAATAAACAAGGCAGGATCGTGCGACTTTAGGTCCTGATTTGTCATAACTTGTCCTAATACCCCCACAAACAGCCATCCCCCCTCTTATTGTTTTGCCCTACCGATTCGCAAAACTTATTGACCGCCCCTCGTATAAATATGATAATTATATTAAATCCGAATGAAATGAATTTAGATTTAAATCTCCGAGTACTTTTAACAATTTATTTCTCTTTTAAACTGTTCGCATATAGTGCAGGCATGAGCAGATCGGGACAAAACTTGCTGCTCAAAAGGGAAGAAGATGACATTATTTTTTTATCGCATGACTGAAATGCAAGAACTTTTAAAAACGGATAGAAATTTCATCAAATAATTGTAGTAGAGGAATATAAAAAGGGAATCAAAGCATCAATCATTTATACACACACACACATATATATATATATATATATATAAGAAAGGAGGTTTTTTCCTCTATTTATTTGCTATAGGAATGAAAACATTTAAACCTTTTTTAAACATTAATATTATCCAGCCCATTCCAAAAAAATCGATTGCACCATTTATTTTTTATTTGGGTAGTGCATATTTAGTGAAAGAATTGATTATTTTTGCAAATACACTAGAGAAAACGTGATTAGCACCTCTATCTTATTTTCTTCCTCCTCTTATGTTTATGATACAAGTTTTAACATATTTATTGGTTAAGGACTCCGTTGAGCCTACTTATAGGTTAGATTACAAAGTGAAGACGGTTTTGCTAAAAATGTACCTGTCTATCCAATTCAAATCTAATTTTACTCCGTGAAAGGCTAGGAAAGTCTGCTAAATTATTACATTATTGTGGCAAAGAATCCATAATTAAATTCTGTCTTGGTTGGATGAAAATTCGTAAGAAAAAAATATACAAAAAATAAGTAAACGCTCAAAGGATTAGTAGAGAAGACTGGCGGAGAAAGGAGAATGAAGAGACATTCAAGCTCTTCGAAACTGAACTGCCGGAAGAGAAAGTTCATGATCGGGCAAATCCGACTTAGCATGATGATCTTTTGTTTCTCTCTGTTAATTATTCTAGAAGTGTAATGTTTTATTGCTATTTATAAAAAAATGAGGTATTGAATTTTCAAATAAACTAAAACAAGGTCTGCTGACCCAAGTCACATTCTCTCACTTATTCTGATTTACGACCTTCAAAATTTTAATAATTTCCCAACTTACCTTGGGAGAACCTTTGTACTTATATCATTCGAAAGGAAATGGAAAACATCATAAGGGATTCAAATATTCTTAGAATCGAACGATTAGTTATGATGTTATTGCCAAAACAAAATAATTGCCAGGTTAACCTGAGGAAGACCTTGGCAATTATGTATATCATTCAAAGGAAAATATAATACTACATACGAGTTTCAACTTCGTTATTATCAGCCGAATAGTTACAATGTTATTACCTAAACAAAGAAAGGAAAAGGAGACCGACGAACCGACCGACCGACATAGTGAGATATAGAGCTCACACGCGACTAAAAATCATATTTTTATTTAGATATATGTAATTCTTATTGTAAAAACGACTTGCTTATTGAATTCATTTCTTTGGACAATATTATTACCAGTACAAAAAGGATCGAATTTGCCTTATTTAGTGCATAAACAATTTGTGCCAACTTATGGATAATTTATGAATTATTGCCTATTTAAAAGTTATTTATAAAAAAACGATAGCCGCCTGTTGCGTCTTCTCTATACATAACGATTTGTACTATTCTTTGTCTTTTATTTATTTATCTTTTTACTTCGTCTGTCTTTTTCCTGTAATTATGCCTTTTATTGAAAATCATTATTGATTATATACCCTATTTTACAAACATTTTCAGTATGTATTTCTTTAAGGATTAGGTTTTCTCATCTATTATGATCAGTAGCTCTTTCCTATACTAGAATCTACACCAGCATTAGAACAGGAGGTTTTCTCATTTGCAATTCTTTGAACGTTCTCGAGATCACTTCGTCTTAATTTCATATAATACAAGACTAATTTGAACATTAACAACACTTCTACACCGTTATTATTGTAAAATTCATAGCTAAATTCATTTCTTTTTTATAAATGAATTGATACTAGAAATATCAAAATTAAAAAAGAAATAGTCAGCGTAATAATAAACAAGACAAAACTTTGATATCCGATATCGTTTATGATCTAGTTGATTTATTCAAACTTATCGATAATTAAGATTTCACAGTAATCACTATACTTAATCAAACTATTGATAAAATAAAAACATTCAGTAACGATATTTTTGCAAAGGTACTGATTGTGATTTTACTAAAAATTATAAACATTAGGCGTTGAATTTTATTAGTTAATCCATCTAATTGGTGGTTTTCTGTAATCAACTAGGTCACTGCTTATTAATACGCCCATCAACGAGATCTAATAATATTAGTCTATGTTCGATCGTAATTCAATTGTATAGGATAATTATTCATCTTAAAACACAACCAGGCAATGTGTCAACAATCTTCCATAAAATGCTCGCCACCAGTTATTTTCTCGATTCGAAACCATAGGTTTTAGTCCCATTAATAATCTATACTAGGGAGAAATTGCCTTTTAGTTTACAGACTTTTCCTTAAAGAATAGTAAGAAATTCTTTTACTCTTGACCAAGTGAAAAGCAGGAATTTAGGTGCACAAGTAAAAATAAAAACTTTTAAACACTAATTTTGAAATGATACCCTATGCGCCATGTTGGCGTAATGGGCGATTGCTACAAATTATAACCTGTTCATTTTTTATTTGAAAACGATCGGCAAATCATCTAAGTTTATCTCAGAGGATTCAATATATATATATATATATATATATATATATATATATATATATATATATATATATAATTATAGTCATCTTTCGTATAACATTACCCAACACAGGAACCGAGTTTTTGAAATGGTTCTGCACTATACGTTCATGAACAGTGACTTAATCGTATATTTAAACCAAAATGAGGCTAAACATATGTATCTATGGATTTTTGCAATAAAGCAGAAAAGAGTTATCATCCTTGCATATGTCCTCGTGTCGTCATCGTGCTATTGGGATGGTAGCAGTAAATAAAAAGCGTTTTTTGAACCCTGAAAAACACCAATCTTGAAGTGAGCAAGAACCTTTATTTTTAACTAAACTTGCTACGAGTATTCCTCAAATTCCTCGAAGAAATGCAAAAGGTTTAGGGGATAATGCCTTAAATCAAAATATACTCGGTGGATTATAAACCTAGACCAGGCAAGAAAATATTTATGTGGTGAGGAAAATGATAGATATATAATGATTTATTCGATAGCAAAGTGAGTTAGCATCTCCATAGATTGATTTCTTCGTTTTTCTAGGACCACATTGACCTCAGCAATTTCGCTCCTCGATAAGTGTGTCAAAAGCGTTGCGCACATATCATCTTGAGTATTCAAACGATTGTCTGAAAGTTCAAAGAGATGACTTTTGAGAGATAGTTTGATGATTCTTTGAAAGGTCAAAGGGTTGAATTTAAAACAAATTGTAAGAAAGTTCAAAAAACTCAACTTTCAAATGATTGTTTGAAAATTCAAAGATTTGACTTTTCAATTGGATGTTTGAAAGGAGAAGTATTTTACCATTTTGACGATTGTTTAAACGATAAAGGAGTTGACTTTTCTAACGATTGTTTGTTCTGACCTTTCAAATAATTGTTTTAAGCTTGCTCTTCTCCGCCATTTACGTTTTTCCCAATATGATTTTTCTGATTTAAAATCCAAACTGGGTTTTTATTCTATGCAAAATTTCATTTAAAAGGCCTCCTGCTTACATTTAAGACATTAAATGCAACAAAGCCCTCCTACCCCTCCTTCTCACTGACTAGATCTCATTTGTCCAGAACAATGCGCTCGGGAATCTGTCCCAGTTTCCTACTGATTATGACTCGTAATCGAGTTTACATCACTGATACTAGTTCTTTCTCTCTATTTGCCTTTAGACTGTAGAATGTCTTCTTGGTGCGATAGGATGATTCCCCTCCATTAGTGCCATGAAGCAAAGTTAGAAATCTCATATCTTATCTCTACCGTTTCCCCTCTCATAAGATTCCTTAGCATTTTTCAATCTTACCCAGGAAAACATAATTAATGAATAAAATTATTATCTAAAATTTAAAATCCGTCCGGCCCCAGCTTAGCCTCTCTTCCTTCCTTCAGATAGCCCGATTTCTCCCCTAACTCGTCTCTTTTCATACAACCTCTCCCACAACTTTCTCTGGTCAGCCTCTAATTTCACAGGGTAGATGCTGACCTTATTCTCAGCCAACCGTCCCGGATCGGGGCTGAGGGGGGAGGGGACAATATTCCCTAACCCCTGAGCTCCGGTCTGGGGTGGCTGGCTTTTAACGACCTGCTTCATCCCCACCCATACCTTCCTCACATCCCTTTTCCTCTCCTTTTCAAAATCTATTAATTTTTACGCCGTGTTCAAGGTTGAGCCGCCATGCCGATGGACTGCCAGGCCACCAGGCGGGAGGGGTGGTCCCAAATGGCGACGCCTGGCTCTGCCAGGCCTGTAAGCACCTCTTGCAGTGCGGGCAACTGCAAGAGGTGATGAGCTATTGCGTCCAGTATTAAAAAGAGGGTCACCATGCCCATGTATGAAAAAAAACAAAAACCCCAACCCCCAACTTCCCCAAAAACATCTACGGAGCCGCCCTCGGGCAGCTCCACCGAGAAAATGGAGGTCCCCCCCCCCTTGTGCTTGCGCAGGGGACCCTCCATACTTCTTTAACCGGAGAGGAGGCTTACTCCTCTCCTACGCCTACGGGTGTAGGGGACTCCCCATCACCCCCTTCTCTGGAGTTGCTTTCGGGCACCTCCCTATCTCCAGCGGCAGTCCCTCCTTTGCTTTCTAAGGGGACTGCCAAGAAAACCAGCAGGCAGCCCATTGCCGACCGCCCCTCGTGCAAGCGGCTCGGTAGGGCAAACCCCCTTAGGGGGGAGAGGAAAGCCAGGCCCCTTCGGTCGCTTCCCTCAAAAGACCTGCTGGCAAGAATTTTAAACCTTGCTGGGGTCAAGGCCTGTGCCTCCCCACACAAGACTGGCGACACTGCCAAGGGAACCTGCGATGTCGTGGGAGGGGATGGCCAACTGGAGGCCCCTCCTGTGATAGACATGGTCCTTGAGCAGACCCAGCCTCAGACGGTAGGGCCTTCCATGGGGGGGAATCCAGGCTCGGCGCCAAGCACCAAACTCGAATCCGCCCCTATGCAAGGTCCCCCTCAAATGGCCGAGGGCCTCCGAGGCAGTAAAAGGAGGAGAGGGATCTCCTCCGAAAGGGGCCCCTACGACTACCAGGACTTTTTCCATTTCGGAGAGGGACCTGGCTGAGGCCGGCCCATCTGGCATGGGGGCTTCTGCCGGCGGAGGCGAGAAGCGGGTTCATTCCACGCCCTCCTAGCCTAAAAAGAAAAATACTAAAAAGACTCAAAAGACGAAGAAGACTCGGGGCTCCTCTCCATCCGTGGGGGCTGCGGGGACAGATGGATCTGAAACCACTTTGGTAGGCGACCAAGCCAAGATCGGCACATCCGGCCCTTCTACCTCCTTGTGTGCGGAGCCCCTGACTCACACTAACACCAAGAATGCACAGGGAGGAGCTTCGATGACATCGGGGCCTCTGATTCAGAGGTTAACTGGCGTTTTCGAGCCCGCAGGCTTCAAACGCTTCCTTGTTATTCGCTCAACTGATGGCAGCATGTTGTCCAAGGGCAACATGATCCATCAGAGGAGAGGAGTAGCTAGTGCAATTGGTAGAGAGCCGAAGGTAACCCGTTTCTCGGACGGGAGCCTTCTAGGCAAATGCGGTGAATCCCTTTGAGGCGGCCAAGATAAGTGCTCTTCGGACACTTCATGGCACCCCGGTGAGTGTGACGCCGCACTCTACTATGAACTTTGTGAAAGGAGTAGTTTATGCGAGGGAACTCGTTGACTACTCCATTGAGGACATCACCCTAGAGCTGGCCGACCATGGGGTGGTCAAGGTCGAACGTGTGATGAGAAAACAGGGAGGGGCCTCGAGACCCACCCCTACACTCTTCGTCACGTTCGACTGTGACAAGCTCCCTGAGTCGGTGCGTGCCGGTTAGTACCGCTACCGCGTGAAGGCATTCGTGCCACTGCCGCGGCGGTGCTATTACTGCCACCGCTTCGGCCATACGAATCGATCATATAGACGTGCAAAATCGGGGTCACACGAAGTCCAAATCGTGTGTGGCCAAGTGTGTCAATTGCGGAGAGCCGCACCCTGCTTCTTCGAAGCAATGTGGTGCATATCTCCTTGAGAAAGAAATCCTGGCCGTTCAGGCCCAGGATCGACTCTCATTCCGCGAGGCAAAGGACTTGGTCCTGGCGCGCCCGGCTCTGCCTGGGACGTCATATGCCTCAATAGTTAGAAAGGCACCCTCTGCTCCTGGCCCATCCAGGCCAACGAGCACGGTTGTTTCCGCGCCCATTCGGAGCCCTTCTGTGGGCTCTACCCAACCTGGGCGCTCCCCTGGTAAAGCTGGCGGCAAAAAGGGTTCATACCCTGCCCCGGCTAAAACCAGGGCTCCCCCCTCTTCCCCCAGCGTGACCGTTTCGCGTAAAGCGAAACGGCCACGCGCCTCCACCGAGTCGTTAGACTCACAGGAGGCAACACCCCTGAAGATGGTCGCTAGGCCATCTTCCGGGGTTCCTAAAGCTGTTCCCCGAAAGGAGGACAGCAACACAGGAGCTTCGGCCCCTTTGCCCACGCCCCGAGGTGGAGCGAGTGGCTCGGAGACGGTGGTTCCTCGAAAAGAGGGCCCCCCGCCTCCGAAGCCGCAACGCCCGCCTAAAGTTTCGAGGCGAAGGGAGGAAAAGACTCGCATGGCGAGCCCAACCTCCCCCAATAAGTCCTCGAAGGCGACAGCGCCTTCAGCGCTTTGTCCGGCCAACAGCGCCCGGGGTTCTGCCCCCGGGAAGCGTACGGCCATTTCCGTGAGGGTCTTCAATTCGAGGAGGGCCCCCGCGTCTCCTCCGAGCTAGGCCTGGAGGGCATATTCCTTCAATGGAATTGCCGTGGACTCCGGGCCAACTGGGAGGAGCTGCGGAGGCTCGCCTCATCCCGTTCCCCGTTAGCTATTTTTTTGCAGGAGACCATGCTAGGCGCGTGCCCCCTGCCTGCCCTCCCGGGGTATAAGGGTCTTGCGACCCAACCACCGCGGGACGGCCGGGCTGGGGGATGCGCGGTTTACACCCGGCATGATGTCTCCGTTCTTCCTTTCTCTTTAGATACCTCCTTTCAGGCAGTGGCTGTGCAGCTGCACCTGGATAGGAGGTATACTATCATTTCTGCGTACATTCCACCGTCAGCTGACTTCGACGCGGGGGACTCTCGCCGCGTCGTGGCACGGTTGCCGAGGCCCTATCTCTTGCTTGGAGATCTGAACGGCAGGCATCCTCTCTGGGGAGATTACACCATAAATCCCAGGGGACAAGTCCTTGCCGATCTGATCGAAGAGCTTGAGATGGGTGTCCTAAACGTGGATGAGTTTACGCATCACTGTCCGAGAACCGCTTCATTTTCTTGCCTTGACCTATCTTTGTGCTCTTCGGATGCACAGCCTGATTTTGATTGGGGGGTGGTCGATGACCTCCATGGTAGTGATCACTTTCCCATTCAAATATCATTTTCAGGGCAACTGCCGCCTGAGAGACCACCTCGGTGGTGCTTGGCGCGGGCGCGGTGGCCTGCATTTCAGGAAATGACTGAATTCTCTATCTCAGTCAAGGAGTTTAGGTCGGTAGATGAGGCCGTTGAGTTCTTCTCCGGCAACCTCATCGCCGTGGGCCTGACTACTATTCCTAGGACGTCTGGCCGTTTTGCACGCCGACCACTCCCATGGTGGTCGGCCGAGTGTGAGACGGCCCTCAAACAGAAGCGTTATGCCTACATGCGCTATAAGCGCCGCCCGAACGATTTCACCGTCGCTGAATTTCGTCGGGCTAGGGCTAGGTTCCGGTATATTTCGAAGCACGCATGCCGCTCTTCTTGGCGGGCATACGTGTCTTCACTTAACGGGAAGACCCCTTTAGCTGAGGTGTGGAAGCGAGTCAAAAGGATTCGGGGCAAGTTCTCGCAGGACCCCCCTCCCGTTCTCCAGGAGAATGGGACCGCAATCTCGGACCCCGCGTCCGTGGCGGAATCCTTAGCGACCGCTTTTTCCGCATTCTCTAGCCGTGATGCTTCTCCGCCAGCATTCAATGCACGTCGTGATGTCGCGGAAGGCCGCCGGCTGGACTTTACCTCCAGAGGCGGAGAACCCTTCAACGACAAGTTTACTGTGAGTGAGTTGCGTTCCGCTCTCGCTTCGTGCGCGGACACCGCCCATGGTCCGGACGATGTCCCGTACGCCATGCTTCGACACCTGGGTGAGCGAGGCATGGCCTTTCTATTAGATTTGTTTAACAGGATCTGGGTGGAAGGTCTCCTCCCAGACTCCTGGCGAATCGCTACTGTGCTCGCCTTTCGCAAGCCGGGGAGAGATCACTCTACTCCGACCGGTTTCCGCCCAATCTCTCTAACCTCTTGCGTGTGCAAGTTGATGGAGAAATTGGTAAATGTTAGATTAGCCTATTTCCTGGACAGCGGAGGCCATCTGTCTTCTGCACAGTGCGGCTTCCGTAAGTTCCACTCCACGTCGGATGCTCTGCTCCGACTGGAAAATGCCGTCTGCGAGGCTTTCCTTCGTAGACAGCACTACGCCACGGTGTTTTTTGATCTGGAGAAAGCCTATGATACCGCATGGCGATACGGTATCATGGAGACTCTCCACACGATGGGGGCGAGGGGACGCCTCCCAATGTTTATATCTGAATTTTTGCGAGATCGTCGATTCCGCGTACGGGTGGGGGGAGCCCTCTCCGGCCCAAAGGAGCAGGAAGAGGGTGTCCCGCAGGGAAGTGTCCTCAGTGTCACACTCTTTGCCCTGAGCATCAACGGCATCACCTCGGTGCTGCCGGAAGATGTTCTCGCTACGCTCTACGTGGACGACCTTTCGATCTCTTTTGGCGCGGCCCAGATGCCAACTCTGGAGCGCCGACTCCAACAGGCATTGAACCGCGTCTCTCGCTATGCCGAAGCGCACAGGTTTCGGTTTTCTTTGGCCAAGACTAAGGTGGTGCACTTCTGCCGCCATCCACGGCTTCACCCCGACCCAGATTTGTTTCTTAATGGGGTGCGCCTGGATGTGGTTGAGTCGCACCGTTTCCTTGGTCTTGTATTCGACCGACGCCTCACCTGGGCGGCTCACATTCGCAGCCTTAGGGTCTCTTGTACCCGCGCCATGGACATTCTCCGTTCCGTGACGTTCAGCGCTTGGGGCGCTGATAGGGCTACCGCCTTACTTTTTTATCGATCCTTTGTTCGCTCGAAGCTCGACTACGGATGCGAGTTTTATGCATCCGCAGCCGAGCGTTTATTGCGAAAGGTGGATTCGATCCACCACACCGGCCTTCGCCTTGCGACCGGTGCCTTCCGCACTTCCCCCATTGAGAGCCTGTTGGTCGATGCTGGGGAGATGCCACTCGCTCTGCGCCGCGTGCAGTGCATCACTCGCCTGTACGCGCGAGCCCGGCGCCTCCACCAGTCGCCAACAGCTCTCACTGCATCCGCAGCTGATCTCGATGGTGCCTATGCCGCCGAGAGACGCCAGTCATACCCTAAGCCCTTTGGGTTTAGGGCCAGGAAACTCCTTCGAGAGGTAGATATAGCTCTCGGGCCGGTGGCGCCCCTGGTTCTGCCCAGGACGCCACCCTGGAGGGTACCACATTTGGCTATTTGTCGCCACGCCTCTGCTCCCAAAGCTTGTACTGCGCCGGGAGTATTGCGTTCGATCTTTTTGGAGCACACATCGTGTCACGCTGGTACCGTGCCAGTGTATACGGATGGCTCCAAGTCCCAAGAGGGGGTCGGCTTCCACGCCGTATCCCCTCTGTTTGAAGTCAGCGGGGCTCTACCAGGCGCTGCGTCTGTCTTCACGGCCGAGTTGGTGGCAATACACCACTCGGTACGGAAGATTACGCGACGTGCCCGGTTCGGAGACCGGATTGTGATTTATAGCGACTCACAAAGCGCCCTGAGTGCTCTCGGGGCATTGGAATCTCCGCATCCCCTGGTTCGCGAAATCCGTGACGCCACGGTTTTGGCGAGCCGGGCAGATGTCGAGATTATCTTCTGCTGGGTTCCTGGACATGTAGGAATTGCGGGGAATGAGCGCGCCGATGAGGGCGCCAAAGAGTCCGCGAGGACTCTGCGACCGGACCAGCGTTTCGCTCTTCCTCACACCGACTACATGGCAGGAATACGGGCAGCTCTTCGGACTGCTTGGCAAAGAAGATGGGAGACGGTCGAGGGGAACTTAAAGTTGCGTGCCATTGCGCCGCGACTGTTCCCATGGACCTATCCCCCAATGCCGCGGCGGCTTCAGGTTGCTTTCTGTCGTCTTCGAATCGGACACACTCGTGTGACGCATCGTTACTTGGTGGAGCGCTCGCATGTGCCCTATTGCAACGACTGCGTCGTCCCCCAGACTGTTCGGCATATTCTTGTCGAATGTCCCAGTCTGGGTGATCTTCGCGCACGATACCTGTCTCGGTACCGGGATGGGCGGGGTCGCTACCGCCTGTCCCTTGTACTCGGGACGAGTGCGTGCACCATGACTGGTGGACTTATTGACTTTTTGGGGGAGGCCGGCTTTCTCCCCTTTATTTAAGGTTCCTTTTTTTGTTATTGTTTTGTTTTAGGTTGCACTCTCCTGCACCGGGGTGAGGGGGACCTCCCCCCGCTGCCGGAGATTGCTTCGATTGTTAAGTTTTTCCAATTTATATTGATTGTTAAGTTTTCATATTTTAACTTTAAAGTAGCCTAATTCTAGGCTGTCGTGTTTTTCGGCGACTTATGCCCAAGTGGGTAGTTGCCAGATGGGCTCTATAAAAAAAAAAAAAAAAAAAAAAATGGAGATCTGAACGGCAGGCATCCTCTCTGGGGAGATTACACCATAAATCCCAGGGGACAAGTCCTTGCCGATCTGATCGAAGAGCTTGAGAGGGGTGTCCTAAACGTGGATGAGTTTACGCATCACTGTCCGAGAACCGCTTCATTTTCTTGCCTTGACCTATCTTTGTGCTCTTCGGATGCACAGCCTGATTTTTGATTAGGGGGTGGTCGATGACCTCCATGGTAGTGATCACTTTCCCATTCAAATATCATTTTCAGGGCAACTGCCGCCTGAGAGACCACCTCGGTGGTGCTTGGCGCGGGCGCGGTGGCCTGCATTTCAGGAAATGACTGAATTCTCTATCTCAGTCGAGGAGTTTAGGTCGGTAGATGAGGCCGTTGAGTTCTTCCCTGGCAACCTCATCGCCGTGGGCCTGACTACTATTCCTAGGACGTCTGGCCGTTTTGCACGCCGACCACTCCCATGGTGGTCGGCCGAGTGTGAGACGGCCCTCAAACAGAAGCGTTATGCCTACATGCGGCATAAGCGCCGCCCGAACGATTTCACTGTCGCTAAATTCCGTCAGGCTAGGGCTAGGTTCCGGTATATTTCGAAGCACGCCCGCCGCTCTTCTTGGCGGGCATACGTGTCTTCACTTAACGGGAAGAGCCCTTTAGCTAAGAGGGGGGAAGCGAGTCAAAAGGATTCGGGGCAAGTTCTCGCAGGACATCCCTCCCTTTCTCAAGGAGAATGGGACCACAATCTCGGACCCCGCGTCCGTGGTGGAACCTTTAGCCCCTGCTTTTTCCGCATTCTCTAGCCGTGATGCTGCTCCGCCAGCATTCAATGCACGTCGTCATGTCGCGGAAGGCCGCCGGCTGGACTTTGCCACCAGAGGCGGAGAACCCTTCAACGACAAGTTTACTGTGAGTGAGTTGCGTTCCGCTCTCGCTTCGTGCGCGGACACCGCCTAAGGACCGGACGATGTCCCCTACGCCATGTTTCGACACCTGGGTGAGCGAGGCATGGCCTTTCTGTTAGATTTGTTCAACAGGATCTGGGTGGAATGTCTTCTCCCAGACTCCTGGCGAATCGCTACTGTGCTCGCCTTTCGCAAGCCGAGGAGAGATCCCTCTACTCCGACCGGTTTCCGCCCAATCCCTCTAACCTCTTGAGTGTGCAAGTTGATGGAGAAATTGGTAAATGTTAGATTAGCCTTTTTCCTGGACTTTGGAGGCCATCTGTCTTCTGCACAGTGTGGCTTCTGTAAGTTCCACTCCACATCAGATGCTCTGCTCCGACTGGAAAATGCCGTCTGCGAGTCTTTCCTTCGTAGACAGCACTACGCCACGGTGTTTTTTGTTCTGGAGAAGGCCTATGATACCACATGGCGATACGGTATCATGGAGACTCTCGGAACGATGGGGGCGAGGGGACGCCTCCCAATGTTTATATCTGAATTTTTGCGAGATCGTCGATTCCGCGTACGGGTGGGGGGAGCCCTCTCCGGCCCGAAGGAGCAGGAAGAGGGTGTCCCGAAGGGAAGTGTCCTCAGTGTCACACTCTTTGCCCTGAGCATCAACGGCATCACCTCGGTGCTGCCGGAAGATGTTCTCGCTACGCTCTACGTGGACGACCTTTCGATCTTTTTTGGCGCGGCCCAGATGCCAACTCTGGAGCGTCGACTCCAACAGGCATTGAACCGCGTCTCTCGCTATGCCGAAGCGCACAGGTTTCGGTTTTCTTTGGCCAAGACTAAGGTGGTGCACTTCTGCCGCCATCCACGGCTTCACCCCGACCCAGATTTTTTTCTTAATGGGATGCGCCTGGATGTGGTTGAGTCGCACCGTTTCCTTGGTCTTGTATTCGATCGACACCTCACCTGGGAGGCTCATATTTGCAGCCTTAGGGTCTCTTGTACCCGCGCCATGGACATTCCCCGTTCAACGCTTGAGGCGCTGATAGGGTTACCACCACCCTGAAGGGTACCACATTTGGCTATTTGTCGCCACGCCTCTGCTCCCAAAGCTTGTACTGCGCCGGGAGTATTGCGTTCGACCTTTTTGGAGCACACATCGTGTCACGCTGGTACCGTGCCAGTGTATACGGATGGCTCCAAGTCCCAAGAGGGGGTCGGCTTCCACGCCGTATCCCCTCTGTTTGAAGTCAGCGGGTTTCTACCAGGCGCTGCGTCTGTCTTCATGGCCAAGCTGGTGGCAATACACCACTCGGTACGGGAGATTACGCGACGTGCCTGGTTCGGAGACCGGATTGTGATCTATAGCGACTCACAAAGCGCCCTGAGTGCTCTCGGGGCATTGGAATCTCCGCATCGCCTGGTTCGCAAAATCCGTGACGCCACGGTTTTGGCGAGCCGGGCAGATGTCGAGATTATCTTCTACTGGGTTTCTGGACATGTAGGAATTGCGGGGAATGAGCGTGCCGATGAGGGCGCCAAAGAGTCTGCAAGGACTCTGCGTCCGGACCAGCGTTTCGCTCTTCCACACACTGACTACATGGCAGGAATACGGGTAGCTCTTCGGACTTCTTGGCAAAGAAGATTGGAGACGGTCGAGGGGAACTTAAAGTTGCGTGCCATTGCGCCGCGACTGTTCCCATGGACCTATCCCCCAATGCCGCGGCGGCTTCAGGTTGCTTTCTGTCGTCTCCGAATCGGGCACACTCGTGTAACGCATCGCTATTTGATGGAGCGCTCGCCTGCGCCCTATTGCAACGACTGCTTCATCCCCCAGACTGTTCGGCACATTCTTGTCGAATGTCCCAGTTTGGGTGATCTTCGCGCACGACACCTGTCCCGGTTCCGGGATGGGCGGGGTCGCTACCGCCTGTCCCTTGTACTCGGGATGAGTGCGTGCACATCGACTGGTGGACTTATTGACTTTTTGGGGGAGGCCGGCCTTCTCCCTATTATTTAAGGAGGGTTTGTTTTTTGTTTTGTTATGTTTTCTTTTTCCTTTCCCCCATTAAGGGTGTTTTTTGGGGGGTTTTTTCTTTGTTTAATTTTATTTTAATGTAGCCTAGAACTAGGCCAGTTTTAATACGGCGACTAATGCCCATGTAGGCAGTCGCCAGATGAGCTCTGAAAAAAATCTAGGATTTACAAGTAGGATGCAGAGCAAGAAATTCCTGTCAAAAGTATATCTAAAAAGGGAATCAACCGGCCGCGTCAATTTCAAAGGTGAGAAGCCGGCACAAAATGAAATGGCGATAATTTGGGGTGATTTCGAAGGAGACATTCTCTTAGACTGAACGACAACAATAATGTTTAAACAGCTAGGAACCCTACATTAGGATTGCTATTTTAACAGGTTATACCGATTTATATGGCTATTTTGTTGGGATTTGGATGAAAAATCACCCCCTTCTCATCCTAAAGCTATACTTGGCCCATTTGGATTTAATTTTATTCTGAAAAATCAAATATACCTAAGAAATAACGATACCTAATACAAATTAAACAGTATCGATGATGTCTGCTTTTAAAAACTCTGCATTCATTCGAACCGGGTTACAAAAATGTAAATATCCCCTACGGAAGTGCATTAAGGTAGAATGATAAAGAGAAAACAAACCCTGTTGACAAAAGTGGCGTGGTCTCACTTATTCTGATTTATGACCTTTAAACCTTCAAAATTTTCAATAATTCAAAAGATAATGTAAAACAACATAAGTGTTTCAAATTCCGTTAGAATCGGCCGAATAGTTATGATGTTATTGCTAAAACAACATAATTTATGGGCTTAACTTGAGAGGCCCTTGGAAGTAAAATCATTCGAAAGAAAATGTAAAATAACATAAGAGCTTCAAATTTCGTTAGAATCGGCTGTTAGTTACAATGTTATTACCCTCCCCCCAAGAAAAACGGGCATCAACCAACCGTCCGACCGACTGACCAACCTGCAACCGACCGACACAGTGAGATGTAGAGGTACCCGTGACTAGAATCGTACGTGACTAAAAATAGCTAATAAATTTAACCTCAGTTCAAAATAGAAATAAAAACTGTTTCCTCTCGCATCTGCTATTTTATTTTAATAAAGTAAAAGCCGCTTAATGAGAGTTGCCTAACGTTTACCGTCATGTGCGCCCCCGTAAGGGGCGCGGCGATTTGCCATCCTGGCCGCCGTGCTGACGGAATCCAGCGCTCCGTCCGGCCCCAGCTTAGCCTCTCTTCCTTCCTTCAGATAGCCCGATTTCTCCCCTACCTCGTCGCTTTTCATACAACCTGTCCCACAACTTTCTCTGGTCAGCCTCTAATTTCACAGGGTAGAATGCTGACCTTCTTCTCAAGCCAACCACCCCGGATGGGGGCTGAGGGGGGAGGGGACATTGTTCCCTAACCCCTGAGCTCCGGTTCGGGATGGGTTTTTTTTAACAACCTGCTTCATCCCCACCCATACCTTCCTCACATCCCTTACCTCTCCTCTTCACATTCTATCTGTTTTACGCCGTGTCTAAGGTGGAGCCGCCATGCCGAAGGACTGCCAGGCCACCAGGCGGGAGGGGTGGTCCCAAATGGCGGCACCTGGCTCTGCCGGTCCTGTAAGCACCTCTTGCAGTGCGGGCTACTGCAAGAGGTGGTGAGCGATTGCGTCCCGTAAAACAAAGAGGGTCACCATGCCCAATGATGAAAAAAAACAACATCTCCTTAATTCCCCCTAAAACAACGGAGCCGCCCTCGTGCAGCTCCACAGAAAAGATGGAGGGCCCCCCCCCTGTGCTTGCGCAGGGGACCCTCCATACCTCTTTAACCGGAGAGGAGGCTTACTCCTCTCCTACGCCTACGGGGGTAGGGGACTCCCCCTCACCCCCTTCCCTGGAGGTGCTTTCGGGCACCTCCCTATCTCCAGCGGCAGTCCCTCCTTTGCTTTCTAAGGGGACTGCCAAGAAAGCCAGCAGGCAGCCCATTGCCGACCGCCCCTCGTACAAGCGGCTCGGTAGGGCAAACCCCCTTAGGGGGGAGAGGGAAGCCAGGCCCCTTCGGTCGCTTCCCTCAAAAGACCTGCTAGCAAAAATATTAAACCTTGCTGGGGTCAAGGCCTGTGCCTCCCCACTAAAGACTTATGACACTGCCAAGGGGACCTGCGATGTCCTGGGAGGGGATAGCCAACTGGAAACCCCTCCTGAGATAGACATGGTCCTTGAGGAAAACTAGCCTCAGAAGGTAGGGCCTTCCATGGGGGGGAATCCAGGCTCGGCGCCAAGCACCGAACCCGAATCCGCCCCTATGCAAGGTCCTCATCAAACGGCTGTAGATTCTCAGGTAGTACAAGGAGGGGAGGGATCTCCTCCGGATGATGCCCCTGCGACCACCAGGACCTTCTCCATTTCGGAGAAGGACCTAGCTGAGGCCGGTCCATCTGGCCTAGGGGCTTCTACCGGCAGGGGTGAGAAGCGGGTTCATTCCCAGCCCTCCTCTCCAAAAAAGAAAAGGACCAAAAAGACGAAAAAGACTCGGGGCTCCTCTCAATCCGCGGGGGCTACGGGGACAGATGGGTCTGCTGCCACTTTGGTAAGCGACCAAGCCAAGATCGGCACATCCGGGCCCTCTGTTTCCCCGGGTACGGAGCACCTGACGATGACAAAGACCAAAAGTGCACAGGGCGGAGCCTCGATGACATCGGGGCCCCTCATTCAGAGGTTACCTGGCGTTTTCGAGCCCGCTGGCTTCAAACGCTTCCTCGTTATTCGCTCCACTGATGGCACCATGTTGTCCAAGGGCAACATGATCCATCAGAGGAGAAGAGTAGCTAGTGCAATTGGTAGAGAGCCGAAGGTAACCCGTTTCTCGGACGGGAGCCTTCTGGCGAATGCGGCGAATCCCGCCGAGGCAGCCAAGATAAGTGCTCTTCGGACACTTCATGGCACCCCGGTGAGTGTGACGCCGCACTCTACCATGAACTTTGTGAAAGGAGTAGTTTATGCGAGGGAACTCGTTGACTACTCCATAGAAGACATCACCCTAGAGCTGGCCGACCATGGGGCGGTCAAGGTCGAAGGTGTGATGAGAAAACAGGGAGGGGCCTCGAGACCCACCCCTAAACTCTTCGTCACGTTCGAGTGTGACAAGCTCCCTGAGTCGGTGCGTGACGGTTGGTACCGCTACCGCGTGAAGGCATTCGTGCCAATGCCGCGGCGGTGCTATTACTGTCACCGCTTCGGCCACACGAATCGATCATGTAGATGTGCAAAATCGGGGTCACCCGAAGTCTGTGTAAATTGCTCCAAGGTCGCACACGATAAGTCCAAATCGTGTGTGGCCAAGTGTGTCAATTGCGGAGAGCCGCACCCTGCTTCTTCGAAGCAATGTGGTGCATATCTCCTTGAGAAAGAAATCCTGGCCGTTCAGGCCCAGGATCGACTCTCATTCCGCGAGGCTGAGGACTTGGTCCTGGCGCGCCCTGCTCTGCCTGGGACGTCATATGCCTCAATAGTTAGAAAGGCACCCTCTGCTCCTGGCCCATCCAGGCCAACGAGCACGGTTGTTTCCGCGCCCATTCGGAGACCTTCTGCGGGCTCTACTACACCCGGGCGCTCCCCTGGTAGAGCTGGCGGCAAAAAGGGTTCACACCCAGCCCCGGCTAAAACCAGGGCTCCCCCCTCTTCCCCCAGCGTGACCGTTTCCCGTAAGGCGAAACGGCCACGCGCCTCCACAGAGTCGTTAGACTCACAGGAAGCAACACCCCTGAAGATGGTCGCTAGGCTATCTTCCGGGGTTCCTAAAGCTGTTCCCCGAAAGGAGAACAGCAACAAAGGAGCTTCGGCCCCTTCGCCCACGCCCCGAGGTGGAGCGAGTGGCTCGGAGACGGTGGTTCCTTGAAAAGAGTGCTCCCCGCCTCCCAAGCCGCAACGCCCGCTAAAGGTTTCGAGGCGGAGGGAGGAAAAGACTCGCATGGCGAGCCCAACCTCCCCCAATAAGTCCTCGAAGACGAAGCGCCTTTAGCGCTTTGTCCAGCCAACAGCGCCCTGGGTTCTGCCCTCGGGAAGCGTACGGCCATTCCCGTGAGGGTCTTCAATTCGAGGAGGGCCCCTGCGTCTCCTTCGAGCTAGGCATAGAGGGCATATTCCTTCAATGGAATTGCCGTGGACTCCGGGCCAACTGGCAGGAGCTGCGGAGGCTCGTCTCGTCCCGTTCCCCGTTAGCTATTTTTTTGCAGGAGACCATGCTAGGCGCGTGCCCCCTGCCTGCCCTCCCGGGGTATAAGGGTCTTGCGACCCCACCACCGCGGGATGGCCGGGCTGGGGGATGCGCGGTTTACACCCGGCATTATGTCTCCGTTCTTCCTTTCTCTTTAGATACCTCCTTTCAGGCAGTGGCTGTGCAGCTGCACCTGGATAGGAGGTATACTATCATTTCTGCGTACATTCCACCGTCAGCTGACTTTGACGCGGGGGACTTCCGCCACGTCGTGGCACGGTTCCCGAGGCCCTATCTCTTGCTTGGAGATCTGAACGGCAGGCATCCTCTCTGGGGAGATTACTCCATAAATCCCAGGGGACAAGTCCTTGCCGATCTGATCGAAGAGCTTGAGATGGGTGTCCTAAACGTGGATGAGTTTACGCATCACTGTCCGAGAACCGCTTCATTTTCTTGCCTTGACCTATCTTTGTGCTCTTCGGATGCACAGCCTGATTTTGATTGGGGGGTGGTCGATGACCTCCATGGTAGTGATCACTTTCATATTCAAATATCATTTTCAGGGCAACTGCCGCCTTAGAGACCACCTCGGTGGTGCTTGGCGCGGGCGCGGTGGCCTGCATTTCAGGAAATGACTGAATTCTCTATCTCAGTCGAGGAGTTTAGATCGGTAGATGAGGCCGTTGAGTTCTTCTCCGGCAACCTCATCGCCGTGGGCCTGACTACTATTCCTAGGACGTCTGGCCGTTTTGCACGCCGACTACTCCCATGGTGGTCGGCTGAGTGTGAGACGGCCGTCAAACAGAAGCGTTATGCCTACATGCGCTATAAGCGCCGCCCGAACGATTTCACTGTCGCTGAATTTCGTCGGGCTAGGGCTAGGTTCCGGTATATTTCGAAGCACGCCCGCCGCTCTTCTTGGCGGGCATACGTGTCTTCACTTAACGGGAAGACCCCTTTAGCTGAGGTGTGGAAGCAAGTCAAAAGGATTCGGGGCAAGTTCTCGCAGGACCCCCCTCCCGTTCTCCAGGAGAATGGGACCGCAATCTCGGACCCCGCGTCCGTGGCGGAATCCTTAGCGACCGCTTTTTCCGCATTCTCTAGCGGTGATGCTGCTCCGCCAGCATTTAATGCACGTTGTGATGTCGCGGAAGGCCGCCGGCTGGACTTTACCTCCAGAGGCGGAGAACCCTTCAACGACAAGTTTACTGTGAGTGAATTGCGTTCCGCTCTCGCTTAGTGCGCGGACACCACCCATGGTCCGGACGATGTCCCGTACGCCATGCTTCGACACCTGGGTGAGCGAGGCATGGCCTTTCTGTTAGATTTGTTCAACAGGATCTGGGTGGAAGGTCTTCTCCCAGACTCCTGGCGAATCGCTACTGTGCTCGCCTTTCGCAAGCCGGGGAGAGATCACTCTACTCCGACCGGTTTCCGCCTAATCTCTCTAACCTCTTGCGTGTTCAAGTTGAAGGAGAAATTGGTAAATGTTAGATTAGCCTATTTCCTGGACAGCGGAGGCCATCTGTCTTCTGCACAGTGCGGCTTCCGTAAGTTCCACTCCACGTCGGATGCTCTGCTCCGACTGGAAAGTGCCGTCTGCGAGGCTTTCCTTCGTAGACAGCACTACGCCACGGTGTTTTTTGATCTGGAGAAGGCCTATGATACCACATGGCGATACGGTATCATGGAGACTCTCGAAACGATGGGGGCGAGGGGACGCCTCCCAATGTTTATATCTGAATTTTTGCGAGATCGTTGATTCCGCGTACTGGTGGGGGTAGCCATCTCTGCCCCAAAGGAGCAGGAAGAGGGTGTCCCGCAGGGAAGTGTCCTCAGTGTCACACTCTTTGCCCTGAGCATCAACGGCATCACCTCGGTGCTGCCGAAAGATGTTCTCGCTACGCTCTACGTGGACGACCTTTCGATCTCTTTTGGCGCGGCCCAGATGCCAACTCTGGAGCGTCGACTCCAACAGGCATTGAACCGCGTCTCTCGCTATGCCGAAGCGCACAGGTTTCGGTTTTCTTTGCCGAAGACTAGGGTGGTGCACTTCTGCCGCCATCCACGGCTTCACCCCAACCCAGATTTGTTTCTTAATGGGGTGCGCCTGGATGTGGTTGAGTCGCACCGTTTCCTTGGTCTTGTATTCGACCGACGCCTCACCTGGGAGGCTCATATTCGCAGCCTTAGGGTCTCTTGTACCTGCGCCATGGACATTCTCCGTTCCGTGACGTTCAGCGCTTCGGGCGCTGATAGGGCTACCGCCTTACTTTTTTATCGATCCTTTGTTCGCTCGAAGCTCGACTACGGATGCGACTTTTATGCATCCGCAGCTGAGCGTTTATTGCGGAAGGTGGATTCGATCCACCACACCGGCCTTCGCCTTGCGACCGGTGCCTTCCGCACTTCCCCCATTGAGAGCCTGTTGGTCGATGCTGGGGAGATGCCACTCGCTCTGCGCCGCGTGCAGTGCATCACTCGCCTGTACGCGCGAGCCCGGCGCCTCCCTCAGTCGCCAACAGCTCTCACTGCATCCGCAGCTGATCTCGATGGTGCCTATGCCGCCGAGAGACGCCAGTCATACCCTAAGCCCTTTGGGTTTAGGGCCAGGAAACTCGTTCGAGAGGTAGATATAGCTCTCGGGCCGGTGGCGCCTTTGGTTTTGCCCAGGACGCCACCCTGGAGGGTACCACATTTGGCTATTTGTCGCCATGCCTCTGCTCCCAAAGCTTGTACTGCACCGGGAGTATTGCGTTCAACCTTTTTGGAGCACACATTGTGTCACGCTGGTACCGTGCCAGTGTATACGGATGGCTCCAAGTCCCAAGAGGGGGTCGGCTTCCACGCCGTATCCCCTCTGTTCGAAGTCAGCGGGGCTCTACCAGGCGCTGCGTCTGTCTTCACGGCCGAGCTGGTGGCAATACCCCACTCGGTACGGGAGATTACGCGACGTGCCCGGTTCGGAGACCGGATTGTGATCTATAGCGACTCACAAAGCGCCCTGAGTGCTCTCGGGGCATTGGAATCTCCGCATCCCCTGGTTCGCGAAATCCGTGACGCCACGGTTTTGGCGAGCCGGGCAGATGTCGAGATTATCTTCTGCTGGGTTCCTGGACATGTAGGAATTGCGGGGAATGAGCGCGCCGATGAGGGCGCCAAAGAGTCCGCGAGGACTCTGCGACCGGACCAGCGTTTCGCTTTTCCTCACACTGACTACATGGCAGGAATCCGGGCAGCTCTTCGGACTGCTTGGCAAAGAAGATGGCAGACGGTCGAGGGGAACTTAAAGTTTCGTGCTATTGCGCCGCGACTGTTCCCATGGACCTATCCCCCAATGCCGCGGCGGCTTCAGGTTGCTTTCTGTCGTCTTCGAATCGGACACACTCGTTTGATGCATTGCTACTTGATGGAGCGCTCGCCTGCGCCCTATTGCAACGACTGCGTCGTCCCCCAGACTGTTCGGCACATTCTTGTCGAATTTCCCAGTCTGGGTGATCTTCGCGTATGATACCTGTCCCGGTACCGGGATGGGCGGGTTCGCTACCGCCTGTCCCTTGTACTCGGGACGAGTGCGTGCACCATGACTAGTGGACTTATTGACTTTTGGGGGAGGCTGGCCTTCTCCCTTTCATTTAACACAGTTTAATTGTTGTTGTTGTTTTTGTTATTGTTTTTGTTATTGCTTTTTTATTGTTATTTCGTTTTATTGTTTCCTGTTTAATTTTTAAAGTAGCCTAGAACTAGGCTGTTTGTTTACGGCGACTAATGCCTAAGTCGGCAGTCGCCAGATAGCCGCTTAATTAAAAAAAAAAAAAAACCGTCATGTACGCACAAACAGACCAAAACTTTTGCCACTTTTTCTTCCCCTTAAATGGCCTAACCACTGTATTTTAACATTTTTTTTTAGTTTCAGCTATCTTCTTGCCACACTGAATTGTCATAGAAGGTAAAGAAACTAGCCAAATATATATAAAAATAAGCAAATTTCTTAGAAGATAATGCTTATAAAAATAAGTTTGATTGTGCGTTACTAACTAATCTATTCCATAAATATCTACTTCTAAAATAATCTTTGGTTTTATCTAACTTACTTATCGAATATCTGCAAACAACCTTTTAGTTGAGGCTTTTAAAACAAATTTTTATGTATTATTCGGAAGATTACAGATACATTTATGTCACTCCATAGGTCTTTTTGTTTTAATGGTAATGAAATTTGAAATTCTTATGTTGTTTTAGATTCTCTTTCAAATGATATAATTGCCAAGGTCATCCCAAGGCTAATACCTTTTGTAAAGATTTCATATAATACAATCATATATTAAAGAAATTTTACTAAATAAACTTGCAAAATATGATATTGACACGTGCAAAAATAATAGAACGATCATTCACAGAATTCCTTAGAAACCAAAGACACTAGAAACAAAGAAAGATTTGATAAAGATCAAACATAAAACACTTAATATGAAGTGTTTAAGCATCTGTTTTCTATTAACTCGGCTCAACAGCGACCAATAGACGTCACCACTTTCTTGCAAAATTATAGTGTTATTTTGTTTCATTCTCGCCTCATTTTCCTCCATCAATCCTTCAAATTTAAAGGTTGTTACTTTCAAACTTTTTATCCAATGTTCTTCTAAATGAAACTAACTGTGTTAAGGTCAAGACTCTGAGTAGACTAGTTCATTACTTAAATATTTTCTTGTTCGTCTAGTATTTTACATGCTTTGTAGCATAGCATGGTACATTTTGCTTCATAAATAGTGCTGGCCGATTCATAGATGCTTGGAGTGTAGTTATAACGTGTTAATGTACTAGGTTTAGGTACATATTCACATTTACCGTTCCAATTATTTATTCGTACTGGCGGACCATATCCTTCATATGAAATCTTCTTCCATACCATGATGTTGCGTCCTCCATACTGGGAAGAAAATATAACAACACATTTAGGGTTTCTCTTATTTTCAGCGCGTCTACCAAAGCGTCTGCCATTAGATCCAAATATATTAAATTTACTTTCGTCACTGAAATTAATTTTCTGCCAATCTTCATCCTCTCCAAACAACATCAGCTTCAGCATATTCGAACTTTGCTGTCTAGTTCATCTTACTCAGGATAGATTTGGTTGATGGAGGACGAGCTTTTAAACCAAATGCCTTGAATCCCTTTAAAAAATCACTGTGAAACGGCTCAATTGTCTTCCACTTGTGGTCTTAATTTTTTTGAGAAAAGTTTGTTGCAGTCTCGATTAATCCGTGATAGAAAAACGGCTAATATCTTTGTCTTCTCGGATCGATTGATATTTGCTGGAGATTTTTAGGTTTCGGTTTTCATTGTATAACTTCTGAATATCCCAAACTACACCCTTGGACCTGCCTTACTTTTTTAGGATCAAAGAAGACGTTTTTCCTTAAGTTTTCAAATGAAATATTCTCTGAAGGAGGTCAAGAGTCATTTTCACGTGTGCTGGCATCTATTCAGGTGAGCACGAAAACAATGGTGTTTTTACAGTTCTTACCTACCTAGCAAAGTGTTACCAGATGATTTCAAGAAAATACTAGAATGTTCCTAAACAAATCGTTCTCTTATTTCAGGCCTGTCAATATTTTATTTTGTTAGTTTATTTAGTAATATTTTGAATATACAATTGTATCATATAAAATCTTCATAAATTCTACTAAATACATGCATCTATGTACCATAGAAAATTCATTTACCCACTCATCATTAAAAGACCTTACTTACATTTAAATCGTAAGCGTCTATATTACATGATGTCGAAGAGTTCACAATCTAAAGAAATAAGATGTTAAATCAACTGCCGGTAACTATACATTCATATTGCTTTCTTGGAGTCTTCGGGAACCATCGAATTCACATCTATTCCGTTAAGGTTCTCTCAGCTAGAAAGGCGCTTTGCGTGGGTCCACACCTCTTTAATTACATTATTATTAATCTTGGCTATTATAGTTCCTCATATTGGGTTGAGATTCTTACTGTAGGTAAATTAAGTATTGGGAATAATTCGACAGAACAAAGTCTAATGAAAATTTTCATTGGATTATTTAATCGTTGAGAGCAGATTCTCAACCTAGCGTCTCCACCAATTTTGTTCACATAGAAAAAAAAAATATCAAAAGGAAAAGACAAAATGGCACATAAAAGAAGATAGGAAAAATAAAGAGGGTGAAATAACCGACATTCTGGAGATTTTATTTGTGGTTAGCAAGAGGACATTCACACCCGCCACGAACAAACTTATTCAAAGATCCTCGGAATCTAAGGTAACAAGCACTTAACGAGAAGCTTTGCCGAGAGCTACCTTCTAGATGGCATGTTCTTCCTCTCTAGAATATCAAGCCCGTAAATGGGACAAGTATAGCATAGAACCACGCAACGGCGAACACCTGAAAGATTGTGGAATCATAATAAGATTAATCACTCTGAAACCATTGTTAACTTAAAGATCTCCCTCGCCCTCTGCATTTTCAAAGGAAGAGAAGCCACCCCAACTTTATTTCAGATAAAGGGGTCTGCTGTTTTCTAAGTTAGGTCAAGATTGGGGGTTTTATTGGTTTCATTATATGATAAAGAGTTATATTTTATAGATGTTGTTGCGTTGTTTGGGTTTGCGCATTTTACTAGATGGTGGATAAGTGCATGTTGTGTTGACGTTCAAGGTTTTTAGGATTATTAGATATTTATGAGTGTGTTCTTGTATTAGCACATGTACTTTAACGTATAGCCTCAACCTTCGGTCCAATCCTAATGCAAAGCTTGCTGCGGCTTATCTTGATGAGATCCAGATTGCGTGCCCTTAAGATCCCAACACCCTAAGAGGCACCCATATAAATGTGCCCTCTCGCTCTCAATGCCTATAGAAGCGCTATACCCTGAGTTCAATGGGGAAAGGATGACCCCAGGCCATATATTATCCACACAAATTTACTTACTCCACCTTGATAACCTTATTTACAAATATCATACAAGCGTGCTTAGGCTAACACCGATCATGGTCTTTTATTCCAATTTAGAGAAAATAAACTAAGAATTTGAATATCTACCTTTCCAGACGTTACTCTTGAAATTAACAACCTTCGTTCAAAATTGGTTTCATTCTTTTTACGTATCTTTTATCACAGCATTCACCATTCCAATCAATTTCTCTTCCCATTATATAATAAACATTGGAAAATTAAGTCAAACACAGCAATTTCCTATCAATTTCAAAATTAAACTGCGGTCAACGCATCTCTTTGAATGAACCTTTCGATATGCAACCTCCAAACGTGTTCACCCCTTCGACATGGGCTGTGATCGAACACTGAAAGAGAAGAGAGAGAAATGATGGCTGAACATTATTGTCGTAGAATGGACTCTCAACGATATACTATATATAACTATTCGTTGAGGGAACTTCTTTAATTATCTTTAGAGGGCGTTAATGTCTGGCGGGCCGATATTATGTATCTTCGATATGCTTAAGAAGTGAAACTAAGCTCAAGGATCAAAATATTGCTATCATTAATAAAATAGAGTTTTATTAATAATAACTATCAACAAACACAAGACGGAAAATATTGACATAAACAGAGAATGGAAAGGGTCGTGGGGGCTCGGGCTAATCCGAGGATTGAAAGATTTAAAAAGGTAAAACAAATATAGAGTTAAAGAGATGGGATGGTTTGCTAAACCATTTAAAGCACAGGATAGGATTGACAAAAGGCTTAATTACTCAAAGGTGACGTTTGGCTTACGTAACTTTATACTAGTGGTGCAGTGGAAGGCGACGTGAAGGAATTTTCGGTCCGCTGGCGAGTTCCAGCCGAAGGGGGGGGGGAATAAGATGATCCTGACGTGGCGTCTTGGGAATGAGAACCGTTTCTCGACGAACGTCTTAAAGAACAATGGCTGTTCTACGTTGTCCTCTTCTGAACAACCGGGAAGGAGGGAGGGTGAGAACCGTCTCTTGTCTACGGGCTCAAGAACAATGGCTGTTCTAATGTTGTTTTCCTCTGAACAACAAGGTGGAAGAGAGAGAACCGTTTCTTGGCGAAGGGCTCAAAAGAACAATGGCTGTTCTACATTGTTCTCTTCTGAACGACAGGGGGGGGGGGTGAGAACCGTCTCTTGTCTACGGGCTCAAGAACAATGGCTGTTCTAACGTTGTTCTCTTCCTGAACAACGAAGGGGAAGCCTTGAGGACTTGGCGTCACGAAAGGCTCGAACCTTTGGCACACAAGGGATATTGCCCTCCTTCTGGACAAGTGATGGTGAATCTCGAGTTTGAGGTCCCTTGGCGCACAAAGGGAGAGAGGGTCGTCGTGATGTTTCGCGACGAAAATCTGGATCTACAATCTGATCTTAGTGGTAAAGTTTCCATCTAAATAGTCGAGACACTCCTTTGGCGTGGGGGACAATGGAGTGGGAGCTTCGAGGGAATGCACAGCCGAGGCTGGGAACAATGCCTTATCTGCCCATAAGCCTAACTCAATCTGGCGAGGTCGGCGTATGGGGGCAAACGGGGGGACGATAACCTCCTTGTTTAAACACTTTGCATCCGGTGGCTGCGATAAGACACCAAGCTTCGAAGCTAAGATGCACGTGGGAGCATCGTGGTTTTAAATAATATGTGATAGGAGTTGAAACTAACGCTGTCTCAACCCGTTCTATCACACCCCTCCATTCCGGGGGGAAGTTGTCCCTTCAAATAAAAGAGAGAAGGGACAACGATAGAGCTCCGTTGTGGGGAACTTGTTTTCTTGTACCAACCGTACCTTCCTGCACCTAACTAGTATCACCTCAATACATATTATTATTTTGATCTTTAGATTACAGGGGAAAATAACCTTTAATGCAACTTAATAAAAAATAAAAAAGGGTATGGAACAATGGAATGATATAAAATTAGGACATATGAGACACAATAATTTATACGTAATTTAATGGGTACAAATATATACATAAAAAAAAATAGACATTGAGCGTTACAAAATTCAGACATATACATTAACTAATTATATTACAAGAGAATCTTAATTCAAGTCGTACAAGACTGTATATACCTACATGGAAATACTAATCCTATGAATACAATTATTCTACGCTATTCGGCAACGCATTCCTACTGAGTGCGTCAGCGACTTGGTTATCGGAACCTTTTACATAATTTATTTTAAACTGATACTCTTGCAAGAGTAAACTCCAGCGCATGATGCGGTCGTTGGAGTGTCTCACATTCCTAATATAGGCTAACGGACGGTGGTCGGTTCCTATCTGAAATTCTTTACCTATCAAGTACATCTTAAATTTGTCTATGACCCAGATAATTGATAGAGCTTCCTTTTCTATAGTGGCATATCTCTTTTCGCGTGGTAATAAATGACGACTAGCATATGCAACTGGATGACTCGTTCCTTCATCCTTGTATTGAAGGAGTACACCTCCAATGCCCTCGTTGCTCACGTCGGTTTTAATCCCAAAGGATTTTTCCGGGTTGGGCAACTTTAAAATGGGGGCAGAAATGAACTTACTCTTAAGCTGATTAAAATGGGAAACAGCCACATCATTCTAACGTAAATGATCGGGGAAATTCTTTTTTTGAAGGGGGCTGAGGGGGGCCGAAATTGCAGTGAAATTCGGAACGAATCGCCGATAGTACAAAGCTGATCCTAGGAAAGATCTCAATTGCTTCTTTGTAATCGGGAGGGGCATGTTGGCGATTGCCTTAATCTTATTCTCTTGGGGACCCAACTGGCTTTGTCCTATTTTGAAACCCAAATATTTTTTTGTTTCGTGAGCAAAATGGCATTTGCGGGGGCCAATGGAGAGGCCATTTTCGCGCAGTCACTCGAAAAGAGCTAATAGGGTGGTTAAATGGTGACTCCATTTAAATAGTTCTTGTAGCTGACTCTTTTGATGTGTTGTCAGCTGCGCGTCAATATCCAGGTCAGAGGGTTCCAAAGACTCGCCTGGTAGGGAAGGAGGATGGTAATTGGCATCAGGTTGGGTGCACACTATCTGTATTACATTAAGGGACTCCGTGGGGTAATCTTCTTCAAGCGCCGATGTTTCGTCCAGTTCTACGAAGATATCTCCATCGGCGCGTTGGGGGTTCTTTTTTTCTTGGGGTCCACGGACAGTCTCTGTGTCCTTGTCTTGGGCCTTATCGCCTAAGGGTTTTAGTAATTTACACTCCTTTTGTGTCGTCCTAGATTCCTGGTTAGGGGTCTCCAAGAAATCGGACGGTATCGGGGTTCTGATGGAGACGGGCTCCTGGGCTTCTTTCTTAGCTCGGCCTCGAGGAAGGGCGGCCTGAGACACAGGGTCGGAACTTACTTGGGGGCTCTGTCCTATAAGTACGGAACAGAATTGTATGGGTGCTGAAATGACTTCAGCCCAGCCATCATAATATTGACACTGCAGGTAACATCTAACGACGGGGAATCTGTTCGCCCGCTAAGGTAGTCATGTACCACCGCAGATTTTTCGTGGTTAGGGTCCACTGGGGGGGAGGAGTTCGTCGGACACGATGAAACACGTACATCCTGTGTCCCTGACGAGAGTCGATACTCGACAGCCGTTCACGCTGCCCTCCTCAAACTTCAAAGTTCCCGATGAACTTTTATCAAAAATAAAATTTACCTGGTGGCCTGACGGAGGGGGAGAAGTTGCTGCTTGGGTCTGCACCACCGGGGAGCCGGGGTGGCATTAATCTGGTGAACTTGGTGGGCTGGTCTGCTTTTAAGCCTAGAACTTTGGGGGCAATTCCAGCTCATGTGGTTTTCTACACCACAGGTGAAGCATATGATTGGTCGCTTCGGGAAGAGAAATGGAGGAGACAACTTAACGGGAGGTTTGGAGTCCCGTTGTTGGTTTTGAGGGAAAGAAGTTTTGAGGTTTTACGGGGCCCGGAAACTTTGTCAGCTTTCCTGGGAAGGGGCGCGAATACTTCCTTCTTTGCTGGTTTGGGGGTTGGTGAGAAGTTCGATTTTCCTTTGAGTATAAATTATGGCTTGCGGCATAGACATCCGCTTCTTCGGTACATTCTTTAAAGGTCTGGCACCGACGATCCTTGACGAACGCGCGGATCTCCGACGGGAGAGACGACAAAAATTGATCTCGCAACATGAAGTCTGTTAAGGACTCGTAGTTCGGATCAACCTTTGAGGATTCTTACCAAAATTTAAAATTCCTCTGAAGAATGTATCCGAATTTACGGAACGTCTGTCCGGGTTTAATACGACCTCCTTGAAATTCTTGGCGGTAGAAATCGGGAGTCATATTATGAGCGGCCAATAACTCAGCTTTTATGATGTTGTAGTTAATTGTACACTCAGATGGTAAAGATAGAAAAATTTCGCGCAATTTGCAATTTAACAGGGGCAGTAATCTGGCTACACCTTCAGCCTCCAGATCCATGTTATTGATTTCGAGGATGTTTTCGAAGTGGGCTAAAATTTCTCCGAAATCCTCTCTTTTCTTAAAATTGGGGAGCTTTAGTGAGAGATTGGGGGAAGCTTCGGAACGGAAACTGGCGGACTGTATCTCTGCTTCAACACGAGCTAATTCAATCTGATGGTGAAGCTCAGCTTGTCTTATCCATTCCTCTCTTTCTTCTCGTTGAAATTCTCTTTCTCTTTCTTCTCGTTGGATTTCTCTTTCTCGTTCTTCTCTTTGGATTTCTCTTTTTCGTTCTTCTCGTTGTATTTCTCTTTCTTCCTCTTTTCTTTGCTCCTCTTGAATGTACTCAATTAGTTCTTTTCCAGAAAGTCCCAAGGACTCTCCTTGCGCTTTAAAGATTTCGAACTGAGTCATCTTTGCACTTGGGGGCGCACTAGTCAACCAACTAAAATTCCTTGCAACAAGAATTATGCCTTCTAGAGAAATTAACATACCTAAATATGGGCACTGACCTATTCGTACTTGGTTTCTCGATCTAAATAACATACTGACTAAAATCACAAAAAAAAACACAAACAAATTATTATAACAGTTCCTTGAGCTACTCCAGCTTCTTAAGTTTTAAAAAAATGGATAGCAATCGTTAAAACAAAAGGGAACTACTATACTCTATTATTATAACGTATAGCACTATGCTTTACTCGACTGAGAGCAGTGTTTGCAAAGATATAGCGTTAAACCTTACACACCTGATACCAAATTTAAATAGTATATATATATATATATGTCTTAGAATGGACTCTCGACGATATACTATATATAACTATTCGTTGAGGGAACTTCTTTAATTATCTTTAGAGTGCGTTAATGTCTGGCGGGCCGATATTATGTATCTTCGATATGCTTAAGAAGTGGAACTAAGCTCAAGGATCAAAATATTGCTATCATTAATAAAATAGAGTTTTATTAATAATAACTATCAACAAACACAAGACGGAAAATATTGACATAAACAGAGAATGGAAAGGGTCGTGGGGGCTCGGGCTAATCCGGGGATTAAAGGATTTAAAAAGTTAAAACAAATATAGAGTTAAAGAGATGGGATGGTTCGCTAAACCATTTAAAGCACAGGATAGAATTGACAAAAGGGTTAATTACTCAAAGGTGACGTTTGGCTTACGTAACTTTATACTAGTGGTGCAGTGGAAGGCGACGTGAAGGAATTTTCGGTCCGCTGGCGAGTTCCAGCCGAAGGAGGGGGGGGAATAAGATGATCCTGACGTGGCGTCTTGGGAATGAGAACCGTTTCTCGACGAACGGCTTAAAGAACAATGGCTGTTCTACGTTGTTCTCTTCTGAACAACCGGGAAGGTCGGGGGGGGTGAGAACCGTCTCTTGTCTACGGGCTCAAGAACAATGGCAGTTCTAATGTTGTTCTCCTCTGAACAACAAGGTGGAAGGGTGAGAACCGTTTCTTGGCAAAGGGCTCAAAAGAACAATGGCTGTTCTACATTGTTCTCTTCTGAAAGACAGGGGGGGGGGGTGAGAACCGTCTCTTGTCTACGGGCTCAAGAACAATGGCTGTTCTAACGTTGTTCTCTTCCTGAACAACGAGCGGGAAGCCTTGAGGACTTGGCGTCACGAAAGGCTCGAACCTTTGGCACACAAGGGATATTGCCCTCCTTCTGGACAAGTGATGGTGAATCACGAGGTCGAGGTTCCTTGGCGCACAAAGGGAGAGAGGGTCGTGGTGATGTTTTGCGACGAAAATCTGGATCTACAATCTGATCTTAGTGGTAAAGTTTCCATCTAAATAGTCGAGACACTCCCTTGGCGTGGGGGACAATGGAGTGGGAGCTTCGAGGGAATGCACAGCCGAGGCTGGCAACAATGCCTTATCTGCCCATAAGCCTAACTCAATCTGGCGAGGTCGGCGTATGGGGGCAAACGGGGGGACGATAACCTCCTTGTTTAAACATTGACATCCCGTGGCTGCGATAAGACGCCAAGCTTCGATGCGAAGATGTACGTGGCAGCATCGTGGTTTTAAATAATATGTGATAGGAGTTGAAAGTTACGCTGCCTCAACCCGTTCTATCACAATTATTACCTGCTGCTCATTTACGGTGAAATACAGGCGAAAAAGGTCCGTAATTGATATTATATCGGTGCAATTAAGTACAATGAGATATCCATGAAGAAGGCTTCTATTCTCAGAGCAAAACTCTGTTTATCTGTTGCTGATTCACACTGAAAACCCGGAAGAAAATAAGTTCGTAATTGAATGAATATCGCATACAAATTTCTCGCCTCTTCAATGATTCTGGGCGTGTTCAGCAGCAAGAACCACTTTTTACATCCTCAGATCTTCCCAAGCACCTTAAGCTCATTTTTGAGGTTATAATAAGTGCTGGAGACTGTATTCAAGACCTAGATGAACCAGTACCCGCGAAAAGGCCTTAAGTTTTCTAGCTGGAGTCTAATCCTTTTCCACAAAATAAAGCAAGGAAGACACAGAGTGGTTTTTAAATAATGTACAGTAACAGTGGTCCCAAGAGTTGTAGCCAGCCAGCTCAATTGAATGCAACCAGCTAGATTATTTCATGTGTAGCGTCGTTGATAATGATGTCATCAAGGCTTCTCACGACAGTTAAGGATCTCTGAGGACCGCCATACTGGGGCATGATACCAATTCATGTTTCGCCTAGAGAAGGTCAAGAAGGCAGATACTGGCGTTTTAAAATGATTTCGAAACCATATATTTCAATTTGTGAGTACATTCTCATGAGAATCTTACGTCAGTTTGTATACAACTTGTTTTCTTTTCCTGTGTACAACTTGTATCTAGTTACCTGAAAATCCATGTAGTCGGATGTTTCTAGATGAATGGCTAGAAATGACGTTAGGCTCTTTTTTTACCTAAACTCGAATGTGTGAATGTAAATGGACTATCAAACAACAATATATACTGAAAATGCACATTAAGCCACCGTAATCAAAATATTCGCTTGGGTTTATGGTTTTCTGTACATTTTGTGAACTGAAACTAGTAAAATCATAGCGGCAGGAAGTAAAGTTGAAACTAGGCTTGAAACCATAAAGATAAAAACATGTGCTACAGCAACTCTAGTTACACCTAAGCTGTGGGCCATGAAACGTTAGAAGTTCCATCCCCCAAAATAGGAATAAACCCCCAAAAGGATGTAAATTAACAACCTAATCTTATTTTCGTGGCTAAATTTAGTTTTTTAGTCGAAAAATAAAGGCAATTAAAGGATATTTTCTATCCCAATCAAGATACTTTATATGAAAACGGAAATTTATTTTAGATAGCATATGCAATAGAAATGACGTTATTAATTTGACATCTATTATACATTTCTGTTCATTTGAAGCATCTAAACAAACAATGAATGCCATATTCCTCTTTTACAATTTTTTCTTGCAGAAAATATCTCAGGCAACTTTTCCTACTGTGATCTTAACTCGTAAGCTGAAGAAAATGCTAAAGGATGCTTTATTTCTTAGTTTATTATGAATGGAAACTTCTTAGAAATTCAAGATAATTTCCTTTTACGCTTTAAATGAGGCTTTACATTTTGACATTGAAAAGTGTTCTACTCATTTACTAAACCTGAATTTACTCTGGAGAGTGCCAAATTCACAAACAAATATCTCAATTTTACGTCATTAGAAATTGTCCTGCTATTAAACTAAAATGTTGCCACCCATTTGTTATTAATTAGCTATTGTTACAACCCAAATTATGCAATATACACCCATCTAAACCTAAGATAACAGCATCGTTAAGACCATTTTTCGTCTTTATCTTGCACACAGCATTTTGCCGGACTAAGCTACGCACAAAAAACGTGGCATCGGTATCTAACCAGTAACATGTAACTCCAATTTTTCCTTCCTTGAATTTTTTCCGAAAAGTTTTTCTCTCTCCTTTCGATCTCTGTAGCTCAGTTTTCCCCTCGCTATTATTTATTTTTCGATTCCGCTTACAACACTCTCTTTGCTGATATCTTTCTCAGTGGCAAAGAGCAAACTGAGCTCAACTTTAAAGTCTACATCATTGAAAATAATCCTCTCCTTCGAGGAAAGAAACTGGTGAATGTAATATAGGCATTAGCAAAGGAACATCCAAATATGTATTTCAAAAAAGACAGGAAAAGAAAATGCAAAAGTTATCGAGGAATTACTTCTCAAAGACAGGATGAGGATATAACTTAGTGACTGCGTGACTCTAAAGAGAACCAAATTCAACGAATTTGTAATTGCTGCAACAGCCATGAAACGGAGATAGATTGTTGACAGAAATGAGATGGCTCTTCCCTCAAGAAAACCACAACATAAATGAGCATGAGAGAGAAGAGAATGATAGCAGAGATCCCGGCTCTTTCCTCGCCTGGAGAGAAGTTGCACTGAGCAAGTGGAAAGAAAAAAAAAGAGTAAAATGTCATGAAAAATAGTCCGAGGGTCGATCATTCTATCCGTCTTACTATCTTTCTATTTTGAACTATTCTCGCCTCTGGAACCTGAGGAAACAAATTTGCTTAAGTCCGAAAGCTTACAAAATAAACATTTTGAGCTCAGGTGTGCATTATTTTTCCCATTATATTCGATAAGCTACAATTAATCTAGGATTCACATATACATATATATATATGTGTACCAAGGCTTGGGGTCTAGATTTATGGATATAAATTTATCCAAACTTATCATTTTCGCACCTTAGAGTTTCTGCGATTCAATTGGACATATGCGGTACAAAATCGAAGATTATCCATGATTGGTAGAGAAATTTGAATGGAAATGTTTGCCCTCATTCTCAAGTGAAAGCAATTCATCAGACCAATGCAAGATCACTAAGCATAATACATTTTGGCTTAGGGAACTATACTATTACTTGCTAAATCTATGTAGCTAAAAGTTTCAGAAAGCTATTTTCGCCCCCTCTGCCAAATGATAGTCAGGAAGATTGTCATTTGTAAGTGCAATGTAATGTGATTGAAGACACATCCATAATTACCAATGACCTTAGTCGTGACATGCTTATAGGATTATGTGGGAATTTGTCAAATAAGATTGAAAGGAATGAAGTTTTATGAGCTAGAAGAATAAAGAAAACATTTTTATGCATAAATCAGGCATTTGGAACATTTACCAGCTTTAAAAGAACTGAATAGTTTTGGCATATTAAATCGGCGTCAATTAGACTATATCTTCATAAGGTTAATTCTGTATTACGAGTCTAAGTTCTTACCATTAATAGAATGTGATCTAAGAATAACGAAGCATCAATCTATAGAGCCTCATGTTTGTCTTTTAACATACGGAAAAGTATCTTTGAATTTTATTATTCACAAAGTATTTCTTTCTGCAATTCGTTTAATTTAGTAAAACCTAAAATATTAATTTGCAAATTAAGCACAAAACTGCCTAAAATACCCTCAATATAAAATTATTAGAATGATTAATTTAAAACTGCTATAAGATTTCATTGAATCATTTAATTACAAAGGAAATCAAATTTGCAAAGATTTGTATCAATTTTGGAATGGCGACCCATTAATTGAGAAGAAAAGATTCTCCTTGAAAACCAGCACAAGGGTTTCACAAAGACGACTGAGAAACCTACCCATTCTTTAGTTAACATAAACTTGAATAAGTAAAACAGAAATGACGCAGGAATTAATAATGCTGCAACAATTTATAAAATGCAGTATAATATAAATAACAAATAACTAAAAATCTTTAGGCAATTTTTATTAAAGTAATGGTCAAGCTATTTTTAAATCAATCGTTCTAAATTCGCTGGACAAATTTGGTCATCAAAAGAGCTAATTTATTTTATTTATATATAATTCAATTTTGAACCCTTTCTTACATATAGTATTTTAATTTTAAACGGTTATAAAAAATTAAAACAACTAGTAGCGCCGTTGGTCCTTGTTTACATGCAAGTCAAATAATTCTAAAATTTACACATTTGAAAGGTAAATCATGTCTTTTTAATATTAATTTGATTTTCTTATTTTGCACGGTCATTATGCACAAAAAAAAATATTTAAAAAGCTAAAGGGGTCTTTATTCTAAATGCTTTCAGTATACAGAATTTTATAATTAAACTGGGGTACATACCCATCCTTTCGCATTTGTAGGGCTATATATAATGAAAATCATAACATAAAAAATATACCAAAAGTAAAGTCCAACACACTTTAATATCATCAAAATATAAACTCTCAAAACACATTGTCGTAGGTTAGCCGAGATTATATATATATATATATATATATATATATATATATATATATATATATATATATATATATATATATATATATATTTGTTTTATTAATTTTTAATAAACCAAATAAACTTTGACTTGAGGCGTAGGTTCGTGCCTCGGTGATCGTTTGTGGATTGTTCTCTAATAGTGCTAAACTATATTTTTATTCTAGTGAATGAATAAAATGGGTTTTTTTCTTGAATTTATCAATTATTGCCACTTTAACTCGTTCCAAGATAATTAAAACAGTGCTTTTACTAAACACATAGACTTTAATGAACATAAACCATCTCTATAAATAACATAAAACAAATACAGATATAATAATACACTTAAGAAAAAGAAAATGGGATTGCTGGGCTAGCTCTCGAAGCTCGATTCAAGATAGAATTTTACGGAGAAACAATTTTAAGTTAATATCTTTGTCCTTAGCCAGACATCCAATAAACTAATTATTATGCATGGTGACATAAACAACAGGATTATTCTTTACTCACATAAGGTAATGGAGATTAAATACCCGAGACCAGTTAGAATATCTTCGAAGATTTTGTTCCAGAGAGGCGTAGCTCGAGTAGTTGGTTGTTTGGTCAATAGATGGCGTTCGCGAACCTGCCTGTCGATTTGACGGGTGATGTCACGAGGGATCTGGTTTGGGTAGATGCTCAAGCAAAAGCTTAGTCCTTATACCTATAGCAGGTTGGGGCGTCCTTGGCCTCGTTTTCTTCCGGACGAGATGAAATCGTTGTCTTCTCTTTTTTTCTATCTAGTTGGGGTTTGTCCAACTCAGATAGAGTAAGATTTGGAGTCCTCAAACTGGGTAGCTTGATACTCAATAATCTTGTGGCTCGAACGGCACCGAGCTTCCATGTTACAATCTGGTTTTGTACAGGGACTGCAAGTTCTCCTTAACTTGCAGAAAACTTTCTACCAGTGATTTTTCTGTTTTCTTCTCGAACTTGAAAACTCTCTCAACCGGTTACTTTCTTGTCTCCCTTGTTAGAACGAACAAAGAGTCTCGTTTCCTCGGGTAAACCTGTTATATACCCAAATTACTCCCGCGGGGTAATGGGGAGGTGGAGGGAGGACTCGCAAGGTGAGACCTCAGGTTGTTCTCCCGCGCTTGGCGTCTTGTAGCTCAGAGAGAGGGTAATACGAGATCGGCAGTTTGCACTTTTCAACGCATTGTACATAAGTACACCCTCGAAGGGCATGCCTTTTGAGCTCAGGTCAGAAATCTGTCTCGTAACATTTACCCTTTTGCCCGGTTTCCTATGTTACCGGAGAACATCGGAGGGGCAAAGCTAAACCCAGATGTCTTTTGTTATTATTTCCTTGGCCTCGATATAAATATATGTATATATATATATATATATATATACACTAAACTCTTATTATACCTCTACACACATCTTTAGAGGAAATAGAAAGCAACCGGCCACTAATTTAAAACTAGATTAATATCGTTTCAAAAAACCAAACCAAATTACATGTATGTATCAAGCGTGTGATCTTTAAATTCTTAACCCATGTTACAATGCTAGTCTGCAGGCTCATATATATTATAATTGTGTGATAGAGTCACTTTTATTCGCATCTGAGTTACATGACTTTTAACATACTTAACATATAAAGATAAGGAGATGATTGCTATTTTGACTTCCTATATCAGAGTTGATATAACACCTCGCTATAGAACCTTCAAGAAATCTTATCCATAAAAGCTTTTTTATTAGTAAATTATCTAATCAAATTTCATGTCAATGAAGAGATATCGTTCCTGGGTTGAATTTTTATACGATTAAAATTATTGAAAAAACTTAAAGAGAAACACGGCTGTTTTCTCCAAGTCATTTCTCAGAAAATTATTAATTAGTTGTGATTTGATTAATATATCGGGTAATTGACCTTTGCCTCCCTATTGGGTAGATTAAACTTGGGTATCTGAAAAACGATAGGGGTGTAATTTACTTTGGCCCACTTATTGGGCACATAAATGCACCCAAATCCTCTATGTGAATGAAAAACAAAAGGCGAAATTTACTTTTGCCTTCTTATTGGGTATAACCCATATATACACACATCTCGAGAATCCGTGTAACTCGAATATAGGTCACTTGTTTTAGAAGCGGCTTCCTTTGAATTTCCTTTTCCTGCGACTACTAAATGATGTACCAGTAATGCGCAGAGTTGTCGTAGATGCCGTTCACCCACAACGGTTAATTCACATCAATGTGTGATTCAAGTGTCTGTGTCATGTGAGAGACATATGTGATGGAGAAAATAGTATATAGGCCTTCAGTGTGTTCGAAAGATGGAGAATTCAGATGATTGCCCTATGTAAGCGGAACATAAAAATAAATTGTAATGTGGAGGTTGCTTGTTTTTTTCCCCCTATTATGTATTCTTTAGCGGTGCAAATTATGTTGAACGCAATTTAGATTTATCACGTAATAATCTTTAAAATACTACATCATCAATGTCTCCAAAATAAATATGATACTACGCCAGAACCATAATCATGACGATACAAATAGATATTTTATGAACAATTCATCGCGTCAGGAATCAGAGGTTCTCCTTAACGGTTCAAGAAGACGGACTTGATTCTGTTCCAATTAAAAAGTGGCTATTTTTTGTATCCTCTCAGTCAACGGGGTGTTGATCACATCTATACCGGGTGTCCCAGAAAAAAGTTAACCGTAATTTGAATTCGAATAACTCAAACACTATTGTAGATTTTTAGGTCCTGCAAAAAGTGTTTCATTTAACAACTATTTATATGTCGATTCTAAAAATATAATTAAATTTCCTATTCTGATATTCATACACTAATTGGTTTAGTGGAGGCTATCAAAAATATGTTTGCTCGAGGAGGTAAAATAATGAAACGAAGCCTAGGAATGGTAGGTATCGTGCACTTTCAAGAGAAGCGTAAGGAGCCTAGGTAGCCTAGGTCACTGTGCAATTCTTCAAGCAAAGCCTAGGCCATTTTACAGTGGTTTTTCAGCCATGCTGTGGTATGGTATTGTCATTATTGCTTACTCAGCAAATCAAAGCGTTTCCGGGTACAAGTTTACTTTCGTAGAACCTTTTTAATCATGCAGTTAACAAAAAGATCAACGCGTATTTGTAGTCACAAGCTTTATTAAGACTGGCAGGATTAAACAAGTACAAGATTCATTTGAACAACGTTTCCAGGTAGGCACCCACCAAGCAAGCCCACAATTTGGAAAAATGTTAGCAAATACCAACATAAAGGAACATGCTTAAATTTAAATAAAAGTCGTTCGGCTTGTATGAGAACCATAACTTCAACAAAAAATATACAAAATATTCAGATGACGCTTCTTCAAAATCGGCATGTATCAGTAAGAAAGAATGGGTTACAATTGTTAAAGTCATCATTTAACCGCATTAATAAACATGACTAAAAATGGCATCCCTATAAGATGCATGCAAGAACCAGCTTCTTGAAACTGATGTTCCTCGTCGTAGATAATTTGTTGAATGGCTTCTCCATAAACCTGCTCGTTTATTGAAAACATTGTGATTGGTGACGAGGCAGCCTTTTTCATGAATGGAAAGGTAATTAGCCATAATATTCGGTAATATGCACCGCTGCTCCCCCCCCCAGCATTTAACTTTGACGCACGTATTTGTCAGCAAAAAGTTTCTCTGTGGATCAGAATATGCAGGAATGTCTATCTTGTTGGCCCATTGTTTTACGAGAACAACTTGAATGGTGCTGCCTACCTGAGCATGATCACCAAAAGGATCTTCCTAGAACTCCGTCAGATTTATGGCAATAAATTCAATAGACTTTGGTGGATTCAGGACGGCGCACCAGCTCATAGACAGCTTGTTGTAAGAACAGATCTAAGAGAAACGTTTGACAACCGCATTGGCGCGCCAAATCATGCAATTGAAGGGGCCCAAGATCTCCTGACTTAACATCGTGCGATTATTTATTATGGTGATATCTAAAGAATAAAGTGTATTTTACTCCATCACAAAGCATCAACCAGTTAAGAGATAGTATCACACGTGGAGTCAATAGACTTAAGGAAAATAACAAGTTAATCCTAAAAGTTGTTCAATCAATGCCATCAAAGGCGCAACTATGCTCGGAAAGAAATGGAGGACATGTAGAAGGAAAGGGTGCTTAGAAAATTGAAAAAATGAATTTGTATTACTCATATGAAGAGGTGTTTTTGTTAAAAATGGATTTAAATATAATTGTTTATTTTAACTTCGAAGTTTCCTTATTTTACTTCTTTGCGCAAACATAATTTTGATCGCCTCCACTAAACCCATTAGTGTATCAATATCTTAAAAGAGAATTTAATGAAATTTTTAGAATCGACAGATATATAGTTTTTTAATTTGTTTCGGTCTTCCCCACTCAAAAATCTTTAAAGGGTTTTGAGTTATACAAATTCAAATTACGGTTAACTTTTTTATGGGACGACTTATATAGCTGTCGAGAGACACTGACTTCACGTTAACACGTTGCTGACTAACATAATACGGCATTTAATTCCCCTAAACACAGCAATAGTCTTTAATGATCCCTTTCGGAGATATTAGCTGCGTATGCCTTAGAAGTATTTGTAAAATCTGCCGTCAAATCTTTAAATTTTACAACATAAATTTCGGGATTCAGTGCAAATTTGATAGGTCCACATAGTAGCACTTGAAAATGCAATCCCTATAGGTAATAATGTTTTTGTATGATTCTCCTCAATGAAATAGCCCTCCACAGAGTACTTAGCTATAAAGAAAAGCTAGAGAAGAAGAGGTGAGTCTTCAGGGCATACAAGGAGGGAGTAAAAGAGACGGTGAGCATATCATTGAGAGAATAACTTCACACAATCTTTTGCTAAGTATAGAGAAGCACGATTATGCACGTACCTCAGACACCTATGAAAAACAATCAGTAATGGCGCAGAACTCGAGGGCAGATTTCTGGGGCGTTGTAATAGTGCGAATGAGGAGAACAGGTAGGAGCAACCATTGGTATGTAATGACTTATATTTAGGCATACGTAACTTAAAGGTGATTCTGTATCGAGTAGGGAGCCAGTGCAGATCATGAAGCAGGGAATTGCAGAAGAAAAATGTCCCCAAGGAGGAAGAGCATGGACCAGAAAGATTTAAACATTGTTGATACGTCAAAGTCCAGCAAGAAGAGAATAGAAGTTGTAGGGGTGCGAAAATGTATCAGAGAAAAATTCCTCCCAACTCGATAATATAAATAGACGACAAAATCACCAACTCAGAACGGACTAAGCCGTGGCGTAATGAGGCATCAGAATAAGAATGACAAGATAGATGCAAAAGAGAAGTCGACCCATATCAGCTTGAGTACAATATAAATAGTTGGAGTGGAAGCATTTAAAGGCGGTTCCAGACACACCCAAGAATTGATGAAGACGGTGAATAATAACAATCTGGTTAACACTGTCAGATTCTACAGAGATTTCAAGAAATACCAAAATAGAAGCTGAGCTGCAACAACCTCACGGCAAAGCACGTCTTAAATGAAGGAGAGCAGATCTCATCTGCATTTTAGGACTACAGGTGATGTAGAATCATGGCTGACACTCAAATTCGAAGTATTTAGAAAGAAAGGATGGTGAGAGATTAGGCAGTTGGTTACAGTGTCATTTTGGTTCAGGTTTAATATCTTTAGATTAGGCTGGAGAGCAGTGTGTTTGAAATTAGTTGGATTATTTTAGATGAGATTAAGGTAATGAAAATATCAGTCAGGTAAGAGAGAATAAATTTGGATTAAAGACTTGGAGGTAATGATTTGAGAGGAGAAGTGGCATCTTTGGATGAGAGGTGATAAAAATTATTAGGGAAGTATATAGCAAGTAAAGGAAGTTTGGTTGAGGGAGTAAAAGAGGGATTTACTGGCTGGCGATGATTAAAAACTGATGGTATGTGAGACGTAAGTAAGATAATTCATCATAGGAGTAGATTGTTATTTGAGAGGAACAGAGGGATTTGCAAATAGCTTGAACAATGTGGTGTTGTTTTTGTTTTCTACAAGGATACGCGACTTTTAACGATTTAGTATTTTAATATTTAGTATCATAATTCCTACAGCTATCTTATTAATCATTAGCTTTCCTGGTATATACACTTTAAACATGTATTTTATGCCTCTAAGTTTCTTTAATTACTCAAAACATTCAGAATGGAGGCATGTGACCTAACCTATTACACCCCCTTCCACCGGTAAAATTTAAGACATATTGGTTATGCTTATCCTTCCGATAAGGTACTATTTAAGTTTTTGTTACCTTACGGAGGTTACCATATTTTGTAGCCACTATTGTGTAGGATTCTATTTCAAATTCAAATTGTCAACTATAATAGGCATAGAAGGTCCGATTCAGCATAAAAACTTGACTTTTCCTCTAGGCATAGAATATAATCACTGACAAACAGCTTAAAAGCTCTCCACCTGTTTAAAAATAAATTAATTAAATAAAATTGGTCTAATTTTTAATCTCTAGCTTAAAGAAGAGATGTTCTCTTGGTTGAGAACTGTTTGAAGACTATGAACTGCAAAATTAGTAAAGTAAGTTGCTTTTACCGATGTTTTTCTTTAAAGGTGACAAGTTCACCAAAGCGAACTTATTTTTTGATCTTATATAGCTTATATTATTATGATATAAGACCTACCTATTTTGCTTTTTTCCAAATTATGGGGAAAATTCCGATTTTATCCTGAGTTTTCGCGAATTATCAAATGAAATAACATGCAAAAAGAAATGAGGCAAATGACACAATTACTGTTTAGACATAAACTTTAGTTCTTCATGCAAAGGGGCCCTTCCAAGCTTTCTTTACATGCATTACTTTCTAAAACAATTATTTTGAATCTGATGTTAACTCTATTTACCAACGAAGTTTCCTTATTTATACAAAATATATATATATACAGTTGATCCCTGTAATTGGTAAGATTATAAATGGTATATGTAATTGGCAGAGCGTATTTGAAGCAATGACATAGTTCAAAAGGACACGATAGGACTGAGCGGTACGATACACGAGTGAAAGCTTATTCCTTTTTATTGAGTAAGTTGTGAACTAGAAGTAATTTAGGTTCTGTGTAACCAAGTCAATAATAATAATTATTATTAGTTACATAGTAATGCCATTTTTTAAAGAATAAGTACACTACTCATAATATTAAAAAATTAATACAAATTCGTCGATACAAGATGATATACTGAAAGGGTTGGAGCGATATTTTTGGTGATCTGAGTTTCGAATTTATAATTTTATGTTTGAAAAAAAATGGAATTAGCCAAATGTAAACCCAATATTCGATGACTGAATGGGTAATCTAAAAAAAAAAAAAAAATTAAGATAAAAATCCACAAGCGAGGAAAACTTGTGAAATAAGATATGGCGTAACAAGCTTTTAAATTTTGCATAGTTCTCCAAGAGAGAGTTCATCCCTTAATTTGTCGGAGCAATTTGATCTGTTTTATTCCAAAAAAGTACAAAGAATTCGAAATTGAGCTTTGCTTATAAATTTCATTTCTGATATCAGGTTTTATATGGGTGACAATTTCTTCATCTCCAGGATTTAATTTCGATCCCAGATTTTAGGAGAAATTTAAAAATACTTTGGAAATAACCCCTGAATTTGTTATGAAATTAAAATTTGTAAGTGACGTGTGTGTCATAAGTTAAAAGTTAGATAGACAGGCTTTTACATCAGTAATTTGCAACACTTTTTGCTTTATGCTACCGGCTTCACCACATGTGGGCTATTAAGTGCTTTATTCCAAGATTCTCGGATTCAAAATGGCCCACTTCAAATAATTATATAATAAATATAAATGTATTATTTTGCAGATAAAGGCGTAAATATTTAAATTTAACTTTAATTTAATCTGCAAAGTTCAATATTTTCTGAAGAGATTTCGTTAGCCTAGTGGGACGTCATCTTGCACAAAGTCACATATGTTCCCTTCCTTCACACACATAACAGATCCCTCTTCCTTACCAAAACTTGTTTGAGAGATCTTCTTCCTAGCAAACTCCTGAATTTGGAACGAGTGGCCCTCCACTGGGTAATGGGGCTTCTCTGCTTTCTGAGTGGTGAAAAATGCAATAATAACCTTTTTACTATACCTTCTGTTTTATATGTACATTTCATCAGCCGGTCTGGAGATCTCATCCACGATTTAAAACGGATCGTTGGCATAGTTAATATATTGTAGGAATTTCTCCCTTCTTTAAAACCCTTTCCTCTTTCAGATAATGTATGGGAGATATTGAATTTTAAATGTACGCATCTTATTTCCTTTTCAAATACTGGCCTATCAGTGAATTTGAACACCTCTAAGAAGATGTGACTAATTCCATGGCTTTTTTCTTCTATATTATTTTTCTAAAGAAAGCGAGTCCTCATAACCACATAGATATATAGATAGGGTTACAGTAGCAGGATTTGTGTGACGAGGTATCGTGGGAAGTAAGATTACGAGACGAGAGGTTTCGGTAAGCGCTTTTATAGACCTGCAAATTTTATCTGCCTTAGTCTCTTTTGAAACAGATACTGAAAGAGCTTAAGATTATCCTTTTAAGCCAATTTTATCTCTCAGATAGATGGCTAGTGGATAATCCGCTGAACTAAAGGTCACTCATAAAAAAAAAGGAAGAAGCATGCTGAAATCGTGTACACGTGGAAAAAAAAGAGACCAAATTCAAAAGAAAAGTGGATTTGAGTCGATGTTTTCCTTTTCTCGAAAGTATGATATGAAAAGTTTATAAATCATCTGAACGGATTATGTTTTATAAATTCGTGAATTATTACTTTATGATGAAATTATAATATCGTAAAATGGTCTAAGCTATATCTTTGGCTAGAATAGGTAGTTACTAATGTCTCAACCACGTTGCACTTCAGAAGGATTAAACAGTATCAGTAGTGATATAGTTTTTTCCTCATGTATGTTCTCATTCTTTCACATCCAATTAAAATAAGAAACTTTATGATTCGTTGCTTCTCCCTTTAGATGTATAAACAGGAGAAGTGATACCTGGTGAAGAGGAAGAAGGAAGCTTTTGCCTGAGGAAGAAGCCTATATCGTTAATACAAGGAAGACATTTTATCATTTTGCCAATGTGAAAGAAAAGGATTTTGCAATAGAGGATTATAAACAAAAGACGTTATTCAAGGAAGGCAATTAATCAGTCTCGTCAAGTGCAATGCTTGAGGCATCAAAGTTGACGTTAATAAAATTAAAGAATAATTAAATAAAGAGCCAACCAAGCGTAAAAGTTGACATCGACTATTGAGGCAAGCACTAACTTTTCCTAAGATGAAAGTTCTAATAAGAATGGTGCGATAAAATACGTTGTTCCACTCTGGCGTCATCCTATCACCATTCGACGCCACGGCGCCGGAAATCATCATGGAGAACGTGTGCTTGGTCTTAGACACACACCGGACCTTGGAAAAGTCTTGGGCAACGCTTAACACGCAGCCGTCATGTCTTTCGAAACGGTTGACAGCTTCAGTTCTACCTGACTTAGGTCAATCTTTGAGGTCTTACCCATCCTTGAGAATCTTTATGACTCTATTGACTAGCCTCTGGCTGACCTGGAAACGCTTGGCTATGTCTGACTTTATCAGCTCGCGCGAGGAAGAGCAGATATCTCGAATCTTTTCACTTCCACCTCAAGACAATCTGAACACGATGGAACATTTTTCATAACACATGCTGAAGAAGTATAATTTAAATTTGTTTAAAGGAAATCTTTCTCTCACAAAGGTTACCCACTCAAAAGATAATAAAAAACTACTTTAACAGAATTTATGCAAAACCAGGAACGTAAGAGAGAAAACTACTGAGCTATTTTAGTTGATTTATATCAGGTTAAGCTGCAATCACGCAAGAACCATGAAACGTTTTGAATTTTGTTAACCTGTGTAAAAGTAGTAATAAATTAACAGAAGTTAAAGATGCCTTAATTAAAATATCGTTAAAGTAAAAAAATATAAAATACAACCAAAACAAAACACCAAACGTAAATAATAATAAAAAGTTTAAAAAGATACGTTTAGGTCAAAACATGATTAAAAAGGAAATTACAAGAAAGGATGCGCGTAAATGATACCAACAATAGCATGGAAAATATATATGTATACGTTAAAATACGTAGTAAAAGTAATGATGCTATATAGATGCAAAAATAGTGGGAAGAAGAATGCGTGCAATTATGCAAATATGGATAAACGAAAGTAAAAGAAAAATGTAAGAAGATCCAAACACCAGGAAACTTTAAATCCTCTACAGTTTTCCAAGATTTCTTAGTATAAACTTTATCTCCCCACTATGGACTGCCTCATCTTGATATGACTGCAACAAATCATGCCTTTCAAGGCCTTGTTTCACTCTTTTACCAAGCCTTCATCTGCCCTTACCGATTCCTACAATGTGCCATAAAGCATATACTTGACGCATTTTTCCGCAATAATGAATCCCTTCAAGAGATTTAAGAACATCGTCTACCAGAAGCCCGTTTCCCCCTCCCTTACATCTCTTTTGGTCCGTGACTAACAGGCTCATGCACTACTCAAACCCCCAAAATCTGACCTATGATCTTTGCGCTTTAATACTGTCTCTTAACCTCTCCATTTCCATATCAGACATCAAAGTAACCGTTGAACTAAAATTGGAATTTAGGAGTTTTTAGATTATATAGAGCCTCAAAAGCACCATATCTATCATTTTCCTATTAAAGATCTAGATAAAATTATAATTAGAAAAAGTCAATTTCCGAAATATAAACAAGTTTCATTAAAATATATCCTTGACATCTTAATCGTCCGTTTAATAAAAGATGATTTGTATACTGTCGTAGAATGACTCCCGACGATATACCATATATCACTATTCGTTGAGGGAACTTCCTTAATTATCTCTAGAGTGCGTTTTTACTGTCTGGCGGCCGATATTATGTATCTTCAAAATGCTTAAGAAGTGGAACTGAGCTCAAGGATAATAATATTGCTATCATTAATAAAATAAAGTTTTATTAATAATAACTATCAGCAAACACAAAAACGGAAAATATTGACAAACAGAATGGAAAGGGTCGTGGAGACTCGGGCTAATCCAAGGATTTAAGGGATCAAAAAAGGTAAAACAAATATGGAGTTAAAGAGATGGGATGGTTCGATAAACCATTTAAAGCACAGGATAGAATTGACAAATAAGGGATCAATACTCAAAAGGTGACGCTTGGCTTACGTAACTTCATTAGGGTGCAGTGGAAGGTACTTGAAGGAATATTCGGTCCGCTGGCGAGTTCCAGCCGAAGGGGGGGGATAAAAGGATCCTGACGTGGCGTCTTGGAAAGGAGAACCGTTACTCGACGAACGGCTTGACGAACAATGGCTGTTCTAGGTTCTCTTCTGAACAAAGGGGGGGGATGAGAACCGTCTCTTGTCTACGGGCTCAAGAACAATGGCTGTTCTAATGTTGTTCTCCTTTGAACAACAGGGGGGGTGAGAACCGTTTCTTGGCGAAGGGCTCAAAACGAACAATGGCTGTTCTAATGTTGTTCTCCTTGAACAACAGGGGGGGATGAGAACCGTTTCTTGGCGAAGGGCTCAAAACGAACAATGGCTGTTCTAATGCTGTTCTCCTTGAACAACAGGGGGGGGGGATGAGAACCGTTTCTTGGCGAAGGGCTCAAAACGAACAATGGCTGTTCTAATGCTGTTCTCCTTGAACAACAGGGGGGGGGGATAAGAACCGTTTCTTGGCGAAGGGCTCAAAACGAACAATGGCTGTTCTAATGCTGTTCTCCTTGAACAACAGGGGGGGGATGCCTTGGGGACTTGGCGTCACTAAAGGCTCGAACCTTTGGCACTCAAGGAATATTGTCCTCTTTCTGGACAAGTGATGGTGAATCTCGAGGTCGAGGTCCCTTGGCGCACAAAGGGAGAGAGGGTCGTGGTGATGTTTCGCGACGAAAATCTGGATCTCCAATCTGATCTTAGTGGTAAAGTTTCCATATAAATAGCCAGGACATCTCCTTGGCGTGGGGGAGAATGGGGTGGAAGCTTCGAGGGAACGCACAGCTGGGCCGGAGAAAAATGCCTTATCTGTCCATAAGCCTAACTCGATCTGGCGAGGTCGGCGTATGGGGGCGAACGGGGGGGACGATAACCTCCTTGTTTAAACATTGACGTCCGGTAGCTGTTGATAAGACTCCAAGCCTCGAATCGAAGATGCACGTGGGCCTCCTCGAGGTTTTAACTAATATGGGATAGGAGTTGAAATGAACGCAGCTCTGAACTCGTTCTATCACATATACATATTTATTCTTTCTCCTCAATGGATTCGCATAACTTTATGACAATTGAAAGTTGAGCATGTATAAGATGATGTAATGTTTCTGAAATGATAGTAGCTAGATTATTGGCAGGAACATTGACAAAGAGAAGCATATATTGGCTAGAAAAATTAAAGTTATATGTAACCCTGTCGTTTGCAGGAAACTTTTGGGTTTGGGTGACTAAAGTCTTTTAAAGTAGTAAATGGATGTTGACAGTTCTCTCGTGACTAAAACTTTTATAAATTCTCTACGTTTGTGAGTGAAAAATATTTTAACTGTATAAAAGAAAGGATAATTCTTGTTATAGGTTTTCTGTCCTAGTTTGAGAAATAGAATCCCCGTAATAAGTTTACGAAAAAGATTGTTAAATAAATCGAACTTAATGTCTGATCCATGATATAGAGAGGAGATGATTTGTTTAGCTACAGCTTAAATATCAAGATGAACAGAAAGTGATGTTTGACGTAGACAAACTCTGTTGAATGTGTGTTTTCCTTGACACCCTTATTTCGCAGTTGTAAATTGTTCTTGTATCACTAAAGCAGCCTCTTCAGTCCCAAATATCTAACGACTTCAAATTACTAAATATTTATTCTGTGTTCAAAGATAATTCTGAACTAGAATAAAATAAGTAAAAAAATAACATTATTCAATTTAACATAAAGCGTACATACCTAATAAAATATTCAGACTAATAGTTCCAGGAAATTCTATTTTAATTAATAGATTATACATAATTTGTGAAAATTTTGGGGAGAAATAAGTCCATTTTTGCGACAAGTGAGATAAGAAAATTCGGTCTTTTTATTATATATTATTTCAATGTACTCCACATGTTATTTTAAATTGACCGTTTAAGCCTTGCTTTCCTACATGTACGGGAGGATTAATCTTTTAAAAGTTTAGCAGTGAAAGATGAAAGTTTCCCCCAATTACGAATAAATAACTGAAGGATCCCTCATAATTCCGATAATACGATATGTAGTTTTTAGTTGTCACAGCTCTTTAGCGTTAATAGTTCGAAATAAATGTTAAAAAATTATTTTCTAAACCATAAAAACTACCAGAAATTAATGGCATATAAGATGCCTGAAGATCGGTGATATTATTATTATTCAAAAACACTATGATACACTAGTTACTTTTAAGCCCTGCCTGTTCTTGTAACTTTTGCAGTCAACTGTGGGTGTCAGTCTTCCTCTTGATGGCTTAAGAGACTTTTTACGGTAATGGGTGGGTGAGTTGCCTCAGCTGTCCGATAACCGTGAAAACCAATGATTCATAAAATTTACGAAGGGAAGTACAACGTTTCAAAAATTGGCGTAGAATAAGACTGGTATAAATTGCGTATGAGTAAGTTTTATGCAAATATAGATGAATAAAACGAAAATTACCAGCTGATCTGAAAATTACTAGATATGATTCAAACGAGAGTAGAAATATTTTTAATCGAATATAAGGATTATATTATTAAAAGAAATGTGTAGAAGTTTTAAGTAATTACTATTTCCTGAGAAGGCCTTTATTCTCGATTGTTCGTTTACATCTACTGTCACATGAACGAACTAACTGATGGCATTCTTGAGCATTAATCTCACTTTATTCATCTTGAAGAATTTCACAGAGGCCATGAATTGTTTTTTGCATTTCTCCATTTAGACTTCACTACGAGTGTCTTAACAACATTTCTATATGATTCACGTCGTAACCTGTTCAGAACAATTAATTACAATAATGTGCTCTTAGTCCAAGAGGGTTTTCACTGAATTGGTCGTGTTATTTAGGGGAAGGAGGGTAGCTGAATTAAAATTGCTGGTTAGGTTTCGGATAGTCGTAAATGGCCCAAAGCATGCTTGTCTAGCAACTCTTTTTGTACACTTAAGCATTAATTTTGCTTTGTAGTGATACAAACGGCCCAATGCCTTCTAGCGAAATCACGCCAATGTCTAAGGCAATTCCGCCAAACTTCTCTTATTTCAGTGGACTTGATAGAGAATATTTGGCCTGCCACGAACGAACCTCCTGCCCCCGTAACCGAAAAAAATGAACTTCAATTTGTCACAGAAGTTGACTCATCTCCAGTGGTCATCAATCCATGCAATGTGCTAAGTAACGAATGTAAGACAAGCCTCCTTGTTCCTAAGACTAATCATTGGGTTGACTGCGTTCGTGCAACAGTCAAGATTTTCTTCTTGCAGCTGATGTACCACAGACTCCCTGGAGCAATGATGTTTAAAATCTCACTAAACTCTCTAGAAACTGCTGCAGGGGTTTTTAAACGGTGATTATTCACAATTTGGATAATTGCTCGGGTTTCCATTTTTACGATCTTCCTTAGCATACCGGTTAATTTACCAGGCTTATATAAACTTATTTTGTTATAGATTAACAGAATACTATAGAATACATTTTGGAGCACTTGATTATCTCTGCAATAGCTGCAATCTCTGCAATAGCCACTTACGATGAGTTTGTGGACAAGGAGAGCGTGACAGATTTATGCGACAGACTGTGGTACGTCAGCTGCAGGAAGAATATCTTCACTCTCGCATCCATGCTGCCAAGCCAACATACACGAGATTGAACATAAGGTAGATGCTATGCAAATAATACCGATTCAATCTAAAAGAAACCTAAACGTCCGGATCATTTGCGGCACTTCTAGTAAACGGCTTATCGGAACTTTGGTTTATATGTATATAGTAATGGATGTAAGTGTGTGCATTCTTTACTATATATAAACCGATGTTTTACTCAGAGGATTGGTATAGATCGATATTTTTTCGCAAAGGCAGGATGAGTCTTGTGATTATAAAGGGATTAGTGTTGAATTGTCTATCGGAAGAATTAAAGTTTAGCATTTCCTTTATGAGGGCTGAATCTATTTGGCGCCTTTGTACATAGTTGTGGTAATTATAAATAAATTGGCATTTTCTATGTAAATGGAATAGTCCTCATTTGACAGAGGTAAGAAAAGGCTAAAGAATAGGATTTCACGGCGCATATTGCATTTGTGTTCCTTCATTCTCTTGGAGAATATCCTGTTTTTGCCAAAGTATATTCGATAGCAAACTTTGTATGGTATACAATAAGTGCCCTGTTCTGTATCGGTGGAAATCTATTTTTAGACAGACTATTTCGTATGGTGTTTTCGTATTTAAAGGCAACATTAATGTTGTTGGCCCCTGCTAACTTTTTAGAATTAATTAATTTGGGCGAATATGGAAATATAATCTAATTAGTATTTCCCGCTTTTTTCCTCAGATTAGCTTGTGAATAAAGGTTGTTTTTGGCGTTATAATGAAAAATTATAAAGTTTGGATTATCGTGTTTATTTTGTCCTGCAAGAAACAAGGATCATATATTCCATATGCTCTCAAAAAATGGTAAAAATATCTAATGGGCAGAGAACTGGAACAGCCTAATGGCCAGGGTAGAGAGCAAAGTAAGTTCGTAAAAGATTCTGCCGTAACATCAAGAAACTAATTGGGCGATGACTAATTGAGCAAAGATTTAACACGTTCTGGAAGGAAATCTTCTCAATACCACCCGATGACAATGAAGAATCCGACCATGAATTAGAAGGCCAAATGATTAAATATCTTAATCGATAATAGATCGAACGAACCTACAATTCAAATTCAATGAAATTAGGGAAATAGCGAGCAATGGATCCCTAATAAGAACTGCGGAGGTCATTGCAACTGTTAATTTCTCTAAATATAAGGTTAGATGAAGATCACCCAAAACCCTACTACATACCAATAGGGAGATCATTCAAGAATCACCAACACGGTGATTTCCTAAATACGGGATACTTTCCTGACTGTCTAAAAATGTCAAAAATCCCTTTTATACCTAGAGGGAAGGAATTCCTCTCCTGATTGATTGGTGAATTACCGGCAGATATCCATCTTAAAGTTCTTGGAAAAAGTCTACGAAATTCTTCTAGCTAACAGGCTACAAGACCAGCTAACTACCTGGAACCCACAAACCTCAGCATCACTGGTTTCCACAAAAGGAAGGCCAGATTCAGCCTTCGGCCTTCTAACGAAAAACTCGCGCGCTGTAAAGTTGAAGGCAAATATGTAGACCTGTTACTGCAAGATGTAAGAAGGCCATCGATAAGGTTTGGCTGAGAAGTCTCCAATAGAAGCCTCTGTACGAAATGGTTTTCTGTTATTACAATGTGAGGAGGAGAGCCTGAATCATGTTCAGCACTACAGAGGGCCCGAATTTGAACTCGATGCCTGTCTCCACTAACACTGCCTCGTGTACACACTGGAATTTTTCCGCGCCAGTACAAGAAGATGCGATATATCTACAAATCGTTGATGACATGAGACAAATCATTCCCACTTCCTATTGAAACGCATGATTACAGTCAAGGTAGAAGGTTACCGAAATCAATAACATGAACATATACGAAAAGTAGAATATTAACACCAACCGCCAAAATTTAAGGACGTAATCGTCAATGAAAAAATTTATGTCTATATAAACGAGAATAAAGCCCTGAGACTGTGCGTCACGTCAACACGGTTTCAAAAACACAAATGAAAATCGACCTAGAACATTATTGGTTCAAAAGCATCAGCACCAATAACATAAATAAGCTATACACCACTCTAATATGCTCAACAGTGATTTACCCGGCAGAAAAACGCAGACAGCAAGCTCGACGACTCTCAGGAAAATGTAGAGAGTATAGAACAAAACTACTTCACAAATAACTAGCGCCCGCAGGATGGACCATATTCGGCAGAAAAAACTGCAGGCAAGAGCAGGATTGAAGCTTTCGAATATAGAAGTCCAGAGGCTAGGGAGAAAGACCCGGGAGAGAATAGAAGAAATAATTCACTCGACAGTGGAAAACGACATTAAAAATCCTCGAAAAAATAAGAGTGCGTCACCAGCAAGGCTCTATTTACAAGTAGAATAAATTACTCCCTTGAAAACACAAACGGAAATTACACCTAACGCAAAGAAAGGAATATCAAGGGGAAAATAAGAAGTAACTAGTGAACGAAAACAATATATAAAGCGATGCAAAAGCCCACCAAAGATTAACTATAAAAAACGAAAACAAATAAATAAAGCAAGACAAAAAAGACGAAGGGTCCCAAACCAATAACTAATACTATAGAATAAAAAGAAAGATAACAAGGTTGGCATAGGTATAATTTAAAGCCTTCAATGCGATTAAAGAAAACAAATGACAAAAAATAGTTTTCAAAAATGATTAACTCAACCAGCAGTGGTGGTACTAATGGCAAAAAGAAAAATCCACAAAACGGAAAGTGACGTGTGATACCTAGTCCCTATTAAAGGAGTAAAAAAATAAAAAAATAGGATTATGAAACAGAGAGAAGGTTACGCCTCTTCCCTTCTAGAACCCAACGTCTACCCGTCGCGCCAGAGAAAGATGCAACTCCACGCCCAAATAGTCTTAAGGGAGGAGCGAAGATTTCGCGTGACCGCAATGATTCATATTGGGTTCTCATTCTTTCTCCCTCTCTTCACCTGAACGGCGCCAGACCTACGGCATCTATGACTTAGGCGCGAGCCTGTCATGCTCGCCGAAATTATTCCCTCCTGACTCCCTGGCGTGACAAATCTAATGAGATCTCTTCCCCCCATTTGGGCCGCTTTGGCGACCAGATTTCGCCGAGGCACTATAAAAACTTCAGAAAAAGCTATGAGAAACTAATACCATACAGCCCAGTCTTGGTTAGCAGCCACGTATAGTCTCGTATGCCCTGCCCCGCCTTCCAACCGCTTCCTGCTACGAACGCAACGCGTCACCTCTCTACCCGGCCTCACTCCTACCTAAAGCCAAATTCTCACCCGACAAACGATAGACACAAACAGGCCTCTATCAGTTGAGGATCGACTTCGTTCTCAACTAGACTACTCCCTCGTTCATTTCTCAGAGATGTTAAAGAAAAAGAAATTTTGCAAATGGAACTTTTCAGCACCCCGCTTACTCGTCGTATCCAAAGCATCCAGTCAATTAGGTTTTACGTGAGTCTCCCTGTCAATTCCACTCTCCTCATTTCCCTGGAAGCAATCACGGTAAATCCACTCTCGGACTCTTGTTCCCGTCGAGTCATTTGTATCCCACCCCTCCGTTTGTTAACCCGGGTCTCATCTTATTTATTGTCGCTTATTTGCTTTTTGCTAATAACATTTTCTTTGTATATAGTTAAGTTATTTTTGTACAATCAGGGTCTCTGAACCCAGACCCTTTAATAATTGATTATTCAGGCCAACCGCACTCTATTTGGATTATTCAACCCTAGCACTGGGATAAATATTCCAATTTCTGGCTTGCTTTCTTCCTGCGTCACCGCAGATTCAATCATCGGCTAGCATTGACGCTCAACTCTACGACATTATTTTCTGGTGTAAGGATTTTACGGCAACCCACAGTATCTGATCTCATTTCCTTTAGACCTGTGACAGATTCTATAGTGTGTTATTCTTGTATATTAACGGCTCTTGTTTTAGAAAGTGTAGAAAAGACCTTCCCTCTTTCCCATTTTCCCTTTTTTGTGTGTATTTTGTATTGAAGTTTGTGAGTGTGTGAAATTTTAACTCTTTTCAAGCCTCATAAAACGCCTGCCGTATTTTAAAGTTAATATTATTTCTTCTTTTTTATTGTGTTTGTCATTTTCTTGGTTGCGTATTGGGCAACACAGGCTCTCGCGAAATTCCGGATTGAATCTTTCGAGTATACATAATTAAGAATTCAGGTCGTGCGAAATAATTATCGCTGTCTTTTTTTTTTTTTAGTTAAAAATCCTTGGCCAACACAGCCTACCAGCACTTTCGCTGTGCGTCTAGATAATTCCCTCTTTTTGTGGGTCTTTTTCCCTGAAAGTTGGTGGAACGAAATAAAACGTCCTCATTATTTAACACGTTTAAGTTGCAAGGAGAGTTGCTTGGGCTTAGTGGCAAGGACCTCATAGCTTGTATCCAAGCGGAAGAAAGGACCGAGGGAAAAGAAAGGGAAAGAATCCGCCTTCATGAAAATGAAATGAGTAGGATCACGCACAAGATGCTGTCTTTGAGCTCGAGGTCCAAATCTCCCCTTACAGCGTCTGTTAAGCTTCTGATTTGCAAGAAAAGCTGGGATTTCGAGCCTTCTTAATCCACTTCAAGAAAATCTTAAAAATCAACCATTTGGTTATCGAGGCACCTGGAGTAGCTCAATTGTTGCCATTGCTATATTTCCAACTCCGAGATATATTCATATCACCCCCCTGGGAGGCAAGAATTCATTATTCGACGATAAAACCGGAGTTATTGGCGGCATAAAGCATCACCCCAGACTTTGACCGATCCAAATTCAACATACCCTCCTTTAGTCAGGCCAAACTTACCGTCAGTTTGAGTACACTTTCCTGCGTTAACTCAAGTTTTGGCTTGATGCTTCTAAAATTTTTCAGGACTACGAGGACCTCGTCGCCTTATTCTTAAAATACTAGTTGTTGGCTGCACTTCCGGCTGAAATCAAATCTTTGTTAAAAAACCGGCGGTGCTTCATATTAAATGAGTGTAGAGAAGACGCCGACATATATTCAGCAAGCCACAACTTTTATCCGAACGAAGGAAAGAAAATGGGCTCCCTTTCTTCAAACCCTAAGCCAAACAAAGGTAAATTGTTCCTGCAAAATGGAAGCAAGTTTGCCATGGTAACTGGGCCGTCAAAGCCGAAACAACTCCTTTCGTCCGAACAGTGGTATATAAAACCGTTCTCTTCAGGGCCCCCCTACGTCATCTTTCCCAAGGAGACTCATCATTTGTTTGTCCTGTGGTTTAGAGTGCCACGTAAAAACGAACTGTTCCCTGAACTCTCAGTTCAGGAATAACTCTTCTCATCAGGTACACCAGATCTGTGCCACGTCTGCCCCTCCGTCAACGCCAACGAAATCTTCTCCTTCCCCGAGAACCTCAAGTCCCGGCGGCCACCAGGTAAACTTCTTGTTTTATAAGAATACCCCTCGAGGCCTTAAGTTCGAATCTGGAAGGATTAATGGCTGCCATATCTCCACTTTTGTGAGAGATAATAGGTGCAACAGGGGTCCTGCATAGGTAGGTCGGACAAGCTGCTTCCCCCAGTAGCCCAGGACCATAATAAATTCGCCGTCGTGCACGACTACTTGAGGTGCGCCAATCGGTTCCCCATAGTTAAGTACTACATCAATTGTGTTTACTTCAGTAATTGGGAAGAGGTAGTAGCAGCCTCTATTAAATTATGCTCCATCCTCATTGGCCAGTGTCCACGGGTCTCCCCTAACTTTTCAGCTCAACCTGTGGTAAAAGATTCGAAGATGCCCTCGCCCCTAGAAACCTCACGTTCTTTAAAATTCAGGGAGATCTAAAAGGGGAGGTCAATAAGTTCTGCGAATCGGTAGGGCAAAACAGAGGAAAGGGGATGGCTCCTTGTGGGGGTGTTAGGACAAGTTATGACAAGTCAGGACCTGCAGTTGCACGCTCCTGCCTCGTCTATTTAAGAAGCAGTAGCTGATAACAGATCGTCACTCACAAATTTTTCAACAATGGAGAAGGTTGAGCACCCTGCAGTGATCAAATTTTTGACCAAGGAAGGCAAGAATGTAAAAGAGATCCATGTACGCATGGTTGCACTGTACACCAACACTGCCCCTTCCTATGCCGCGATTGCTTTCTGGAATAGGGAGTTTCGTCATGGTTGTGAGTCCTTTGAAGATGACACCGTCCAGGATGCCCGTCAGACGTGACCAACGAGGACAATGTGTCCCGTGTGGAGAGGATGATTCTTGAAAATCGACGGGTGAAGATCGAAGAAATCGAGCGAGAACTTGGAATATCATATGGAAGTGTTATCAACATCATCCACGACAATTTGACCATGGCCAAGGTCTCCGCCCTTGGGTCCCTAGAAACCTCACGCCCCATGATCGACTTCATCGCTATCAAAGTCCACAAGGCCAGAGTTACACAAGCTGCCCTGCGCGAATGCGGATTCGAGGAGCTTAACCATCCCCTCTGCAGTCCAGATCTGGCCCCTAGCGGCTACTTTTTATTCCGCCAGCTCAAGGCTGCACTGCATGGACGCCGGTTTTGGGACGATGAAGATGTCCAGCTCGCCGTCCAGGACTGGATTGAACAGCAGTTGTGAGATTTCTGGTTGGCGGGAATTCAAAGCCTCAGGGACAAGTGGCGCAAGTGCATTGAAGTCGAAGGTAGTTATATTGAAAAATACTAAAACACTTTTCCTCATATCTCGTTTCCTTATATCCGAATTGCATAACTTATTAACCGCCCATCGTAATTTTGTATTAATTATAATTTTCTTTTCATTCCTCTAGATTGGTCGTATATCGCCTTTTCTTCTACCACAGGTTGGCTCAAGAAGAGAAGGGGAATATACAACAAATCAAGAGAATTGAAAAGAAAATTATTCATACAAAATTAGTTGTCGCTAATGATCAATATATATATGCAAATTTTTTTGAAGACAATTGTGTATTTTGCTTTAATTAATTTCATTTGTTACTTTCTCTTCTTATAACTATCTCTTTTTTTAAATGAATGTGTTTTGTAAAAAACAAAATAAATTGCTAAGCTTTCGATCATATTCGATCATCTTCGGAGCGTTTTGATATGTTTACCGATGTAATAAGGGGAGTGAGGTTTTGACAGAGTGAAAGAAGATTCAAGATAGTATAAAGTTAGAATGTAGAGAAGATGATATGATAGATAGAAAATATTGTGCAAAGAGTATGTGTTGATAAGATGATAATGAGTGCAGGATGAATGATGAGATGAGGATAATAATGATTTGTACAAGTTTGCCTGGCTAACGCGCACCTTTTTGGATTTTTTTTGCTTTTTGATGTGATTTTAAGTTTATCAAATATACGTTTTTTATAATGATGTCAATGGTCTGAGCGATAGGCACGTTCGTAAACAGGATTTCTAAGTCAAGGGATGATATTAGTCCAGCCAGGCTTGTAGATTGGAATATATCGATGAATTCCTCCGTGGAATTTATGCTATATTTCGAAGGGATGTACGGTTTTATTAATGCATTTAGAGTTTTAGCTAAACATTACGTAAGAGTCGTGACTTAAGAGATGATAGGCCTCAATGGGTTAGACGGTTTATGAATTTTTAAAGTGTCATACAGATATCCTGGTGTGTAGTCACCGATGATCTTTTGGAAGTGAAGTCCTCTGATGAGTGCATTAGCTTTAGTTATTTGTTCATTTCTTTTATTTTTTAAGTTTTCTGTTGGATCTTTTTCCATGCGTTTAAATTTAATGGTGCCTATAGCTCAGACCATCGACATCATTATAAAGAAACGTGTACCACCATCCTACAATGTCTCCTCAAATCTTGACCAAAACATCTTAAGGAGCAGGTTACATTCATGCACATCAGAGGCGCCGTTCAAGACACTGGACGGTAACCTATACATGCAAGTGGATGGAGTGGCTATGAGGTCACCCTTAGGACAGACTTTCGTCAACTATTACATGGGTCAACTTGAGGAGAGATTATTGAACTATATGGAGAATAAGCCACACACGTGTATATTGCCGATACGAAGATGACATATACATCAACGTCCAAAACGAAGAACATCTGATAAACATCAACCAGCATTAAAATTCACTTATGAATTGAGCATGGACAATAAACTCCCCTTTTTAGACGTTGAGGTTCAAAACATCAATGGCAGCTACATCACTAAAGTACATAACAAAAGTACGGACATGGAAAGATGCCTTAATGCTGAGAAAGGTATACAATAAGCGTAATCGGCTCATACATCCGCCGAGCTTATAAATGCTGCTTTACGTGGGAACTTTTCCACCAAGAGATAGCACAAGTAAAACAAACACTCGTGAACAACGGTTTATCAAACAGCATGATTGACAATCAACTCCAAGCATTTTTAAATAAACATTGCAAGCATGCGGATAAAACTGAAAGTAATCATGAAGAAGTCAACAACATCAAAGTGTATTACAGAAATCAGATGTTCGTGGCCTATAAAATAAATGAAAAAAAAACATCAAGGAGATTATTAACCGTAACATCAAGGTTAAAAATCAAACGAATAAAATCCATCTCATCATTTCTTATAAAACAACAAAAGCAGGCAATCTCCCGATGAAAAACAACATCTGCCTAAACTTCTTGAATCTCAAGTCAACCAACATGGTTTACGAGTTCATCTGCCTCAATAAAGACTGTAAGCTTTATAATAACTCAAAATATATTGGCATGACAACGACTACCCTTTCGAGAAAATTAACTATGCATCTACAAAGCGGAGGGCCTAAAAATCATATGGAGACTGTCCATAATATTAACCTAACGAGATATATGCTCGTTGATAACACCATTTTTAATAGCAAAGAGGTTAACAAAGCAGGGTTGACCATCTTAGAAGCCATATTAATTAATGAAGATATGCCTGACATCAACAGTCAAGCGACAAGCTGGAATCGCACATTAAAATTATTTTAAAATTTCACTCACCGCAGTGGCCCATTTACTCACTCTCAGGTTACGTTCAACCTTAGCGAAATAAATAGCCCTTATAAATCGTTTTCTTTTACTCTGTCAGATCCTCAATCTACTCATTACATAGGTAAAGGAGGCAAGAATATATCAAAACGCTCCGAAGATGATCGAATAAGATCGAAAGCTTAGCAATTTATTTTGGTTTTTACCAAACACATTCATTTAAAAAAGAGATGAATTCTAGACAATTGACCCACCGTCTACAAGATGGAATAAAAAAGATAGTTAAAATAAGAGAAAGTTGCCAAAGGAAATCAATTAATGCAAAATAGACAATGGTCTTCAACAAAATTTGCATTCAGGAAAGGAAATAGTACTGATCAAATTTTTATGAATTTCTTAAAATTCGTTATTTTTTCTGGTAAAAAGTAACTTAAAACAATTTAATGAGAAAATAATGAGGTTATTTTATCATATAAGTGTGAAATAACTATTGTACACTTTGGGAGACTAAATATGAGAATGTTTTGCTCTATTTTATGTCCAAAATTTGAAATAAAAGAAGGCAACACCGATTCAGTTTTGCCCACTGCGGGAACTGTTATTCTTGTGCCTCACTTACAATTCAGAATTGTGAAGGTTAGGGTGTGTGAGCTATTCTCTTTTGCTATTACTAACCTAGTAATTCAACTAATGGGTATTTTGCTTGCCTGGGATAATCGTGACCGGTTTTTTTACAGTGTAAAAGATAGAATGAAAGTGAACAGCTATTGGTAAAGTCAGTGTCTTGCGACCTGCAAAAATTAGGCAGATCAAAGTTTGATTAAGTGATAGTACGCTAAAATAGAAAAATATAGCAAAGGAATTGAGAGTCTCTTCTCAAATAGTAAGCAATTTAAATAAAAAATTGAAAACGGTCTTAATTTGGATTAAGCATGGGATGGGAAATGTGGCCGCAAGAAGAAAACAACACCAAGAACAGACAGGAAAATAAAACAAATGGTTATTAAGGACAAAAGAAAATTTTGTAGCAAGATTGCAAGCGAGCTGTTAGCAGATAGCATTAGTCTTTCTTGAATAACAGTAAATAGGAGGTTACTGCACAGTGAATTGCCAGTCTAACTTCCAACGAGCTTCCTTAGGATAAAGGAATATATATATATATATATATATATATATATATATATATATATATATATATATATATATATATATATATATATATAGCTGGATTCTTTATTTCTTGGTAAATAGCTGGTTTAAGACTAGAAATGGCAAACAGTAATGACACCTTTTCTTCCACAAAAGTACACCTATATAAAGTAATTTAATCTACTCATAATGCTACAAAATTCAACCAATCAGGGTGGAAATACATTTAATCATCATACTTACTGTACTGTATGTTCATTTTAGAGATAACAGACCTTAGCGTTAACAAATTGGCCAATCAGCGCCACCACGATAGATTTACAAAGTTAATAACTTTCAAAGTGTTTGCACATAAACACGGCTGAAATCCATTATCTAAATGACTACCGGGGGGCAGTTGAATTATTCTTACTTATTTGCGAAGAGAAGTGTTCAACCCCAGAAAACCTTAACCTATTATTCAGAAATAAGACCGAGATCATTCAACTGATAAAAGACTCTACAGTCCTTAACTGGACCTAGACCTGACTAAAGACGAATATCTTTGCTTCTCTATCCACCTTATTAAGGCGTGTCGGTTAGGAAAGTTGAGCCTCCATAGATTCTCATCCAGGAGGGAAGCCATATCTGAACCGGGCGGCTTACTCGGTACAGGCCGAAGCTTAGCCCGGGCTGGGTTAGTACCCGTGTGAGCGGTGGACCCTTTTGAGTAGAGCAAACTCTGATAGGGTTAAACGACAGGCAGGAAGGCAGCAATTTATCGACACATCAGTGGAATAAGCCGTGCCAATAAATGAATCAGAGCCACCCTTTATATCTATATTTCTCCCCATTTTAAGTGTAAAACTGAAATCACAACGGACGATTTTAAAATCTTAAAAAGCTACCCCTGATCCCATATCATTAAGGATTCTTGAATCCATGTATATTAAATACCTTTCTCCTTCCTTAAATTCCGATTCTTCTTCTCACCCACTACTTCTATTCTAAAGAAAAATAATACCAAACCCCTAACCTTCTCTTTCTTCTTACGCTCCTCGCCCTTTTTCCCCAGTTATCCTCTAATGGCTGATTGTTTAAGGTTGGTTTATCCTCCTGTGTTTCCTGTGTTTCCCCAATCGTTAATTTTTTACTCGTAACATAATAATCCAAAAATATTAATTACCTGTAAATTTATCGCTATCCCCTCCTTAATAAACATTAAATACTTTCCATACATTCATCATTTTGATTATCTGTTTAACTCTATCTTAAATTGTTTTCCACGAATTGTATTGCCAGTACCCGAAGATTGGTGAAAAGTTCACCCGAAACGTTGTATCAAGAAAATGAAATGACTTTTCCTTTATACCTCCTTTCGTTCATACTTCAAATTAAATTGAAGCTCCATAGGAGAAGCCCTAACCAATATATATATATATATATATATATATATATATATATATATATATATATATATATATATATATATATATATATATATTGACAATAACCAAGAGCTTTTCGAGGGAGAGATCCTATTTCGGCTGGTGCATCATATTGTCTTACCTACAGGCATGAAATGAAGCGGTTGTTGTCAAAAAACTTGGCTCAATCCAACAGCAAAAGCCATACTTTCTAGACCGTTAGCTTCCGGTGGAGGCTACATTGACCATTATATCGAAATAAATATGCTAAGACACCCTATATTAGACGACTACATTGCTTATATTATTATTATTTCTTTCTTATATTAGACACTTAATTTTTATTCCTCTTTTTCCTTTAACCATTTCCAGATGGTTACTCTATACCCTCCTATTCCGATAGGTTTTATCCGTTTTCCCTCAACTTTTTGCCCCCTTTACCAGCGTCACCTGATCCATGGGTCAAAATGCAAGAGATGACCATTTGAGGGTTGCTAATATTCCACCCGCAGGACAGATATCAGGTTGTAATTAAAGTGATCCTTGATTTTCTTGAATAAATCTTAGATAGTATTTATTAAAATAGAGCCTCTTGTTATCATTTAGGAATTATACACTGAGTAATTTATTCTTTTATTTTTCAGATTTTAAAATATTGTTTCTTATCTTCTTCGGTATTCACCCCTATGTTCGTCATATCTAAAGATTACAGCGATATAATATATTCGGAACAGTCATGGGGAAGATGAAGTGAATGAAAGAAGTTGCATCGATCTGGTCCTGAGAGATTACAAAAAGCATGTAACAAAATTTGCGTGCAAGGCATGTAACATAAGTTCTAAAACACTAGATTAACAACAACCTGGAAACAATTCTCTGTGTCTATCTAACAGAAAGAAGAGGATATGATGGTGTTTATGAATTTAAAGTCCCGAATTTGTATTGGATACTAGACTCACCTCATCTCCACGCTGTATTCAATCTTTACAATGGACATGCCACCACCTAAAATGCTTAAATATCCCACTCGCTGACTGAATCGGTCAATAAAGTAATAAGGAATTTCCTGCAAGGACGACAGCCATCGAGATCAGAAAAATCAACCATTTCGAAAGGGACTGCAACATAAGAACATCCAGAAAAAAAGATCAAAATAGTCTTAATCTCAAGAAAACAGCAGATATCGAAGTAGAAGAACATTTATCTCGATGTCATAGAGAAGGTAAGGTACTAGGATTAAATATTTCCTCATCAGGGTAAATAAGATACATGGCTAAAAGACTATCGAAAGCCACGATGAGTTAAGAATCGAAAGCGTAAAGAATAAAAAGAAGATATATCTCTCATTAAGAGAGGAGGCACTCAACTACCTTCCTAGCCCTTCAAAAGGTTTTCACCATCGTAGAAGCGGGAACTCTAATGTCTTGAAAATAAGTCTCTACCTTTTAATAAACAAAATGAGAGAGAGAAGACTTCAAAGAGCCCAGCCTCAAAATCAAAGATGAAACCTCTCAACATTGTCTTAAGCAAAAAAGAGGGAAATATTTGGAAGAAGATCAACTCTCCTCCTCAATCCTTGCGGAAATTGCAAACATTGGATCAAACGCTCTTTTCAACATTGTACACTCAAAGGAAATAAATAATAATAAAACACATCGTAGTATCAATAGGCTCCTAATGTATTCAACTGATCAAAGAAAAAAATCCGGAAAAAATAGATCAACCGACTAAGAATATTTGCCTCAATCAATTCCCCAAGAAAGGGATCACAAGAGCGACTACCAAACAAGATTCATTAATGCTAACAAACAACCAAATTTGAAACAATTTCAAAAATCCCAGTATAGAGGTGGGTTTTTGGGAGTTCGAAAAAGTAGTGACGAAGGGGAAATAATGTGAACCACAAAATAGATTTAATGAATCAAAGTGAGTGAAGTGGTGGACACCAGACAAATAAGAAAAACAGTGAAATAAGTAAACAAAATCAGAGAAGTGGATGGATTGGCTGAAGCCTTCAAACATACAGTAAACACAAAAATACACATGCGAACAACACATCAGACACAACACCTACGACAAACATTATATTAACCTGCTGGGCATTACCTCAACAAAAAGTTACACAGTGGATTGAATGATTCAGTACACAGAAGAATGAGAGAAGAAAATGTGAACATAGATTACTCGCTTTGACCGACAAATATAAATAAGTTGTAATTATTCTCCAGTAAAATAAGAAAGCTGAAAGGAATAGAAGGGAACTAGATAAACCAAGAGGTAGTCCATCTTCACATTAATTCGTATCTACTTTCTCCCAAAATGTAGGTATTCCATTAAATCCCCTCATATTTCACACTATCCTTCGTTCTGATTTATAAATAAGTTGTAAATATTTTCTAGTAAAATAAGAAATGTGAAATAAATAGAAAGGAACTAGATAAACCAAGAAGTGGTCCATTTTTCACGTTAATCCGTATCTACTCCCTCACAAAATGAAAGAATTCCATTAAATCCCCTCATATTCCACACTATCCTTCGTTCTGATTTATAAATAAGTTGTAATTATTCTCTAGTAGAATAAGAAATGTGAATAATATAGAAGGGAACTAGATAAACCAAGAAGTGGTCCATTTTTCACGTTAATCCGTATCTACCCCCTCCCAAAATGAAAGAATGCTATTAAATCCCATTATATTTCACACTATCCTTCGTTCTGATTTTGTTCATAAAACATCTCTCAAAAAGGCTTTCGCTTAAATCTGATGGCTCAGAAAATCGGCATTTTTATCTAGTTTTCCCGCAATTTTTACAATATATAACAAGAAAGAGAAAGAGAGAGAATTGAGAGCCGCTTTTCTTGATAAAGTTCTAGAATAAATATTCTTTCCATTCTGCTCTCTGTTGTCTTCAGGCCAAATAACCGAGGCAATTAACGCAAATAATTGGAAACTGCATAGAAAGTATAAACCCTAAAATATGCACAACAGAACTTTGGCAAAACAATCAAGAAGATACACAATAAACGTAAAATTACTCCTCTCAGACACAAAGTCATCACAAAAGGCAAAAGAAATCCGTCATCCAAACAACACTGCAATACTCTTAGGAAACACAACTCCATTATCAGCCGCAAAAGAACCATAAACAAACAGAACAAGATTAATCAATACAAGGTAAATCCATATTGACCCAAAGGGAGAAACCTCCCCCCTTACCTATACCACCATAAAATATTTGTAAAACTCTGCAGCCTTAGTTCCCAATCATATGTCCAACCATTACTTTAAACATCAATGCCTTACGCCATCCACGCCGAAAATAACATCTTCAACCTCTCCTGGTCTAATAAATCTATTCCTGCCATCGTAAAAAAAACTATCATTGCCTTCATTCTCAAACACAAAAAACACTTAGCCAAAACATTAAAGAAGTGAAGAAAAATCAATTTTCATCACTAAAACCATTCGCCCCTACATTACGTTTTCCATAAAAAAGCATTCGACAACAGCATTACTCACAAACATCACTATAATCCAAAAGAATCACTAGTCACAAATTAAATAGAACACATTTTTTAATTAACCATACTAGTAAACATAGACATATGAAAGCTTATGATACAGTCAATTGCCATATGATTATACAAAGACAAGTAAACAGACACATACATAGATGCGACAATAAATTGCCCCCTAACTTAGGCTCAAAGATAAAAAAACATAGTTACTCAATGACACCCGATTAGGTGCCATTGTCACACTTTACTCTTTAACATCTTCATATCCAGCATACGTCTTCCTTAATACTGCTCTCGTAAGAGAACTTTCATATACAAATGACTCCGGAATAACATCCCACCAGAGCAAAGTAAATAGCATAAACTATATTCACGTTCACTTTAATACAGTTTGGCCAGAGCTCGTCAGAAGGGTTAAGAGCAGCATCAGAGAAGAATACTTCTGGGTTGTGGTTTAGGCTATTCACGATTATATGCCATGAAATGCGACTTTTAAAGGGAATCCCTTATTAAATAGGAAATTTAATGTGGATACTTTATTAAATACAATAATAAGTGGCATATTATAATGGCTTCTAGGATAACATAAATAAAGAATCTAACATTGAGTAGCTTGGTATGGGTAATTATTACTATAACAAGACTTGTGTGTGTATTTGCCAGTAACATGAGGCAGATCCTTTACTCGGTCTTCCTCTCTCCCCCTATTTTTGATTTTTATAGGTCTAGAATATAAATAAATATATTCTCAAACTGAAACTAGGTGCTTTCATTTAACAGGGTTTTTTTTTATTTTGTCAAATATCTATAAGATATTTACAAAAATTAGTCAGGAAAGTGAAGCTAATTGCTTTTCTTTATCTAAAATTTATTATGTTCTTGATATCTCTCGTTTAATGTCTGCTATCTTTCCTAGCCGAAAATTGTGTTCATCCAACCCCCCCAAAATTTGGGCGTTGAAATCCTGTGAGACAAATTTTTTAAGTGGAGACATGTTACACAACACTCCAATCTCTCAAACTAATCCAATAGCATGAAAGAACACGACAACGAGAGTAAATAAAAACTAGGGCAGGAAAAATGGAATATATATATATCTATCTATATATATATATACATATATATCGGAGTATTAATATCGGAAAACGATAGAAAAAGAAAAACTCTGCAACAACCGGCCTTATCAACATCATTGGGGCTAACGGGTAACTCGTTAGGTCAAACTTGAGAACATACGAAATTCCTTTTAAAATAATATTCTATTATTGTGTGAGGATCTTACTTAACATATGAATTATTTATTTCCCCAAATCTCTTTGATTCTCAATATACTTAACATCCAACATCTGTTTTAATATTATTAAATCCTTTATATAGTATTCTAACTTCCAATTTTTACATTTTGTATATAAGGTCATTATTTAAACTCATATTAGAAAAATGCTGTTAAGGGAATTAATAAGACAAAATTAAGGGTTGCGAATTAATTGGAAATATAAACTAGCTTGTTTTTCTGCGTTTGTACATCGATGTATTTTAGTATTAGCTTGTTAAAAAAATCTATGATACTAGAACCTGGCAAGAAGCAACACCCCTTAATGATAAGAGACAGACAGTGGCAATACTCGTCATCCCATAACATGGACAGTCATTGCCCCTATTTCTCTCCTTGGCTAGAAAATCTAACTAAAATGAGGCGCACAACATGAGATAATAAGTAATTATTAAAGGAGGATAGAAGAAAGCATTTTATAAAATAGTGCCACGTCCTACAAGTGTACACGATTTAAAGGAGCCAAATTGCCTGGATAAATATAGTGGTTGTTACTAACTATACGTCACTATTATTAAAAGTTTATTTAAGCGAATAGATAATGTTATGTACGAGTAGAAAAAGTTATGTAAAATAAAGCACTTGCTCTCTTTTACGGTATAATGCTTATCTTTATCTTAGATATAAATATTGTTCCTGTGATATCTAACCCTTCTTTGCATGATGTATACTGCATCATGCATATTGTAATTTCTAATTTGCATCTTTTACTTTTCATTCAATTAAAGACAAACGTGCAAGGTGTTTCCTTAACCCCGCAAAAGTCACGAGAATTTAAATGATTTGGAGATGGACTTGGAAGGGTGTTTGCGTCTCGAAAGGTTGGAGATGTCTCCAACTGCTCCAGAAGTTGTTAGACACTTCTGTTTCTGGCTCTTCCTTATTCGCTATATAACGAATGTGGGTGACCTAACGGACTCCGGTAAGCGGTGGGTCATAGCGAAGCTGTTTACTCTTGGGAAACTAGAGGTAATTGCTGAATTTAAGACTTACTCCTGAGCACTCAAAACCTTAAAGAGTGACTTTATCTAGTCTGCCAACGAGGATGTTACTCGCCACCGACTCGCCATTAACAGATGTCCATTCTGAGTGTATTGATTCATTATTGTACTTACATAAAACTTCATCCTGGTGTACAATGTTTACATACGGTACGTGGACACCTACAGAAATGAGTGCGTCCGCGAGGCCTTTATAACAGGCCTGGCTCCAAAGCGTTTTCGTATACGTCTGTGTGAATGACAAACGCTCACTTTAATAGACGTAATTGATCATGGTTGAGATGCAGATATTGCCGAGCGCGATTCTCATTTGTATGCCAGCTCAACGACTCCCCTTAAGGGGCACCGTGATTTGTTTTCTGGCGGTCCGTGCTGAATGGACTCAGTGCCACGTCCCACCCGAGATTAGCCTGCCTCTTCTATTTCCGCTGACACTAACCTCCTCTTATCTATCAACTATCTTTCGCATTGCAGCGTCTTTCTAGCCACCATTTTTAATCCGTTATTTTCTATACCCTTTCATCAGTTCCTTCTTCTACTGCCCATGGACCTCCTTGATCACGGCCTGGCGACCCAAAGAGCCTGCACATATCTTATTTTTATGACCAGATGTTAAGCGTGGTGGCCCTTATTGCTCTGAAGCAAGTCAGCGAGCCGAATCAGTCATCCTGACCTGCCTACGACGCCGCGTGCAGGATTTGGTCTTGGTTTTCGCAACACCAAAACCAGTACCTAGTGATAACGGCCGAGGATAATCAAAAGGTACCCAGAATGCCACACTTGTGTTGGGGTCAATGTTGGATGTCACGAGCAGGACTAGCTAAACTTTAAACAGACAAGCTAAATTCAAAAACACAACAAAACAAAGAAATCCACAAGTAAACAACACGACTCAAAAACTATTTAAAGCCACGTGTTGTTCAAGCTATATTATAATGCAAACAACAGAAAATAAAAAGATTTGTGCCCTAGATTTTTGAGGAACGACTATAGCATGTTACCAGAGAAGCGCAACTAGAATTCTCTATTAGCCTGGACTGAACATGGGCATTAGTAAAAGCCAGAAGCGAAGCCATTAAAAAAAAACAAAATAATAATGCTAACCATGTTAGGTAAACATAAACAGAACAGGAAAAAGTGGTTTCGACACAAGGTTGGAGCTATACTTCTCAATCCTTCATTTCACAACCTGAAAGTTCAGAGAGTTCATTTGTTGTGGAATCAAAAAGATATTCAGAGGATTTAGAGCGTCTCTGTACAGGGTATCCACAAAGTATAGGTACATAGGGGATAAATACATACCTTTAGAACAAAACAATTTTATTTAATTATAATGTTAAGAAATTATATTTTCAATATGATTTCCATTATTTGCAATGCATAATTCGATGCGCCTTGCTAAATTTTGGAGAACTCGATTGAATAGGTGTACATTGCTGTCGATTTCAGCACACTGACTGATAATACGTTCTCTCAAGTGGTTTAGATTTGCAATCTTCATTGAGTAAACTTTCTCTTTTAACATACCCCAGAAAAAGAAATCGAGGGGAGAAAGGTCTGGTGAACGAGGGCACCACTCCACATGACCTCTTCTTTCAATCCAGTGAGGAAAAGTGCCATTCAGCCAATCTCTAACATTTGTAGCAAAATGGGCAGGGGCTCCATCCTGCTGAAACAAGTCCGGAAGTCCCTCGCCTAGGCGCTCAATTTGAGGCATTAATTTGTCTCTGAACATGTTCAGATAAGTCTCACCGGTTACACGTTCATCAAAGAAGAAGGGTCCTAGCACATGAGTTTTCGACAAACCACGCCACACCATCACCTTTTGGCAGCCTTGCTGTTTGGATGGATCCATCCAATGTGGATTGTCTTGAGACCAGTATCAAAGATTCTGTCTGTTGACTTCACCATTTTGCGATAAGACCATCCTTCTTGTTCACTTAAGAGTACCAACTCGATTCTTTTTTTTTTAGACAGAGCCATCATTCGATCTGGGATGAAAAAATAACATAAATAAATAAAATATTAAAATTCCTATGTACCCAGACTTTGTGAACACCCTGTATAGAAAGGAAAAGACCAAACTAAACAATATCATTAAAAAAATTCAAAGATTTATTAAAAAAAAAAAACGCTAGCACAATATATCTGTTTCACAGGGACTATAATTCCAATAAGGAAAGAGCTTCCTATCCCAATGCATTGCCGCAAATGTCTTCACTTGTGACATCCAATTATGTATTGCATATCGTAATAACATCTATGCTTTAGCTGGCCATGATGACAACGAAAATATAACCTACACAAAACAGGAAAAATACCCCAACTGTGGAAAAAACTCGCTCATTTAATGTTCTGCGAAAACTATATCTATAATCAAGAAATATGAATCAGCATGCTACGATTTGGCATTCGCCATCACCAAGCGGTAGGAGATATAGGGGCGTAGGAGTCTCACTGAAGATCTTTACATACACCATATTATTCCAGGTCTTCAACAAAAACACACGTCCTTAAGCCACTTCCGCTGAAGGAAATATCATCGAAGATCAATCTGTCTCCCTGACTCCAACAAAGACCCATCCCAAACTGGCTGAATCAACCAGAGCATTTTCGCAAACAAATATCTCCAACCCCTATTCTAAACCCCCAATTTAACCGATGCACAGGGCTACATCAACTATCCCTTTCCCACAGCATCAAAACATTTCTACCCGAAACAAAATTAACAGACCCTACCAAAACTCTAATTCTTCAGAATCTCCAACCACTAGCTTGAAACCCAAACTTAAGAAAGAATTAAGCATCTTCGGCTTCGAATTAACCATATTTTGATGAAACCAATCAAATCACATTCCAAGTTAAAAACCAATCACAATCTTAAAACTAAGCGCTACTAGAAAACCCCAAGGAGGAACTAATGTCACCACTTCGGCAAAAACACATGAAAACATAAATATACAAGAAATTTCAAATACAATACCGCCCCACACTAAATGAAAATACATTGCCCGAGAAAAACTCTACTAGCCATTACAAAGAAAGAAAAAGGGCAAGCCAAAGTAACAGCCACCTGAGCCCATAAGCAATCTCATAATTAACCAAAAAGACCACCTGAATAAAGAATTGGCCCAAAAGAGATTTAGTATACTAAGGCAACAAAGAACCACTATTCTTGATATAAAAACACACCAAGATCAAAACAAAGCAAATCCTCCATAGCAAAATCCCCGCTTTCAAACCAGACCTGTAATGCCTCTTTTCACACAAAGGACAGTTATAACAACTATCCTCTAACTGTTTCTCAAATACATCCCCAAAACATGGGACTATCAATCCCGATAACCTATCCTGTTAGAGTAAAGCCACAAAAGTTAAGTTTTCAATGGAATTCTCGCTTCTTACGGACTAACTAGAATTTCTAACTATACTTGATGACAAGATGAAAACAAGATTAAAAAAAAAAGCCACATGACATTCACCTAAAAAAATACGCCCCTTAAACATTCCACCCCCTTGTCATATCACTAAATGCTCTTGCAATAAGGGCACAATACCTTACATTTTGACTATCTCATCCATCTATCTGTCCCTAAATGTACCAGCCTCTTGAAATGACGACAACTACTTCTTGACCAACTATCACAACCATTCCTGTCTTTGAGAGATTTAAACGACAAAAACATTACTGATATGATCAAACGGAAAACAACTGATAATGAATTAAATTTAAAATCTCCAATTTCGAAATACTAAAGGGAGCCAGTCAAACCTACTACCATCATCAAATGATACCTGCTTCTATATTAAACTTTCTTGTCAATCCCTTAATTTTCACTGGAAACTTAGTGGCATACCCACAACGTCCATTGCGGCAGCAAAATTTACAAAATATTCAGAGATGTGCTTTCAGAAACCTCTTTCACCCCAAAGCTACAATGGAACTATGGACGCACAAAGTGGACCGAATTCACCAGAGGCAGGGCAGGAATCCTACTCATCCTGCCAGCACCCTCCATTGCCGAAACTACCAAACCACTCCTAAAAACAACCGAAGCTCCAATCCATGGTAGGGCAGAGAATGCCAAACGGCAAAACAATATAGAAATATAGCGCAAAGAAACTTTGGGTCTACCAACTCCCCAACGTCATGCATGGAATACAAATGTTGGTGTCTTTTAGCCCAGCTAACATTTATGGAGGGACGCCGTCAATCAGGGTAGGGCTATGCATTATTAATCACCGTATAACCCCCATAACCAAGTTATGGTGCCATATCAAAAGATTTAAGGGCAGTTCATCCAATGTACTCTTGCCAATTCTTAAGATAAATAACAACCTAATGAGCCGAAAACAAAAAGTGGTAAATATAATAGCATACTCCCTAATAGACGAATTAAAAGGATCGAGGGAACATCCTTTCCCAAGAGGTTATCCAGGACAGAGGCCATATCTCTGCCCTCCTCAACACAACGAGCTCTTAAATATAGCATCCCATTTCATCTATCCGAACTTAAAGCTTCACTCTCAAACTTTGAATATTGCCCCTGGACATGACCACATATCTCACTCAATTATCCGAAAGCTACATCCAAATGCTCTTAGGTATCTCATTTATGCATAGAATAAGATTTAGCAAAACAGCACTTATCCATAGCAATTGCGCCATATCACCGTATCACCCTTCCTAAAACAGGGTAAGAACCCAATAGCATTGACAGCATTCTCTCCAACTTCTTGAAAGAATAGGCAACACAAAACTCAAGTTTACATATAAGCTAACAATCTCCTATCCCCCAGCCAATATGAGTACACGATAAAATCAATCCATACATGAAACTCTAACTTTGCTAGGCCACGAGATAAGCCACTTTTTTGCAGAAGGAGGAATCCTAACGCCAGTATTTTTTCACCTCCGTAAAGTCTATGATACCGTATGGAAAGGAAAGGAAAAGTCACTAACCAAATTCATGACATTGGTATCAGAAGCTCTCCTGCCTACTTTATTAAAAACTTTCTGAGGAACAGATAATTTAATGAAGACCTTCAGGGAACCTGTTCCTATAAACAATTTCAGCAGCAGTAGGTTCAAAAAGGAAGCGTTCTGAGAACGACCCTGGTCTTAATCACCATTAATGATCTGCACCTAAAAATCTCACCTTCTATCATGTGCTCTCTATACTTAGATAATTTTGCCATCTGGCTCTCAGGAAAACACTCTCGAGAAATCAGCAATCACTTACAGAAAAATAGACCACTACTCCCCCATGGAGTGCCACCTGGAAATCCATGAGCTCAGCCAGAAAATATTCACAGAGGGTGTACATCAAACAACGGTGTGGCATACGTGGCAATCCTACCTCATCAGAGAAAAATGGCACTATTACCTGAATGAGTATAATTTCTATCAGTGTACCTGACAGCATTTATATTAGCTCTAATTTTCCAACAACTGGCAATAAAATTACAATTTTCTCCAATTCCAGTAGTGCACTAGAGATGCTAAAATCCTACAATCACGTATATTCGTTTGTCATCAAGCGCCGAGATAAATTAGTAGCATCTCTATCTAGCAACACAATCTTATGCTGGTGCTTTTACATATGGGGATCAAAGATAACGAGAAGGCCGATCTAGGTGCAAAACCAGCTACAACAAACCAACTGCTTCCTACAGAACTAACGTATTTCAAAGCCTATTAAAACTGTTGAGCAAAACTATGAGAAACAAATAGGAAAACGAGCGGCGCATACATGGCCATCCACACCTTCGTCAAATTAAGGAGAACGTAGAAGAATTGAAATTCTCGTGCAAAAAAACGCAAAATGATGAAGTTATCTTAGTAAGACTGAGGCCAGGATACACCAGGCTGAACCATAGCTACCAGTATTCAAATTCCATACCATTAAATGCGCCACGTATAACATCCAAATTTCCATCTCCAGATGTCAGAAAGCATCGAGGAAAGAGAGATAAAAGCTTTGAAATCAATCAAGCCCTGTAATTAATTCAAGATGATGAACCTAAAGCTAATTAAAACCTCCTAATCTACATGAAAGAAGCCATTTTATATCAAAGAATTTTTACTTTGTAAATGAACACTGCCTGGTTAAACCCAAATCTGGTGAAATATGGCGTAAAATCATTAGGAAAAATAATTACTCTTGTATGCGAGTGTATCGAGACGGTACCTGCTTCGCTTGGTGCAGCTGGATGCCAAATTGGAGCAGATGGATCGTCTAATCTTGGTTTTAAATATCATGTCTACATATTCTTTTTAAGGAAGGGTAAATTCCACCACAATACGGTATTTTTGAGGGCTGAACACAAATATTTTGTTTATCTATATGAAAGGAACATTTGAAACAGTTGCAAGCATTTTGGGCATTTTAGAAAATTAATTATGACTGTTGTAGATTGTTTGGAAGATTTCCTTTCATATAAGAATAACCTTTCCATACTTTTCTCGCCATTGTTAGAGTTTTTCATTTCTCGTCAAATAACTTTATCCGAGCTCTTTAAGCCTGGTATAAACCGACATAATTTTACGGTTATTCTCATCAAGTTTTATCGATTCTCATCCATTGAGTTGATTAAATGGTTGCTAATGGCAAGGAGAGCGAGCAGAATTTTTGAGACTACTCTGATCTTGCAATGAAAATGAGTTCGGTAAGGTCGTTACTGGTTAGAAATAATGATTGAATTTATCTTGGCCTTCATTGAGAGCTGTGGAACCAAGAGAGCATCGAAGTCCTCGAAATGCTTCCTGATACCCAAAATACCTGTAAAAATAATGAACAGATTTTTGAAAATGAGGTGGCGAAAAAATCGTAAAAAGATGTCTAGAAGGAAACGGCTGCGATAATTTGAATCTACCTTGGAGATTGCTGGTGTCACTCGGACCTTAAAGACGAGCCGCGCCTGATAGGTACCAAATGTCCCACTCTATAGGAGCTACTCCTTTGCAGGAAAGAGAATTGGGTGAAGTTACCTAAGAGCGCAAAAACACTTAAGATCAATAGCATTTTGGCCGAGTGACTAAAATAGTATTAACTCATTACTTTAGTTCAGCCTCGTTGAATTATCTTACTTTTCTAGTTGAGTCTATAGTTTCCCCACAACCATCTCTCATGGGGTAGGGGATTCTTATTAAAAGGCCTGTGCTCCCTAGGCGAGTTTATTCATGAGGTTCTATATTACTCTTTCTAGTTCATCAACATTCTCCAGGTTTTCTTTCGCAATCTATATCACCAATAAAATATTGCTTTATTTACCTTTATTCTATTATCGAACATTTTTCCTCATATTTTGTTAATTATAATAGTTATAGAAGCTATCGCCTTCTCATTTATAAGTATTTAACTTTCTTTCGGAAATATATGATTTACTGTGCCACTTCTAGATTTCTTTAGATTTTCTTTTCCAAGTCAATTCAATTGAATTTAACATTAAATAAATCGCCTCATTGGAAAGATGTTCCTAGAGTGCACATGACACACATGTTTGTTTTAGTTCTCTCTATTCTCTCTATTCGAAATAATGAGAAGTTTGACCAAAGTAAGCAGAAGGTTTGATTGACTTTCGACAGGAGTAAGAAACTTTCCCGCGCAAAATGAGAAGATTAGAGAACTTCGCCTTAAAAACAACATACAATTGGAATTTTCTCACGAAATAATGATTGTAATTCATTACATGAAATCTCGTATATTATCGTCCCAATTATTATGAACACTAATTTTCGTCAATGATATGAAAACAGATAAATACAAGTCTATTTGATACATGGGATTGCTATTAATACAGACTTAAAAAGAAACGTGAAATTAATATACGTACTTTTTTCTCCCCAAATAATTTAAGAAATTAAAAGGAACAAACATTAACTATTTTTCTAAAATGTTTGGCTGACATCAAAGATCATAGATATAACGCCAAGATGGGCCTCTAACACGCAAGGAAATTAATATCAGAAAATTGCAGTTTGTAAAATTTGATTCTAATTAAGGTCGTTCAAATCCTCCAATTAAAGAAAAAACTGCAGTTTATGGAAAAAGGTTTTAAAATTAAAATAGAGAACAGCCATTTTAACAATATACGAGTTAATATCACTAGTTAATAAATTCCGTTAGGGTTCAGATTAAATTATATTGATCAAAATTGGATATATATTTTTTAATTAGGAAGTAAAATTTTCGCTAGAAAATCACTTGAAATTCACCTTATATTGATGCAATTGGAAAATATAAAGATGTTAAATTATAGAACTCTGCCACTTAAGAGGAAAAATAGGATCATACTTTGAATCAATTGTTATTTTCTGCTCGTGTGCATAATATTAAAATATTATTATGTGGTTCTTCCTATTAATTTATATTAAATGTTGTGTATTTAATTATATAAATATTTTGTTTTGTTTCTGACAGTTTTCCTGAGTTCAACTGTAATTTTAAAAAATTGGATACTTAACGTGGTAATAGAGAAGATATTATTTAACTTAATTTCCAAAACTCCCTGGTTAAATCTTAGGTCTTTCAAAAAGTTCTACACTATGATGAAATCGAAGTTTACTATACAACGAAAAAATATTGTTACTTAATATATATATATATATATATATATATATATATATATATATATATATATATATATATATATATATATATATATATATATATATATATATATATATCTACATCAATACACTTCTGCAGGCGAAATCTCCATTTTCAACCAATTTCAAAAGATGCTAATTGCTATTTTTCACGCATTGTCCAAACTGATGATTTTGCATGAGCAGTCGAGAGAAATAGACTTTTCCAATTTTTATATTTTTAGAAAGAAAATGAAAGTCAGAGAATGCGTTAAGGGCTGTGAGGTTGAAAGGGCAAGATTTACCAAGAAGACACCCACAAACAAACTCAACAATCCTTTAAAGAATGACTTAATGCGGCGACCTAGTGAAAGAGCACTCTTTGATGTAAGTAAGAAGTTGAAAGTAACATTAATTGCTTTCAATCATCTAAATTACGGTCTTAATAAGCAACTGTGATCGTTTCTTTCACTTGAAATGTCGTATCAAAATTAACCCTTCTAAATCACCCAAAACTATCGCTGTAAACTAATGTGCTGACATTTCGACCTTGATATTCATGAGGCCAGCTGACTCCCTCATAGGCAAATCCAAGTCTCACTCTTATTTCCGGTTAGTATTTTTCTCATGAAATCTTCTTCCAACGCTATATTATAATTAAAAATATCAATTAAACTGCTAGCCTTTGAATAAGTTGTTCAAAATGGAATGCTTGCTCAGACTAAATTTTCGAACAAATTCGAAGAACCAAAAACCTTTAGATTTTAGCTTAGTAATTAATCAAATCAATTATATCAGGTAATTCCATAGGTATTGTCCGAAAACTAATGCCAAAAGATTTGGCTAATTCTAAAAAAATCTAGTGGCATCAGTCTTTGATTAGCAGAAATATGATTAGGCCAAGCCTCTAGACTTAATTAAAATTAGGCAGTTTTAGTAGAAGAATTACCTACCATACCAATATTCCATCATTTAACCATTCACTCTTATTGTACTAAGATTGAAATGCAGTTCAAATTTGGGATAAGGTTCTTAATAATTTAATAGATGCCAACGACAAAGAAGACTATTAATAAAGTAAATTAACCTGAAGCAATTATGTTGAAATAAAAAAACGTAGCGAGCGTCGATTGACGAAATACGTAATATACGTCATGCATGGTTAGGTCCAGTCTGTTATACTTCCGTGATCTCTAACGAGACAGGTAGTAATTTCAAAAACTTGCGCAGTTTAATTAACGAAATGTATTCGCTAATATATTATAAGCAAGAGTTAACAAGCCTCTGAATATTGTGATAGGCAAAAACTTCAAGAATCAACTTAAAAGCTAAGTTATCTATACAACTAAATAGGGAAAGAACTGGCGCATTTTTAAGTACTTGAAAGTTGTAGAGGGTAGACTTAAGCTTAAATTCTGAAGAGGTTAGTCATTTAGAATATAGAGTTGAACAATATTTTTAAGGTTTGTTTTATTCTTACCAATAGAACTAAGGCGAGAATTTAGGACCAAACTCGTCTCAAAGTATCACCGGAGAAGGCACTTAACTTTGTCCAAAACACTTAATCCGAATATTGCTTAATCATTAGTCCTTTCAAAACTAATGAAGACTGATCATCTTCTGACAGGGAAAACCTATACTGACAACACAAAGTTAACTTCAATAAGAATAACACTTTTCGATAGTTCGGAACAAATCTCACAAATGTACATGTTTTAATTTGTTTTAGCTTGAATTAACTCGTACATCTATGTTCAGGAACGTTTTTCAGTTTATCCGTTTATCAAGCATTTCCCGGCACTTCCATTTCCAAACTTTACGTCCAACATATTCCATATGCCGCATCTTTATGTACACATGCGAACGATCTTAATCGTGATTTCTTTTATCGAAATCTCATCATACATATCTTAGACATGTCTAGTATGTTCTCACTTGCCATACAAATAACTTTCTACAAATCAATTATATACAAGAAGCAAACACCACGTTTGGAAAGGAGATAAAACAGAGATAAGAACTTAGATGGAAGAGTTACGCAGCTGGTTGTCAAACAAAGGGCTGGATACAGGAAGAATCTAGCTAAACTAAAATAATGGAACTGGGATGAAATGAGGTGGATGGTGAGGGAAGATATGTAGGATGATCAGGTGAAGTAATATGGAGAAGGGTGGCAGGCAAATGATGAGATGGGAAAAGATGGATGAAAGAAAGTACAACTTCATGGGAGTGTAGTAGAAAAGTCAAATTAGAACAATAACGATGAATAATGGTCTGTCTCTCAAATCACTGAGGTAGATGAAGATAGATGTACCCATTGCGGGAGATAGCATTAATAGAATCCTAGGGGGTAAGTTTTAGGTATCTGTCATGAAAAATAAAGTAACTGCCATTGCAGAAAAGAAAATAGAGACTATATGTAGTGAGTCCATAGGAAAATGCAAGTATCAAAAGTAAATGAGTTGACATTCATGCAAAGTGGTGGAATAAATTAAATTAAATAAGAATCGGGTAATACATGAAGTGCGTAAAGAATTGTTTTAGACAAGGTATAGAAGATGGTCTTGGGGCAAAGTAGAGATTTTGCCAATCGCACCATGTCTAAAGGCAACATCTGAGTATGAAAGGATATAAGGGTAGATGAATGAAAAACTGAAGGAAGCAATACTATAGAGATGGTGGAATATAAAAAATAGTAGAGATGGTGGCTGAAAAGAAAAGGGTACATATGGAACCCGAAGGGCTAAACATTTTAGCTAGGGAAATTAAAAGGAGATTATGAGAGATGATAGAGGGAGAGATGAAGGAAGGGGATCACTGATAAGCAATCCATACGAGGAAGGAAAGGAAGTGTATGAAAGGAAAAAGTAGTATGTATTTCAAAGTGCGTTGTAAATTACCAGGGACTGAAATTAGGAAAATAGAAAGAGATCTTAAGGGAAAATATTAAAAGCTGGAATCTCTGTTTTTGCAATAATATTTTAGGGGCAAAGAAAGAATGTCTATTTTTTAACTAGAAAAAAATATACTTGGTTCCGCGGAATAAATATATATATGATATATATATATATATATATATATATATATATATATATATATATATATATATATATATATATATAAATAAACTTATGCAGGAAAGAAACCACAGTAGAAAGATAGATTTATTTGCAAAACCAGGTTTCGACAGAGACATCCGTCATCTTCGATTAAACCAATGAATACAGAAACAGAGGACAAAATGTAATTTTGGGGACGGTATAGAGCAGTGGCATTTTTAGTCAGAGGAAGGACGAATCTTCTGCTAATCAAGGGATTAGCGTTGAATTGCCCATAGGAAGTATTCAAGTTTGGAATTTCCTTTTTAAGAGCTGATGCTATTAGACGCCTATGTATATAGTTATTTGAGTTATAAAATATTTTTGCATTATCAATGTCAAATGAATGCATTTCAATTGACATTTGTAGGAACAGACAAGATGATAGGCTTTCGCGGCGCATGTTACATTTTTGTTCGTTTATTCTCTTGGAGAATCTGCTGCCTTCGCCAATGTATACTTGATTGCAAATTTTACATAGAACATAATAAACCCTCCTTTTCTTTATCGGTGAATCTATTTTTAAACAGACTATTTCTTAGCGTTTTTTTATATTGAAAGGCACCCCTGATGTTGTTAGCCCGTGCCAGCGTTTTAGAAATTAATAAATTGGGCGAGTATGGGACTCTTATATAATTATATTTACGTATTTTTTCCTAAGGAAGGGCTGGTGAGTAAAAGTGGTTCTGGCTTTATTATGCGATTTTCCTATGAAACAAAAGGGATATTGTATATTGTAGCTCAGGAAACAAGGCTCACAAATGCGATATATTATCCGGAATAGGGAAGAAACTACCGACATTTTAACAGATTCAGCGTGACAAGAGAAATATTGAATATAGGGATTAGAGTTGGTTGTTTTCCGGTAAACAGACAAATATGCTTTGATATTTACTTTAGATATATGACCTCAAGAGATGGCAATAAGTTGTTTTTTTTTGCATTCTGCTTTAAATGTGATGGCTGCGTAAATTTTGTTTAATTGTTAAAAAAATAATCAAATGCGTTATGATTAAGAGGCCATGTAGGACATCCATCATCAACATAGCGGCACCATGTTAAGGGATTAGGGAAGATAGGGGGGAGGTGTTTCTCAAAGTTTTCCATGAAGAGATTACGTAGGATTGGGGAAAGGGGATTATCTATACTCGGCCATACTTCTGTCTATAAAACCAATCTGTAAAAACAATCTTAAACCTAAGCATTGTTTTTACAGAGATAAATAAGGAGTTAACACCTCAAAAAATGAGTCTTTGTTCATTGTTTAAGACTCGACTACTGACATCATGCTTTCCAGAGTAGCAGATAAATATACTTGTCCCAAATGTCCCTTGGGACCGTATAGAGGATGAAAAGAACGCCTTCTTAATGTTCGCATCGATGCTCACCGGAGGCTCTGCTGCAGAACAGAAAGTGGTGTCTGTAAAGAAAATTATGTTATTCGATCTCATTCCAATTCGTGTAAAATTCCTATATATTATAATCAATTTAAAATACTCTCTTCATCAAAATCAAAATCTGACCATCTCATAATTGATTCCCTATTAATTAAACACAATCAGCCTCAGTCGAATAAAGTTAGAATTTTTATACTTTGCTTAATTTAAAATAAAACACTCTTATTTAACTAGTTGACAGTAAATAATTAACTATATAACAACCAACTAGCTAACACTATATCCTTTCTACTAACCGATTATATGGAAATTAAATGCCAAGCAACACTAGATCAAAGCTTTCCGAGTTACAAATTTTTAAATTTCATTCAGTCAGCTCACAGCTTTCTCCGAATGAGGTAGTATGCGATACTATATTTATTGTGTTTACCTCTTGTTCTATTTCTACAGCAATTAATGTCATTTGAATTTATTTTGTATTTAATTTTTTTTTCCTCAAATTACAGAAATTTGTCATTGATATTGAACTTTTTTAGCTTTTATTATTTTTACGTTTAACCCTTAGCTCTGCTCATTGTTCTCTTTTGTAAAAACAATTTATTTTTAGGGTGTATTTTTTCTAGCCCAGAAGATGGGCCCACAGCCCGAAACGTTCAGTGCTTGCACTCTTTTTCCTGATATATATATATATATATATATATATATATATATATATATATATATATATATATATATATGGAGAGCACTTCGGTATAGGAAATTTCGAATGGTTTCCGTGAATCTATTCTAAGCTCTTTATTATCTTTATTATATTATATAGGAAAATGTTTCCTTCATTTTATGCGACGCTGTTTCGTAATTATTCAGTATTTCCTTCGCAGAAGCTCTCATCTCCATTTTTTTCCGACTCGGCATCCCTAATGAAATCCTTTCAGATCGATGCCGTCATTTCACGTCGGAATTGATGGAATACGTGTGCAAGTTACTACTCATACGACTCCTTTTTACATCCCTTTTCACCCATCCGCAAACGGAATATGGGAAAAATTAAATAATACAATAATGGAAGTGTCAAGAAAGCTGTGTCAGTCTCAGCTTCGAGAATGGAATCGGTGCGTACCAGGTGACCTTTTTGCGTGCCGCAAGATTCATCATTGAACTGTGGGTTTTGTCCCTTTCGAATTGGTGTACGGACGTAACGTCCGAGCAAGCATAAGCCTCCTTAAGGAGCTCTTCACTAATACCCAATTAGATGAAGACGGAACCATGGAAGCATTATACCCTTTTGACCTCTCCACGTGGTAGACACAGTGTATGAAGAGTAAAATAAGGAATATGCTCTACCTTACGTATCATTTCCCAGGACGACCCGTCCACTGAGTTAGATGTAAACCCCCACCTTGGCCCGATCTTAGATTCACAATTGTACGCTCGAGTGAGGGAAAATTAAGTTCAGCCACCATCCTTCGACTACCCAATTACCAAAAGAAGTTAGGATTCCGAACCGATGCCTGTGCGTTAAGGAAGCTGTAGTGTCAGTGCACAAAATAAAGACGATGATACCTCTGTTTTCATAGCTTATACAACTATAAAACAGGAAGCGCTAGCCCTAATGTGTAGGATAAAGAAATTCAATTTCTATGTAAAAAGTAGTGAATTTAACATGGAATTCAAGCACGGGCCTCCAACCTATTTCCGTAACTGTAAAAGTCAGAACGGCAGACTCATACGATGGAGTATATTCTGCATCGAGTACCAATTAAACACAAAATATTTAAAATAGAGAGCCGATAGCTTGAGCTTAAACCTCACAGAAGGCTAATTAAACTCCTGTTAGTATTAAAACAATATTTTTGTATATATTTAAGGTGTTAATTGTATTTGTGTAAAGAATTAACTGGGTGGATACATCCTAATAGTCATTTTATTTCTTTTGTTCTTTTTTGTAATCGATGTTTTTTTTTATTAAATTGAAGTTAAGACTTAGTTAGTAGGATGGTTGACCACGGTATTTTCACAGTAACAGTTGGATTTTCACTTGCATTCCAGAACATGTATTTTTTTTATTTGTCGTTTATGTTTTTTTTCGCTTTAGTTCTCTCCATCCCCCATGACCTTTAGAAGGGAGAAAATGTGAGAAAAGAGAATATCGCTAGGACAAACAGACGCTAGTTTGGTTACACAGCGTCAACAGCCACGTGGCATATGGGCCGTACTTTAACTTCCCCTCCCTTCGTCCCCTTTTGCCCAGCTGGCACAACAAGCCTCGATATGGCTCGCAAAAAAGAAAATATTATAATTATCAGATTGTGTAGCCCGTTAGTATAAACAAAGGAGGGTGGAAGAGCCTTTAGAATAAAAATCTATGAAAAGACTGACTGTCCCACTTCTATTGTTTAGGTCTAGTTTAGCCAAATAGAAGAAAATTCACTTTCTTCGAGTAAACCAGAAGAGACCAGAAGGCCTAATGGTCACAACATAGAAAAGTGATGCCCAAGAAGAGAAGCTTAAAGGTGGGCCCTCATCTCTCCTCCTCTCCACCCAGGGGATAGTTCAGGTATATAAAGATCGATTTGGAGAAAAGAAAGCAGAATCGAGTTAGCTATTGAATGAAGATGGGTACCGGAGTCAATCCGGGAATTAAGAAGAAGAAGCGGAACCGAGTGGGAGTTTTCTTCCCGAGGCTGTTCCTTTTGGTTACATATAAAAGTAGACCATTGGTATAGAGAATCACTCTCATCTCAATTTCGTCAGAGAAACCCCCTATCTGAGTTTTCAAATAAAACAAGAGATATCCCTCACCATTGAAGAATACCAAGGTGAAGTTCCACTCGAAAAAGGATTCACCTCCTGGTCAAGTCTCTTATCGAAAAAACCCCACAAGTGTAACCTGAGGATTGGAATAATCATACATTCACTGTCCCCTCGCTTCCCTCGCTTATACCACCAAGTCAAGAAGCATCGCTACACACGCCCCTCCTCACTCACCTTGAAGTCAGCTGTTATTCTCGAGTAACCTCTACCACGCTCAGAGAGACTCTCAGCTGTTTTCTCCAGTCAGCCTCACGTCCGCGACAACATACGCCTCGCCCCACCTCCTCAACGAGATTCTCGTTCAAGGTCGTCCCCAAGCCAGACTCCCACTTTTTTACGTTCTTTCGTTAACATTCCGTAATAAAGTGAATGTTTGCGTCAACCATTGCCTAGTACTCATTGGTAGTATTAATTTTCATTTATTTATGTGTTCATAAGTATATTTTTGCTCTAGTTGTTTAATTAAATCCTCGAAACGCTGCATATGGTAATAGGTATAGAACATTAAGAATGCTCTCTGGTTACAGAATTAAATCTATAGAATAAATAAACAATATAGCACTTTTTGAACAAACGTACATATATACTCGGCCGTATACCACGACAGTGCTGATGAAGGACGTTTTACTACCATTTTCAGTTTATGGCAGTGTTCTCGGTTAAAATTGTTACTGCTCAATTTAGCTTAGATGAGAAGTAGCACCAGGAATGGCACGTCTGGTTGCTTCACCGTTGGTACGACATTAGGATCGTTAAAGTACTACTCTTTTCTTGACCTAAAGATGGATCTTCCAGAGGTGCCAAACATTTAGATGGGAACTTCATCAGAGATCATCACTTGGCTGTATTTTTCAACAGTCCATTCTTTATATTTCCATAAAAATAGATCTTATACTTTTGGTCCTTTTTATTATGTCAAGGTACTTTGGAGCCCTTTTAGACTTGAGTCATCTATTAGAATAATTACACAGTCTTACATAATTTATCTCTTTGTTGACTACAAAGATTAGAATAACATATTTTAATGTAGTTTTATGTATAGATTTAAAAAATGGAAGTAATTTTTTATCGAAATGACTCCAGCATTTTGTAAGTTGCCAATTAATAGTTTTGTCAAATTTTGAAGATTTTAACGAAGTTCATTCTTTTATTTCCTTTTTTCAGGTTATTTAAATAAATAAAATTTGAAATCAAACACCAATTTAAATAAAAATGCTAAGAGGAGAGGATAAAAATAGCCCAGATAAATTCTGCTACATATGTGGTTCAGTAACATTTAAAAAAATCAGAGAAAATTTCTTCTCTAGTGAAAAAACTATATAATTTGTATTTTGGCTGTAAAATTGGCGATTAAAATAAAAAATGGGCACCACATATCTGTTGCATAACATGCTTTAATTCTTTATCAAAATGGTCTTAAGGAAAAATAAAAAGCCTTCAATTTGGTGTTGAATTGGTATAGCGAGAGCTCCAAGATCATGCCACTGACTGCTATTTCTGTTTGGTAGACATACAAAGTAAATAACTGTTTTTTATTGTCCACTGTACCTATATTTTGAAGTAGTATAGTGTAATGTTATTTTTTGAAAATATAAAATTAATTAATTTTAGAACCACTTTATTGTAATCACACATATGTTCTTAACTTTAAATTTTTTGCATATAATTTTCATATCATTAGGTAAAGCAAAGAAGTGTGCTTGAACTGTGGTATATCCCAACCTTAGATATGTTATTTGGCCTATACCTCAATCAAAAGACATTCCAGGACCTGAACCACCTGCAGAAATTGTTTTGTGTAACTCTGATGAATCAGAGTCATGTGACCCAGAAACTGAAACTGTTGATACTACTCAAAATCTTGGTGCCAAGCTAGTCTAAATGATCTTGTAAGAGATCTAAACTTAACAAAGCAACATAGTGAATTACTGGCCTCAAGACTGAGAGAAAGAAATTTAGTAGCAGAAGATGTTCGAATTACTAAGTTTCGTATTTGATTAAACAAATTACAAGACAAATTTTCATTTTAAAACAATTTATGTTACTGTAATAAAATTTCACGTCTCTTTGAAGAATTAGATATACATTATAAACCCAGTAAGTGGATACTTTTCATTGACGCTTCTAAATATAGTAGTAAAGCCGTGCTTCAGCATGATGGAAATAACTACCATCGATACTATTAGCTCACTCTGTTGTTTTAAAAGAAACTTATCAGAATTTAGATTTCATTTTAAAAAGCATTAAATACAGTGAACATAAATGGTTGATTTGTGCTGACCACAAGGTAGTAGCCATTTTAAATAGTTTGCAGCTAGGCTACACAAAAGCTCTAGTGGGACACTAGAGCTCAAGAAGAACATTACATACGCTCAGAATGGCCTTTAAGAGAAGAGAAAAAAGTAGGTTTTTATAATGTCATACGTGAACCATTGGTTCCTAAGGAAAACATAATTTTGTCACCCCTTCGAATAAAATTCGGTTCAATGAAGCAATTTTTGAAAACCTTAAAGCATGACCAGCCATCCTTCTTATATTTAAAAACAAAATTTTCTAAGATTAGTGATGCTAAAATTAAAGAAGGAATCTTTTTTGTGCCTCAGATTAAACAACTTTTTGTAGATAGTGAGTTTGAGGCAAAATTGAGCAAGCCAGAATTTGAGGCCTGGCATAGTTTCAAAGGTGTATGTAATGGTCTCCTTTGAGGCCACAGATCAGAAAATTACCACCTTTTTGTTCAGAAATTGATTAGGTCTATAATGAATTGGGATGTATTATGTCACTAAAGGTGCATTTTTTGCATTCCCATCTGTCTTTTTTTCCAAAGAATCCAGCAGAAGTCACCGATGATCATGGTGAAAGATTCCACCAAGATATTGCTACTACAGAAAATTGTTATAAAGGAAAATGGAGTCCTGCAATGCTTGCTTGCTGACTTCTGCTGGACCCATTCAAAGAGACAGACAAGATGTTGTACTTAAAAAGAAGCCTAAATATTCTTAAAATATATGACTATTGTATAGATTTCAGCAATTTTGAAAAAATCTTAAATCTTAATTATTTTTTAAATATATTTTTATAATACCACACTCTGAAATTTATTAAAAGTACTTATTAGTTTCTTTTGATGAATAAGCTTTTTGTTTCCACTTATCTTTTTACTTTTTGTCAAATAAAAGAAATAATAACAAATATTTCATAAATATTGATAAAAAAGCTACTTTCTCATTTCTGTAGCAAAATCATTGTTGGACAGTGTTATTACTATCACGTGAATTTTAAAAACGAATTAAAAATAAAAATATATATATTAGACTAGAAATTTTATCAATCACTGTCCATGGAATTTATTGCGCACGAAAAAAGCTCTGTCAATTTTGAGGGGAAACGCTCTAGAAGTTGGAGTTATGACGGATTATATAACCACCAAGGATAATCAAAGTTGGGGAAGCGATGGAAAAGGCGATGTCACTAAATTTACCAGCCTTCAAAGAAGCTGCTAGAATAGTGACCGGTTCGATATTAAAATCATGATTTTATACAGGTTACAGATTCAGGCAACATTAAATAGTTTTCCAGCCTATTTTCTTCAGAGGGCCGTCTTGGGACTGCAATCAAGTACATAAGTCAATTAATCCTAATATAACGCCATGTTAAAAGAATAAAACTAAATAAATAAACAATAAAAACTAAATACACCCAATAAAAAACATAATAGAGATGTAGGAGAAGAGAAACGACAAGTGTTTCTTGTATGTGTTATGCGCATATGAGATTGTTTTATATTTGAATTACTTTATTATTATTTGTAGTAACTAGTGTTTATTTAATTTATTATATTCTGTTGTGCAGGTCGTTTTTTTGTGTTTTTCGTTCTATTCTTTCTCTTTTACTTGACTTCCTACCTCTAGAATCAAAATTGATATGATTTTTGAGGCGAAATTGGTTAGGTTGTCATCGTAATCGAGCATTTTTTTTCTGATTTGTAATAGTTCCATTAATCAATGAATAAATTTTTCGGTGTTTTTACACATGCCTCATACGTTAAACGGCGCTTCATCTGCCTTAACCTTAAGGTTAGCCGAACTGGGAAATATTCGGAGACTTCTGGCTCTTCTGTTCTTGTAACCATTTTCATGATTTCTTCGTTCATTTCCTGATTAAGCATCTATTTCATATTCTTACTGTGTTACTCCGTTATTTTATCACTTTCTTAATGGTTTTTATCCTAGCCTTTCTGTGAAGCTCTTCTTAGCATTTTCCTTCTCGGCTACAGGTACCGTAATCAAGGTACATGCATTTCTTCTTGTCGACTCGTAGACCACTCTTTTGCCTCCTCGAGACAGGGCAGAAACTGGGTATAGCAGCGTGAAGCTGCCTCGGTAGTTTCTGAAAATTAATAGAGTTCTGACTGCGGCCGAGGCTTTCAAAGTTCGATCAGAGACGTGCATCCTTTACCCAGATTGAGTAATTTTCATACCGTGTACATTGCACTCTTTGCGGTAAAGATAGCGCTCTAGAACGCCTTGGCATCTGATAGTAGTCTCCTCCCAATCGGAGCCACCTTAATGTTCTTCTTGCTTCATTTTATTTTACCGACTCCAAGATATTTAATCATTCGAATTCTGCCCCATCATACGAGCTTGCATATGTGCATTACGCCAGTAGCACTGTAGTGTCTAACTGGTATCTCCGCGAATTAAATATTCTGGCAATTGTGGTTGCCAGTGGCTGGGACATTTGCGGTGTATATTGAGTAAATTGTGGAAGACAGACAGCCCATTTTGCGTCATGCCTGCATTAAGCATTAACTTAGGTCCGTCCATACTCCGCAAACTGATATACGCTATTCTCTCCAAGACATAGTACAGAGGGTTCTTTCTGAGTTTTCACTTAGTCCCAGAATTTTTAATTTCATTCTCCTTTGCCAAACCTTATCTATGCTTTAATATATCTCAACATATGATGTCCACTTAACTCCACTCCCTTTAGGTTTGGGCAAGCTTTTCCGTGATGACATTTATCGCCATCTCCGGACTTTGGTTCTTCTAGTAGCTAAATTGGTGCGGATTGTACAGGGAGTTAGTTCTCTTCCAGGTGAGACACGAGCTTTTCATTGAAGATTTCCTCAGAGTTTCCCACCAAATTTGAAGAGTGAAAATGTGGGCACTTCTCCTTCCTCGTTGCATGCTTTCCGTGCTTGGATTAGTAGTTCATCTTAGCGATCTTGATAGCATGGAATAAGTATCCTGTATTTAGCTAGGCGTTAAGTTTTTTTCTTATTCCTTCGAAGATGTTGGCTTGTGCCTATTTAAAATTTATCTTTGTTAAACCTGATTGTCCTAGGTCTTTCTGGCAGAATGATTGGAGCGTGCCAAATTGTTCCTCCTAGGGCAATCTCGGCGCCTATGCCTCGCTGTCTTTCCAATAAGTGGAACGGGTGCGTCCTATAGAGTTAAGTGATCAGCTCGTTTATGAATTAGTGTTCGAAATACGATTATTCTTTATTCTCCCCTCCACTTATACTGAATGTTTTCCGAGTAACTTCAGAATATAGCTTCTTTATTTTCTTTATCCGTTTTGATATTTCCGAGTTCGTAACTAATTTGTACTTTCTTCGCTTTTCCAGTCGATCTTTTGAGATTCCTGATTTAGTATCAAAACTCTTTGGGAGAGGCATACTTGAAGATGCATCGTGGCTTTGATTGCATTGTCCCATCTTCTCAAAAATTGATCTTCCTACTTTGTATCGAGTCAATTGAGTCGTTCCTGATATTAATCACATATAGTAATTTAAGATCCTTCATATCTTCGGTCCATTTATATTTTGAGATGGACCTATTCGCGGATTCGGGATACAAGTTTTATCAGCGTCGATTAAGCGGTTATTAAGGTGTTGGAGTTACTTAAAATTCTTCTCAAAATTGCCTCATTCAAATTGGGAAGATGATAGTTTCCGAGTTGTGTATACCGTGCCCAGTCTACACTTTTTAATTTTTTTATTGCTACTGCTGGGACTTGTATACTCTTCATATTGATAGTAACCGGCTTCTTTATATGTTCACTGCATAGTAAATGGAATATTTCTATGTACTTGTTGAACGGTAATTGACGATTAGTCAGACAGATAGCGGGTTTTCTGGCCCTCTCTGCTCTACCATAAATGTGGAAGTTGGGGAAAATTCAGGGAACTATGTCCCTGTTCGGCAAAGTTTTAAGGCTAATTCTGATGCCATTGTAAATTCAATTCTGACACCTAGCATTCAGGCTTCCCATTAGTTTTGTGGTGGTCCGTCTGTCAAATAGGCCAGTGAGGTACTGAAAGCGTAAAATGTCTCTTTGTGGCTATGACTATCCTATGTCAAGTTTGATCTTTATCGCGACATAGAATTTTTCATGGTTTCTAATTAGCTTGTATTTTATCCTTTTTTCGTCACAAAAGCGGGACATAGATCGTAATCAACCAGTCATAATTCCAAATTTTATTTCTTCTTTATGCGTTTCGTTCCGGTGCCCCAATATCAACATGACAGCTGTATTAATTTCTTTGAATATATTTTCGTCTTCCATCCATTGGTGATTATTTCTAATATCTTCATTGCGCTTATTTTTATGATGTGTTATCTACCGGTTTATCCTCGTGTTTCTTTTTTTTCTTCGCTTGGTGACACTTACCTAAGTGCCTACATAGAAGTCTCACATTTCTCGGTGAACTAGGAGTGTTTGGTTTACTCTTATTCACCCTGGCTGCCGATATGGTCCTTCATCACTATCAGAAAAAAGGTGTCTTCCTTTTCATCTTCTTTTATTTCTTCTTCCTCTTCAAATTCGTCCGAGGAAGATGCTTCCACTGTTCCCTATATTGCTTCTTTTCTGAACCTTTTGTTTTTAATTATTGAGTCCTTGAATGTTTTGGAACATTCAGCATCGGTCGGTATAAACACTGTTGAAAGGCTATTTGCCTTTAATAGCGAGTTAAGCTCCTCAATATAGCAACAAAGCTTGACTGCGATTGCTCAATTTGAAAGTGTAATACATACATATTTATGAGAATGCGAGCTTACAGATCACTGCTGATTCTTTTTTCTGTCGGAGATGCCCTCGATTGTTGGATCTCCTAACTTTTCTACGCAGCGCTGGGGTAAGTACTTTCCTTTGCCTTCCTTCCTTATCTTTTCTTTTTTATCTCTTTACTGTGCTCGCCTTTTCAGTTGTTTTACTTTTGTACGCTGCTTTAGCTGTCAAATTTGAGTCCTTTAATAACAGTCACTTCACTACAATTTTTCATTCTCGAGGGAGTTGATAAAGTTTTAGGTATTTTTTGTAGCATACTAAGCATATTTGTATTCTATGCAACTCTTTTTGCATTTCCTTGGAGCTGGACAACCATGGGATGGTCAAGGTCAAACGTGAGGTGATAAAACAGAGATGGGCCTCCCGAATTCAGAGTTTCCTAAGTCGTTGCTTGCCTGTTGCTATCGCTACCGCGCTAATGCATTTGTGCAACTACCGAGGAGGTGCTACTTCTGCCACCACTTCGTCCATAAAAATCTCTCAGGTAGACGTGCAATGTCGGGTTTAACTTAAGTTGGTATAGGTTGCTCTCAGGCCGTATACGATAAGTAAATATCTTTTATTGCCAAGAGTGTCATTTACGTTGAGCTACACCTAGCTACAACCAAGCAATGTGATGCCAATCTCCTGAAAAGGAAATTCTAGATTTCAGGCTAAAAATGGTCTCTCATATAACCTGTCCAATGACTTGGAACTGGCGCGCCCGATGCTGCTATGGTCTTCTTATCCCTTAATTTTACAAAGTTCTCGTAGTCGCTTTAAGCCTAGGGCAGTCATTTTCGCGCCCAAAGGGAGCACTTCCGCACGTTTTACTCACCCCAGGCGATTCCTTTTGTACAGTTGTTTGCTCAAATGGTTCAAACCCAGCCTTCGCTAAAAAAGTACGCACTTCCTTCAGCGTAACATTTGCCTGCAATGCAAAATAGCAGTTCTAATCCACTGAGTTGTTAGATTTACAGAAAGCAACAGCCCACAAGGAGGTTGTGAGGAGGTAGTTCGGGAGTCATATTGCTGTCCCTCAAAAGAAAGACAGCACCAAATGAGCTTCCGCTCCTCTGTTCTCACCCAAATCTGATCTGGGTGGTTTGGAGATGGTGGATCCTCCAAAGGAGGCACTCACGCCTACAAGACCACCCAGGTTGCTAAATGTTTTGAGGGTGGGGGGGAAGCAGTCGCATCGTGAGCCTAACCTTAACTATAAGTCATCAAATGTGACAACGCCTTTCGTGCTTTGTTTGAACAACAACACTGGAAGTTCTGCCTCTGAGAAGACACGACTTGGCAACCCTTTTTAATTCACGCTAACGAAAGGAACAAAATCACAAAGGCCGTGATGGGCTGAAGGCCCGAATTCGCGGAAGCTTGAGGTGTGCTTAAGAGGACGGAAGGTCCCGCTGGGGATTATCCAGCGATGGCGTGAATTGGTCAGAGTCCAGCTTGCCCGGCGAAGAGTCTGAAAACTGGAACCCTTCCTCTTCAGCGGGCAGGGAAAAGCCCCTCCTTCTCATTCCAGTAAAACCTCCGACGCCAGAATTAGAGAGGAGTAATCGCCTGTAGTCCCAGTATCCGCCACTATCTGCCACCTTCCCGTCCCCGATAGTTCCGTGTAAACCCTTGTAGAACCCGTCAAGCTCCGTGTATTCTCCTAGAACTTACGAAAGTGTATCCCGTAATCATTGGTACACGTTACCCGAACGCGACGCATCAAATTCTCGATTCGGTATACTAAACTTGAAGTCAAGATCTGTGTTCATTTTGGTAAATAGTCGTTCGTCAAGAAGTTTCTATTTTAGGCTCTACGCCGTCTCTAACAAGGGAGGATAACTTCCTTGGACTAAATCTTCGAGATAATCGCAACGCGCAACTCCCCTCTGCAATCTCTCTCTCATCCGCTTCCTTGTAAGCCTCCGTCCTCCGTGAGGAGCGCGTCAATTTGCCTTCCTGGACTCTGTGCTGACGTGACTCAGGGCCCCGTCTAGCCTTAACTATTCTCTTCTCCTTCTTTCAGACAGCCTGTGTTACTTCCCTACTTCATACCTTCCTCTACAACCTCTCACCCAATTTTCTCTCGTCGGTATTTATTTCACAGGTTACATGCTGAGTTTCTTCTCAGCCAGCTATCCCGGATCGGGGCTGAGGGCGGGGGAGGGGAAGATAATGTTTCCTAACCCCTCAGTTACGATTTGGGATGGTGGGTTTTCAACAACCTGCCTCATCTTCACCCATAATTTCAACATATCCTCTTTCCTTTTCTACCTCACGCCGTGCCCAAGGAGGAGCCGCCATGCCGAATGGCTGCCACACGTAGACGAGGCCTAAGGATTGACGCTTAACTCGGTAAGCTTGTTAGGCCGAGAGAAAAGCTCCAGCAGTGGAGGAACAGGAGTAGTATGTATTTTTTACTTTTTTGATGGGGGGGCATTATAGATCTATCCGCCACAGGCCCCCGCCACTCTAGTGGTGGAGGAGGAGCGGACAGGATCCCTGGTCGATGGCTTTAAGGTCCTTAGCGCCATACTCCTGTCGTTGTCACCACGTTCGATGGTGGCAGTGGGGGAAAGGACGTGAGAGCCGGGAAAGTGGATAGGAGAGGAAGATGAAAAGGGTGAAAGGGAAACTTTATTAGGAGCGCAGAAGTCGAACTCAAGTGACCGACTACTGATAGCTGGGGATTGAAGGATATAATAAAATAAACCCTATATGTTTGTAGCTAATGATCTGATTTACCTTTTCTATTCGATTCTTTATCTTTTGCACTAATATTAAGCAATATAAAACTTTGTAAAGTTGTTGAGTGACCGACCAATCTCTGATTTCTTTAATTCATTCTATCACTCTGGTTTGTGATGTAACATTTGTGCAGTTATCTTTAAGTGTTAATTCACTACTTTGTTTTTATGTTCTTTTGGTGTTTTTAAGTTTTAAACTTTCGCACCTTTTTGCCTCCTTCTCGTTTTATACATGTTCACTTAATTTTTTCACTTCACTATAGTTGAGCACTTTTGTCTCGCTTTTCTATACATAGTTAAGCAATTTAGTTCTCATTTCACTGATTTTCACTATATTTTCTCTTTTTTAAATTCAATGTAGGTGTCAATTTGCTAAGTAACTTTTTAGGGTCATTGGTCTTTGTAGTTTTCATAGGTGTTTATATTTTATTGTAGGGTTTCTTATTTATATCGTTCGGGTGAGCTCCAAAGGACTATTTTCTTGAATCGGTCATTTTCATAGTTATGTGTACATTGATATTTTCTACTATTTCCTGTTGGGTTTTTGAACTAGGGAATCTATTGTTGAAAGGAGTGTTTACTCTGAAGATGGTCTTTTCTGAAAAAATAGGAGGATGGTTGGCAATCTTCCTCCAAGTTATTCTCCCTCTGTTTATACAACGATATTTATCGGTTCAATCTTAGCCTCCCAAGGTAAGCCTCTCCCATTCATTATTTATGTTCTCTTGGTGATAGTAACCAGATAGATGGCTTTCTTTTCATCATTTTGTAGCTCTTTTCAATAACCACTTTTTATGCTCTCCATAACGTTGCTGTGTGTTTTGGGAGGCAATCGGAGAAGCGGGTCGCAGTTACACCTTTCCGAGAAGCAGGATAGATTATAGTAGGTTTCAGTATCACTTTTCCGATTCTTTTTTATCCATGGTAGAGATAAAAAAGTGAAGTGAATGTGCAAGATTAGGTCGAGTAGCTCTGGATTTGTGTAGAAAGCAGCGCCACAATAGAGATTCCAGAGAGACTGGTTTGTGATTGAATATGTGTGCAAGGAAAGGGCGTTAGACTCTTCACCTGTGCGAATGGCCCATTCTTGCCGCCACTCGAGCCCGGTAACTGAGCATGATATCTAACCGCCTTATCTACTAGGCGACGAAAGTTTTTAAAGCTCAATTTCCACAATTTAATCTATATTTACTCTTTATAAATCTTCAAATCCTCTACAAGGAGGTACTGGTATTGTAATATCCTTGTTTTTAAGTACAATAAATGTAAATGGGCCCGCGGCTAGAAAGATTTTGAATTTTATCTTTATGCATATATCCTTCTTTTTTAAGAAATTTTCCCCTCAAAGTAACTTTTACAGGAAAATCCAACCTAGAACAAATAACCAAATCCAACAAAGTTTCCAAATTCACTGAAGCTTTGTTTCTGGATAAACGGAAGTAATTATCTCTCATAGAAGTTGCATAATTTATTTCCTTTGTAATTAAATGCTTATTTGTCTTACGATAATTTAGTTTTCACAACTCACGAAAACAAATAACTTCCTCATATTTTCGTCTCAATACCAAACGTACCGAAAGGAAAATAAGATCATTTACTATCAACTGGGCAGCAAAAATCTAGGGGTTATTAAATCCAAACTGTAAAATAACGCTTTATTTAGAGAGCTGATCTTGATCAATAATTTCATATAATTTTTCTATGCATTGGAAATAAACTGCCTTGAGTTGGGTGGAATCCAAACAAGTAACTTCCCGGTACTTCCGGATTATGCGTCGTTTGGTCGTTAAATTTTAATTACCAAGTTGCCCTAACTTGAAGTTATGACGTTGTGATATTTATCCCTTATACAATTCTGAGGGTTTTAGAATGATTTTTCTCTAAATGAGTATGTTTTTGGTTTCATAGGTCACTAGGTTGCTTTTTGAAACTTCATATCCATATTTTCCTGATTATATGTTTTTGTTTAGTTTCTGATCACCTTTTATTATAAATACCAAATAACTAATGAACTGCAAAGGGCTTTTTCCAGTTTATCCCACTCATTCATATATCAACTATTTATGAATGGTAAGTTGCATATCCTCAAAAGTTATGCATAAAATAGTAAAATTTTAACTGATGACCACCTATAGTGGATTTTCGAATTGTTTCTCCAAAAGTTGCAATTAAAATATTTTAATGAAATTTTATACTCCGGGCCCTGTTTTTTTCATGATCGCCCTTTTATGATATTTATTCTGCTCAGGTTTTATGTCAGAGCCCATAAATCTTATATTTATTCCATTAATAGAAATAATCCGCGTCACCTTTGCAATACTTTGACTTAATGAATTTATACAGCAGCAATTTGTAATGGGATTATTCTTAAACCGTGATTGTAGTTAATTTATTGAATGATCGGGCAGCCGAGGCCCAGGTCAAACAATAGTGTAATGAACTAAAAAAGAGAAGAGAACATGGATATAGAGAAAGAGCATTAAATTATTGGTTTACTATAAGAGGGTTGCGGAGGGCGATGCTTGCAAAGTAAACATTCCAAGCAACCTGAGGGTTAACCTGTAGTAAATAACGCTATATTCCAGTAGTCCGAGTAAAAGAATGTTTTATGTGAATCTGGAGAAAACTACAAGATTTGGTTTATTTGACATTATAGCAGTTACTATGGAGTTTATGAATCAATTTTCTCTACACAAACTAAACAAAACCGAACTATGTCAACCTCAACTAGAAATCAATCAAATTCCAATAATTCCTCTAAACTATAAATACATTTAAACCAAATTAATCAATGGAAAACTCACAAAGGATTTCTAAACGATAATAGAATAACACTTAAAATTAAAACATGTTAGTTAACTTATACCCAACATTAGCCAGCGGACACTTTCCTACCTCAAATAAAACGATTTCAAAATTATATCAAATGAATTCCAAGATAAAACCTCCCTAAAAAACTAGATTTAAATTAAACGCTCTAAATATCCGAAGCAACCAAAATACAAACACCAAATTCAACAAAAGAATAACTTAATCCCAATCCAACCACTGCTATAAGTTGTACCCTAAATCAACCAACAAAAGGCCCGCTTCAGCCAACCTTCACCTTTGACGTTTTATGAGATGAATTATGCATCTTCCCTCGTCGCAGCAGTGTGAATGAAGTAAGAACGGATGCCTGCTTTGTTCAAAGACTGGCAAGGAAAAAAATTGTCTTTGACAATCACGCTCTCTTAAATTGGGAAAATTATAAATTCTTAAAAAACTAAGTCTATTTACAAAACCTACTTAACATGCTCCATCATTTTTCTAAACACATAGGGAGCCTCAGAGTTAATACACCACCACGTATGCACCACACTAATGCCATATTTTAATTTAATTTTTACTGTCTATTATAATCAATACGCCTTCAAGTGTTTTACTATGATCTTCGCGTTAAGTACATTCGTAATTGATATCTGAAAAGTAATAGCTACGGAGACTTTGAAGGACATCATTTTCTCTGAAATTGGATGTTGGAAACACCCTGTTCAGATGAATTTGAAAAAAGCTATGCTAAGAAACACAATAATTTTTTCTCTTGAAAAGATTCAAAGTGAGTAAAAAGTTTAAACACGCAAGTTGTTGATAAAAATGAACATGATAATAAACTTGGAAAAATAGAGATAACAAAAAAATAAAGGTGCTACAGTGAAAAGGGTTGATGATAAAAGCAAGGGTCATGTCGTAAACCACAAATATTTGAAACAGAAAACTGTAAAGCTGCAACTAAAACTGGCCATTAGATCAATGGTCATTAAACCTCATTCTAAGGAGGTAATTGTGAATTCATTAGTGGTAGGTAGATAGTTAGATTTAGGTTTATATTCTTCCAAGAAATAATACAAATGTATATGGATACTCGTATAAAAATAATTATTATTCTTCAAAGTAACTTTAAGGCTTTATCCTCAAACAACTACAACCAAAATTTTACCTTTATGATGGACATGTAATTTTGTGCATTCAAATAAAAAGAATAAGTATAATAGAGGATGTTTCAAAATTATGTAAATACTTAAATATGCTAACATCTCTTTCCAGTAAATTCTGAGTATGTTAGTTAAATAAATACTTTCGGTCACTTGTTTTGTGCGTTGTCAACAATGGTCAACCTTACGTAACGAACATTCTACATATGAAAATAGTTCTTGAGATAACTTTTTATTTCAGATGAAGCTCCTCTGCATTCAGAGCAAAACTTCAGCGATTACGTATGAATAGCAAACTTTAACAATAAAGCCTGTTTTCGGTCTTTTCATATATCCGTATTTTGAGGGCCAAAGGCTCATTTATTGTAACAGACATGCACAATGTAAGTGAAAACAATATGAAAAGTTAGACGCTGCAACAAGTTTCGGGAGAAGTGAGGCTCGGATTGTGAATAGAAAGATAATAATCCTCTGGTTATTTAGGGGAATTAACGGCCTTCTTAGATATTTTATTATAATTTTTCTTCTTAACTTTATTTTTAAGCCCTTTTTTTCTTAATTTTTTTGCCCGCAAATGATTAATTTATTAAGAAATATATGAGTTTTTTCTGTCTGTTATCCTTTATGGATTTTTTTTTTATAAAGTATTTTGTCCTGTATTTTGGGGTATTTTATTCAACCACTATTACTTTAATTATCTAATAGATATTTTTATAGGTAATAGTAATAATAATCTTAGAATTATAGGCCTAGAGGCAGGGCCACACATCCATACAAGCACATTTTCTTCACTTCTTCACTATTTTCCTGTTTTACCGTACATATATTGTAAAAGAACAACCTTTGAACTCCTCACGTTATTTAGAGACCACGTGCGATTGTATCACGCCATGCAAAACGTCACTTCGTGTCCGGGAACATTCGAGAAGTTTCGACTCCTGGACGTATTGGGGAATTATTCTACAATCCTGAGAAGGTGTCCAGACTCCTTCCCCCGGCGAACAGGAGAGAACGACCCGCTTGTTTTTTTCCGCGTCTTGCCGCTAAAACATGAACTTTCGTCCGCCTCACGGATTAAGATGTCGAGAGATTCCTCACCCCTTGCTCCAAATCCCACTTTCTCCCTTCCAGATAACTTGTACAAATAGCTGGTTTTGACTTGAGATCGTGGAGTCCAGCACATACCTTAAAGTCGTCCTCATCGTCTCGAATCGAAGTCCCGTGAGCGTTCATCAGACAGCAAGTCTTTCTCCGCCGTGATTCTTCCCTGTGTTCGCGCAATGGTTTATAATTGCGCGAAAGTCTTCCTTCGTTTAATCAATCCAAAGATAATCCCCCTAGATTACCTTTTAGAAAAAGAAGTTTCCTCTTCCAGTGTGAATTACGAGTAATCCCACATTTCCACGTCGAACGTCATCCTTGAAGATTGGCTATCTTCATCGCAATTCCTCGGAAGGGTGGTTCGGATCGTGCCCCCACTTGCTTCATGTGGAGCGTGTCTCACTTGCCTCATCTAGATCGTGCCCCCACTTGCCTCATCGGAATATGCCCACCTTGCCTCATCTCAAGCCTGACCTTCCTCGAAGTCCCTGATGCGAAAATTGAAACCCCCTTAATTATTAGTATTTTCAAGTTCCCCCAATTGATCTGGGCATAGTAACGCTAATTAATTAATTTTATTTTAGAATCCATCCTTATCATAATTATAAAGAGACTATTTCATTTCAAATATTTCTATTTTGCCTATTTTTATTCTTATTTTGATATTTTTGAAAAACATTATATTTTTAGTGTTTCGTCTTTGACTAACCTTGAACGATACTCTCGGCCTATTTATGTAAATGTCACCAACCATTTTTGCACTCTGCCTGATTTGTTAAGAAATTGAAACCCACATCTCGAGTTTGACCTGGTCGATCGTTAATCCCAGCGAACAGTCCTTAAACGGTTCGTGTTGCAGTAGATGCATCAGTCACCGTCCACATAATATATGAATAGTGTATGGTACAGAGTGGTGTACCACGATATATATATATATATATATATATATATATATATATATATATATATATATATATATATATATGAATCAAAGTTATTCAGATACAGTCCTTAAACGGTTCGCGTTGCAGTAGATGCTTAAGTCACCGTCCACACAATATGTGAATAGTGTATGGTTTAGATTGGTATACCACGATATATATATATATATATATATATATATATATATATATATATATATATATATATATATTGAATCAAAGTTATGCAGATACACTAACAAAGGAAAAGGGAAAAACAATTCCGAGCGCTTTCGTCTTTATTCGTAAAGACCTTTTCAAGGAGAATTTCTTGCCAAACCTTTGGAATGGCAATGTGCAATTGTTTGTCTCCAGTACGCGCCAGCCCATACATAGAATTCTTGGAATCTAGAATACTTTCTTGAATTAGTGAAACCCCTATAGCTTGGATGCAATATGTTGATGACATTCTTTGCCTCTGGCCTAATAATTTAAATATTAATACATTTCGTACTAAAATTAATACCTTGTTCACCTCGAATAAATTTACTTTAGAATACCAAGACAAAGAAGTCGATAGAATATATAAAATAGGGATAAATTTGTGCTACTCTCTGTACTTTCTCGACAATTCTTATAAGTCCGCAAAGCGTTCCTATTATCAAACTAATGTTAATATTTCTAAGTTTCAGGCTAAAAACTTATTTGTTTTACCCTATAACTATATTTTAATCAAATTACATCGTTTACTTAGTCCTTTGAACATAAATATGGTTTTTAAGTACGAGACTACAATTTTTCGCATCCTTGTCAAAAATTCCCCGCCCCCCCGGACCTGGCATTGTTTATTCGATAATCTTCAACAACTGGCAAATATGTTATTATGGACAGACAGGGAGAAAACTAGATGTCCGGGTTAAGCACCATCAAGCCATTGTACGTAAGCACAGTGAACAATATGCGCTTCTTCTACATATGTACAATCAAACCATACCATTAAATAGAATAGTGACAAACAAGTCATAAAATGCAGAAATTATATTTTGAGAAATATATTAGAATGTATCTCCATTAACACGTTCCCCAATTTCAACCTTAGCCTTGGTTTATTCATGCTAGACCCCATTATCACTACATACATAAAATCTCGAATAAAATTGTTTCAGCATTTTGTACCCCGTAATTATTGTTCAGAGGTGGGTAGTCTAATCCACGCCTTCCACTATGTAAGGCAATGTAGGTCCTGCCTCTAGTTCCTTCCTTGAAAATTTCTTTAAGAATAAAGACGAAAGCGCTCGGAATCGTTTTTCATTTTTATTTATATATATATATATATATATATATATATATATATATATATATATATATATATATATATATATATATAATTATATATATATATTCTTTAGTTAAGCATGACTGCCGTACTTTTTTACAAACACAGGAGTCTATTTATTTATATCAAATGAAAGCTTATTCTTTCATGAATATTGAATATTTAGATATTTTAGAGTATAAAAAATATCTTCTAAGTATAACTAAATGGAGGGGAACCGTGAGCTCACTCAGTTACAATAAATTTTTATTTCTGTTGTTTCAGATTATGGCTGGAAGTACTCGTTCATCAGCGGCAGTCTGGCTTTTAGGAAATCCTACTAGTGAGCTTCCATATGCAAGACTACCAGCATGTGGTTATGTGCTTCGTGTTGTTCAGTACCACCATCAAGTGAAGTCAATGACTTTGACACAAAGTTACAACCTCGCTTGAAAAAAGTCATAAAAGTATGGGAAAGAACCCGAATTCCCACACAACAAATATATTCTTGCGTTAGGAAACTCTAGAGGTTGTATGAAGTATACCTTTCTTTAAAGAAGAACCGCAAAACCGAACTGTACTCATATAGAATGAATGGGCGTAGTTTCGAATCTACTCTATAAATATTTTTGACATAGCCTCAAAAAATGCTTTAAATGTGGTAAAGAATGAAGAAAACCGCCAATCCGGCAAAAGATATCGACATGACAAGGCTTTACAATACAAAGAAAAAGTATATACTTCTAAAAATCAAGTAAAGGGTGCTGCTCATTGAGATTTTGAGTCATGATCACCTAAAGGAGAAAGTTTAATTGCGGCAGACAAACAGTTTTTTCCACCTTCTAGAGCTATGACACTTTCCAGGCGTTCTATACGACGTTCCAGAAAGCAAGTAAGAGAGGCAACATACAATGAAGACAAAGCTTCGTTGTATTTTGAAGGACCGATCCTTCTTTACTAGGATGGAAAACTACTACCTGCTATTGATGGGGCAAAGGAAACAAGAGAACGAATTGCAATAATAGTTTCTGTAAATGGAATGGAAAAACTTCTTGGTGTGCCAAACATAGCACGAGAAACAGGAGAAGAACAGGCTATGGCATACATTTCATCAATTAATGGCTGGAATCTTCGTGATGAAGTTCAATGCCTTGTATTTGGCACAACTCCATTAAATACAGGCCTAAAAAAGAGCCTGTACCATAATTGAGAAAGTATTAGGAAGGGAGCTTGTTTAGATTGCGTGCCGTCATCATATTTTCGAAATTATGTTGTCATGTGCTTGCAATATTTTACTTGTGCCTACAAGTGGTCCAAAGTGGAGTCTCTTTGAACGTTTTAAAGAAAATTGGTCGTCACTTAAAAAGGATTCTTTTTTAGAGGCGGATAGCAGTTTATTTTTCAATCTAGTAATGGTCCCATATCTTCAGGAAGCTTTGAAATCTAGTCAGTTGCGTGATGATTATGAAGAATTGCTGCGACTCAGTCTCATCTTTCTTCGGGCAATGATAAGACAGAAATTACATTAATAGCTCCATTAGCGACACCTTATGCACGCTAGATGGCTAAGGCTATATATGTCCTGAAAATATATTTGTTTAAGTACAGTTGAAACTAACGGAACGTGGAAAGGCCAATATTACAGTGCTCTCTTTTTATTGCTTTGGTCTACTTGCGTTTTTGGAATAAAGCCCATTTTGGAATTAAAGCTCCTTTAAATGACATTCTTTTTCTTAAAACTTTGCAAAAGTACCTAAATCAGACAATATCTAAAGAAGCAACCACAGCTCTTCACAGACATCTTTGGTATCTTTGAAAACATCTTGTTAGTCTTGCATTTTTCGATCATAGGATTAATGCTGAGACCAAACAGAAGATGGTCTTCAATCTCCAACCTAATGAAAACACCAAAGTTGTTCACCTATTGAATTTTACAAAAATATCGAGGATTTGGACTTGCATGAACTGGTAACTCAAAAAAACTAAGCTAATCTACAATCTCCTAATGAAACATGGATACATGTTTGCAGAGAATACATTTCTGAAGACTAACCCAAGATCTTGGAAAGAGAATACGTGCTTTCAAGAATTTCAACGTCGAGCGATTAACTTAATGGTTGTTAACGATCCAGCAAAAAGAGGTATTACACTTATTAAATCGTATAATTCATCTCTAACAAAATATAAAGAACAGAAACAGTTGCTTCTCAGACTTGTGGCAAAACATCACAAAAATTTTCCCTCATGCTCAAAAGGATCAATGTTTAATCAGTAATTTTAGTTATAATTTGTGTTAAAAAGAAATCATTTGCCATTTAACTATTTTCTTTTTACTTTACTATAAATATTTTTTTAAAAATTGTTTTTCAACACCAAGATCTGTTTCAAATAAACTAGTATTTGCAAAGACTGTTCATTTCTACCCCAAAAATTAATTTACCAGCAGACTAAGAAGTTAAGATCCATATAGCGACCAGAAAATATTGTTCGATTTTAAATAAAAATGAGTTTATCACCTACTGTTTAATGCTGTAATGCAATAAGGTATCTGGAGATAAAAAAGTAAAAAATATTTGAGGGGGGGGGGGAACACCATAATATATATATATATATATATATATATATATATATATATATATATATATATATATTAGTCTTTCTTGAATTCAAGTTTTGTTGATCAATTACTTTTGGCAACTTTCAATTCCTCTAACTATCTTTTTGGGTTCATCTTGTACATGGTAGGTCACTTGTCCTATATTCATCGCTCTTTTAAATAAATGGATTGGTTAAAAAACAAATTAAATTGCTAAGCTTTCGATCGAATAAGATCAAAAGCTTAGCAATTTAGTTTGTTTTTACCAAACCCATTCATTTAAAAGAGATAGAAACAAAGGGCAAGTGATCTAACATCTACAAGATGGACTAAATAAGATAGTTAGAGGAATTCAAAGTGGCCAAAGAAAATTGATCAAGGCGAAATATATATATATATATATATATATATATATATATATATATATATATATATATATATATATATATATATTTATACACAAATATGGAGAATTATGGATACATTAAATAAGGCAACTACATAAATACATATATACATATTTTATTTTCATTATAATTCTTTTATCCATTTACTACTGTATTTTCAACCTTATTAGATATAGATTTTGGGAGTCATTCTCGGGTTATTGGCCTTTTTCCTGGTAAGCATAACCAGGTCACCATTAGCGGCTTTGACACCGTTATAATTTCTCTACAGCTGCTTCTTTTTCTTTCTTCTTATTCGAAATTTATTTATCTGATATTCTCTGATTTTCAAATTTAATTGCCACTGGTTGTATTTTTCTTCATTGCACGAAGATGGTGACGGGGAATACTCGCGAGATATATTACCTATATACATATTTATGAAAATTGCTTAATATTTTTGGCTAAATGTGTATATTGCATTGTAATCTCTCATTTGCTGTAAATTATAACCTCATGTCCCTTTACAGCGAATACAAATGCTTTCATGCTAAACTTTTTAAATAGTTACGTGTAATTCAGTATAAATAAAATAAGCAAATTATTTACTAAGTTAATATTTCATATGTTGACATAATATAAAACAAAGAAGAGTAAACCTGTTTTAAAAAGATATACTCTACAATAAAAAGGAACTTAACCTTTCTAAAATAGCTAAGAAATCTAAGCTTCGAGAAAATGATTAATTTTATCTGATCAATTATCACATGCGAAACTAAAGCTAAACCCTCTTAACTTATTCTTGCCTATTTATTAGTAATATAATGTAGAATCTTTGAATAAAGCAACGTCCCATATGACATAAGTTATGTCAACCAAGTAACAAATTTCAAAGCAATTTTTGCCAGGATAATCAATATAAATTCTTAAAAAAACTTCATCCGCAATACACTTAATTTTTGTTCAATCTGACGTACTTTCCCCAAGCCCCTTTTCTACTTCTGCTGCATTTCACTTGCTTGTTTCCTTTATTCCAATGTTGTATGTAAATTATAGCGCTGATGGCTAATGGGATTGTGCCCTCCATGTCTCTTTCCTTTCACTCCTATAAATTCCGACGCAATAAATTGGTGCAATATATTGGTGTCTAAAGAAGTTTGTTCGCCAAATAGCGAATATTTTTTCCATAATTTTTGAGAAAAAGATTGATAAGTATTATCTCTTACTCCATAGCACCATTTGTAGATAAATATGTGAGTTAAAGATATACGGACATTATTAGTTATCCATGCACACATTACTTATTTTGGTGTAAAAATATTGACACAAGGGACACCTCACAAAAGGAAGTTACACAGTTCGTTCGTATTTTATCTTTTTTTATGAATCAGGCCGTGCAGTGTATTTAAAACCGATTTCTGCCAAAACATTTGGGTTTAATTAGTTTTTGGCAACCATCATTTAATTTTCATTGTAATTATTTTATTTATCTTCCATTTTAAAACTAACAACGAATGATTTTTCAATCTAGTTAAATTTAAATAGATTTTTTTTTTTTTAGTAATATTTCTAATCAGCGAATATTATAAGATAAGTAAAAATTCCATCGAGGGTAATTGGCAATTCTTATTGTCAGAATGGAGTGTCAAGAAGGCCTGTCAAAATGGTATAATTTGAAAGACAGCAAAAGTATGGGTGTGATTATAATAGAAACTACGACTTACTGAGGTTATTTGCAGAGGTGCGTTTACATACTTGTTTTGCACGCTTCCTCTCTGTTGTTCTTTCCTTTACGCAGACATATGTATAATCAGCTAATGTCTTCTTCGGTCCAGGTACCCAACTTGACTCCTACGGGATACTGTAGCTATGTGTACTTCACTCCTTTACCTTACCAATTTACATATTCGTGAGTTTTTTCCTCAACCGTTTAGCAGATACTCAAAACATTCCTTTACTAAGAATGTATAGTGTATCAAATTACATGAAAACACTCAATACAGATTGCCTTAGTAATAAGTTTGTCGATTACTAAGCAATGGAATCTATTATTTAAATACAAGGAAATAGATCTCCTTTTTATAGATTACTTGATATTTCACTGCCAAAAAACATCCGTTTCTTTGATTGGCGCATTATCACTTAATTAGCCTTTTCTTCTTGTCTTAGAATGGATGGATAATATAAATATTGCTTTATGCTGTAAATATCCACTAGCGGATATTATGGCTTACAAAAGATAGTATAGGTTTGTTTTAAAATTATTTTCGTTTTTAATAAATAATATTTATTGCCATAATGCCACAATATAACACAAGCTTAATTCCACCTCCCTATTAATTAAGGCTTATGAAAATAGGATCATTTAAAATATCCTAAGTGTAGTCAATCCCAATGATCAACAGATCTGAAGATACAAATAAGGCTAAACTTAGCTTCCATTGCCTTCGCCAGAATGAAAGACAGCATCTTCCCATAGAATAAGCTGAGAGTAGAAAATTAGGCTACCACTGTATACTTTAGTACCTCACATTTCGGCTCGGATTTATGAACTCTAACCAGTTATCATATATACAACCTAGATAAATTTAAGACTACATGTCTCCAGATGGTGGTGGGTATGTTAGGGAAGAAAAGATTTAGCCAGGATGATTTAGGAAAAAAGGTGCAAATATTTTACCAAATATCTTTTCAAATGGTACGAGATTCTTACATTATCCAGAAGAAAACAGCAAATGGCGTGTCTGTACCATATCTTATGCATGAGCACTTAGAATGGTTATCACCCTACACATAGAAATTGAAAAAATAAATTTTTAATTTTAATTCCTAATTTTATATTACTTATCTTTTTTAGCTTTAATTTTTAAACCTTCATCGCTATTTTATGTAGTAAATATGTAATAGTTTTCAATTTTGTCTGCGCTCCACATCCCATCTAATACATTGCCCATTCCCGCAAGCTTGAAAATTAAAAACTGCTCTTTTTAAAATCTAGGCTTATATACCAGATTTATTCAATAACTTTACTTAAATATTTTATCTCACTATTTTGCTTTCAAATGGAAGGAAGACGCAGGTTTTAAAAGGGACAGGCCTGGAACATCAATTATTTGCAAAACCTATATCCTAAGAAAACAATTATATATTTTTGGATAAAAAACTTCCTAAACTGCGTCTTACAGCTCAAATTTAAATATGCATTTTGAAGGAATATGAATTTCATTATTTTACTTGAGGGAAAGGGAAAGTAAATGAACAATGTGTAATTTTGATTGCAGGAAAATGTATGCCTGTAAGGAAAGATAGATGAAGGAAAGAAAAAATGAATAAAAATAAAAGAAGAATACTAAAGAAAGATCACTTTTTTCGGGCCTACCAACGTATGATGGAAACACAAGCTAGTATAAAGGACACAGTCATTCTATATAGCAAATATTCCAACAATGATTATAGTCACAAATTTTAGAGTTCTAGAACAAAAGAGAGACTAAAGGGAATATAGAATTCTGCCTCTCTCTTTACTCAAGGATTAAAGCGCAAAAGACCAAACCTCCTTGAATTAAGACAATGAAAACAAAGTAGCAAAATTTGGTACTTACCTCAAGAGAACAACTTTCAGAACCTTTCAAACAAGACACTAAGAGTCTAACTAAGTGTATGATATAAAACATGATCTTTCTTATGTGTTTAATCTACAAATATTATTTGTGTTAAGTATGTGATTTATGCACGCGATTCTACTATAGTGGGTCCAGTTGTTGTTCTCCTTTAAAAAGCTAATTATATAAATATATATTTAAAGTTAAAATTGATGGCAATTATCATACTTTACTAATCTGTTGGGGTGAAAAATGTTCAGCACATTGATTGTAAATTTCCCATGGATTTGGTATACATATAAGTCAGACTAAATCATTTCAAAATTTATTCTTGGTCCATTTTTTTCCCTGGTGAATACAAGTGAGCTTATCTCATTCCTATCTAAATTACTCGGGTTGTAAATCTGCCACCCAGCTTAATTTCTTCTTAACCATATCTATTAAAATAAGTGACTACTTCTCTCCTGTATTTTCGCTTAAATGTAAAGAGTAATAATGGGCTCTTTCACCTCCTCCCCTGCAAAGAAAGATTATTATTTATAGGATCATATATTTACTAGTATTGAAGTATATTGTTTTTTTAGGGTGTGACACAGAACAACAAACAGACCCCTTATAAATATCAACCTCCAGAACAGTCAGCCCCTTTTAGATAACTGGTGGTCTTTAATTTAACCTTATTGGAATGCAAATTGGAGACAGAAATTAGCCTCGTTCTGATGAAGATTTTTTTCCTTATCCAACGTTTATCGTCCAGTATTTAATTATTATTTAATTTTCACCTTTTTCCTCTTAAGATTCGAGCCATCTTTATTTTTACTCTCTTCTGTCATTATTGTTATGTAATCACTTTGATTAAAACTTTTACAGTTAATGTGCTCCTTTTTGATCAAATAAGTTGATGAAAATATATTTAAAAGAAAGTTTAGTTCATGCTGCCATTCGTATATTCGCAATCTTGAACAAAATGACATTCACTGGTTATAAAAAAGCTTGTGTGGGTGGGGGTGGTACGTGTCCTAGTAGTATTATGTTTTTGCAACCAAAACCTGTGATGATAGCACCCTTTGTTGCCCGGGGAGCGTCCCCCTCTCTTTCCTAGTATGGAAAGTGTGGATATAGAAACACCTTTGAAAGACTGACTAACTTTGCGAGGGATTAAGGGGAAGGGGGGCGCAGGGGTGTTATGATCGGCTATTTGTGTGCTTACCTTTTAAGATGCAGCTTTCTGCGCCCATAAAAACATAAACCCCATTAATTGGGCCTGGAGTTAATTCCCTAAGCATATTTCTAAATGGGCCTTTGTGTAAATCTGTAATAGATTTAACCCGTAAGAGAATAATGACTGTTCGCTAGTCAAATGAAAGGAAGGGAAATGTGCGAGTAAAGTAATTTGCAGTGTTCGAATTTATATTTTTAATATTTAGTTAAGTTTTTATAATTTTGACGAAAAGATGAAACTTTTGTATATATTATTAACTTTCTTCGAAGATAAAGAGGTGAAAATTCAACTTTTCTAGTTTGCGTAACACCAAAAGGTAAAAAAAAATAACTAAAAGGTGAAAAAAGAGAGAGAAGTTATTTACATTAAATATAAATAAATAAGAAGAACGGATTTACATAGGTACTTATATGTAAATGTGTTATAGTAATTATAGCAAATCTCACTAATATACACATCAATTTCCAAATTTGAAATTTCTTCGAACTGCAAATTTCGGAGTTAAGCAACACTGGGATCACTCCTACTTCGGGCTTTCGTAGTGGTTGGCATATATCTTCGCACTACGTGCTTAATCATAGATTAAACGACAACACACTCAGATAAATGTCAGACGTCTTAGCTTCCGTATCAAAATTACAACAACAAAGGTAGGCAGAGATACATACGTCATCCAAAAGAGGCTGCCTTACAGGGCTTGTCTTTGGAGTCTGTTACAATTGTCACCCCGATGAGTAGCACTCCATCTTAGCAAGACTCTGAAAGTAGATCAAAGCTCCCCGGGTTTTATTCTTCCTATTTAGTTATTTATATTATACCTTTTAATTGCCATTTATATTTATAAATTTCTTCCTTCTTGTTTACTTAGTCTGGCGTTAATATAGCATAAGTGTTGTCCTTACTAACGCTGAGAAAGGAGGAATATGGGGTCCATTGATAGTTAGGATCTTTCTCCCCTACACGCAGGTCATCCTCCGGACTTGAATATCATTGACCATCAAATAGTGCGACACTTTAAAATTCAGAGCACTTAATCGATTAATTATGGCTTCTTAATGATTTAGTTTCTATTTTAAATCGATTTTGCGTGTTTGACCAACTTTAATCTTTCATGCATAATTAACAAACATCTATTTAGATATGGTAAAACTAAAACATTACTATATGGTGCTATTTTCTCGTCCTTGCGATTTATCTAGCATCTGGTGGTACAACATATTATATTTTAGTACAGCTTTTTAGATTTTCATGCAAAAGAAAAGAGTGTTTGAAAAGGTTAATTCCAATGTGCACCTAAAATAATGCAATATGGCTAACTAAATAAATAATAGGACAAAGAGGTTTAAGTTTTCAGTAATCACTGGCTTCTACCTTTTACAAATAGCAATTTTTTAAGGTAAGAGTTTATTTTTCTATTTACGAGAGCTGCAAATCACTTCGTTCTCGAAAATATTAATAGTAATATTAAGTTGCCTCGATCTATTCTGGTGCGTTCTGGCAAATAGCTCTAAATCGAACAAAAAAATAAACATTTTGATCTGTCAACTTTAATAAAGACGTTTGAAAAACCTTGAAAATCCATTTCCACTTTGGTCTCATTCTAAAACTTTTCCAAACTTTAAAAAAAATTCTTGAATACAGAGAAGCAAGACATATTAAGATAAGCAAAGAATTGAGAAACTATATGCACCATTGTTAATAATAATGGAATGCAAGGGTATAAATTTTCCCTCCCTTATATAAATAAAATCAGAAAGAGCAATACCGATTTAAGACAACTTTAGCTCATTTATTAACTATATAATATTTAAAATTAGGATAAATTAGCAATAATAATTGAACTATATACCTTGATATGCATATTTGTACTTTCGCACGTTAGATTACACTTAGCCGTAATTTATTGGTGCCTAAAAGATTTTAAGCGATATATCACTTCTTTTCAGTCTACTCGTCTAATCAGAGCAAAATAGACTGAAATATGACGCACAAGAACACGCCCGCATCAAGCGATATTAATCAATAATGAAGATTGTCGATTATCTACCGAATAATACAGAGGAAGCTGTGTATCTAGATTAAATATGTATTAAGCTGAAGGTTTGATTGTATTTTATTGTAACCTATATTCTTATCGAAGGATTGTTATTTTACGTAAACATTTCGAAACTCATAGTAATCCTGTAATCTCTCGGCTAACGAAAACTGGATTACTATGTAATGTTGAAACCAAACAAAAGGGAGGAGTTGATGCTTACATACATAATGGAAGTGGGAAACTTAATCCTTACCTAATTTGCATTGCCAGGCAAAACCTTTTTCGCACCCTTATAAATCTAAGGCCACTACCATCTTCCTCATCATACAAATTGAATATTCAGCCATTAATGCAAAGCGATAGTTTTAGGATAGTATGTAATTTTCAATATAGTTTATATAAATGCCATTTTATCAAGAGAGAGCTTTATCCAAGTATTAAATTAATCTAAACCTTCACTGCTCCCTACTTTTTTATTTTAAATAACATAAACCTTGTAGTAAAATCCAGAAAAAGAACATAATTCAAAACAAATATAATAAATTAAGACACATATATAATATGGAAAGGAACCATCAGTTAAAAATGTTGCAAGGTAAATACACTGTTCTCACATCATTTATAATTTTATAATCTATTACTATTTTCTAATTCATATAATAGAATAAGAATTGTAGAAAAGTAACATGTTATTATCCCAGTTTAGTGGTATATAAATATTAATGGTATAAATCCGCAGGTTTTGAAAATGAGTATACCTTCGTATCCAATTTATTTAAATTTACTATCACAGTCTATCATCTATATTTGATGAACTTGGGCAACACAGATAACATTCGTCTCTTGTTATAACTAGTGGGAGTTTATGAGCTTTATTCTGCTTTGCATCTCAAATAAAAATCCCTATCTAATATTGACCTATAATTATTTATCACCCCTAAATATTTGTTCATATCTATTGTTTCTTAATCATAATTAAACTTAAGTTGATTAACTATGTGAATTATTTAACTCATTGTTACCTATTACTCATCTATTTATCTCTAGTTGGCAATGCTTCGGCATATTTATCTAAAATTAGTCAAGATTTCAATTAGGTTGTATCTTGCCTCAAATGTAATTCCTTTCTCTTACTCTTCTTATAATCACTTGTCCATTTTCAATAATTAAAATGCTGCAAATTTCTCTATGGCGAAAAAAAGAAACCATGTTTAGTGCAGCTCTGTGGAAATATCATCATCTTACCAAAGATGAGAGACCTACTATGTAGATAATGAAATAGATGTGCACTAAAATATAATGTAACAATAATGCGTAGTCAATATAATCCCACTGCTAAATTAGCCATGCAGTAATGCCTCTTGGCGTAAAAGGTGCTTTCAGGAAATTTAAAATCCCTCCCGCTCAAAAACTCTCCATGTCATCTCAAACATTGGTTCCAATTTACATCTTCTTACCCATTTAACACTTTAGATCGAATTTTCAGTAACACTTTTTTCAGAAGAAAAACTTTCAAGAACCATGATTGAGGGGTAAGATCGACAGCCACATTCCTTTTAAATAATAGGGGATAAATCTATTCTTAGACTGACCAGGCTAACTTAATTTAAAACGAACAGGCCGGTGGACATCTACAGTCGAAACTTTGTTCATTCACAATTGTATTGAAAGTTTAGAACATAAAGTGGCATGAACATAGAAAGGGAATGATGTAATAAGGCCACACATCATTATGCCAAGATGAAGGGAAAAGATACCAAAAAGGAGGCAGACAAAAACAGAAAATCGAAACAGTGCCAGACTAGTTATATTTCATCCAATATGACCAACCTGATACCTGTAAGGTAGGTACTAGCGAAACCTGTATTTTTAACTTAATGAAGACCATTAAGAAAAAAAGATCAAGTTTCTCGACGATCTCGTCATTTTCTGGCGTCTCCGATTCGGATGCAATCACATGACACGGCATTATCCGATGAATCTTTTTAAAAACCACTTTTGCCAAAATGTCCCAATCTGGAGGAGCTTTGTGAGCGGTATATGTTCCATACATGTTTATGAGGTGATAGAGGGCTTGATGATGTGGTCATCATCCATTCGCTTTATATTTTAAAGTGTGGGCCCTGCACTTTCTTCTAAAGGAAGGGCCTACTCTCGAGCATCTGAGCGTGCCGTTTTTCTTCTGCTGATTCTTTAATATCATCCCTTCTTTTGCTGTTGTCATTGTGAATTCTTCTGAGGATATGCTTACTCTAATCTTTGTACTTTCTGTGGCTAAAGCTTTAGTCTTGGCAACCAGAAACGATCGCTATAATTAACAATATATAGGTGAAAAAATTTAGTGATCCTCTCGCGTAATGAGGCCCATTTTTACTTGAAAGGATACTAACCTCCACAATGGATATTAGCGCTAAGAAAATACAAATTATGTGAGAGAAAAATTTATTCATTCGCTAAAAATTTATATGTGCTTCTATTGGACAAAAGTTTGTTTTCGGCCTATAGATTTAGATCAAAATACTATGTTACAACATTGCCAGAAAAGATCTTCCTAAGCTCTTAAGGTGGATGTTTAAGTGATAAACAGCTGTTTATATACGATATGAGTCCTTTTTTATTGGGGAATCCAGGTTTGGCACTTTATCAATGTGACACTGAGAGAACGATAGCTGGTTCCTAGGTCACCCAATCTACCAGAGCTTACGTGATTTCCCGATCTCCACTATTTTATGCAGTTTATTACATTCGAAACTAACATACCAAACAAATAGAAATTCGTGATAGAAAGCGGAGAATATCACACTAGTTTGGATGAAATTACAGTTGCAATGCGCTAATAGCAGTTTCATAATACAAAGTAAGGCTGACTTTAGTGAACAATCAAAAATGGGGTAATTAAATTTATATCCAAATAACTTTATATATCTTCGTATGCTATGTCTAAACTGTATTTAATTTCATTAAAAAACAAGAGACACCTTTAAATATATATGTCATGGTACAATGGATTTCCTTACCTATTAACTCATCAACACTAGATTATTTGCTTAGTGACCGCAAAGTTTAGTTATTCACCCTTGCGTAGAAGCTTTCAGGGATACCTACGGCCAAAAGTTTTCGGAATCTGAAATTTTTCTTATTATTTCCTTATAACTATGCATGTGTTAGACGTAAGTGTAGGTTTGCATGCATGGGTAGCTACATGAAGACATATTTGGCACTTTAATCATTCTGCTCCAAGTTAGATTGTAGTATTCATTAATCCGCAACGAAGATGATTTAATTTAATTCCCATTAGTTCATTTATGTGTATAATGTATATATTTAGAGCAATTCCATTCCAAATATATTTAATTATGTCCTGTACAAAATCGAACACAAATTGTTATGTCACGTGAGGTGATCATACCAACCAATTAAACCTTTTTAAAATCTCGGCGGCAGCCGCTATTTTGGGAAGAAAGTCTCAGCGTCAGTTTAACAGTTGCCTAAATTTATATATACCTACATTCCTAAGATCCTACATCTCTTAGCATATTCTATTTTAATTACTACAATCCTTCAATTTACATTAATACACTAAAAAAAATCTCCAATTTAATTTCCCATTAATACCATGTTGTATTTTATTTTCAAATTATCTTTTCAGCGATTTAATATTTTACATTATTATTTAATTATTTCACTATTCTTGTCTGTTTATTTCCCATTGAATAGTATATTCTTTACATATTAATTTTTCCTCTGTTTCAAATATATAGATCGTTATTCTCTTTATTTCTTCTATTAAATTTTACCTTAAATTTACCATCTAGCCATTCGTACGCACGAGTTCTCCATAAAAAGCTATCTTCCATCATTCTAATCTTAATAAATTACCTGAAATTTTTGGCGATAGCTAATTTAGCTATTTCAATTGCGACCCTGAGAAGCATGTGTCCAATACATCTGGAGAGCAAAATAAAATTAGAAGCTTCCCTATAATCTCCTTAGAAATATCTAAAATGGGGATGATATTGAACTGTATGAAATCCTGTTATCAACATGCATAATATTACAGTAAAATGTCTTCATCTAACACACAATATTTGAATAATTTGATATTTCATATGGACAGGATCTGGTAATGATATGATAATGGCGATGACACCTATCTATACCGTGAAGTATTAGAAGTCATACGTAAACTGTAAGAGTTAGGACTCAGGTATTGATAAATTGCTCAGAGGGTCAGTGGGTCACATTCTAGTGTTGCACACGTGTTGACCAGGATCCGAGAAATTGGTAACATCTAATATTGACCATGTTCTGAATTACCCATGATTAATAAGCCACATAGCGATGGGTTTGTGCTAAGCCTGAGTCTTTGGGATCGTAAGGAAACTCAAAGCCAGCTGGAACATGAATGTACAGAAGGTGGGTAAGTTAATGCATCCCTAAAGACACTCAGTCTCACACTGCATGCAAGGCTTCAAGTGTGATAAAACTCGCCGAAAGGCACTGATCAACCTTCAGCTGAAGGGACGGCGAGTAGCTTGGGGACAGGCTCAGTGCACCTAGACCATGCGTCAGTAGAGACGTGTTCTATCTTACGGTATGGAAACACCCCAGTTGTCTCTAAGCCAGAAAACGTTTGATAGTCCTCGTGCAGCCAGGGGATGAGTGGAATCGAAAGTGTATAGTGCCAGATGTAATTCAATGTGGCCCATTTGTAATTGTATGGTGGTGCATATCAAGTTCAGGGGTAGGTCGGTTCACTGTTTATAATGTGGTTGCAAGAGGTTGCCAGTTAGCTTCCAATGAGAAACTGAATGCGTACCTTGCAGACGAGTAGCCCAGTAAAAACCATTCAGATGTAGTTTCCAAGAGCTTCATATGCATATATGTTATATGTTGCTGATGTTCCATCGTTTTGCAAATTTTGTATTTTGTTAATTCTGGTTGATTCTTTGATGCATAAATAATACTACTATTTGTGCCTACTTATTTCGCTGTTATATTCTCATTAATATGCAATTAAAACTTAAAAACCCTTTATTTACATATATATGTATTTACCTAAAGTTTCTGACGTGACAAAAAACATTTGGTCGCACTCTATACGTTACTTGGATATTGTACTCCAGATTTCGTCGAGAGTCGGATATGGTAAACAAATTATTACATAGGAAAATAAAAAAATAGAATTACTCTAATTCTTTATCGTACCTAGGGATCTTTATCTTCTACTTAAAATTTGTCTCTGTATATGTTAATTTTTGAGCTCATAAATACTCCAGCAGGTCGAGAAAATACTCTCAATGAAATGACTCGAAGTTGGATTGAGTAATGTAAGATTCAAGACTCGGAAAAGCTATGAACTTGGGTTAATAAGACAATAAGAAGAAAGGGTCATCAGGTGTGAGACTCAGACGTTTGAGGCTGCCCAAACAAAGTATACGCAAGACATTTTATTGGATTGGTCTAGATGAGTTCTAAGATGAATGAGGAATATTAGTTCATCTCCGCCATCACAGTCACAATTCTCCCATAGAAACTTATGTTTACGTGCATCAACGTCACAATACGTTAGCTCGGTTGCGGGAGATGTTTATGGGAGGTGTCTTCTAAGATGAGCGGTGGTTTAGGTGCCTGAATACCGTTATGTTCTTCTCAATCACTAAACTGGACCTGTGGCAAAATAGATGAAGAAAGAGAACGTACGAATATATACATATTAACTGCATATCCGAGTAGCATAAAAGGGGAAAATACTCGTACGGCTGGTTGACTTAAACCAACTTTCGCTCGAAAACTCCTGTTATATCCTGTTACCCCTTTGTAAACGACTTTCAAAATTAATATTATTTGACCATTGTATCATATTATAAAATATGTCTGACGAGTTATATCTACTTCGAAAACTCCACATCTATTTCGCGGTCCACCAAAGGGTAAGCTAGAATTTAGTTTAAAAAATATAAAAGGTACAAATCATTATAAATTAAAATGACCACAAGGAAATACATAAAAAAACAGTTTATTTAAAGTTAAATAGTCTAAATTCTTTACAAAGATTGAACTACATTGGATTATAAACCAAGCCTACAAGAAGTTCTCTATACCCTGATGAAACCGGATTGGAATTCTAGCGTAGAGGCACGCTTTAGATCCCAGAGCCGCCCCTGAGATACTCGACAATTAGCAGGAAAGCTCTTCCTAAACCATAAAGAGTATGAAACACCACACGAGTGTCACACATAGAGCAAATCACAACTCCGCTATCGGTCTATTTCCATCTTCATATCGCAACATACCTACTCTCTCCTTTGTTCCGGCGACCTTCCGATGAAAGGGTTCTATCCACCATTGGGGCACTTAGATACCAGGGTGTTCAATGAGTTCCCGGCCTAAGATAAAAGAAGAGGAGAGAGGAGCTCGCCAAAGCAGGATCACGTTTATACATGTTTCAACACGTAATGCTCGGGCTGGCATCTTCCCAGCGCATTTTGTTCAGTTCAACGGTCACTTATTTGAGTGAAGATGCCCCCCTTCCGGCAAAATGAGTCAAGTTGAACAGTGAGCTGTGATAAAGTTTTTAGTGATTCAAGGGAAGATGCCACAAGAGATTAACTAATGAGAGTAGAAGACAGCACTACGGGACAGTGCCCTATCTCATACAACTGTCAAACGTTGTGCTGCTATCTTCAAGCAGGGCCGAGACTCGTGTGAGGATGACCTTCAGTCAATTTTAGTCACCAGAGAAGCTGTAGACCTGAATGAAGAATTTTCAAAACGTCTGTTCTGTGTCATGATTTTGATTCCTATTTTAATAACCAATATCTAATATATAATGAAATTACAAAATAATAAAAAATATAATATACATATACATAAAATAAAAAATAGCCTCTACAGGATTTGAACCACATACTCTGAAAAGGGCAATGTCTACTGAACAGGGATGTTTTGTAACTGTATAACTCAACTAGGAAACGCCTATAGCCGTAAAACATCAGGTAAATGGAACATGAAAGAAAGTTTCGAAGTGCAGGATGCTCAAGGCTATTTATACTAGCGAACCAGCCCTAGGCAAGAAAACCACACACCTAATGTTGCATGGACGCAACAAACGTAATGTACGATGTGTCCAGTGTTAAAATAATCCAACCGACTCCAAGTTCATTCATCAATGATTCAGAAAAAAATGATAATAACTTAAAGATTGTTGTACAACTTTCTTAACATCTGCAAATAATTGTAAATTTAAAGAATTTTATATAACATATTCAGATTATAGTTTATAAATGTTACATGCCCTGTTTTCCATGAAGCAATGAAACTTGTAGAAAGAGTTCGTCTTTCAACCTCTACAAATTCACTTCATGATGCAATAGGTGGAACGAAAGGTCACATCCTATTGCAAAGAATGTGATGGAATGACAGATGTATATTTTGTCAAACTGCTCAATATTGTTAATTATACATTTTGAAAATTGTTGTCATGTTTTGCGTTGTGTTCTACTATTGAGAGAGGTCTGTAGTGATTGTGTGCACCTTCAGCCTTGTATTTTAATCGAGTCATGTTACTATTTGATGCCAAGGTGGTTCAAATCACGGTAAATGGTGGAGGTATGATGTGCGTAGCTTACAGGCGTTTCCGTTTTTTCACCACTTCTAATACACATACCTATCAGGTGATAAAGCCGGCCCAATTCTTTGTGGAATTAAATACCTGGAAAATTTCATTCGGGCTGTCAAAGTAGATCAAAGTTGATAACCTTGGTCAATTATTTATAAATGATCATATTCTAGATGTTTTTCACCCCCTGGGGATTTTTCTTATATGTTTTAGAGATAAAGTGACGGTAGTATTTTTCTTCCATGCATTTTTTTTCGAAATACGATTATCCTTTCTACAAACAGAGGTGATATTGGAATGTTTTGAAGAAGCGCAACCTCAATGCTTAACCTCACTCCACCTTTATGTCGTGGGGGATAGGGAGGAACTTCACGTCAACTCTCTTCCAGGTGTAAGTATGCTGATTTCCGACGAAGGAAAACGAGTTTCCTCCTGTCTTTAAGTGCAGAGACTTATTCCTTTCAAAATAGGCTCTCTCTGTCGACACTCTACCGGGTGCAACTATGAGAATCTCAGCTCATTCGATTTCTCCCAAAAGAAGCACCTTAAATTGAGTGAAGAGAAACTAAAGTAGATCATGGGCAGAACACTGCATTTTAGTCTGCCCCCCTAACATTATCTCGGTTCCTCGAATCTTTCAAAATCAAGTCAAGTGTCACGGCCTCAAGAGATTTAGATCTAAATTAGTTATCCTTACTGAGAATGGCCCCTTCGTGGCCATTGATAGCAGCGAGTGTAAAATGTACACAAAGAGGTGCCTGAAGTAGGATCGTGTCTTCTAAAGTGCATACTCCCCAGACAGTCGAGTTATGCTATGTAGAGGAAGTACGTCCGTGTCTACTTCCAGTAAATGGTAGGCTCCTCTTGTGAGGATACGGGTAACGAACATAGATAGGTACCGAAGAGCTCTCCTTCTTTTCAACAGGAGATCCAGACACACTGGATCTATTTTATTTTAGAGATGGCCCGTGAAGAGAAAGGCTATTATGTTCTGAGTGAAGCCTCTTCTCTAATGGGAGGAAGGATGATGCAAACCCAGTAATCCTACTCCAATTAAAAAATGAAGAGCAAAAAGACTTGAACTGATATTTGTAAGAGTGTCTCCAGGGATGAATGGGTCCTTCGCCAACTCGTCTGTAGATCAGGCTGAGGGTGGTCCATCCACATCTTATGACACCTGATCGAGAGATTATTCGTGGTATTCAATCAGGGAGGTTCCGAAGAGATAGAGGAAGGAAGGATTATTTTCTTGAGTTACCCTGACGTTGTTTGTCGCTTTCATTGTGGTCAGTTTACATAAGTCAATGTGAGCTTACTGGTATCGCTACTTCATGAAGATATTCGTGCTGTTACTGCAAGGATATAAATACCGCCACCGATTCGGCAAGATAAACAAATTATTTCTAGTTGGTAAGTCAGATCTCTTCATATATGTTGATAACCTGCTAAGGCGGCACACATACAAATGTGTAGTGCATAGGCAAGAATTTGATTTGCTGTCCGATATATCCTTGTTTTTAAAAACACTGCAAATCGTATGTGTTTGAAAAGGTTATCCTGTTTATAGGGTTGCACACCGAGTCTCCGTAATGAATGAAAGATTTCTTGTTATGGTAGCCTCGGATTGACAACTTATATGCCTCAAATGAAAAAACATTCTTTTACTGGCAAGTCCATTCTTACCAGCATAGTAGCTACCGCAACCATTCGGAACAAACTTGCAGTGTTTCACTCTAACGGATGCCACCCTGTTACGGCCGATAAGGAAAATCGAACACACCCAGCTCTGACTAAAACTAGTGCCCTGTCTTTCTTAGCGCGACTGTTTCGCAATAAGTGACTCGTTTGCTTTCTTCGACAGACGTAGTTCCCAGATGAGGTAAAACTCCATAATAAAGGCTTGTAAACATCGCATAATTTGTTCGGGTTGTTCTCGAAAAGAACATAGCGATAGATTCAGGGCACCTAGATAAGACGGAATGGCCGCTTCTGAACGTTATGGCCCTCCAAATGATGAGAAAGTCCCTACCCGCTAGGCAAAAAATTTTAACGCAGAATGAACGTAGGTCCCCTGCACCGATAAATCTTTCCTCCATTGAGTCTTCAAAGACAGTTCTGCTTCAGCGCATTCTGAGACACATAGGCCTCAAACCTTTACGGCTTACCAGTATACTTCGACTTCTGTGAGAGTCTTATCTTTGGAAAGGACTTGAGGAGAAAGGTTTTTAAACACTTATACCCATAGCACTTTCTTTGAATGTGATTTTCGAGGATTCAGGAAAATTTGTGAGGAACTCTTGAAATGGGAAACCTCTAAGAACGACCTTCTTTATGAACGATATAGTGTCAAAAAAACCGTATAGATAAGCTTCTGAGGCGCATGAACCTTCAAGAAGTTTAGAAAACTCTCGTTAACCTGAAACATGAATGGCAGAGAACGGCCATAATGAATCCAGAAGAACAGCCCGTTGCAGATTACTTGCACAGAACTTGAACTCATTTAAAGCAAACCAGAAGCAGCTTATCAACCTTAAGCAGAAGCGACATCATCTGACATGGCCAGGTAATTACCGCAAATTGACCGGCTTTATTGGGAACGTGCTTTTTTATATTCCGATAAGTTCACGTTTCAGTTGTTCTCTACTCCTAATAACGTTAAAATCATTGGGAGGCCAGGGAAGTAGTGGATTCGAGAGTGAATTTGGCCAAGAGTAAATCATGCTGGCCTCTCTGCAATGGTATAAAGCAGCACGTCAGGTTTGTAAGTGGGTTGTCGCCCCCGTTTATCTTGAACCATAAGTTTAGAGATGTACCGAGCTCTCCTGATAGAATACATGCTGTCCTCAGCTCGGGACCTTTCAACAAATGTACGTAATTTTCCAGCAAGACAATGCTTCATTACACAAGTTTGCGTACACTATACAGTGATTTCAGAACAACAATATCACAGTCTTCACATAAGAATCCAATAGTAAACCTCCTGTCTGACAGGAAAAAGGCCGTACGACGTCGTCAACCAGCCTCCACTATGTAACTGAAGGCAGTCCTTAACGAGAAGTGGGCCTGCTCCCCATTTCAGGAGTGGCAGTCTCGTGGAGAGCATTCCTCAAAGAATAAATGCTCTTATCACTGCCTATTCCTTCCTCCTTATTTCACCGTTATTTTAATATTGAAATTAAAATCAAAACTTTACAAGTCATAATTCATCTACTGTAATTTCTTAAAATTTCTAAGATGTGCGAAAAGTTTTGGATGCGCCTCCATCTCGAAAGATAAGAGTATTTATAAAGAGTGCTGTAAAAGCTAAGAACTCCCACAATAAATTCAGAAATCTAAGAGCTTTCCTAATAAGTGCTGCAAAAGAGAAGCTCTCCACAAAATTAGTCGGAAAGATAAGTGGTTATCTATAATAAATACTCCGAAAGATAAATACGTCAAAAGAAGTAAAAACGATAAGTTATCCAAATATAATATCCCGTAAACTTATCCAGGAAAATAAGTGCTCAGAACTCTAAAGTAACTTAAAGATGTACTTCATAAGTATTCCAAAATATACGTCCATTCAAAAGTTCTCCGAAAGATAGGTGTTATCATAATATTTGCTCTGAAAGCTAAACACATTAAAAATTAATCTGATGGTACATAATTTCGTAATAGGTATTAAAAAGTGTAAGTTCACCAAAACGTTACCCGAAGTACGTGTTTTCATAATAAGTACTGGGAAAGATTACTCTACTCTAAATGTACTTTAATAAAAAGTGTTCAGAAAGATGAAGTCTTCAAACGTACTCCAAAATATCACTTGTTTCATTTATAACACCTGTTTGTGTTTAAAAATAAATTTTGTTGTTTCGCGTTTTTAAACTTATTCTATATAAATTTACCGAGCCAAACACGGAAATGATAATAGTTTTCATTTCTCAATTCCATTCCTCCTTCTATGAAAGATATGGTTAATACTCCTTATTATTTCTCACCGTACTTCATTTTTCGTAAATCATATATCGGCATCTAGATACAAGAAGCTACAACTAGACGAGAAGCTACAAGCTCTAAACTCAAATTTTAATGGAATCTTTTATAATGAAAACATATACATATAATGGACTATTAATAGAAAGAAAACACAGATTACGTTTTCTCTTATATGTGGCTCCAGGTCCATCCCTTTTTAAACACCAGCAACCTTGATAACTTTCTTCCATCATCCAGATATCCATTTGGAACCTTGTCCTTTGTTTCTTACTGTAATCCCCACAATTTGCCGGAAATAATCAAAGAGAAAGCTTTGAAAACTACTCAGATTTCCATTGGGATGAATGTCGCTTCGTCCGACGTCATAGTTTCAAGCACAACTTTGCTCCTCTGATATGAGGCGAAATATTTAAATGAAACCAATAACATAAATTAACAAATGCATCTGTGTCATTTTTACAGAACAATGATTTCTACTCTATTATCACATTATAGATATGAAAGTAACTCAGTGAATGAAAATTGCAAAAGCATAAAATTTAGTGTAGTTTTTATAGTATATTACTGCTATCTCTGCAGTAACACACAATATCAATATTACAGTAGCTTCTTTGCTGCTCTGTCGTCAGTAAAATATAAATCTTAGGGTTAATAGTAATTATGTTAAGTAATAAAAATGGCTCTCATTTGGGAAAATTCACGTTTTGAGAATTTATTAATTTGTATTAAACAATTAGAGATTATTTGATGTGTATGGAACGTAAATCACGAGTAAAATTTTATATAACTTGACAAAGTCCGTAAATATCCACGCTGAAACTAACCAATTTATCTGGTAATTTGTCTTTGAAAGTTATTTTTTATTTGGCTTTATGTTGAAACGGTTGTTCTCAAATGTTTGCCTTCTATGAGGATGTTTATATGTTGGTTTATCCTCTCTAAACTTTTTATGATTCTGATGAGAAAATAAAAATTAGAAAAATGCTGACAAATTAAAATATATGCACTAACTTTCTCGGCATCTATTATAGGTGTTTCCTATTATGCAATTACAGCATTCTTTTTAAAATATGTCTAGTTTTAGTATATTACTCTTAGATACCATAATATAAAAAGCAAGAAAAAATCATGCGCAAATCTTGTTCACTTGAAACTAATGACCCCCCACAAAATTTAAAATTTTTAAATTCATTGCTTAAATTGATTTTCTTTATGGATTATTCACTGATTTTTTGATCAATTTATTTGTTTTCATAGTTGCTGGAATTCATATCATCTTATTTAGTCTTTGCCTTTTGACAGCGTTATTCCATAGTTTTGATAAATAATTTGATCAACTGTCTCTAATAAAAGACGTCAAAGAATATTTTAATGGTTCTTTTGTTTTTAGTAACATTTAGGTTTCTATAGCTTACTTATGTTTAATATCGCGGAGATAGTACGAAATTTTACCTTGGTTACTCGGGTCTTCTTCCCCAATTTGTAAACAAGACCTTCTCTTCGGGGCAACAAACAAGACCAAAACACTAATATATCTAGAAGTACGTTTTGGCAGTTAAATTTTGCAGTTCTCCTCTCAACGAGCGATTCTCGCTTGAACGTTAATATGTTAAATGCGATATCCGGATTTTCAAAATTACTCCCTCACAGAGAGAGGTTATTGCCTTTACTCATCAAAGGCAACTAAATATTCTTATTACTGACATTTAAAAGATAATAGAAACATGAATATGATTTTACCGTAATCAAAGATTTATTTAGTAAATAAGTACAGGCTTTCCCAAATGGCAACTAAATATTCTTATTTCTGGCATTTAAAAGATAATAGAAACATGAATATGATTTTACCGTAATCAAAGCTACTTTATTAAATAAATACAAGGTTTTCCAAATGTCACCTAGAAATGTAAAAATGAAAAAGATGGTTACTAGTCTTTATTCTTTTAGGTAAAAGAAAAAAATGTAAAAGAAACATTGTACTTTTTCAGTTATTTTTAATATAGAATATCATTGCATGTATATATTAATTAATATTCATGTATTCATTTTTAGACGCTTGAAAGAATTGGATGGATGTAATTTTAGCCGAAAAATTAATTACTTATATATAGTTTTCTGGGAACAATTTATTTGGCTAAAAGGACAATTTCAGTGTACTGACCGTTTTGAAGGCTACTTTGATTGTAACTCAGCTGCTAAGAGAGACAGAAAAAGATCTTCAACTATTTCCTGTCGGCCAGAGCTCGCACCCAACGTCTAAAGTTACATTGCAGGCTGCAACAGCTAAGAATCTGCCATTGGTGATTTATGGATCTTGTACATATATTAAGCCAAAAAATGAGGTCTAGGTGTTAAAAGTTATGTAAATTTATTGACAACTACTCATTGAGTAGTTGGAAGAATATTTTGAGTTTCTGGGGCAGTATGCTGCGGAATGCGATCATAAGTCTTTCATTGCCTAATAACAAATTAAGAATCAACATTGCATGCCTTCTTCTGCAGCTTATACTTAAATGAAATATTTCAGTGTGTTTTAGAAAATAGACTTGAAACTTCAAATTCCATTTAAATCAAACTAGTACATTAAGCAAGCACACAAAAGGAACGGGACGTTAATAAGTATCTGATGCAGTTCTTTGTAGGTAGAACTGGATGCTAATTTCTACAAATAGACTGCGGGTTAATTGTAAAGAGCGGTGGAGGTTCGTTTCTTCTCTCCAAATCATAGAACATGTTGGGTACATTCTCCCTGCACCTTCTAATAGTGTATGAGTTTTTTTTCCCAAACGAGACGCAATGGCTTCCAAGCAGGTCGATGAGCAATTTATGTCCAATGGGAATTATCCTTTCTTTATTTGGATTTCCATACGGACTATAGTCCGAGATGGACTATAGGCACAAATTAAGGGAAGAGATCGTTAGGAAATAGTTCGAGGTTGATGAACGATTACCATGGCAGTTATCATTTGCCCATTCTATTATCTTTTACTGGGTTATTGAAGCTGAAAAGGTTATTTTGGTATTGCTTAGAATTAAAAAATTATCATGCATTCTTGGAATTAACAACTTTTTTTTCTCAGTTGAGAAGTTTAGTTTGGTTGATTAGGCCATAAAGTTTTTTGGCACCGTCATCGTTGTGGAACTTACTTCAACTTCGAACGCCTCGCCATTTTTGACGCTGCCAACTTCTTTGATGGCCAGCATAGTGTAAGATAGCCCCCGGAGAAGAGCATTGTGTCTATTACAGCTATAGGAACCGCCAGAACTGTGTAACTCTTGGTCCATTTAAGTCGAGCAAGGGATGGATTCCATTTGATTTCAAGACAAGCTCGCTGATTTTCATGGCAAGAATACGTGTCTTCATAGAATATAAAGGCTTCTCGCATAAATATGGAAGCGTACTAAAAATAATTTGGCTAAGTGTGTTAATATACCCGCTCCTTGGATTGTTTGGTTTAACAGGGTTAACTCGAAAAAAGTTAGTATTGTGGGACCTTGTCTCCTCCCGATCCCATCAACCTTAAGGGAAGAGAAGGTGGCGGTGGTAACTCTCACCAATAACTCTCTTAAATTAAACCTCTGTAAAGTCTTGAACTATATTTTTATTGTTCTCTCGCCTATTATAAAGAACACCTTTATTTAAGCTCACCAAGAAAACAGAATTGAAAGCCTTGTGCGTTTGGCACGACTAATGTGACCCTCCTCCCTCCTTGTGTTTATTGAACTGAATACTCATATGCAACCATTCTTTGACGGATAATGATGTACTGCCTAGGTCAGGTTTGCTTTGCTACCATGTTGCCTGCCAGGCAAAAATAAATTCTCGGATCCTACATCTAGGGCTGTCTAATAAAATAATTATATTCAGATACTGATCATTCAGTCGAGCACTAGTAAAGATTGAGTGAGGAGTTTTAAGTTTTTCTTCCCCGAGACAGTCTCATCATCATGGGGATATTGACTGCTGAACAATTTAAGTGTGGGTAACTTTGGCACTGCTCCAACATACGAGGGGTGGTCAATAAGTTTTGCAATTCGGATATAAGGAAACGAGATATAAGGAAAAGTGTTTATTATTTTGCAATATAACTACCCGCGACTTCAATGCACTTGCACCACTTGTCCCTGAGGCTAAATTCCCGATAACCAGAAATATCCCGACTGCTGTTTAATCCACTCCTTGACGGCCAGCTGGACATCTTCATCGTCCTCAAACCGGGCGTAATAAAAAGTAGTCGCTAGGGGCCAGATCTGGAGCGTAGGGGAGGATAGTTGAGCTCCTCGAATCCGCACTCGCGTAGGGCAGTTTGTGCAACTCTGGCCTTGGGCACAGGGGCATTGTTGTGGAGGAGCATGACACCGCGTGTCAAGATGCCGCGCTGCTTCTGACGGATGCGCTTCTTCAACCCAGCCAGTTTCTCGGCGTAATATTGGCCTTTCATGATCCTTCCACTGGGCGCATAGTCCACCATCAACACTCCCTCAGAATCCCAGAAGATAGTGGCCATGATCTTCACGGCTGAGGGTTGGGTCCGGAACTTGATGGGGATCGGAGAGCCCCTGTGCTTCCAGGCCATGCTTTCGAGCTTGATCTCGGGATCCCAGTGATGGACCCACGTTTCATCACCTGTCACTATGCATGACTCAAATCCCGCCGGGTGTTAGTTGTACAGGAGCAGCAGCTTTTCCGAACTTTGACGACGTTAAAGGCGATCATGGGGCGTGAGGTTTCTAGGGACCCAACGGACAGAGACCTTGGTCATGTCCAAATTGTCGTGGATGATGTTCATAACACTTCCCTGCGATATTCCAAGTTCTCGCTCGTCACGCCTGACGGGCGTCCTGGACGGAGGTCATTGTCAAGGAACTCACGACTATGGCGGAACTCCCTATTCCAGCGAGCAATTGTTGCATAGGAAGGGGCGGTGTCGGTGTACACTGCAACCATGCGTTTATGGATCTTTTTTGCATTCTTGCCTTCCTTGGTCAAATATTTGATCACTGCGCGGTGCTCAACCTTCTCCATTATTGAAAAATTTGTGGCTGACGATCTGCGATCAGCTACTGCTTCTTAAATAGATAAGGTAGGAGCGTGCAGCTGCAGGTCATGACTTGTCATAACTTGTACTAACACCGCCACAAACAGCCATCCCTCTTCCTCTGTTTTGCCCTACTGATTTGCAAAACCTATTGACTGCCCCTCGTACAGCATCATTAATGCCGTTTGGGAGGTAACTGGTGAAAGGTTCGAAAGGCTTACTAGAGAGACCTGAGGAGAGTGGGGCTGGATGTGGAATTTAGCTCACTGCCTTTGATTTTTTATTGTTATTGACAAAATATGTACTAATGTTTGAGTGACATCAGTTAATTTTTATTTATTTTTCTGTTTAGGTTTTTAAAACCGGGGAAACACTGAATAAAAGAAAGGCCGCTTCCCACCGTGGTCCCGCAGGAAAGAGACGAGAATGACCACGCTATTACTCTTTTCGATAGAGTTGCTCACTTTCCAACCTATAACCAATAAATTTGTACACGTTGTTCTATACAGTTCTTGGCAGACGTCTCCAAATGGCTCCTTATCTAGTGCAGGGTCGTCAATCCTGAGCTATTTCTGAAACTTTTCACCAATTTTATCTTTATGACACTTTTCATTAAATAAGGAGCTTCCATTTTTACATCTTCTTTTATGTATATATCCCTAAGTTGTTTCTTCTTAAGAGCACTTTTACAAGACCCAGAAGGAAGAGATCTTAGAGTTCAGGCATTCAGCATTCCGCTCATAGAGACTCTGAGTATAGCCCTGCCGGAGAGAGAGAAGTTTAATCCACCTCAGAACCAAACGTCTACTCGAGGCGCCTGGGAATGATGCACCTACACGGCCAGACAGATCCAAGGGAAATCGCAAGAACGCATGATCCGTTTGGGTTCCATTTCTTTTCCGTCTCATCACCTGATCGGCGCTAAACCTGCGGTGCCGGGGACCTTCGCACGAGACTGTGATACCCGCCGAGAATATCTTCCCCGCACTTGGAGCGCCAAGTCTAATGAGATGCCCGTACCCTTTTTGGAGTCCTCTGGCTACCCGCTTCCACCGAGGTAGTATAAATAATTCGAAAAAAGCTTGAAGAATTAGTGTCATAGAGCCTGGTCTTGCTTAGCAGCCAGATACAGTCTCGTACGCCCTGCCCGCCTTCAAACAGCTTGTAAGTAAGATCGAGATGCGTCACCTCTCTACCAGGCCTCGCTCGTACCTAAGGCCAGAGTTCCCGCCCGACAGACGAGATATTCGGACAGTCATTTATCACTCGAGTATTGTGTTTGTTCTCACATGGAGTTCTCCCTCGTTGATTTCTCAGCGAGGTTAAAGAAGAAGGAATTTTGCAAGTGGAACTTTGCAGCACCCACCGTACTCTTCGTATCCAAAGCCTCTAGTCAATTTAGCTTTGCGTTAGTCGCTCCGTCATTTGCACTTTCCCTTCCCCCTTTTCATAAAAGCAAATCCTTTATCGCACTCTCGTCCCCGTCGAGTCATTTGTACCCCTCTCCCCGTTTAGTACCCTGGGTCTTATTTCATTTATTGTCATTTATTTACATTTGCTAGTAATATTTTCTTTGTATATAGTAAAGATATTTTTCTAAAATCAGTTTCTCTATTTCCAGAACCTTTAAAAATTGATTATTTAGGCCAATCGCACTCAATTTTGATTATTTAACCCTCGCACTGGTGTCTAAATCCCAATTTCTAGCGTGCTTTCTTCCTGAGTCACCTTACTACAAGCCCCCAAAATCATAGAAGCCCGATCTTCCGCCTGTTCCCGTTTGGTGCCTGTGTGACGGCTCAAGTATATCACATAACACAACAATAGTGAGGTACTTAGCGGGCCCCGATTCTAGCCTTGGACGGGTTCCTCTGCGTAACAATGAAGATATCAATACGGACGCCCCTCCTCATCCATCGAGATTAGCTGAGTATCCTGTCAACGCACCTAAGTCAACCCTTTTTATGAGGCGGAGGGCTGGTTGGAGTTATATCAAGAGCTGGAAGGAAACCATCGGTCGCCAATTACAATTTTGGGCAGGGTCCTTCTAAGTGCAATAGTGACATCCTAAAAATAAAAAGTAAAAATGTATTTTCCTCTTTTTGGCTGGTTACGGCTGGGTATGGCTCCTTTCTCACTTAGGAAGGGGAGCCTGCCGAGGCAGGTTTGTTCTCTCGCGGAGCGCCCTAGTGATTAGATGGAGAGAAAGGGATTACATTCCACACATAACTACTATAAAGTGACATTAAAAAGAAACGAGAGCATCAAAAACTTCAGGGTCGCTCGTTAGGAAGTTTCCTGGCGTTTTTTATAGTCCTGCAAATTCAAATGGTTCTTAGTCATTTGTGTGATTGTTAGAACACGAGTGCATGGACGACACACGTTCTTTTAGCAAAAGGGATTAGCTAGGATCTTTGGTAGGGAACTATGGTTCTCAATTGTTTAAAAGGGACAATTATTCTTAATGTAGTTAATCCTGACCAAATATAAAAACTGAGTGGTGCCGGATACTCAATTTAACACTTATTCAAGCGACTCCACACCATGCTGTATTCTTTGAAAATGGATATTTTATACAAGGAGACTAAGAAACTACTGCATTGTTAAAATTCCTACGTAATCATTTACAAAAGAATTTCACAATATTTAAAATTTGTAGATTATATATATATATACGCCATTGGCCATAAATCCTGACACTTCACCAAATTTTCTATAAAACTATAATAAACATAAAATACTTTCGACATCACTCATTGCATTCTCAAGTTGTACTGACTCCAACATTTTCCTTACTTGCGGTCCAGTTAATAGAACACTAAAAGCTTTGGCCTCTAATAGCTTTGGAAACAGTAGACGAATCTCTTGAAATGTTCTCCACCATAATCTAATGCCTTTAAAAACTGTTTGACCAAACTAAAGCTTTATATGAAGTGGAGGTGGCAAAACTTTGACAGGCTCTACATTTTAACTTAGTATAGTTTACCTTCTTGAAAAGATTTTTCCATTGTCATATTATTCCTTCAGGTAGGACTTGATTGTGATTCCGATTATGTAATAAAACAGCTTTGAGGCTTTTTGTAGTACTATATGAAAAGTCGCCATTATTCAGGCTTGTGATCAATTCCAATAGCTGTAAACAAGCCATTAATATGTTGTAACAGCAGAGATACTCCCCTATATCAAAGTATGTAACGAATTCATCATGGTGATTCCTGTATACTGTTGATCTGCAGTCTTGCCCCTAGATATTCCATTCATTAAGTCTGGATGCCTCAAGCTATCCTCTTGACTTTGTGAGACCCAAGGCCCTGATGAGATCATCCAGTTCACGTTGATTTGGAAAGTGTGGACGGGTAATCATTCTTGGCTCAAACGTTTCATCCATTTCTTCATTGTCACAACCTTCCGACTCTCCATAATACCATCTACCTGAAAAAAAAAGATATAAAAAGAGATGCATTTAATAGCTGGAGTATAAATATGGATTGCATGTGTAATAACATTACAAGAAACCTTAGCTAGATGTCTTCAATATTTCAGTATTGATTCTGTTACAAAGAATATAGCTTAAAATTTGATAGGAGTTACTTACACTTTATGGCAGCTGTAGAACCAATAAGGTGTCATCATGTGGTACAGGTGCAATACAGGATAAAATGTTGGTGTTTCAAGGTATTTACTTCCCTTAATTAACTTTTCTGTACTTTGATATGTCAATCATGCAAATAAAGCAATCATTGTGATGACCTTTTGGCCCTCGTCAAACTCTCGGCACAGCAAATGGCATTGCTTTTCTTGCATCTCTCAGCTATGCATCTAAATTTGATCGACAACTTCCACATATCACATGGGGGCCCATGGTTTATCTTGGTGACCCATACTCATTCCAATGTAGTCAATAATTAATCTAGGACTTTGCACTTTTCCTAATTTTATGTGATACATTCTTAGGTCCAACATAGAAACCACACACAAAACAGAACGAATCCGGTAAATTTACTGCATCCTCTTGTAGCCATAAACAAGAAAGTCAATATTTATCATATAAACCTAAAAAATAATATAAATAAAATAGCGACCAATGTAAGTCTGCTTCACCTGTACCCCATACATTTCTTTATAATAGCATAATTTGGTATATCTTTCAAAGGGTCGATGGTAGAGAAAGAGTAATGACATATTTGGAATCAGCGAAAATTTATTATTAAAATACTCAAAAAATAAGAAAAACCAAAATTTTGTGAATTTTGATGCCTAGGGTAATTCACGAAAGTGAACTCTTATGGAAACTACCGTCTTACTTGTCCCAATATTGCTTAGCAGCTAAACAGCGATGACAAAACTAACTTCTTCACAATGTTGAAGTGGAGGCATAGAGAAGCTGAGCCTTTCGTTGGAGTAACATGAGGTTCGATAAGTGGTGTTGGAGTGGCCCATTATTATTTAGAACGTATAATGAAGCCTGGTTACGGTAATGTGAGGTTTAGGGGCTCTATTTGCTGTCAAGTCCATGGGATAATTTTGTAAAATATCAAATAAATTGGACTGGTATGGATATCATTCAGGTTTGCATCGACATTCTCTCCAATCTGGAAGACGTTGGATCGGTTAAAATTTTATTTAACAGCAAGAAAATTATACAAAGGAGACGATCATATTCATAATTTTTATTTCAGATTCATCGTTTTGGATGAATCCCGCTAATAGCTTTTGAATTCAAACATCCCATCTAGATATATTTTAGGGGAAACAAATGATAATTTTACATATTAAGCGCACCTTAGGTATATATTTATTAACATAAAACCATAATTACAATATACGGTTAATGGACATAATGAATTATTTGACCACTTGAGCGCCATTTCTACGGATGGCTTCAAACCCCTATCATGCATGCAATCCGGCAATATCTTAATAGTAGCAGGTGGGTCTGCCTATGTTGCAGCTTTAGGTGTCACCAATAGAAATTTTTCAGGAGAAAATTGAAGTCCATTGGCATAAATATCTAAATTTAATGATGGTACAATAAATTTTCAATTGGGTTGAGATCTGTGTTTTCTATTCAATAAAAGATTGATATTTCCCACTTAAACTTTAGAATTTAATGACATTCCAAAGATCCTACCTTCTTTTGTATTCTTGAATCACTGTTCATAAAGCAATTAAACCCCGGGCTCAATATTGATTCAACTGCGTTCCCCTCCTAATCGCATAAATTTCTTAAAAAACAGTTTACGACCTATCGATCCTATGACCTCACATACAAAAATCTCTGCTTCGGGTCTCCATTATTTGTGCTTAAGCAATCAATAATTTAAAAGATCCCTTACATAACCTAATTAATTAATGGTTTGGTTTGATTGTTTTATCAGTGTAAAACCGTCCATATTTTACATTATCAAATTTCACTGTCGTTTATTTCGAAGAGAATCATAATTTCTTGTTACCATAGCTATTATGTTCTACCTCTATCTATTTTATAGAACCAGATGATGGGTAATGTACCCGAAACGTCATTATAATTAAATGAGGACTGTTACCTGTCTCTTCTCGGTTTCATACTTGACTTTAAAATAAGACTCCTTAGAAGCAAACTGATTATATATGTATATATATATATATATATATATATATATATATATATATATATATATATATATATATATATATATATATATATATATATATATATATATTATATGTGTGTGTGTGTGTGTAATTGAAATAACTCAACAGAGAGTTATGGTCTATGATAGTGAAAGTTTACCATACCCTCTTCAGTCGTAGACTTCATACGAAAACTTGTCTGTTAAATAAATTTTATTATTAAAAAGGAGCTAATGGGTGTTTTTTCCATAGTTTGTTTATCCTTTTTCTTAAATATTGACATATTGTGCTCATTTTCAAATGCATTGGAATCACTATTTCATCCAAACTCTGAAGCAAACCCTTGTGAACCAGTTGACCTTACCTGGTTAAAATATTGGATTGGGGCAGGTTTTCAAAGATATTTCCAATAAAAACTTCATTATACTTAATGCAAAAAGTGGAAAGCAAAATCCTAGTTCTTCTAAGTAATAAACTAATTCAGGCCTATAGAGATTTCTCCTTCATAGATGAAATCAGTCCTTTGGGAATAAATAAACAGGAGAATTTTTCTTTGACTATAAAGATATCCCAAAATTCGGTGAATATCTGAAATGTAAATCGCTGTTCTTAAATCTTGCGTTTGACTTCTTTCATAAGTCAAAGAATCGCAAATTTTCACCCTTGATTTTATGCATGATGATCTCACTCTATTTTGAAAACTTTCCCAAAACAAGATCAGTGTTATTACGAAGTCGAAAAAAGATTTTGGTGTAGTTTCTAAGGATTGAGAAGATAATAATTGTAGAAAGAAGTCAACACTTATTGCCCTAAATCTTCCTGTGTTATAGACAAACCGTTCGATAGTTGTATTTAGAGACTTGAAAAATAAGTGAATAGTCTTCTATCCTATCGCATAACTTCAAAGCAATGCAATTAATTCTTTAGAGTATGACTCCATCTAAATAAGTGCTTCAAGACTAAGAAAGTTCTATGGTTTTACGAAGACACATAAATCTGATGTAACTTTAAGTTCTACTTTGACCAAAGCTCGAGGAGAATTTCGCTGGAAATGACGGCCGAATTGTTAAGGTCTTTCTTAGCTCGAACCCGTGAGACGAGTAGTAATGTCTAAATGATCACATTTTGGTTATTCTGATCCTATGGAGACATTATTATATACCTTTTATGGTATTGAGACGTCATATTATCTACTTCCCATGCATATTTCGTTTTTTATAATATTACTATTGTTACAAGAGAAGAAACAAGGTCTGCTGACTATAAATTCACGGGCTCTCACTTATTCTGATTTCTTACATCACGACCTACAAACCTTACAATAATTTCTGCACTAACATTGGGAGGACCTTGGCAATTCTATCATTTGCAAGGAAATGTAAAATAACATAAAGGTTTCAAATTCTGTTATAATCGGCCGAATAGTTATGATATTATTGCCAAAACAAAACATTTCAAGGGCTAACCTTGGGAGGACTTTGGTAATTATATAATTTGAGAAAGAATGTAATACAAGATAAGGGTTTAATACTTTGTTAGAATGTGCCAAATAGTTATGATATTATTGCCAAATCAAAATAATTCCACGGCTAACCTTGCGACGATTTTGGAAATTATATCATTCGAAAGAGAATGTAAAATAACATAAAGATTTTAAATTTTGTTATAATCAGCTGAATAGTTATGATATTAATGCCAAATCAAAATAATTACCGGGCTAACCTTGCGACGACTTTGGCAATTATATCATTCGAAGGAAAATGTAAAACAAAATAAGGGTTTTAAATTTCGTTATAATCAGCCGAATATCACAATGTTATTAGAAAAACAAATAAAGCATAACTGGGACCAAGCGACCGACATAGTGAGATGTAGACTCGCACGCGCCTAAAAATTGGTCGACCGCAGGAGCAAGAACATAGGCCCCAAAGCATCGATTCCCTTTTGATAGGTTCCGGTGATGACAAAGTCACACGTTGCACCGCTTCGACCGGTGGAGGGACACTCCCTTCAACATCCCTATGCTACAAAAGTGCTTCTCCTCTGTCCTCATTGGAGACTCCCACAGGGAGATCCACCTCAAAAGAGGAGGTGACTTCCTCTGTGATTTCTCAGGGACATCTTCAACCCTTTTGCACAAGAGAGGACATTCAGTTCTTTCCTATATATACAGATGCACTCGTTTTCCCGTCATCTCCTTCCTTCGAGCCACCCAAGAACTCCTCAATCTCTGCATCAACGGTGGTTCGCCCTTTGCTATCACAGGTAACTGCGATAGCGTTAAGCGCAGAATCCACCGTTCGCGCTATTAGCAGCTCAATATGGCCAAGGCTGTACGAGGACCAAGGTATAGCATGGCCCACCATGCCCTGCCCTCTACTCTCCTGCACAAATGCGTTATAAGTTTGTAGGGCCTGGGGCGTAGGCCCCTTCTATTTCTCAATGGAGGTCGGTTTTTTGACCCACGGTACTAAAAAATAAAAGACTGAAGAGCCCTCGATAGGTATCACTGATACCCTTGGGGAGGATAACCATGTGGAAGCTCTTCCTGAGATGACCATGGTTCCAGAGGTGACCCAGACCCAGATGACAGTATTCCCCATAGAGGCGAATTTTGGTTCGCTGCCAAATACGAAGCTGAGTCTGCCCTCATCCAAGCTTCTCCTCATGTGGCTCGGGCCTTCGAGGACTGACAAGTAGAGGAAGACCTTCCTATCTCGACTGCTACTCCATTGGCAGCCAATACCTTCTCCCTTTCGCAGTAAAACCTTCCTGAGGACGTGCTTCTCGCTCAAAGAAATGCTTTGGTGAGGGATTGCTCCTCTGCCCCGTTGGCAAGCGACCATAGGCTCGGTGGTCATCATCGTTCATGACATCACACATAAAGCACAACAAGCAAGACTAAATTACTTTAAGTAAGGACGTCGATTATGCCTCATGTGTGGATCGGTTGTAAACCTCTTAAAACACAGGGCTGCCTCTCTTCACCAGAGGGCTCTTTTCACACTACCTGGAAGATAGGAAGTTCTCTATACTATAAAACAACACAACATCACCATAAAAGCATGATGGCACCTACACTTTTCATTATTTACAAAAAATGGGCCCCCTCACCCCCCAAAAAACTGCATACACGTACACCTACGCTAGCATATGGGGACTAAGGGATCATTCTTGTATCTGGCTAGTGCTCTAAAACTTTCGCGTACCCAGCACAATATAAACTCAACATAAAGAAAGAATATTAGGATATGTCTCATAAACATAAATCCTGAGAAGATAGGTGAGAGTATTATTGCACACAAGAACTACAAGCCCAACATACTCATATATGAACACACCCTAACCAACTATACCCCACTCCTTTAACACTCATATAAAAATCAGTAGCAAACATACTCGGACCGACATTCCATAAGTATATACATTTTCACACATACCAAACCACCTTTACCAAAACAATTTTAATAGACTTTCATCCCACAAACTTCATGAAATTTACCAAGTAGATGTAGATTAATGTAAAGTTAAAATTTCTGTTGCCATAAAAGATGAAACAGATTTGCCACTCAGTAAACTTGAATTTCAAAGAAAACAAGGGTGAAAAAGTATTCGTACAAATCGATATTTAGTGATTGAATCTTAGCCGCCTAACCTTTTTGGCTTTCCTTGACACCAATCGTTTTCTGTAGCTCTTCATCAGTGTGCTGCAGAATTCCTTTGATGTTTCGGTCCATTCTTCTTTGCAAATTACTTCCAATTCTTTGATGTTTCTGGGACCCCTCAAATAATTCTTGCTCTTCAATGTTTATTGGGTTCAAATCTTGCGACTGACTAGTCACTCTAGAAAGTTTACATTGTTTTTACGTAACCATTTTTAGCTAGCTTTCACTTTATTCTTCAGATCATTCCTTTGTTGAAAGATTAAGACCTATCTAATTCCAAGCTTCTCTACAGAAAGGAACGGATGCTCTTCTAAAATGTCAGTAAATTGCCGAATTCATTGTCCCATCCATCTAAGATGTGCAAGTTGCCGGTAGGTAGCCTTTGAAGAGAAACATCCCCACACTATATGATCTTACCTCCCACAAACTTCACGGTAGGGATTGTGTTTTTAGGGTCGTAGGCCCTGCCATCTTTCCTCCAGAGAGAAAGGCCATCGTTACGCCCAAACAATTCGATTTTAGTCTCGTCTGACCACAGTACATTATCTTAGAACTCAGGTGGTTTCTCCTCATCATCACTTGCGAACTTAAAACTTACAGCTCTTCGTTTTTTCAGCATAAGAGGTATCTTCCCTGGCCTGCGAGACTTAAAATAATGCCGGTTCAGTTCTTTACTGATGGTTTGCTTTACAGCCGACCTTCGTACCGCCAGTAGATCATCTTGAATTCCCTTATGAGTCGTCTTAGGAGCCTCTCTAACCTTCCTGAGTATTACACGAGAAGATTGGGGGGAGATTTTTCCTGGAGCACCTGAACGTTTATGGTTATCGATGGTCCCACCTTTTTCCACTTCTTAATGACTGGGTCAATGTTACTGAAAGTTACTTTAAGCTGCTGGGATATTTTCCGGTAGCTCAGCCCATCAGTATGGAGCTTCAAGATTGCCTATTTCTGTTCCTTTCAATCTTCTATGAGCTCTTGTTGATGAATGTACATACTATTTGACCCTGTTAAAAAATTAATTTCGTTAGGTTTATGTTTCATTACTACATAATTCATTTTACCCACCCTGTTTTCATCAATTTCAAGTTTACTGAATATCTATTCTTTTTCATGCCTTTTTTTGCAGAGAACTTTTAACTTTACATAAGGATACATCTATTGTGTAAACTTAATAAAGTTTCATGAGTTAGACGTCTATTGAAATTGAATTTTAAAGGTGAACGTATACTTAGTTCTTCCCACTGCCCTTTCAAAAGCAAAACACAAAAATAAGATCATGAAGAGATTTTATCTCAGTACTACAAAAATGCAGCTACACCTATACATAAAACTTAGTGCACCATTTATCACATCCACGCCAATCACACTAACAGCCGCAAATCTCACATGACAAAATAGCACACAACTTATTTACAACACTGCCGTGAAGCAATCCTGTCGCTCTCGCCTGTACATGAGCATTTCTACATTACATTACTCAAATAAACTCACGCCACTAAACACATATAACTGTGCACGCTTATCTCGTCAACTAGGGAAACTCAAAGGAGTCTCTATATAAAACCACATACACAATTTTCAACAGACTACTTGGACTGGCAAATACCCGTCAGCTCTTAACTATTTTTTACCTAGATGTATCTGCACCTAAGTAGCATCATCACGTGACGATACCTTAATTCATGCCCTCAGGCCGAATGCGCCTCAGCGTACCAGCAGTCTCAAAGATTTGCAATATCCATCCCTGCCTTGCCGACCGAACAGTCATGCATTCAAACACTCCATTAAACACAAGTATCGATAACATAACACAAGTATCGATAACATAACATACCGATGTATATTCACCAGCCTATATTTCTCCTTCTATCTCCTCTTTAGTTATTTCCGAAACATTAAAATATATAACGCCCTCGCTGTCACTCTCGCTGCATGGTATGTTCCAGCCTTCATATCATCCCCCAAGAAGTTCTCCATCTATGCAATCAGCAAGCCCCCCTGACTAGAGACAACCAAAGAGAATTCTAATATTAATTGTAAGAGTGTTTGCATAATCAACCACTCTATTGGTGATCTCTTGAAAATGCTACTCTCTCAAGTCTAGATCAAACAAATCCATCGCCCCACGAAATTCTCACGCAATCGTCATGGTTTTTAACAAGAAAATAACCAGCAGCCTTCTGCCAATAAAACTCAATTATTTCGGCGATTCATATGCTTACAATAGCTCATCTCTCCGAGCTAGAATTTGAGGTACAAATGTCTAGTCCACCAAGACAAAATTCCAGTTTGCCTTTTCTCATTTACCATTAGACCTCAATGAAGCATTGTACTCGTTATTCGAGTGGCCAGCAGAGCAAATAACTTATAAGGCTCTCAAGGCTATTGTTCAGCGCCACCATAAGACTTCTAATTGGCAACGTTGTGTCGAAGGCATGGATGCTTGATGAACCGGGACTGTTGTCCAGACAAAAGTTCACCGTCTTCAGGTAAACGAAAATCGAACACTCATGCGGATCATACTAAGTTTCTTCTAAGCTTATTTCACCGCTTCATACTGTCCCTTTAGTTTAATTAAATGAAAGAGGGGTACGGAGGCAAATTTTTTGTCGTTGTGCGAAGGAATACACTTCAGCGATCGCTTGCTGCAGTCAATGAACCGTCTCTAATCTTTGGGTAGAGATACTCGCCTGTCTGTTGCGGTAAAAGGTGATGCAAACACTGTCAGAAAGCACTTTTTCCTTCAATATGGATAAAAACAGTCCGGTTTAAGACTTTGAAAAGCGTAGATCTTGAGTAGATCATTTAGCTCCTTTTAGTAAAAGGGATGTAGAGCATCATCATAGAAAAGACATTTTTGGTTTTTCATTTTGGTCACTAATGTCAGGAAGTTCTCCAAAACAGTTAGTGGAATTTTATCACAATGAGCTACAGAACGATTTGCGTATTGAAGAACACGATATTGAGTCTGCTTTGGTTCTTTCAGTTAATCCTAGTTGAATCAATAGCGCAGAAGTAGCAGACTATGGCAAGGTTTAACGGCTCCCTACAAACCATTGGATTTGCAAACTTCAGACAATTCTTCTAGTCCTTGGTCCAACGGCACAGATACTCAGTGTATGTTTTGTATACCATGTGCGTTGACCAAACTGTATTATTTTAGGAACAATGGTGTATTTTCGGCAAATGTGGCTAATACCTCGCATTTATTTGTATAAGATCTTCTGGCCGAATTAATTTCATACACCTACAAAAGAAAAATGCCAATTAGTGAAAAGATCGCCACATGTAAACTCTTTAGTATTCGTTTATTTAAAGAAATATTTTTTTTGTCTCATATAAATAGAAAATAACCGTACATATAAAAAAGATCATGCAACGAAAAGTAAAAATTTAACCTGATTGAGCAAAACCAATATGAGATTTTAATTCAATGCATCAAAATTGTCCTAAAGCAGCTAAAAATCTTCGACAATAACGATGCTGTTGGCCAAGTGTTATTGTTTTAATTACCAAATATTACTAAACTATGAAATGTATGAAATGCTGGTATCAGTAGGCGATATGTTACAGTCAAAATGTCTTTATATACCTTGTGTTGGGTGATTAATATGATATTTCATGTGACCCCATTTGTTAATGCTATGCTAATGGCAAAAACAGGTAACTCTACCATGAATGAAATAAATCTGATACGCAGGGTGCACGAGGGGTGTCTTATCTGTTTACAAATCACCTTCTGGTCTGCGAATCACATGAATGTGTTGCAGAAGTGTTGAAAAGAATCAGAGAAAGTAGGAACATCAAATACCAATCTTGTTCTGGACGACTCAGGTTCAGTGCGCAACAGAACGATAGGTATCTGCGTCGCATGAGCCTTCGGGATCGCATAAAAAAAGTACAACTGCACAAGAATAGATAGAGGGCGGCCAGGTTAATATATCCTTCAGAATAGTGCGTCGCACATTGAATGCGAAAGACCTGAAGTTATGTAAATCCCTCCATAATCCGTTGTGAATTACAGCAGAAGTGATATCGAATGGCTTTTTTATGTCTCACCAAAATTGGAGCATATGTCAGTGGGGACTTCTCTTATGGCCCCAAAAGTCCATTTGCTAGATGTTCTTGACTCAAGCGATCGTTAGTTTCCGCAGGAAGGCAGGTAAATAATGGAATGGAGTGTACATAGAGTCAACAACAAATTATGTTGGTCTATCTGTAAGGCTATTTGGGCTGCTGGTCAAGTTCAAGGGGTAGGTCGTCGCACATTTTATGATGGTAACTGGCTTTCATGGACTTACCAAGCTGTCCTGAGAGATTATATGTTGTCGAGTTAGCCGAAAATTTCTGGCATCTGCCTTATGGATATTTATATTTAAAAATGTTGTAATATATACAAACTTGGTACTTCTGAGATAATTTTGCTAGGGAAATGTTTGGCAAAACTATGTTTTAAGGATCTATTTGAATAGGTTCATTGCAAAGAGAAACACTGGATAGTGAACGATTATTGGAATTTACATAAAATAACCTTAAAACTTTAAATAAAGCTTTTTCCAAAAATAGATTGGGTTGAAACTATAATACACAGGAGAAGAGAGAATTTCGTTGCATTGCTTAATTGGAGAGAACTCCTGTTCTAGGGACGAATTATTACATAAAAGTTATATTACTTAATTATTTCCTACTTATTTCATATTAACTTTGATCTTGCACGTTACTTTTCTCTAACTTGCACATCATAATTCCTTCACTGGCAGAGTCTTAGATACAGTTGGAAAGTAAGCTATAGTGAACCCTTGCCGGATACACTGTTGTGGGAGGAGAAAAGGGAGGGTTGGTTATCGTCTCCGACCTTGAATAAAAATGTGGACTGCTATTAGGGCTAGGGATATTTCTGTCAGGTGATCGAGGACTTTGCAAATACTAATATTTAGAAAGATAAAAAAAAGGGAAAAATGTGGAAAGCCGCCGACTAGTGGGAAATAAACTAATAATTAGGAGACCAATTTTTAAAATAAAAGAAAAACAAAAATAGAGGAAGAAATGTTAATAGGAGAGCCTAGATGCTACAGGATAAAATTGGAGATGGAGTGTAAATGCAAAAGAGTTGCACTCCGAGGGAAGGAGAAGCACTGAAACTGGATAGGTGCAAAGGGGTTAAAACTTGGTACTGAGAAATAAAAGTAGATATAGTGAAAGTGAAAGATACCTCCACAGGATATATCGCAAAATGGCAACAAGAAAAAGAGATGCAAAAAAATCAGTTTTACAAGAGGGAAGCAAAACTCTTATGGAGATTCGGCTAAACCCCACAACTCCTCCTCAAATTATCGTCTATAAAAGCATAATTTGCAGGAAGAATTTGAAAAAGAAATTGAGAATAGCAACCAAAATATTAAATTCCACCAAATATTTAATGTTGGACAAAACACTCACGTATTTAAAGCTGTTTGTACAAAGAGAGGTATTGCGAACAAGACAGCCCTTTGTGTTTAACGAAATTTCAGCATATAATATTGAAAAGGAAATATTTTAAATACCCAAATATTTTACAACTGCTACGTAAATAAAAACCATACACCAGGAAATTGCACAGTGACAAGACAAAATAAATTAGAATGCTCTGATGAACATAAATATATGCAGTGTAGCTCTAATACAAAGAAGTGCTTAAATTTTAAGAGAAACCATCGTACCTTACCAATGATCTATTCTCCCAAAAGAAATTATAGAGAGGAAACAAAGAGGTGAAAATGTAAAATTTAACCTCACAATCTACAATGTTAAAATTGTGGAAACACTAGAGACAGGAAGGAGAACCACATGAAAAAATCCACAATAAAAAAACATTATTATCCAAAAATGCAAGCATATCTCACTGAAGTTAAAAGAAAAAAATCGGAAGCGAACGATATAGATAACTAAATATTCTGCAAATAAATACAAATGGATGGAACGGTAAAGGAAGATCATTTGGAAATAACATCAGAGAGCTCGATCAAGATATAATACTCAATTCGGAAAATACATAGAATGATTAGAAAAGATAAGATATTAAAAACATATAACTATAGCTATCAAAAAGTCTTCAAATACACCGAAATTTTAATTGCAGTTGAAGCATGCATAGCCGTTAAAATATATAAGAAATTACTCCATTAATAATATCGACTGGTTGCCACAATTCGATAGAGGTACGTGCACCAAAAAGGAAACAATACCAGAGAGCATATTTGAAGTTGTACAAAGATTATTTAAATGGATATATTCTCAAAGACCATGTAAACTCTTCACTGGAGGAGATGGATGAAGAGAGATAAAGCATTTAACGGATGCCCGGTTGCCGTAAACACGAAATTCGTACCAAAATTAAATATACTGAATTAAACAACAGCAGGAGTGTCCGGACCACTGAGATAATTGATTAATAAAAAAAAGCAAATTAAAAATAGAAATGATTTACTTTATAAGTGTTGAGTAGGTAAAAGGCTGGGATGAACTTATTAGTCAGATAGATTTTGACAAATCACAAAGAGAAAGCTGGTGAGCATTTAATAGAAAAACAGGGGCAAAACCATAGATGAATATAAAACTAAAGGACATGTATGCCAACATAATCACAAAAGATCATGTAATAAACGAAAATTTAAGACGATACCTGGAGTCAATTTTCTCAATGATAAAACTACCGATACGAAAGAAAGAGTTTATGAGTACATACGTAATAACATTAACAGGATTACTCCAATCCAATCGTTACACCGTAACAGAAGGAAAAAGTGGGCCTGGAGGGAATAAAATCAAATGAAGAAATAATAAATGTAATTCACTTATTTAAACATATAGCACCAGGACGATCAGTGTTCACAAAGATCAACTTAACTAATGCCTTGAAAACCACCCTGAAATCATTCAAAACTTCTTTAATGCAAGTTTAAACAATGGTTACTTCACTGACTCATTAAAATCAGCGAAAAGTTCGCTGTTCGCAAGAGAGGCAAACCTCCAAAACTCATAAATAGTTACAGGGCTATATCGTTATTGGATTTTATCAGTAAAGTTTTAGAAAAGTTAATGGAACGAAGATCAATAGAATATATAGAAGAAAATAATCTATATAATAAATTGCACTTTAGGTTCCCAAAAGAACAGGGAGACCATAATTGCCCTCGATTAATAAAAAAATGCAGAAAATCAAACAAAATGTATATAAACTTAGAGACGTAGATAAAGCCTTTGATAAATTCAATTTGGAGAGAATTCTTTGAGACTATATCACCCGAAAGAAAAGCAAGGATCGTGGTAAATGAATACAAGGGACCAGAATTTGAGATGAAAGACGAATTACCGCAACGCGGGCGTTATCTTCCACGCTATATTCAGTATATACACAGCGACATACCGCCATCGCTAAGAATAAAGAGGTGGAATATCGATGAAGTGGATGATAGCCAATATATAACATTACTAATCCAGAATGAAAGACGGCAAGTGCGAGTAATGACACTGAAAATTGGTCACACAATAAATATGAAAACCAATGAAAAATAAGGACGAACATCTAAAAATATACTGTTATTTTTAATGCAAAAAGGAAAACAGCTAATATTTTGTATGAAGGAGAAATGTATTATTACACTGGGTAAAATATTTTTACAAAATACTTGTTTCTCTTAATATTTTGAGTGTTTTTAATACTAAGTTTTGCGCTGATTCAAATAGTTTCTTACCTTTTCGCTACCATAGACCATTTGAAAGATATAAAAATTATGCTTATATAAAGAAATGTATGAGGTACGGGTAAAGCACACTTACAATGGTCACTAATTTATTTATTTTATTTTTCAAGTTTATATGAAAAATATTGACTTTCTTGATTATGGCTACAAGAGGATGCAGAAATTCACCAAATTCGCTTTGTTTTGTGTGTTGTTTCTATGTTGGACCTAAGCAAGTATCACATAAAATTGTAAAGTTGCAAAGTACAAGATTACGTCTAGACTACATTGGAATGAGTACGGGCGACCAAGATAAACCATGGGCCCCTCATGTGATATGTTGAAGTTGTCGATCTATTTGATGCATGGCTGAGAGGTGCAAGAAACCAATGCCATTTGCGGTGCCGAGAGTTGGTGAGAGCCAATGAATCATCACGATGATTGCTATTTTTGCATGATTGACATATCAAAATACAGAAAAGTTAATGAAGGAAAATCTCTTCCATATCCAAACATTTCATCTTTTATTGTACATATGGCACATATGGCACATGATGATAACTTATTGGTTCCATAGCCTCCAGAAAATGTAAGTAAATCATATCAAATTGTAAGCTATATTCTTTGAAAAAGAATCAATACTGAAATATTGAAAACATCTAGCTAAGGTCTATTGCAATCTATATTTATGCTCCAGCTATTAAATGCATCTCTTTTATATATATTTATTTAGTTAGAGGGTATGATTTAGGTCCCATCAGGATAGTCGGAAGTTGTGACAATGAAGAAATAGATGAAACTTTTGAGCCAAGAATGAGTACCCACCCAGACTTTCCAAATCAACGTGAACTAGATGATCTCATCAGGGATTTGGGTCTCACTGACACAGGAGCTGAGCTTTTTACATCCAGAATTAATGAATGGAATCTTTTGTGGGAAGACTGCAGATCAGCAGTATATAGAAGGCGCCATGAGGAATTATAATTATACTTTGATATAAGTCTGGATCACTGCTTCTGCAAAGATATTAATGGCTTGTTTACAGCTAGTGGAATTGATCCCAACCCTAAAGAATGGCGGCTTTTCAGAGATAGTTTTACAAAAAGCATCAAAGCTGTTTTACTACATAATGGGAATCAGTATCCATCCCTGCCTATAGCATACTCGGTAGAAATGAAGGAAGAATATGACAATGTCAAAGGCAATATCGAGAAAGTAAACTATACTAAGTTTAAATGGGATATTTGTGGTGATTTTAAAATGCTTCCCTTCTTACTCAGATTACAGAGTGGGTACACCAAATATTCATGTTTTCTTTGCCTATGCGACAGTAGAGCTGTCCTAAACATTACCATAAGGTTTAGTCACCCCCTCCAGATGACTTGCAGCCAGAAAAACTAAATTTTATTAGACAGCCTCTTGTAGAACCTGCCAAACCTTTGCTATCTCCACTTCATATAAAGCTTGTTTTAGTCAAAGAGTTTTAAAAGCATTAGATAATCGTGAATAAGGATTTCAAAAGATTTGTATACAGTTTCCAAAGCTATTAGATGCCAAAGTTAAGGATGGTATATTTACTGGTCCGCAAGTAAGGAAAATGTTGAAGTCAGTAAAACTTGGAAATGCAATGAGTGATGTTTAAAGTAGGGCGTGGTGTGCATTTCGAAATATAGTTAATGGATGCTTTGGTGAAAATAAAGACCCAAGCTACAAGCAGCTGGTAGCGAAAGGTTTATAAAATTATACGAATTTAGGATGTTGAATGTCACTTAAGGTGCATATTTTGCATTCACATTTAAAGTTTTTTCGTGAAAATTTGGGAGAGGTAAGTGGATCCATCAGGACATTACTGTAATGGAGAAAAGATACCAAGGAAGATGGGGGACTAAATATGATCAATGATGCGTAAAGATCACAGCTCACAGTAAAAAAACACGTTCTTCAGTGAACTTTTAGAAAGTTATCTCTTATAATCACATTTTCTAATTAGTTTAGAAAGGAATAAAAAAGGAAATATTATCAGCTATTATTCATGGACAATGTAAATATGCTAAATAAGGTTAACTGTCGCAGCTATTTATGGTTAGTTTTATATACAAAATTCAAATTTTCTTTCAAAGTATCGATGATATGTAATTTTCAATAGAATTTTGGGAATCAGGAGGTAAACCCACCATAGATACCCCTAAAGTATTTAAAGAAACAAAACTAGTTTTACCCAGGGTTATATAACGGAAGTTAATGCTTTGGGTCAAATTAAAATCAAAATCTTACATAAGTCATCAAAGTGTTAGGATACAGTGAACAATCCAAATATTACAATTACTATATTCAATCCGAGGAATCTCTATGAAGAATAAGAGAAAAATATATATGTCATTGGGCAGGGCAATACTAACCTAACCGCTATCCCATTGTATATGTTATCATATTCAACAAATAGAGATATGCAAAGAGTAGAGAATAAGGCCAAAAGATGTATAACGTACACGAGGAGAGAGAACCGGACAAAAATGCTTTACTTACACGTAGAGGCCAATATGTATACCACGAATAAATAGTCCTCAGAAAAAGGGTTGAGCTATTTGAATGAAAAACAATACTTTCTCACAAATAATGACAGAACATATCTATATTCCCAACGATCAACGTGCATAACTTCATTCTTAAAGCTCAAGATATCAGCTGAGGTGAAAAGAGGAGCTCTTTTATGAAATTAGGGAGAATTGCAAGAGGAACATTAAAATTCAAGAAATATAAAACAGAAGGAAAACTGAAAACAACCAAAAATATAAAACATAAACAAATCATCTTACACGAAAAATTAAGTATATCTAATGAGAACCGAAGTAATACAATCAAACAATAAAAAATGAATTTGAACTATACTTGAATAAGATACATGAAATATTACACCATTAAAGAAGATGACAAACAAACAAACAACCGAAGAAAGAAACAATATTAAATTGCTAAAAAAATGCTATACACATAATATAAAATAAACTAAAAGCATCAATATAATTTTAGACAAAATATATAAATTTAAGTGAATCAAAGTGTGTTTATTTTTGGCGACGATATATCGTAGATAAAAGTTTATTTATGTTGGTTTTTATTTGTTTCTCTATTTCTAAAAGTCTTTATTTATTTAAAAAACTATTATATTTTAAAACAGGTGAAAATCGGACGGGACACTCGAGAAGAAAACAAAACAACAAATATAATTATCTCATTTTATTATATTCACTAATAAGTAGTTCCGTCCAGAAATTATATTGATCGACAGCTAAATTTTATCATGCTATTTTTATAGTGCTCTTGATATATGTAATTTTGTGTTCTGATCTCTAAAATGCTGTCAATTTTCATTTATTATGTATCTCGTTGTAAAAGTCAGTTCCTATATATCTGACATCCATTATTAGCGATGTATTTTTTGTTGTAATAATATTGCAGTTGGAATGTCGAGGCAAAGCTTATCTACTCCTGACTTATTACATGTTTATTTCTCGTTCATATTCCCAGTCTCAGCAGCTGGCAATCATTAAGAAATCTGCTTATTGTAGTTTGACTGTCCTCTGTTGGATCGAGACAAAAAATGGGCGCTGCATGTGATGTGTACAGGTTGTTAGAATGGATTTAGAGACTGGCTTAACATGATATGAAAAGGGCAGAAAAGCATACTACAGATTGCCATTTTAGCATTTGGCTTTGGCAATAAAACCAGTGTTCTTCAACAGTGATCTTCTCATTCCGTTTAACCGGAGGATGTCATTGAATGTAGCCTTGACGAAGATAAGTCGATTACTTAAGTGAGATCGCAGTGTTATGGGTGAAAAAAAAATCAGATTTTAGAGTTAAGGGAAACGAAAGAAAACAATTTTCTCAAGCAGAAGTAAACGATTTGGTCCCAGAACCGGCACTCTAGAAGGATAGAGCTGAAAGAAAATATCTACTTAAGGATGTTCCGATAAAATATCTCAGGGAAAAGTGTACAATCATTACTGTATAATTTTCACTTGATTGGTAGTCCGCAGACAGGGCTAATTGTAGTGCTGCTTTACAATTGAGCAAGTTATTTTCTCTACCTATATTTCATTTACTGCAAATTTAAAAGTGTATTGAGAACATCTAGGCACTACTCGATGTCATAAAACATAATAAATACAATTAACAAATATGTGCAACTTATAAGTCATTGGTAAACTGATGTGAATGCAGTCAGGTTTTACAAACAATTCTGTTTAAATTCCCTAGGCCGTCAAGGGACTACTATATATTACGTGCAGTCAAATGGCCTTTGCGAAAAACATTTTAGTACGTCGTAATTAAATTTCCGTAGATCAGAAGCAAAGATAAAAGAAGGCGACAATATAAATATAATTTTATGTGACGTTTATAATATTACCATGGCACATCAAAAACTGAGATTCTTTTGTTTTTACTGAAAATGTTAGTTTGTGATCATTTATTAAGTTTATTATTTTGTATACTTGAATGTATTTATATGTATTTACAAATTTTTCCCAACTTGAGACGTTGAATTTCAGCAATTAATCACTATCGTGCACAAGTATATCATTCTACACCAGTAAATGATATAAAAACGAAGGTATTGGATGAAACTAATTAGAGCCTATATTAAAAATGAGGCGAATTACAATATGTAAAATATACAGTAAATTTAAAATCTGGATAACTAATTGATGTAGAAATGTTCAATTTTATCTATGATGAAGAAAACAGGATAAATTTTCCAGACCTATGCTATGATTATTTCTATATATTGATATTATTATTGGCTAATATTGTTATTATTGACACTCTCTCGTGCGCGGAACACAGACATTAGTATTACTTAGTCACAACTAAATCAGATAAAAAAAATTTATAACGTAGAAAAGAATATCATAAATTTAAATATATTATGCATCCTATATTGCATTTTCCTTTTTAACATCATATTTTGAACAAAATTTGGCCTAGCGATAGGAAAACCTCTATCTCCACTTCTTTTAAATTTATACAGGAAGTTGTCTGAGAGGACATAACTTCCTTTACTTCTTCCCTAAAATAGCCTTTGGGGACATTACATAGATGACATAATATAGATAAGGAGAATAAGAGAAACTACAAGTGGTGCATGGTTCTTTATTACTGAAGTTTCGCCTCTCTGTACCTTCCTCAGTGTAACAAGAATCCAAGTCAAGAAATGAACGGGATCACCGGTTTATGTATGTATAAGACTTAACATTACTCTGATCATCGTCTAAGCTCGTCGTTGATTCATCTGTTTTTTCATTAGTCTATACCAGTTTATAAGGCCATCCATAGCAATGAAGTAATTGCCTTGTATCTTTCAATGGTAAAGGAATCAAAGGAATGGGGAAGACCACATGCTCTGCAACGTTCCGAATTAAGTTGAAGAAACCGGAGTTGCTGCTCAAGAATTTTGTTGTGGTTTTAAACGCTGCTTTTAATACCTCCTTCCTCCTTCTGTTGGCTGCACATGCGACTGCATCTTGCTTTCGTTTTGTTGATGCGATAGTCAGCATCTGGCAGGTGTTTGGTTTAGGAGAATCATCACTACTTCCGTTCTCTCTCAGTGGAGACACAGGACGGTAACCGCAAGAACATCCTGGTGAGGCAACGTGGGTCAAGCTCTTAACCACAGCGCTTTGCCACTCGGCGCTATGAAAAGCCGAAAGGTTTTAAACTACAAGATCTCCCCTACGAGAGTATATTCAATTTCACCTCGAATAAGAAATTGGAGACACGTTTCTCTCAAGCTCGAAGTCAAACGGGGGCCGAAGTAAGACTTGGTGAGAAAAACCGTTGGAATAAGAACTCTCCTGGGCCCGTCCACAAGCCTTCCCTCCCTCCTACCCCTACCCTACAGTGAGGTGACGAGGTATAAATAAGAAACACTAAAGAAAAACGAGGTAGAATACCCCAGTCTCCAGGCTACGAAGTTCCCGACTATAGAGGCCGGGCTACCAAGACTGGACAGGCAGAATTCTTGAGTCACCAGACTACGAAGTCCCCTGCAAGAGAGCCAGTGCTACCTAGGAGGCTAAGAAGCAGCTCATCCTCGAGCTAGTCCCTGGTTATCAAACCGTACGTTAAGTTAACTTGTTCAAGTTCAACTTACTCTCGTCAGAGAGACCCCTCGGATCCTGTAACATTCTAAAGCCCAGGCATATTCCTCGCTCTTGAGGAATTACGAAAAGAAGAGGAAAAAGGCTGCCCCTCGAGCCCGTTCTCCGGTGGCCACACCAAACTCATAAGTTAACTTGGTTAAAAAACCAAGTTCAACTTATTCTCATCAGAGAAACCCCCCTCCGTTATCTTCGCCCTTGAGGAAGACTGGGACTAAGAAGAAGCTCATCCTCGAGCTAGTTCCTGGTTACCAAACCGATCTTTAAGCTAACTTGTTCAAGTTCAATTTATTCTCATCAGAGACGACCCCACTCACCCCTCCTCGATCCTCACCCTTGAAGAAGACCCTCCCGAGTACAGTCCTCGCCCATGAGGAATTACGTTACTCGGTGGTCTCACCGAACTTTAAGTTAACTTGGTTTAAGAACCAAGTTCGACTTACTTTCGCCAAAGAGGCTCTGCCTCACTTGGTGCCGCCTAAAGCACCGTTATTGTTCTCGCCCTTTTAAGGCTCCCCCCCTTGAATACCGTGTGGACCCCTATCTGCTATACTTGCCAAAGTACCTCGTGATCTCGATCCCCTCTAATAATCTCGTCGAAGCACGCGTCAAAGGACCTACCAGATGCTTGTGGTGTCTGGGGCTCATTGAGTTCAAAGTCAAACTCAAACCCGGCGCCATAACAACCAAGGTATTTGAACTTCAGTAAAACACAATTATCTCAATTCTTTTATATTGAAGTGCGTATCGAATTTAGCCAATTTTAGGAGGTCAGGTCAATTGATGTAATCATTGTGTATTTTAATATTCTAAGTATTTCAGTGGTTCATGTTTAATTTTTGTGTATTAACTTGTTAAATTTAAAATATAAGTTTATTTTGGAAATTCCTCTGCGTTTCTCTATATCCTTACGTGTTTTAAGTGGCTCTTCTTTTAAAAACAACAAAATTAGCACTCTTAGAACAAAGCCTACTTCATCAAAGCAGTATATCACGACCACAAAGAATACCACGACAAAAGTGGTGTCAGGTGTGGAGTTATCAAAAGGGACATTCTCCGACATTCGCTGTGAACGATGCTGAACCACTCTGCCGGAATATCTTTGCCTGTGACTCCTTACTCTCTTGTCCAGGTCATTGTGTGTCTCATCAAAGTACGCTAATGGGCAGTCGCTACAAGGCACACTGTATATTACGGAGTTGCTATTGATCTCTGTCTATGGATTGGAGAAGCAGATATCTCCGATTTTAAGACCAGCTTAAAGAACGACTCTGGTGAATGGTGCCAGCTTTTTCCACTAAGATGAATATGGTGTAAGTAGGGTCCGAGATAATCTTTGCATGAGAGCTCATTTTAATTGCTGGTTCAGTAAGCTTGCCAATGTTAGTGGCCATGCTCCTTGCCCTCCCTATAAAACCACAAGATACCCCTACATTTGAAAGGAGTTTAGATGCACTTCTCCTCTTGTGGATGATCTTTTGGCTGCAAATCATCCGTGCGTGTAAGAAGTACCCGATGACAGTGCCCATTTAGGTACTATAGTCGTGGGCAGACATGTAGTAGACAAAGTCATTTTTGTTGGTTGGCTTTGTATAGACAGAAAATTTCAAGCCTTCGGCAGTCCTGTAATATATAATTTCTAGAAATAGGAAAACGTGGAGTTGTCTCCCTCTTCCGTCGCAGTAAATTTGTCGGTTGAGCGAAGCTCATTGAGCCCGCAGAGCAAAAATTAATGGTTGAGGGGTTGCGGGACTATCACGATTGTAATCATTCCTGATCCATTTTGTGTGTAGCCCAAACACTTCTTTTATCGGTCCTGCCTCAATTTTTCCCATAAATAGGCAGGGTAAGACGGCGGAGAGATTCGATTATTTGGCCATCCCGCGTACACTTGTTGGCATTCTGTTCATGAAAAGCGAAGGTGTTGTACCATATGCAGAGCTCAACCAGCTTCGGGAAGTCACGCGGATAGAGGGGTAGAGACACATACCGCTCTCTAAAGACGATCAGGACAGCTTCCATCGCTTCCTCCATAAGTGGATTAGTGAAGAGGGAGACAATATCGAAACTAAGGAGTTTTTTGTTCTTGAAGTTTACTCCAAGTAATCCTTATATAAGTTATAATGTAGTTAATCATAAATTATCTCCCCATTTGTTGTCAAAGACAACCATAATGAAACGATAAGTTTCTAGCTCATCCAACACAACATAGAAGTCTTTCATTCATCGCTAAATGACTTAATAGCTTCAATTTACTTGGTTATTTTTGAGGCAGCTGAAAAGTTTTGAGGCGTCAAAAAAAAACAAGACTTCCGTCTGAAGATACATGAAGAAAGTGGAAAGCTCACCGCAGAAATTTGTAAAAAATCCAAATAATTTAAATAAGACTAAATAAAAATGATCCTCCTCAGTTGCGTTTTAATCTTCAGCCTTATATAAATAACTGCATCCAACAGTTACAACGTAATAAAATAAAATTCGTAAATTCGAAACACAACCTGCTCTTTAACAAAAAATGTAGGGAAGAGAAGCTTCTCCCATCATACACCGATATATATATATATATATATATATATATATATATATATATATGAAAGCAAGCCAGCTTAGAACAAATAAATCGATATATGTATTAATGACTGACAGTAAATTTAAAGTTTGTTAAATTTGAGAGAAACTCATTCGACAATATAATAATGAATTTAGAGTTTAGTCAAATTTTCAGGAAAACAATGCGAACTGACAAAGAAAAACACTACAAAATTATAAAACAAATAGAAAACAAAGCAAAAATTATAATAAAATAAATGAATGAACACTTACCAACTTGAGAGAAGGACGAGAATCGAATGATTGTTTGATTGATTTAATCTGTTTTATGGGTGCTGAAACCCCGAGAATCGAATGATATAATATGTGGGAAATTTGAACTGAGCTAAACATGGTAGTTGTCTAAAATAACTGAAATATGGTTAACTAACTCATAGACATTATAATTATCGGGTCATTGAGTGAGTTGTTATTATATTTTGGACGACTGACTAAAATTTAATTCTGGATTAAGTATTTTAATAAATAGCGATTCCAAAATGTTGAGATCTACGGATTTTACCGCAGAACCCCAAACTTTGAAATTTGAGGGGCACAATAATGAGGTACAGGTATCCTAATAATTCCTTATTGTAGGGAATTCAAGTTAGCAATGGGTGTGTCTGTTTAGTGGGAAACCCCCTTATGTTTACAAATCCTCAGCTTGAATTGTAGCGTAGTTTTACTTACATAGCGAGTTTGGCAACTCACACTCATAAATTAATAAACAAGTGAGAACCTGAGTAGCAATGGTAGCTTCTCCTAATGAGACAACTAGGTTTTAAGAGAAATAGTATTAATTGATAGAGTAGAATTTGATTTGTAGATAAACTTTAGATAATAATTGTTGTAAGTCTAAGATGGGTTTGTTGGTCAGCGAGCCTATGTAGGGTATTCTGAGATGCATTTTCTGTTTTGATACATTAGACTTAACGAGTGGAATCACTTGCATTTTATTAAGTAATCTTTTAATCAATTTTTCGAGTAATGATGCTTGAAATAAATTAAATTTACAAAATTGTTTGAAATAAGACATCTTTTTAGGAAAATTTTTCCTGTCAGAGCATTTTACAGTTTACAGATGGTATTTTGAAACAATTTAGTAAACTCGATAAATAAGTAGTGCTTTGCAGAGTGGATGTGGGTTTTCTATTTACTGAAGTGGAAATTTATTTTCTAACCTGGTAATCTTAATGTCAAAAAATGAAAGAAAGTTATTAGTTTCATGCCCCAGTGTAAATTTAATGTTATGATGCTGGGAATTGATGTAGTTTGGAAAATGGGAGGCATGATTCTTATTTTTAAAGAGAACAAAGCAATCGTTAATGTATCTTTTATAGAGTATTTGTTTGAAGTGCTGTGGACAATTGGACATTCAGTCCTGTTCTTTTTTACACAGAAAGGCATTTGCAAACGATGGACCCAGAGGTGAGCCCATTGCCATCTTGTCCCTTTGTTTATAAAGGCTATTGTTAAATATAAATATTGTGTCTTCAACGGCCAATTTAATAAGTCCAGAAAAATCAGGTTTATTGAGACCAAGAATTGTGCAATTTGTGCTAAAAAGTGAATCACATATTATATTACAGGTTGCAAGAACAGGGATGTTGGTGAATAGTGAGTCAACATTGAAGCATGTCATGTGATACTGTGAAAATCAAGAAAAATTAATTAAATCTACTAACTCAAAAGAATCATATATAGTGAACTCATTTATAGTAATAGGTTCTATTTTGCGTATAAAAAATTTACAAAGATTATAAGTAGGTGTACGAATTGCCAAAATGATCGGGCGAATTAGCAATCCGGCCTTATAGATTTTGAGAAGGCCAGGAGTTGAACCTGAAGTGAAAAGTTGATGGTAATCTTCTTCAGACATTTCTTTAGACTTAAGCTTACGAAGAAATCTGCTAATTTTTTCCGCTATTTTTTATGACACTTTGAAATGGATGACAATCAACTTTAAGAAATTTAGGAGAATTATTCAATATAGAATTCAGTTTATCTACATAATCAGTTTTATTTTACAATACCACACCTCTGCCTTTATCTGGTTTATAGATGACTAAATCTGGCCGGGTTTTTTTATGTTTATTAAAATATTAGCATCAGAAAAACTAAAAACGGGATTAAAATTCTGAAACGGGTTAAACTTATGTAAATATGAGTGTGCTATGGATCTTAGGTTATTAACAACATAAGAAAAATCAGGCTGCCAAAGAGGTTAACTCATTATGTGTAAAAATATAACTTCAAATTTCTGAAGATAATTAATACTGATAATGTTAAAGCAAGGCAATTTAAAATCAAATTCTAGAGCCAAAGGTTTCTTCTGGTCTTTCGTTAAAAAGAAGTTGCTAAAATTAAAAACTACCTTATCTGGATCAATTGATATAATATTTAATAAAGATACTATCTTCGGCATAGAGTTTATCATATAATCTTCAGTAGTTTCATGATAATAGATACAGACTCACCCCCAAAAAATATATACCAGGAAACAGATCACAGTTCCTAATCAGGGGGCGTGAATTTCAGGTCCAGTAGAATAACGTTTAAGATAAAATGTTGAGTGTAGGGGCTAAATTTAAATCGCCCTACGAGAGGTCAAAATTCGGGATTTCTTTCATTCATGTGGATTTATTAACGTGGAAATTATTGTGGCCTGGAGAAATTAACTCAGAGGCAATGTTAAGCATGCAAGTTATTTCTGCCCGTGCCAATAATTTATCCATGCAATAGCTTTCCCCAGGTCCAAATACGGAAGTCTCACCACCTGTGTTGGTTATGTTGCTATACTTACGCTAATCTCTTTATCAACATTGATCCGTTAATGTCCTTTAAAAATACACCTAGTATATGTACACTGTGACTATTTCGTATACACATAAACTATGGGGATGCACATCTACAATCTAAACGTTCTTTCGTGTTTTACTACAACGTAATTGTGTCTCCATGACTAACATTCTCTTACTTCATTCAAATACCATCTTAAGAAAATGCATCTACTCTACATTACTCTCACCCATAGAGTCTTGCACAATTCATTGTCAATACTATGGTGAGTGAGTCACTAGACATAGCAGAGAAATACACTGGAATTTGTTATCACTTTCACATATTCTCCCCTAAGAATGTGCAATGTCGAAAACGAAAGGAGAGGGGGTTAAATTGCAAAAATTGAGTGTTGAATGATAAAATGGCTACTTTTGTAAGGATGGTTTAGGTTATGATTTGTAATTTCGTATCAATCTTGGATTTCTTTATACCTAAATTTATTATTAATCTTTGATTTTTTTATTAAATTATATTCACTATCTTTAATTTTGTTCCCAAAGATTTGAGATATTATTTTCATTTGCCAAATATTTGTTTGGAGGATGTAAAAATGGCTAACATAAGGGAAGGTAAGTTTAATTGTGAAAACTTAGAGGGAGGATGTTCAGTTGCCAAAACTTTGACGTTGGATGTTAAAATGATACATTACAGTAGAGGATGTTATAGTAATCCTCAATTCACTCAAGCGTGTTAATAAACCCAGAATCAAAGTAAATTGAACTACATATGTACTGTATCTCATTCAGTCTATATTCTTCCATTATATAATGTCCAAACTTTCAAAGAAATTATGTATTAACAGTGGCGGCTCGTGTATAGGTACTGCGGAACTGCAATACGCCCTATTTTCAAACGATATTATCAATAACATTCAATATATTAGAAGCATAATTTCTTTATATTTTTACATTATATAATCCTTAAGCTTAATCTCAGTAGCCATCCCCTAGTTTCTGAAAAAAATACAAAATTCCTTGTATAGAACTGTGCACTTCATAGACCAGCAACGCAGTGTTTGGCTGTTATGCGCATGCGCACATGTCCGAGATAGGAAGCTGCACGCTAGGGAGAGAGAGTACTGTGGCTCCCGCAGTGCTGATCCTGGTGTGTTGATAGGATTTATTGTTTCTATTTAACTCCGCGTGTGTTGTTCTTAATTAAAAACGTGTTTATATTCTTGGATGTGATAAACTGTACAATTTAATTTATAGTTTTTCGTTCTTTTATTAATTAATTAAGCTGCTGAAAATTATCTTGTAAAATAATCTAGGTAATGTTCTTAGTCAAATTACAAAAGCGATAAAAATCCTCTTGATAATTCCCAGGACTATATCCAAGGCAGAATGCTGCTTTGCAACAGTAAAAAGAATAGAAACCTTTCTAAGGAGTACCCTGAATTCTAGAAGAGGAAATGCACTTGCGTTATTTCAATAAGAAAAAATTCCTTGTTAGTCATCCAAAGTTCAAGGAAAAAATAATTAATCTTTTTGTTCAAATTAAAACAAGAATAATGGACTTCGTTTTTAAATTAATGGATCAAGCTTGAACTGTAAAAAAATATGCAATTAGTAAGTAAAAAAAATTAGTTTGTTCTGTTTACGAATTTATCAAGTTTATCTATGTGATAAAATTTCCTGAGGCTGCCGCGTCTAGCTTCTATCACACATTGGCACTCATGCTTCCTACGTGTATCCTGCGAGAAGAGAGTAGCATAGCCTTCTTATCGCCCGAACCTTTCCCGAGTCTAATCTTCCCTCGCTTCAAGTTTAATCAAGGACGTTCAATCTCCCGTTTGCCTGAATCGTCGAAATGGCCAGATTGAGTTAGGCTTATGGGAAGATAAGTGTTCGAATCGTTAGCGGGACATTCCATGGAAGTCCCCCATCACCCCATACCCCGAGGGGCTTGCTCAGGCTATTTATGCGATAGAATTTTTCATTTGAAGCAGATTCCAATTATCTCCGTCAGGCATCACGCCGATCCGTTCTCCCTTGTGCACCTAGGAACTCTACCTCGAAAACACCCTTATTGTCCAGAAGAGGACAATATCCTTGAGTGACAAGGTTGGTGCCCCTCGAGACGCCAAGTCAACACGGCCCCCCTGTTGTTCAATTGTTCAGAAGAGAACAACTTTAGCACAGTCATTGTTCCTCAAACTCGTCGACAAGAAACGGTTTTCGCTCCCCTGATATCACGTCAGTGGTAATTTAATTTTCCCTTTTAACGTTCTTTAAGAGAATGCTTGGTTACCCCAATAGCCTCAATTGTTCAGCCAGAACATCTCCGGTGTCCTGTCTCAAGGATCACTCGTACTTCCGAGCCCTACTTCGCTCCCACTCCTCGAAGTCTGTCCTTTCCCCCTCGGTAAGGGACAACCCCCCTAAAAAAACTTCCTGCTGGGAAGGAAATCATCAGTCGGACCAAAGCCATTCCTTCAAATCGCCTTCATCTGCACGCTGACCTTATAAATACGTAAGCTACGAATTGTATTTAATTATTTAACTTTGTTGCCACCGTAACTCCGTGTTTTAACACGAATTTAGTCGACCCTTCCCTTCTTGTTTGTGTTGTCATTTTAAATCCTTCCAAATCTTAATCCACCGCTTAGTCAAATTTACCCTATGACCTTTTCATTTCATGTGCATCTCCCATTTTAATCCCCGGTCATGTAAATATTTTCCATCTGTTTTTTTTGATAGTTTAATTAATAAAATTCTATTTTATTAATGCTTGCAATATTATTTATCCTTGGGCTCCGTTCCAATCTTAAGTATAGTGAAGATAAATAAGCCCTCTCCAGGCCTATTTATTAACATAGAATAATACTCAGCCATCTGATTAAAACCCCGCCCTTGAATATAAACAAATCCCCACAAAGAATAGATATAGAGTATATTGTCGGGAGCCTTTTCTACGATAATCTATAAATTATCTTTTATCAGTTATTTCCTTTTACACAATATTAAAAACAATGCTATTCTTTTAGGCAGCCCTCTAGCTAATTTTAGCGACGAGCCGCCACTGTGTACTAAATAGTTTTATATAATGTAATAAACGTGGCTTCTCCCTATCTTTTTCCTCTTTCCTAAAAAAATCGTTTCTTTTATATCCAAACAGATAGCTAAACCCCCCATCCATATGGATTTAAAAGCATCCTCCATCACAAAAATATTTGAAACCCATTGAACTACCATAATCTGCTGATCTGCCTGCACCATAAATATTCATAGTGTAATAGAGACTCCCTATTTACTCAATTCATAGTGGGACCGCTACGAGTTCAGTGGCAACATTAATTCTACAAATTTCAACAACGTTACTAAAATTTCCTCTGAGGTCATACTCTGGCGCTGTGACGCCTTGCCAAATCGATCATCGAGGCTTCTAGGATATTATCATAAAACAATTTGACCAACTTTGTAGAACAGTTACGGAAAAAGCGTGGCAGAATATTCCAAATTATTTCCTAGTGCTTACTCTCGATAGGCGAAATTGATATTTCAATTAAACACAACGAAGACAAATATTGAGGTTGTGCCCTAAGGTGTTAAGAAGAAGTTCATGCAGTAGTTATTTCCCCTTTAAGCAAATCATTTCTGTTTATCCAGTAAATATCGGCCGTGCCCTCGAGAGCCAATAAGCTTTGTTTAACTTGCCACAACCTCTGAGTGCCCGTCTACCTTTATTCTCAGATCACCTCAAACTGTAGATACAAAAAACAGTAATCTTCTTTATTTAATGGATAAACGTGAATGCGTGGTTTCGCTTGTGCCAAAGATTGACCATAAGTACATGTGAAATCTATTTGAAGCCACTAAAAGATTTAGCCAAATCAAGGTGAATAACGCAGTGCCGACGATGTATGAAAATAAAATGGAAAAGCAATAGTTAATAAAAAATTAAGAAGAAGTTTTTAAAAAATGATAGGGAAGCTAAAGCAAGATTGGAAAATGGTATAGGTTGTAAGTATAAAGCTAGTGAAACAACCTTAACCTCTATCTAATAGAACGTGGAAGCACAAGTACTCTTCGAGACATGTAGCAGGAGATATATAGTTTGGAGTAGAGAGCGAATTTGAAAGATTGAGCGGTAGTTGCCAAATAGATAGAGCTTCTTAATGATTGGATGAACATCAAGGTGTTTCATATCAAATTGTAGCTTAACAGATAACAAAGAATTAGGTTAAAAACCTATAAATGAGGTATGGAGGAAAAACAAAAATAAATTTACAATTGTGACTAAAAGGGCAACAAAAATACATTTTTTTACAGTTTTTAGAACTTTTTATTTAAAATTTAAGTTTTGACCAATTTTAAAAAATGTATTTGAAATTTAAATATCACCGATTTTAGAAGAATTCATTTAAATAAAAGATTTTAGAACAGTCTATGTAAAGTCAAATTTTACATTCGTTAAAGAATCATGTTTTTAAATTAAAATTATAGTTCCCACAGGATTTATCACCATGTATTTATATTAAAGTTTTTGCTGGTATAGAATTCTGCATTTAATCAAACTACTTACATCGTTATTATAACCCTGTAGTTGACATAATATGTGAGCGGTTTTATAACACAGTATTTGTCTGTTTCTTACCGTTTTAAAAACCCTTTATTTAAATTGAGCTTTTTATTGGTTTTAAGCCCTTATTTAAATCAAATTTTTGCCCGTTTATGTCTCTATATTTAAATAAAAAAATTATCCGTTCTAAAACCCTGTATTTAAATTGAAGTTTTTTACTCGTATAAATCACAATATTTAAAGTCAAGTTTTCCATCACTTTTATATTTTTGTTTGGAAATTAAATTTTGTGACCGGTTATAGAAACCCTATATTTAAAATAAAGTTTTAAAACATTTTAAAATCTTAGATTTTAGTTAACTATTAAATGGGTTCTATAATGTTAAATTAAGATTTAAGTTTTTGACGTTTTAAAGCTTGTATTACAATTGAAATTATTAAGTGCTTTTAACCCATGTATTTAAATGAGACTTTTTAACGGGTTTTAGAATAAGCAATTTGAAATCAATTTTTTAACTGATTTTAGAACTCTACATATATTTAAATTGATGTTATTCAGCGGTTAGGAACAAATTATTTAACTTTACGCTTTTTTTCAGATTACAACCATGTATTTTTATTTTAAAATGTTACTAGTTTTAGAAACATATTTAAATTAGTTTTTAAGTGGTTTATAATAATAAATTTATATAAAAGTTTTTGAACGGTTTTATAATGCTCTATTTAACTTTTAGATTTTCACTGTTTTAGAAACTTGTATTTAAAAAAGTGTTCCCCAAAAAGTCAAATTTTATCTGACAGATTTTTCTTTTCTCTTTATTTAGTTGATGAATTGAACAAACCTGGAATACGATTCACAGGAAATGTCATGAAAAACCGACTAGAAAATTGTCCTATCAGAGAATCAGCAAAGAAAACACGAGGCTTATATGATTTTGTGACCAATGGCAAAAGAAAATGTACTGTCACCTCCTTGCATGATAATCGTGTTGTCTTGATGATGAGTACTTGTGACTTGTGACCCTGTTTTTACCTTCGGCGAAGCGCCAGGAGTAGAGTTTAATTATTCCCATTTAGAGCAATGAAATTACCCATATGACCATGAGACTTATGGTTATTCACTCTGAAGATTTTAAATCTGTCGTCGGATTTAGCGCTTTGTAACGCCATCTAGTGGAAAATGCCTCATTTAGCCATTCAATTCACTTGTACGTGATTTGAACCATGTGAAACCATTAATGCAATAACCATTTATTATCTTATCACAAAGCGCCGATGGATTTTGGGCGGACTTTCTCTTTTCTTTCAATTGGAAATTGCAATCGTTGGATTTCCAGTGAAAAGTAAAAGATGCAAATTGACCAACCAAATGTAATTGCACAACACGACAGTTACATGGCGCGTGTTGATAGAATGGACGAGAATATAGAGAACCTTAGAATGGGGATAAGATAAATAAAAGGTTTGTAGCCTGTGTTTTCTTTTCGCTATACTCAATGCTTGGCAATTTTATAGAAAAAACTAATCTAACAATTAGTTAGACTTTCTTAACTTTTGAAGGTTTGTTGTGCAAATATACTTGCAAATATATGGCACTTCTCCTTATTCTGGCGAAAGGCCTCAAAGTCCAAGGCGCTTCTCTTTCGTGTCTTTAATCAAATTAGGTAGAATAAAATTGATCACTGGATTGTAGCAGCCCAGAGGCAAAATCGATGTGCCATGTGCAAAAAAAAAACACACAACAAAAATGTGTGAAAAATGTAAAATGAATTTGCATGATGTATGTTTCAGGCCATATCACATAGAAAATTAGATAATCTTTTTTATATACTTCTAATTTTATATAGTAAAATCTTGAATAACATTGTTTATACTTTATTTACTTCCAAACTAGTTTTAATTGCATTTGTTCTTTTAGCGTTGTCCATAATAGAGTGAAAAAAACAAACAAACAATGGCCATCATTCATTCCCGGTGTTCCAATTTTGGAACATGCAATAATTTAGGTGTTTTTATTATTTATTTAATTTTTTATTATCAAAATTAATGTGCTATATGATGACAGTTATTAACAATTAACCTCCTCAAAATATTTTTAAACATCGGCCAAAAATGGGTATTAACCATGTATTAAAATTAATGTTTTTGACCGGTTTTAAACCATGTAATTAAACGAGTCTGTTTGAACTGTTCTAAAACGAGAAATTTTGACTAAAATATTTTATAACTCTATATTTAAATTACTGTTGTTGACCAGTTTTAGAACATATTATATAACCTCACGCTTTTTGCCAGATTAGGACTCTGTTATTGTATTTTAAATCTTTAAACCTGTAATTAAATTAGTTTTGAGTGCTATATAACTCTTTATTTATCTCAATGTTTTGGAACGGTTTTATAACCCTGTATTTAAATTTAAGATTTTCACCGGATTTAGGATAGGTTTTCCCTCCGGTATTAGAGTTCTTAATTTAAGAACCTTGTATTTAAATTTAAGTTTTCCACGAGTTTTAGAACTACATATTTAAATTCAATTTTTTACCGGTTTTAAAACTCTTGATTTAAATTATATTTTTTGAAATTGAAGCTTTTACCGGTTTTATAACCCTGAATTAAAATTGAATTTAGTGACTGGTTATAGAACCTTATATTTAACCTTTACTCTAAAACTTTGGACCGAATTTAGAACTGTCAGCCTAAATAAATTTTGCCGGGTTTAGAAGGTTTTAGAAACTTGGATGTTTTTTTAAATTACCGTTTTAAGAACAATGGATTTAATTAAAATACATTAATTCTTTTTAGAACATTGTATATAAAATAAAATTTCTCATTTGATAAAGAATCGTGTATTAAAATCTAATTTTAATTTCGGTCTCTTTTCAGGACCCCTATTTAAATTAAAGTTGTCACTACTTTAGAACTGTGCATTTAAATTAAAGTTTTTAACCGATATTTAAAGAAACATTTTGACCAATTTTATATTTCCACCTGTTTTAGAACTAACGTTGTATTTAAATAAATGTTTTTCACCGGTTGATAACTGTATTTAAAATAGTTTGGTACTCGTTTCGCAACCATGTATTTAAATTAAATTGTTTGACTTTTTAGAACTCATTTAAATTTTTGAAAATTAACAGTTTTTTGATTCTGTATTTAAGTTAAAGATTTTTAACGCTTTACAACCTTGTATTTAGAAATTGATTTTCACTGGTTTAAGAATTATCCATTTATATATTTTTTTTTCGCCTGTTTAAAAGCCTTGTATTTAAATAAAAGGATTTCAGCGATGAGGTAACCCTGTATTTAAATTCAAATTTTTACCCGTTTAATATGCCTGTACTTAAATTAAAGCTTTACACCAGTTTATATCCTTGCAAGTAAATTAAATTTTTAGATGGGTTTTAGAACACTGAAATTTAATTAAAATTTTTGAATACTTTTAGAAACCTTTAATTAAATTTATGTTTGGGACTCATTTTAAAACCTATTTAAATTAAATATTTTCACCAGATTTAGAACATTGTATATTTTAAAATCACACTGATTCTAGAATCATGCATTTAAAAAATTGCTTTCCACGTGTTTAACAACCGTGTATTTGAATCAGTTTTTCACCGGTGAAGGAACCCGGGATCTAAATTAAAGTTATAGGACTTTTAGACAGTGTATTCAAATTACTGCTTTCCATGGTTTTTAAATATCCTGTATTAATAAAGTTTTTAACCTGTTAAGAACCGTGTATTTGAATTAACCCAGTGGGCACAGGTGAAGATTTTCACGTTATTTTCTATTTTTCTATGTAGAAATCTAGTGTAACTCTTGAACACTTGAATTCGCCAGAAATTCACATCTTATCTACGTGGAATTTTAGATGTCTAATTCATGTGAATCAACGGGCGTGAAATTTATGTGAAACTGATATGCAAACACGTGTGCATAAAACTAGTTTAGAGACTCACGTGAAAATCCACGAGCTTTTATATGTCAGTCTAGAGAACATAAATTTCTTTTCAATCGAAAAAAAATACCCCATTTTAGCCTCTATATGATACGTTCAACTGCCAGAATTATTGTGTATAAAAATGTATATAAATATATATATATATATATATATATATATATATATATATATATATATATATATATATATATTTTATTTTTTTCTCTCCTTTGGTACCTATGTACATAGAGATAGACAAAATTACACGCAGAACAGCCTCCCTCTCCCCCATCATGACTCACGAAATCCACTACGAGCTGATAGGTTGGTGAGGAGAAAGTTGATTGTCTGTAGGATGCGCCAAAACCCCACCTACATTCTGTTCTATAAACCTGGTCCGAAAACTTCCGGAAAAGATGTTAATTCACCTAATCTAACTTTTCCACAAAATTTAAGCTTGTCTACGTTAAAACTTTAATGCATTTTTAATTAGTTATCCAAACCTTATGTGTTTATGTCTTAAGACTCAATCTAGTCCAACGCGCACGCGGGCCGGTTTAAAATAGTGCTTGTAATCTCATGTGTGCAGAACCGGAATTGACTGGTGAGTCTTTTCCTTGCAAAAACTCCAAGTTATTTATTTTATATTTGGTCTCTGATTATAGTCAGTGATTTAAACATACTATTATATCGATTGTGATGAAGTATTGTGGCTTATTCTTTCTGATTAGCCCAGTTGATTGATTGTGCTCCTGTTTCTATGCATGAGAGACGATCAGTGGTGTTATACAATTTAGTATATGATTATATAAGTGATTTATTGGTGTTTTGTAGTGGTAGAGTGGCCAGGCGGTTAATGAGGTGATCACGCTATAACGTTCTCTCAAGAATATTGAGGTGATAAAGTCAGTCTTCACTTTACTAAATTTCCCATTTTTATTCCTTTTTGATTATCTTATTTTTGGTTCCGTATTTTTTTCTGTGGGAGACTAGGGACCTGGTGGCAGCATCTACCACTTCATTCTTTTATTATTTTTGTCCAGCGAATCATTGGTAGTATGACATTTTTCTTTATTAGGTAATATTTCCTTTGTACAAATAGACATTCTTAAAATTTTATTACTAGTTTATATTTACAGATCATGTAAATATTTTGCAGTAGCCAACCTATATACTTGTATACATTATAGTATAGTATTTAAACATTAATAATAAAAAATTGTCGCCAGTTTTACGACCTTGTGTTTAAATAAATATTTTTCAGCGGTTCGAGAAACGTATTTTAATCGAGACTTTTACTGGTTTTAAAACATTGTATTTAAATTTAAGTACTTCCATGGTTTTAAGCAAAGTTCACGCTAGGACCCAATGGCATTTAAAAAGAAATGAAAGTTCGAAATATGCCACAAAGACAACATAAAATAAACGAAAGTTAAAATAAGAGCCAATGAAAGAGGAGAGGAAGGAAAGTTAAAAATATAACGAAGAAAAAAAAGAAAAAGAGGAAAGTTCAAAGGTTGAGTCAATGACTACATATTTAAGGGAAACCACGAAATAACACTATAGAACAAAATTCTAGGAATAAAATTTCAAAATAGAATCCAAGGACAATAGAAAAGGAAGGAAAGTTCAAAGTATTACTCAAGGAAAACAGAAGAGGAAGAAAAGTGACTCCTAGGATACAGTGATATTAGAAAAGGAATGATATAGCTAAATAGGGAGCAATGACAACAGAAAAGGAAAAAAAGTTGAAATAGGCGCCAAAGACAACAGAAGAGCAAGAAAGATTTAACATAGATGTTAGGACAACAGAAGAAAATGAAGGTTAAAATTATCACCCAAGGACAACAGAAAGAAAGCAAGGTTCGAAATATGATACGTGGAAAACAAAAAGGAAGGAAAGTTCTAAATAATAACATAGGCAAACAGAAAAGGAAGAAGAGTTAAACATAAGACCCAAGGAAAAAACTAAGTAGGAAAGATTAAAATATGACTCAAGGATAAGAAGAAAAGAAATAAAGTTCAAAATATGCATCAGAGGCAAAGGAAAATAAGGAAAGTTCAAAATAGAAATTAGGACAATATACATTGAATACAACCAAAAATACAGCCCAAAGACAAGAGGAAAAGAAGTAAAGTTCAAAAGAGGACCCAAGGACAAAATATGTGAAGGAAAGTTTAATATAGCATACAAATGACAACAAAAATGGAATGAGAGTTCAAAATAGGTAACAAGCAGAACAAAGAATTAAGCAGAATTCAATAAAGGAACGAAGAACAAAATATAAAAAAGAGAAGGTCAGGATAGGACACAAAAACAAACGAAAAGGAAGGAAAGATGACAATAGCAACCAATTTCAAAAATAAATGCGGAAATTTAAAATAAGGCCTGAAGGAAAACATAACATAAAAGGACAATATAAAAGAAATTAAAGTTTAAAATAAGAAAAACAGAATATAAAGGAAATTCCAACAGTATTACCCATGGCAGGAGAAAAGAAATTATATTCAAATTATGACTTAATGTATCGGGAAGGAAGGAAGGTTCAAAATATGACTGTCGTATGGTCTTGTTTCACGAGTTTCTTTTTTATAATAATCACCCAATAAATTTAAGATTATGAGTGCTATCAAACGATTCCTCTCTCTTTACACCTTTCCCTGGCTTTGTAATAAGTTTTCTTCATGAATGTATAATATTTCATTTTTCTACGATGATGTCCTAGAGATTCATGATGTTTATGAATCTTTCTATTACATGAAAAATGGGTATATATAAGAAAATATTAGAAGAAATATATACTAGAAGAAAAAGCTAAATAATCATTTTATTAATTAACACTTTGACGACGACTCGTAGAAGAGGCAGTATTAGCAAACGGCAATAGTTCGTAACTTATCTATTTAGTTAAACGTGAGACATTGCGATGAAGATGATTAGTATTTTAGAAGCAGGCCCCGCTCCTGGTGAGGACGAACTTGAGAGTCCCGATGTTGTGCGCCCAACTATATAGGTGATTATTATCGTATTGTGCAAATAATGCATAAAAGTATGAATACAAAAGGTTATCAGTCTTTAGGTAATATTTGATTTTCTTTGACTTGTGACTGTTGAACTTAATTCTAATTCACATAGTTATTTACGATCTTTTAGATCATAAATGCTTCTGCACTTTAAAACGTAAGTTCCTAAACAGCCTGGCCTCTTTTTGTTATATTTTTGCGATTTTCATCATACGCAGTAAAAGGCAATCATCATGGCATTTTTCAAGCACGCCTATTTTAAAGGAAGAAATGGTGATCAAGACAAGTCTAAAGCCAAATACTAGGTAGGTAAGCAGTAGGTCGACAGTTTATGGATGTGAACCAAGGGAACACGGGATAAGCTGACATTGGTCAGTGTCGTAGAGGCAAACGTGGATGTGAGCTGAGGATTGACTCTGCGGTGACGCGAGAAGGAAGCACGGCAGAAAATTGAAATATAGATCCCAGTGCGACGGTTAAATATTCCAAATCGAGGGCGGTTGGCCTAAGTTATCAATTCTTAGTGGTCGTGGGCTTATAGAAACTGATTATAGAAAAATAACCTTACAATATACATACAAAGAAAATATTATTAGCAAAAGTAAATAAATGAAAATAAATAGGATGAGACCCGGAGTACGAAACAAGGGGGGGTATACAAAAGTCTCGACGTGGACAAGAGTCCGAGAGAGGATGTACGTTGATTGCTTCTGGACAAAGGGGAAGTTTAAAAATGGTGGGAAGACTCACGTAAAGCCTAATTCACTGTAGGGTGTGGTTACGACGAGTAAGCGGAGCTCTGCAAAGTTCAACTTTCAAAATTCCTTCTTCTTTAACCTCGCTGAGAAATGAACGAGGAAGTACTCCAGATGAAAACTAAGTCGATACCCGAGTAATAAGGGAACTCTGTCCTTAGGTACGAGGGGCGGTCAATAAGTTTTGCAATTCGGATATAAGGAAACGAGATATGACGAAAAGTGTTTTATTATTTTTCAATATAACTGCCCTCGACTTCAATGCACTTGCGCTACTTGTCCTTGACGCTTCGATTTCCCGACAACCAGAAATCTCCCGACTGCTGTTCAATCCAATCCGGAGGGCGAGGTGGAGATCTTCCTCGTCCCCAAACCGGCGTCCACGCAGTGCAGCCTTGAGCTGGTGAAATAAAAAGTAGTCGCTAGGGGGCAGATCTGGACTATAGGGAAGATGGTTGAGCTCCTCGAATCCGCACTCGCGCAGGGCAGCTTGTACAACTCTACCCTTGTGACCTTTGACGACGTTTAAGTCGATCATGGAGCGTAAGGTTTCTTGAGACCCAACGGGCAGAGACCTTGGTTATGGCCAAATTGTCGTGGATGATGTTGATAACACTTCCATGTGATATTTCAAGTTCTCGCTCGATTTCTTCAACCTTCAGCCGTCGATTTTCGAGGATAATCCTCTATACACGGGCCACATTGTCCTCGTTGGTTACGTCTGGTTGGCGCCCTGGACGGGGGTCATCTTCAAATGACTCACGACCATGGCGGAACTCCCTATTCCAGAGAGCAATGGTTGCATAGGAAGGGGCGGTGTCGGTGTACACTGCAACCATGCGTTCATGGATCTCTTTTGCATTCTTGTCTTCCTTGGTGAAAGATTTGATCAGTACGCGGTGCTCAACTTTCTTATTGTTGAATAATTTGTGACTAACCACCTGCGATTAGCTCCTGCTTCTTAAATAGCCGAGGCAGGAGCGTGCAGCTGCAGGTCCTGACTTGTCATAACATGTCCTAACACCCCCACAAACAGCCATCCCCCTTCCTTCTGTTTTGCCCAACCGATTCACAAAACTTATTGACCGCCCCTCGTACGAGCGAGGCTGGGTAGAGAGATGACGCGTCGCGTTCGTAGATGGAAGCGGTTGTGAGGCGGGGCAGGACGTACGAGACTGTACGTGGCTGATAACCAAGCCGCAGTTGTATGGTACAAATTTCTCAAAGCTTTTTCTGAACTATTTATACTGCCTTGTTGGAAGCAGGTCGCCTGAGGCCAGAAAAATGGGGACGGTAATCTCATTAGGCTTGGCGCGCCAGGGGGTTGGGAGGATATTTTCAGCGAGCATCACATGCTCGCGCAAAAGTCCTCAACGCCCTAGATCTGGCACTGTCAAGCGTTGCGGCGGTGGAGAAAGGGAACCCTAACCGTTTTCAAGGAGCACGGTATTCTTGTGGCGGCTTTTGGGGTTCAACAGACCCAACCATTCTTGATAAGAGTGCTGGGGTCATCCGACCGAGCGAAATTCTCGCTGCCCTCTTGGGGCCGTCAGGGTATGCAGGTGCATCTTTCTCAAGCGCCACTGGTAAATGTTTGGTTTATGGGGGGGTCTAACCTTCTCTCTATCACAGTTAACTTAAATCAAGTAAAATGATGATAAAGAACTCAATAAATTAAACGATATAGTTTTGAAATTTAGTTGACACAGTTATTAAAATATTCTCTTAGCATGAGATAAATGATTTGGCACAAGATTTTTGCCTCAAAACTACTACCATTGGACTTGAATAACAAAAGAATAAACTTCCCTGAAAAATGTATCCTACTTTCGATCCAGAGAAAATGTATTACGAGTACCTCAGTACTTTCATAGGGACAGTAACTCTATGTATTCCACAAACGAACCTTGGAGGAAGTCTTTTCCTCTTTTTTCAACCTAACCTAAGAGGGTGGTTTTTTGCCTTTTATCTAACCTAATCTAACAAAAGGACATTTTTTTTTCAGAACATAACCTACCGAGATTTTTTCTTTTTTTTTAAACTAAACTAAGACAAAGGATTTTCTTTGTTTTTCTAGACGGACCTAAACGAACGTCTTTTCCTTTTCATAACTATGGTACAGTGGTGGCTCGTAGCTAACTAAAACTAGTAGGAGTGCTCAATCAGAAATTTGTTAGCATTATTTTAATATTGTGTAGAAGGAAATAAACATATAAAAATAAAATTTATAGATAAACTTAGACTTATTTAAAAACGAAATCCATTCTTCCTGTTTTAACTTTCGCGTAAAGATTAATTATTTTCTCCTTGATCTCTGGATGACTACTGTGGAATTTTACTCAATGAAAGCACAACAAGTGCATTTCGTCCTTCAGAATTCATGTGCTCCTTCGAAAGCTTTTATTTTTTTTCCGTGTTGAAAAGCAGCGTTCTGCCTCAGATGTAGTCATAAGAATTGTCAAGAGGATTTTTATCTCTTTCATAATTTCACTAAGAACTTTGTAATACGTTATTTTACAAGATAAATTTCAGCATATAAATTAATTAATTAATTAATTTATTATTGAATGAAGCGAAAAAATCTGAATCAATTACTACACTTTATCACATTAAAGAATATAAACACTTTTTAAGCACAACACACATAGAGTCAAAGAGAAACAATACCTTGCACGACACACTAGAGTCAGCACTGCGTGAGCCACAGTACTATCTCCTCCTAGCGCGCAGCTTTCTATTTCGGACATGTGAGCATGCGCCCAACAGTCAATCACCGCGTCGCTGGTACTGCAAAACGCACAGTTCTATTCAAGCATTTTTATATTTTTTTCATTAACTACGGGATGGCACTGATATTAAGCTTAAGAATTATATTAATGACAAGTATAAGGAAATAATTGAAAAAAAAAGGACTCAGTATATTGAATGTCATCGATAATATTAAGTGAAAATGGGGGGGTGCTGCACTTCCGCAGTGCAAGTACACGATCCGCCACTGTTAAGGTAAAAGGACGTCTTTTACCTAACCTAACGTAAAAGGAAGTTTTACTATTATTTTTCTATCCTAATTTAGGATGGCGTATTTTAGTTTTTTCTTAAACAAAGCAAACAGTATGCCTTTTCCTTTTTTTTATAATATAATCTTACAGGACGTCCTGTCCTTTTTTCCTAATCCTAAAAAATCCTCTTAATATACCATAGTTAAATTCAAATTGTTAAGATTTTAAACACCCCCCAAAATATATATATATTGTTTCAAAGAAATTTTATGTATAATATAATTTGTTAATATAATTTAAATATAATTTAATACAATTAACCAGGCAATAGCTTCACCACGCCCCCCTACGGGGGGAGCTTGTGCATCAATTACTGAGATTAAAATTTAAAATCTTAAAAAAAGCAGCCATGGTTAAATTTTTATAAATTTCTTAACTTGGCCAATTATTATAAAAATAAAAAGGAACTCTATAATAAATTTTCCCCTTTCAAAATATCACGTTCCTAAAATATAGTTATAGAAGAAGATATATAAAAATAAATTTTCTGAACTTCACCATTTATAATTCTTTGGGTTTTAAAAAATTCACAAAATTTCGATACTTATATTTATTTCTGAACTTCACCATTTTGTTTTTAGATATTATAAAAGAATTATTAGAAATAACTTTGATAACAAAAACATAAGTCATAACCAAACTAAGATGTTATTATTAACAAATGCTCAGAAAAATCCGCTTTTTAAATTATAGAGTTAGTGATGATGTGGATGATGATGATGATGATGATGATGAGAGAATTGCTATTCAAATGATTTTAGTGAAGCTAAATTCTATTTTTACAAAATAAAAATAGAAGTAAGGCAACAATTCCTTATTATTATATTGCAGTACCTCATCCATAATTTGGTTAGATTTTAATACATTATTTATACTGATTTACTAGTTTTATGAACATATTTACGAGATATGTTGAAATGCTAATTCAGAATGGGCTTCTGAAGAGTTTTTGAGTTATTAAACATTTATCAAAAGAATAATTATTCCGCGGAAATTCAAGATATTTTAATAGAATATTTTATAATGAAGTTATTCTTATAGTATTAATTCGCGCCAAATTTCTCAATATAGTTAAATAGAAGATTCTCATATTCTTCTGGAATATTAGGGCAATGTTAGCCAATTAATGAATTGCTCTGATACGCAAAAGCTTTATAGTGTTTCTTAGGATAAGAGTCTATTTCGAGGGGGTAAATGTAATTTTGGAATCTTTCTCCTTTTGAAACTCACGCTGTCAAGTGCTAAGTATTTTGTGTCTGTTTAATGTTTTCCCTAGGGAAAATTGGCATCTATAGATTTCAAATACGGTTCGTGTATATATAGTCATAATGTGAAGATTAATAAAATGTGTATGTGTCTCTGTATGTAGCATAAATCCAACTACTTCCTAACCCATCCTACCGGCATTGGTGTGAGACAAAGGTCGTGTTTAGAGCGAATATATCACTAGGTTGGTAAGTAGGGAAAGAATTCACCGCCGTCTTTCAGGATTTTTCTTACCACATTTAACTCTAAAAACCATTTCACTTTATTGTCATGCAATCTGGCTTTTCCAGCTTGAAAGGAAACAGATCAATATTGAGACTAATTGAGTATGAATGTGTAGTAAAGTGTAATATTACTCCGAATGAAGATGTTGCTGATGATTAGCAAGAGGGCCTAAAATGGAATATTGTATTCTTCATTAATGGGCAAAAGGACATTTTATGATTATTATTATCGACTACCTGGCGACTGCCTACTTGGGCATAATTCACAGTAATTCTTTGAAAGGGTACTATTCGGCTAGATTACAAACAAACACTAGTGCAAAAAGCGACAAAAAGCACAAACAAAACATAGACGAGAAAAAAAAAGCATGAATTAGAAGAAAGCAATCTCCGTCAGTGGGAAGCCCGCCTCTACTCAGCCGCATAACATGCAGCCAATGGCATATAAAATCAAATATAATGGAGGCCAACCTCCTTCTAAAAGTCAGATATCCCAAAAGTCTTCGTACAAACCTGTCACGAGTAAAATGGACAATGTATAACATCCCTGCTCCTCCCGGTACTGGGACAGGTAACGTACGCGATGATCACCTAGCCTAGACAGCGACATTCAACTATAATGTGTCGAATATTTTCGGAGAGAAGGCAGTCGGGCAGTAAGGAGTCTCTCGAGTATGCCCAATTCGAAGATAACAGAAAGCGACCTGAAGCCGACGCGGCATTGGAGGATAGGCCAATGAGAACAGTCGCGGGGCAATGGCACGCAGTCTTAAGTTCCCCATAGCCATCTCCCATCTTTTTTACCAGGCAGCCCGAAAGGTGGCCATGATTTCTGCCATATAATGGGTGTGATAAAGAACGAAAGGCTGGTCCGGTCGCACAGTCTTCGCGAACAATTTAGCACTCTCATCCACTCACTCAATTTCCGCAATTCCCATATGTCCACGAACCCAGAAGAAGATAATCTAGACTAGCGCCAGCTGGCGGCAACCGTGGCATCACGGATAATACGAATCAAGGTTTTTGGACATTCCAATGCCCCGAGAGCATTTAGGGCGTTTTGTGACTCGCTAAAGATTACGATCCGGTCTCTGAGCATGGCACGATGCGTAATCCCCCGTGATGAATTGTGTTTTTTTTACAACATGCTTGGCCGTAAAGACAGACGCAGGGTCTGGTAGAGCCACGCTAAGTTAAAACAGATTCGACCAAATTTTGGATTTGGAGCCATCCCAGTAACTGACATGGATGAGGCGTCACACGAAATGCGCTTCAAAAAGGTTAAACGTAATACTCATGACAATTTATAAGCTTGGGGAGTGGAACGCAACTCACTATAGTTAAAGATGTCGCTGAAGGGTTATATGCCTCCGCTGTTAAAGTCCAGTCTGCTGTCTTTAACGACAAAACAACGAGCATTGAATTTTGGCGGAGCAGCTTTTCGGCTAGAGAATGTGGAGTAGGTGTTCACAAAAGACTCCGACACGGACGTGGCGTTCAAGATTGCAGTTCCATTCTCCGTAAAACGAGATAGAGGTGCTGCAAGAACTTGCCCAGAATCCTTTTGAAGTGGTTTCCACAAATCTGTTGAGGGGTCTTCTCGGGAAAAGCTGCAGCCGTGCTTCGAAACATATTAAAAACTAACCCTAGCTCGACAAAATTTACCGACATGTAAGGATACCGCATCTGGCTGAGAGACGCATCACTTTCGCCTGAAAACCAATGAATCGGTCGACGTGCAAAACAGCCAGACATTCTAAAGATAGGAGTTAGGCCCACGCCGATGATGTTGAGGAGAAAAAAACGGCCTTATCAACTGAAATATACTTCTCGAGTACGAGAAAAAAGTCAGTCGTTTCGTGAAATGTGCCCGGTACAAGCAAAACCAAGTTGATATTTGAGGCGGAGCGGTCTAAAAAAATGACAATTCAATGGGAAAATGATCACAACCATGGTGGTCAACGCCCACGTCTCGCTCGAAACCAGACTGTTTATCCGGAGAGCACAAGGATAGATTAAGGCAGCGATGAGGAATTGATCGGCATTTACGTTACCTATCCGTTGCTGGTCCATCAGGTTGGCAAGGACCTGAGAAATGGGAATAATTTAGTAGTCTCTCTGGAGGGGGCCTCTAGAGTTCAACCGTGAGCAGGTAGGATGTATATAGAGAAATTGGAACTCAGAGACCATTCTGCGTGTAAATTGCGCCTATCTCTGCTCACACACCATGTTGTGGTGGTGGGTTTGCAAAACATTTAAGGCTTGGTAGGGTGAGAAGGAGGCACTCGTTTGACATGATATCCTGCCAAAAAAATAGCTAACAAAGAACGCGAGAATATGAGCCGCCGCCGTTCTGCAGTAATTTAACTGAAGAAATATACCTTGCATGCCTAGCTCGTACGAGAGGATGGGTCCCTCTTCGAAGAGAATGCCGACACTGAATTGGCTCCACGCTACCCAGATGTACAACTGCAGACGCTCTCGGCCAAACAAGGCGTTCTTACATTCAAGGACCTTTCTTGGAGTTTGCTTTTCATCTCTTCGTGTTAAAACCCCTGGCGAACAGCGACTTCGGGGTGGAGATCTCCCATTCAGAGGATCTATCTTCTTAGAGCAACCCAGTCAAGTATTTAGTGTGAGCGTAGGATCTGTAGCTCCTTTGGTTCCTTTCTGCTTTGGCAGGGGCAGATTTAGGAACCACGGGGGATCGCCACACGAACACCTCTAAAGGTGTTTTTTGATCTGAGTCTGACGAAACGGTAGAAGCACGCGGCCGTTTCACCTTATGGTAAACGTTGATGTTGGAAGAGAGTTGGAGAGCCCTGGTATTATCTGAGGCTGCATCTCAATGCTTAGTGTGGCCAGCTCTACCACAGAAGCGCCCTGTGTGAGTAAAACCCGCAAAGAGTTACGAAAGGGCGCATAAACCACGGTACTTGTAGGCATAAGACGTCCCAGGCAGAGTCAGGCGCGTCAAGGCCAAATCCGTATGCTCGCGAAATGATTGTTGCTCCTTAACCTGAACGGCAAGGATTTTTATCTCCAGGAAATACGCCCCTGATTGTTTCAAAGTAACTGGGTGCAGCTTTTTGCAATTGAACACAATTGTCCATAGACGATAGGGACTTAACGTATATTGCTTTGGATCAACTTACGCACTTCGGGTAAACCAGACTTTGCACGTCTACACGAGCGATTTGTTTGACCGAAGCGGTGGTAGTAGTAGTACCTCAGCAAAGAGCGAAACCAACCAGCACGCAACTATTCGAGGAGCCTATCATGGTCGTGAAAAGGGGTGGGTTTTGAGACCCCTTGTTTAACCCTGACCGTGCATGGTCAGCACGCTCTAAAGTGATACCTTTTATATAGTCCACGATTTCCCTGATTTATCCCACTCCTCTCACTAAGTTCATGGTAGACTGGGAATTTACACCTACCATCGAAATATTAGGTGTCCCCCTCAGGGATCCGACGCATTCGCAAGAAGGAGCCGGTTCGAGAAACGGATCATTTTTGCTCTCTACCAATCAAGCTAGCTAATGCTTTCCTCTGATCGATCATGTTGCCTTTAGACAACATGCTGCCATCAGTGTTTTGAATAACTGGAAGAGGTTTGAAGAAAGCGAGCTAAAAAAACTCCAGGTAAACTTTGAAACGAGGGGCTCCTACATAATCGAGACTCCACCCAGCGCACTTGCGAATTTGGTTTATATCTGGGCCTTATGCCCAGGATGAAATCGGGGCTGAACGTCGTTATCTTGACTTGGTTGCTTGCCAAAGTGGGAGCGGACGCAGCTGTCCCTAGGACCTTCGCAGGAGGTGAAGTTTACTCTTCCCGTTTGCTTCTTCTCCCAAAAGGAAAGAGTTACCTTAGGCCGGTTGGACAGGCATGAGCAAGAACTTTCTCGAAAATTGCGAAGGTCTTAAAAATCAATTGGAGACCAGTCGTGGGAGAAAGTCCCTCCTCTTCTGGTGATTCCTCGGCCACATAGATCATGGACCTATAGGCCCGTCTTTTATCATATTCTAGTGGAACTGGAACTATTGAGACACTTCCACCGGTATCGATAGATTAGATGGTGCATGCATGCTCTCGTGGCAGTCCCATTAGAGAGGAGAGGGGGTAACTGCAACTCGTAGATAGATATGCTCAGCCAAGGGAGAGTCCAAAATAGAGTGTGGGGATAAGCCACCTCAGGTGTAGGTTTAGGAAAGAAGTAAACATTGAGTCCGCTAAAAGCAGTTTGTAAGAGCCTCTCAGGAAGCACAATGGGAAAACCTCCCTTCGTGAGGAGGAGTCCTCCCCGGCGGCTCCAAAATCGCAAAGAGAATGAGGATGGTGAAAAGTGTTATCTCTTTCTCCACGACAACTTGGGATGGCGAGGCCACGCTTGGGGAAGGCTCTGCGTGAATATCCCGTTGCTCACTATTAATAATAATAATAAATCAATATAATGTTGAGGTGAGGGGAAGGGATGGGGAAGCGCACCAACAGCATTCCCAATTCCTCTCAGAGCGTTCAACTCCACCCAGTGAAAGACGGGGCTTCTCTAATTTCCACTCAGGCCGGGGGAAGGTGCAGCTCCTCCGGATATTAAGTGTAACAGGCTACACAGGCTACCCCCACTCCTGCATGGGGGGGGGGAAAGTGATAGTGCTCTGAGTTTATGTGGCGAAAGAGCAAGGAGGCAAATCACTTCAATAACTCATTAGGCTTCTTATGACAGTTTCTAAGTAATCTTTTCATAAGAAAAGGATGTGTTTGTAACAGATGCAAAATCAATTCTAAAATAAAAGTCATTCTGACTAATTAATTAAAGCTTTTCGTCATTTTATAACATGTTTTTACAAACTAAAAAATACACAGAGATAAAATCATGTCGAGGCATAATTTTGTCTGCAGGTGCTGGTTGTCAGAATTTACAGCTCGTGATGACACCCTATGTGATCCCGAAGCGTTAAGGATTTTTGCTTCATCCATCAACGTTTTATAAGTAGCGACATTGGCTCATTCGATTACCTAACGGGCGCCTTTTGCAGCAAGCAGGAAATTACGGGAGGTTTTCAAAGAAAAAATTTAAAACGATTTCCAGACCCGGCGATTATCGCTGAACATGTTTTTGGTTACTCATGAATCCCAGGTTGCACCAAATACCAACAAACCATGAAAATTTAGTATAATTATTTTGTTATGATTTGGAGCTGAGAGTTATTATGCGGTAAATTCAATTATCTACAGAAAACCAACGAAAGAGGTCAAAGATTATGCAAAGACCCACCTTATTTGCAACAGTCAGAATACACAGGAAAGAAATTTCCCTGTCTCCGAAATAACAACAGACCAGTACCTACAACACTTTTACATATAATTATCCTAATGAAATACATAATGTTGCCACGTTACATTTTTTAAAATATTATTGACCTCATACTCAGCTGTTCTCGTGCTGGAAAAGGGTGCAGTCCTAACGTTCGTGCGACGAAACGTCTGGGCATATCCTGAACAGGCCAATAGGCCAGCCATGATGATAGATTACGATTTTTCCCACTAGGTGTTTGTCAGATTAAATAATCCTAGAGTTTAAATGCAAGTTGTAATCAGTTTAATGATCCTATCATCTTTCTACGATATAATGGATTTTTTTTTAAATTTGTGCCAAAATTATTTTCCGTTAGGTTTCACAATAGTGAGTTTTCAATCAACAAATAAACGATTCCTGAAAGATCAAAAGAAGCCACATAAATAAAAGTAATCTTTAACCACTTTTGGAAGGCTTCAAAAACTAGCACATGTCATCTAAGGTGATGCTAACTTTGACTAAGGGCCAGATACCATAAAATTTACGTGGAATGTGTGCCAAAAAATAATAAAAAAATATTAAGGAGAAATTAAAAGGTTTGAAGAAAATATTAGTTATATAAATGGAGTTCAATATCCATGCCCACTTATATACCGGGTGTCCCAGAAACAAGTTAACTTTAATTTGAATTAGTATAACTCAAAAACTATTCGAGATGGTTGGGTTGCTCACACAAACATATCTTTGATAGCCTCCATTAAACTCATTAGTGTATCAATATCGTAAAAGGGAATTTAATGAGATTTGAACAATCGACAGATAATTAGCTTGTAAATTTGTTTTGTTTTACAGCACTCAAAAATCTCCAATAGGTTTTGAGTTATACTAATTCAAAGTACGCTTAACTTTTTTCTAGGATACCTTGTATATATATATATATATATATATATATATATATATATATATATATATATATATATATATATATATATGTATATATCGTGCAGTGTTGCTCCTATAGAAGCAGATCTACAAATTAAGGATGAAAGTAAATACTAGTAAAACATGATTTATATTTTTTGCCGTTTCGGGCTATACGAGCCCATGTTTGGGTAATATAAAACCAAAAGGGAAATATTAAGCAGGGTTATGAATTAATCGTGTTAAAACTAAAGTTTAACTCATAAAGTAAACCACAGATGAAATTGATCGTTTTTTGCATCGCCAATTAAAGATTGAAGAAACAGAAGAGACCACAACTGTTAGACAAGACGATTACTGGACTCTTACAAAAAGACTTACTCTCTCTTTCCTATCCACCCTTTTAGGGCGAGTCGGGTAGAGAAGCTTGAAGTCTTCATAGGTACCTTCTTGTGCAGGAGCCATATCTGAACAGGGCGGCTAACTCGGCGCAGGCCGAAACTTAGCCCGGGATGGGTTAGATCCCGTGTGATCGGCGGACACAAGTTTGGTGGAGCAAAAACTGTTAGGGCTAGGGTTAAGGTAGGTAGGTAGGAAATACCGACTCGCCAGCTCAATAAGCCGGTAAGCATATAGCAGCAACTATATCTACCTATTCTTTTTCATCCTCTTAGCTAATGAAAAAGAAAAAAGAACTCAGAAAATAAGAAGATGGACACCACTAAACGGGTCCCTTTGCGCGTCTTGAAGGGCGCGCAAAAACCCGACAGAACTAGCGTCTTCAGAACAATCTACGGGGAATTCGGTGTAGTGCTAGATAAGTTACTATACTACACGAACTCGTACATAGCAATTTGCCAAAATGACTGAGATGTTGACAAAATCCTTTCGGAAAAAGCAAGTGACGAGTTCACAAGGATTTGGCTAGAAGCAAAAGTCCTCCCCCCCCAAATAGAAGCCCAGAAGACAGTCTACTGCCGTCAATTTGATTCCTGCTTAGGAAAACACAACGCAGATCAAAAAGGAAGAGATTGAAAGAGCACAACAATGGGCGAGGGTAAAACAAATAATCAAGTTTACCAACCAAGCAACCAGTACAGAATACTTCCACGTATTCAAGGTTATTTTTAGGGAAACTAGCATGGCTGCAAAGGCAAGAGAGTCGGGTATTCTCGCATTCAATTTAAAAATTACACCTGAACAAGTTAAAACCAACGAATTCTTTAGCCTACTAACTTGCTTTAATTGTTACGCTATCGAGAAGCATAATACAAGGGACTGCCCGGTCAAAGATATTAAATGGTGCTCCGAATGCAGCGAGAAGAACCATACGTGGCGAGAATGCAGGGCACAGCAAAAGAGATGTCTGAACTGCAGTGGAAATCACCGTACCCTGGCAATGGCATGCCCGCTAAAAAGAAAACAGATTAAGAATAAGAGAAGAGAGAAGGCTAGAGCAAAGGAGGAAAAACAAAACCTCACATTCGCCAAGGTAGCTAAAGCTACAGCTGAAAAGATCCAGCCGGTGAAGAATGTGATTGAAGTTAAACAGGGTGAGTCACTCAACATATTAGCTTGCATACTTCATGCACACGTATTAAACGTAGCTAATCCAGGCTCTTACTCCAAAGAACTGAATCTGATGCTAAATAATATCGGCTTAGAGGAGATGTGGTTCCCGGAGAACCCACCATCAGCGGATATCCTAAGTATTCAGTACAAGCCTACGAAACCCGAACCCACCCAAGCACAGCGAAAGGCCACTGGCCAGGAGAAAACCACGGAAGCCAACAGGGCAGCAAGTAGAGAACCGAGAATAAGAAGGAATACGCAGAAAGAGCAAGAGGACGCAATGGAAATAGAGGTAGCCACAGCCAACCAAAATAACAAAGAGGGAAACGCAGCAAGCCAGACCCGAGAAGGACCAAGCCAAGTCCCCCCCACCCAAAGCCTGCAAGAGAAGAGGATGAAGAACAACATAAATTTAACTTGAAGATCTACGCCTCCGAGGAAAGACCCTTTCCCAAAGACAATGAAGAACTAACGCAAGGCATTAAAAAGGGAGCATACAAATACGAATACGAAGGCCCATACTCAGAACGGGAAGTATTCACAATGCTGACAACAGGGAAACTAGAAATCCCGCAGGAAATGCGCAGTACGTTGAAGAAGGAGGAATTTAAGCAGAAGAGAAGTGGAAGGACAAAATCGCCCACCGAGCGCGAAGCGTATAAGGCAGAGAGAAGAGGAAGCAGGGAGGAAAGTAAACACTTTGTAATGGCCCACGGAAGAAAATTTAAGATAATATGTCACAACATGGCTAGTTGGAACGATAAAAGATTCTCTCTGAGCAATACGTACCTAAAGGAAGATCCAGACATAATATTGCTAAACGAGATAAATATCGACCCGGCAAGAAGCAAAATTAACATCTTCAATTACACCATAATCAGTAACACCACTGACAATATCAATTACGACGGCGTCGCTATGGCAATCCGCAACAATATAGTCTAAAATAAGCTAAAGGACCTAGATGAATCATATCTGGCAATAAGTGTAAATACAGCGACAGGCAACCTTATAGAAGAGACAGGCTACCATCCCCCAAGTAGAGATTTTTTACCCCTGCACAATTTTACTGATATATTTGGCCCCAGAGACCAAACGGTATTCATGGGCGATTTAAATGCCAGGAGTAGGGCCTCAAGCTACACTCGTCACTACAATAGAGCCGGGAGAAACCTCGACCAACTACTGGAAAGAGGGATAGCGGACCGCCTTGGACCCGACTTTCCAACATATCTGGGCCAAAACACTGCTACAAAACCGGATATAGTCTTCGCTACCCCGAACTTCCAGTTTAATTATATTATCGAGAGAGGTCCTCCTTCAAATAGCGACCACGAGATGGTGGTCATGACTTTGTCCATGGACCCCATCCAAGTCAAGTGCCCGCCGAGAAAATCGCATAGACAAGCCGATTGGACCAACTACGAAGAAGAGCTCGTTAATTACGAACAGAGAGACCTGACGAAGGCCACGCTAGAGGAAATTGACGAAGAGATCGGCGAAATCATGGAGGCGCTTGTCAGGGCTGATAAGAAATACGTTCCTACAAAAGAATACAGAACATTGCCACATTCAATAAGATCAGCACAGATAATAAATCTCGAGAATGAGTATATAAGCACGAGGAACTCAATCGAGCAAAACGGCCTACAAAGAGGTGACCGTGCAAAGCTACAACGAGTGAAGAACGAGCTGTTAGATGAAATAAAAGTAAAAGGAACAGAAGATGGAACCTTTTTGTGGAAGCCATGGACGAGGATTTGAACCCTACAAAAATATGGGAAAAATCAACATAGCCAGAGGAAAGAGAAAACAGGGGCCAAGAATCGAACTTCAGAACGAGGATGGAGGGGAAGAGGAACCCCAGGAAGTTGAAAAGGCGTTCCAGAAACATTAGGGGAGGATATTTGATATCTCCCCCAATGAAAACGAGGATTTTGACGGCGACCACGAAACAAGAGTGGTAGAAGAACTGGAGCTAAACCGCCTAGAAATAGTACTCAACGTAGCTGCTTCACCATACGCAATTGGTAGAGCAAGAAATCGAGCCAATAACGCTACAAGAGATGTAGAGAATGCACAAAAACACCAAGCAGAAGGCACCTGGGGCGTCAGGTATAACGAGGGAGAATTTGATACGCGCAACAGCCAACTTTTTGTCGTGGATAGCGGCAGTGATTAACGCCTCCCTAAGCGCAGGATACTTTCCGGACGCGCTAAAAAAGGGAAAAATTATTTTTCTACTAAAACCCGGCAAGCCATCAAACAACTCCAGAAACTTCAGGCCAATAACGCTCCTAGAAACAGTAGCATAACTAATGGAGAGGGCGATTGATGACAGGCTCGTCAAACACTTGTTAGAGAGGGCGCTGATTCCAAACCACGAACACGGGTTCAGGAAAAATAGGACCACCGAGACCACCATTCTGGTAGAAGCACTTGCAAAGGCAAAGTATAAGAAAAACTATACTGATATCGTTCTTAAAGACGTCCAAAAGGCGTTTGATAAGGTATGGAGAGCTGGTCTAAAGTACAAGATCAAAAGACTAAAGCTACCTTCCACCCTAACAAGATGCCTTTGCGATTACGTCACCAATAGAATAGCGTTTATCTCAGTAGCAGGCTACGAGTGCCCAAAATTCGAAGTGCTACAAGGTGTCCCACAAGGGGGCTGTATAAGCCCAACTCTTTATAGTGTATATACAATGGATCTGCCGGGACCAGTCTACGAAACCACAACCTATATACAACTCGCCGACGACATCACAATAGTAGCAAACAGCACTTACAGACACCCTACAACCATGGCCAGAATTACAGCTGCAGAAATTGCCAACATCAATGAATTCGAGCGCAAATTGAAAATCCGAACAAACCCGGGAAAGTTCTCTATCGTTCCAGTAGGAAGACGCCTGACTTCGAGTGTAGAGATTAAAAAGAAAAGATATCAATATGTGAAAGAAGGAACAGTGCTCGGGCTACTAATCACCCGAAATGGCTACTGCAAACATATTGCGAATAGGATAAACCAGGCTAAGGTACAAATAGCAAAGCTATTTCAACTAAGGAATTTAAGCAGTAACAACCTGAATAAAATATATAACGCCATCTGCAAAGCGACATTACTCTACCCAGCTATACCACTGAACGGCCTCTCAAAATCAAGTGCAATTAAACTACGACAGACACAAAACTCAGCGGTGTATATTATTACTAATACGATAAGGTGTGAACTCAGAAGAATGAGAGATCTTCACAATGAAATAGAGCTCCCATGTACAAATGTGTCCCTACAAAGAAGAGCAGTGAAGGTGTGGGACAAACTAGATCATATAATGTCCAAAGATGAGAAAAGAGCAATAGAAATTCCACAAAACCACAGAGAGAACAGACGAGGCAATTTCAGAAGCGGTAGACCCGACTCGAGGAAGGAACCGCCCCCAAGGTACACTGCAAGGTGAGGTTACAGAATCAAGAAGAAATATCACCAAAGGAAATCCGCACGAAAAAATGAAGAACAGCGACGAACAACAGAGGCTCCGAGAGGCCAAAAAGAAGCTGAAAAATAACAGCAAATAATAAAGATTAAGAATCAAAGAGGTTCTAGTCACCCATCAACTAACTCTAACTCTTACTCATTCCTCTTCACCACTATATCCTAACTATCCTATCTACTATACTACGACTATTCACTTTAATTTTTTTTATCTTTTTCAAGACGTAAGCCGTAAGAAAAAAGCTCTTCATGCAGAATTAAGATTCGAAGAATATTGAAAATGTTAAGAGAAATAGCAAAGTATGTAGTAAGTTGGTTTACGGAGGGCGCAAATTATAAATTGATGATTTTAAACATGTAATTGACAATGGAAAGGAAGATAAGTTTCTATTGAGAGAATGATTGTATTACTTGATATATTACGATATATTGGCAGCTATATTGGCTGCATGGTTAGATGCTGAAGTTTCAATCATGGGTGATGTCACAAATGGTGCGTGTTGTGTTGATGATTATACAGCCAAAGAATGCTGCCATAGCACGCCGTGCAAGGTGCACCAACAAATACAAAGACACAAATATCTGCGATGTCTGTAGAAGAGGCTGGGCAAACTTTCGCATACTCCGCAGCCATCAACGATTTAACCAAAGAGGATAATCATCAACCAAACATTATCAGAATCATCCATGTATGGAGTCACGTCGTGATCGTCAACGATGGACAATATCAAGCTAAGCTAAATGTTGGCGAATTGCTCAATTTTATTTTGACAAAGGGGCTTACCTGTTCTAAGGCTAATACCGAGATGCGAACAGATTCTGGCCTTCAAGGAGCGCATGGTGCTCCCTATTTATTTCCCTTAGATACACTCAGAGATATTAAAATTATAAACGACCATGCTTCGGCCTTCAGGCGAGAGCCTATTCTTACAATTGAAAAACATTCTAAGGTTATATTCATAAGAAAGACCATGGTTAATTCAGTATGCAAGAAAACCTCTTAATAATGGAGATAATTGTGTGCAAGCAGTTTTCTTTAATGGACCAATGTAGGAGAGCACAAAATATCGTTTATTTTTACGTATATTAATAGTTATAGTTTCTGAAATTGAGTGTTGTTCCAAAAATTCCATATTGATTTGTATATAGACGAGAAAGGATATAAAAATTTAACTTATATATGCATCAACCAGAGGCTCGAAAATAATCGATAAGCGGGGTTTAATAGAGTAGTAATAGCTCTTTATTTTAAAGAGAGGTCAAAACCACTAAAGAAGGACAAACCGAGGCCAGTAAAACTAGGTGTGAGAAGTTCGGAGGTAGGAAAAGATTCGCCCTAACAGGAAAACAAAATGCCTAAAAGGGAAGAGAGATATTGTTGTGCAAACGGTATATGTTGGTTCAACTGTTTTAGATATGTAATGCAGTTGATAGATTCTATTTCTTATTTAAAAACTATTAGTGTGTCATCAACATATTATCTGTGAGCATGAACCCGTCCCGAGTAAAAAGTGATAGGCGGTAGCGTCTTCGCTCGCCTTGGTACCGGGAAACTCTATCTCATGGTGGCGCAAAATATAATCTCGACATCCGAAAAGCTTGCGGTCAACGAGGTGTCACGGATAGCGTGAACCATGGTGTGTGTATATTCCAATGGTCCAAGAGCAGTCAGAGCGCTATGTAAGTCACTAAATATAACAATCTGGTCTCCTTACTGGGAAACGACGCATTATCTCCCAAAAAAGCGGCGGAGTGAAACTAACTCGTCCGTAAAAATCTCTCTCGAAGGCATAAGCACTGTCTAGATTGGCCGCAGATGCAGTGAGAGCCGTTAACGAATGAGATAGGCATCCGGCTCGTGCCTAGAGGCAGATAGATATGTTAGCCGCAGAGCGAGTGGTATTGACAAGTAGGCTTTCAATGAGAGACGGGCAGAAGGCACTTGTCGCCAGGGAGAGATCGGTGTGGTTGATTGATTTTAACTTCCACAATACACTCTCGGCTGCTGATGAATAAAGATCGCATCCTTAGGCAAGCTTCGAAGAATACTTTGTCGTTACAAAATTGAGACAGTATCCAAATTAGCACCGCATCAGCTGAAAGTCCTGGAACGAATAATATCCATTTCTCGGGTACAAGAGCCTCTAAGGCTGCGAATATGAACATCCTAGGTGAGGTATCAGTCGAAAACAAGATCAAAATACGATTCGAATCAACCAATTCCAGGTGTACCCCGTTTTGGAGAAAGTCCGGATCGGGGTGGAACCGTGGATGGTGGCAGAAGTACACTATCTTATTCTTGCCCAAGGAAAACTGAAACCCGTGCATTTCGTCGTAGCAAAAGATACGATTCAATGTCTGATGGAATCTACACCCCAGAGTTGATATCTGGGCCGCACAAAAAAAGATCGAATTTTCGTCCACGTAAAGAATAACAAGAAAATCTTGGGAAGGATTAAGATGAGACCGTTGATGCTAAGGGCCAAAAGTGTGACGCTGAGGACACTTCCCTGTGGGATGCTCTCTTCCTGATCATTGGGCCGGAGACGTATCCTCTAGCCGTACACGGAATTGAGAATCTCGCTCAAACTACGAAATGAAGATTTAGAGCGTTCCTTCACCCTCATTGTGGAGAGAGTCTCTATGATTTTGTTTGTCATGCGGCATTATAGGAATTCTGAAGATCAAAAAACACTGTGGCGTAGAAGAAGGCCTCACGGACGAAATTTGACAGTTAAGGCGAAGTATCAGATATGGAGTGAAACTTGCATAAGCCGCACTGTGCAGATAAGAGGTGGCCTCTGCTATCCAGGAAAAAGGATTATCTAACATTTATCAATTTTTCTATCAACTTGCACACACACGAGTTTAGAGAAATTGGACGAAAGTTGCAGGGGTAGTGATATATCTTTGGTTTGAGAAAGACAAGCAGAGTAGCCATTTGCGATGAGTTTGGATGGATACAATCTGGCCAAACTTTGATGAAAAATCTAAAAGAAAAGTCATGTCTCGCTTACGCGTACCTAGTTGTCGAAGTATGTCATACAGGACATTGCCTGGACTATCGGTGATGTCCGCTCATGAAGTGAGAGCGGAAGGCAAGGATCTCCGCATCTGGGTTTAAAGTCCAGTTAGTGGCCTTTATCGACATCACAACGTGTATTTAATTGTGGTGGAGCATGATTCCGGATAGAGGATGCGGAGAAAGCGGTCACGAAGGACTCCGGCAAAAACATGGAGTACAAGAATGCAGTCCCTTGTTTTCTGAAGACCTGGAATGTAGTTTTGCAAGAACGTTGACTTGAAGCATTTTTACTTGCTTTCATACTTCTGTAATAAAGATATTCCCGTTAAGTGAGAACACGTATGCCGGCCAGTAAGAGCGGCTGGCGTAGTTCGAAACATAGTGGAACCTAGTATTGCTCGACGAAATACACCGACAGTGAAATCGTTCGGGTGGTGCTTATAGCGCATGTAGGCATAATGCTTTTGTTTGAGATCATTTTCACACGCGGTTTACCATTACCGAAGTGGTCAGCGTGCACAACGAACAGACGTTCTAATAATATTAGTTAGGCTCCTGACATTGAGATTGCTGGAGGAGAAATCAAGTGCCTCAGCCACAAACCGAATTCATCGACTGTAACAGAGAAATCAATCATTTACTAAAATGGAAAGCACCGCGCTCATCCTAAGCACAAGCGTAATGGTTTTCAGGCGACCGAAACTTAAAGTTGCGTGCCATTGCGCCGCGACTGTTCCCATGGACCTACCCTCCAATGCCGTTAAGGCTTCAGGTTGCTTTCTGTCGTCTCCGAATTGGGCACACTAGCGGCACGCACTGTCATTTGATGGAGCACTTGCCAGCACCCTACTGTGTAGACTGCTTTGTCCTCCAGACTGTTTGGCACATTCTTGTTAAATGTCCCATTCTGGGCGATCTTTACGCACGTTACCTGTACCGGTACCGAGATGGGTGGGGTCGCTACCACCTGTCCCTTGTACTCGGGACGAGTGCGTGCACATTGACTGATGCACTTGTAGACTTTTCGGGGGAGGCCGGCCTTCTGCTTTTTATTTAACTAGGTTGTTTTCTTCTTTATAAGTCGCACGTTACTGCGCCAGGGGGACCCACCCCTGACGCAGGAGCTTGCTTCCTGTTCTTTGCCTTTTCCTTTTTGTTATTTTTAGTTTTAGGTTTGTTTTTTGTGTGTGTGTTTTTGAATCTTATTTTAAAGTAGCCTAGTACTAGGCAAGTTTTTAATACGGCGACTAATGCCCAAGTAGGCATTCGCCAGATAAGCTCTTAAAAAAAATAAAAAATAATTTTACGCGAACGCGGTCAATAAAATGATATTTAAATTGGAAAATGATTAGTAGCATGGGTGTCATCGGCCATCCCTCACCCAACATCAGGTTGTGCATCCGAAGAGCACAGGGATAGATCAAGCTCGTCGATCATGTTTGCAATTACTTAACTTCTGCGATTAATCGAGCCGTCTTCCCAAAGGTAGGATGGGCCTCGGCATACGCCCCACGATAGGGAAGATTTCCTCCGCATCGAAGTCTGCTGAGGGTTGAATGTACGCCTCCATCATGGTGTAGTTCTCCCGCTACTTTGTGAAAGGACGTTTTTCTTGCAAATAGAAATATGAAAATCATGCATCGTCTTGCACAGCCCTCATCCCGTGCTGGTGTGCTAGCAAAACAATATTACCCAGGGAGGCTGTGTGTGAACCCTTTTTGTGGCAAGCTCTAAAAGCGGACCGCTATGGAGTGGATATAAACTGCAGAAGGGTTCCGAATCAGCGCAGAATTAATCTTGCTCGTAGGCCTGGAGTGACCAGGAGCAGGTTGTTTTTTTTTTAATTGAGGCATAATACGTCACATGCAGCACCTGGCGCACTAGGGCCTACTCCTAGCCCTCGACTTTTTAGTGAGGATCCACATCCTGAACAGCCAGAAATTTCTTCTCCAGGAGAAACGCATCATATTGCTTTGAAAAACGTGGGTGCGCCTCCTCGCAATTAACACACTTAGTCGTTCACGATAGGGAAATCGTGTACTATGTACTTTAGAGCAATTTACACAGACTTTGGATAAACCTCACTTTGTACGCACGTCTACACTAGCAATCGTATGGCCGAAGCGGTAGTAGTAGTTGCACTTTCTCAGAAGTGGCACGAATGCCTTAACTCCGTAGCGACAATAACCGGCACGCCCCGAATCTTGGAGCTGGTCAAGGTCAAATGTAATGAAGAATGTAAAAGTGGGCCTAGAGGCCTCTCCTTCTTTTCTTATCACACGTTCGATCTTGACCATTCCTTGGAATGCGAGCTCTAAGGTGATGTCTTCTAAGTCATAGTTCACTAGTTCCCTCGCCTAAACCACTCCTTTTACAAAGTTCATGGCAGAGTGCGGCGTTACACTCACCGGCAAGTCATCAAGTGTCCGAAGGGCTTTCGCCGGAATGCTCTCCTCCGAGAAACTGGTCAACTTCAGATCTCTACCAATGGAACTAGATAATGCTTTCCCCTGCTGGATCCTGTTGTCTTTGGCCAACATACTTCCATTTGTGGTGCGAAAAACCACAAAGTGTTTAAGGCCTCTAGGGTCAAAAAACGCCTGGCTAGTTCTGTAAGAGGGGCTCTGACGTAATCAAGGATCCGCTCAGTACACTTGTGACTTTGTATTTGTCTGGGCTTCCTTGCCCGATGAGCACCAAAATACCGGAAATGGCGATCTTGGCATTGTCGCTTACCAAAGCGGAAGTGAACCCATCCTTATCTTAACTCCCCTTGGATGGAAAGGAACTTCTTGTCCCTCTTGTTCTTCTTGTTCTTTTTCGTCTCAGGAGAAGAGGGCGGAGAGTGAATTCTCTTCCCTCCGTCCACGTAATGTACCCCTAAGCCACACATGCCGCCCTCAGCAAGATCTTTCTCGTAAATGGAGAAGGTCTCTCCTCTTTTTGTGATTTCTCAGATTCCTTGCCACTAGAGTAGAAGCTTACAGAAGGGCGAATTTAGATTCAGAGTTTATGACCGATCTCGGGTCCGCCCCGATGGAAGGTAATACCATCTGTGGCTGGGTCAACTCTGGGATCATGTCAGCTCAGGGGGTACATCCACCTGGCTAGCCTCCACTCAACTTCAAGGTATCTCAGATCCCATTACAGGTACCTTCAGCCTTTGTCAAGTCTCTGTCCGGCGGGTTCAACTTCATCGAAGTAAAGAGGGGGGCAGTCGAGCTGGCCCCCTGCAAGGTGTATTTGTATGCCTATAGGATGTTAGGTGGCATGGTACGACATACTCTGCTATCCCTTGCACGTCTAAGTGGGTTAACCCTATCGAGCCTATAATGGGAAAGGGGGAACTAATGCCGTTACTAATAACGAGTGACCAAGAGCAGCTCGAGAGAAATAAGTGGGTCAGAAACGGCCAGACACCTTCAAGAAAAGAGAAGAACAAGCGCCTGCTGGAAGAAGGTTGGAGGGACACCTGAGAAATCTCAACTGTAGCCACCTCCTTTTAAGTGGTGGATCTGCCCGAGGGCGGCTCCAAAAATGACAAAGGAGAATCTAATTTGGCGCATTGGAATAGTGAGAGAAGAGCTCTTACTGCGGGTGAAATGTGCCTTATGTCTTTTCAAAGCAATAAAGTGTTAGCCATTCAGCCGCGATAGAATACAAATGGAACTCACTTTGTAAAAGGCCGGGCGATAAAAGACTCCCATTCCATTTCGTAAAATGCAGGTTTCCCTATAGGATAAAGAGAAAAAAATATATATTTCCGTGGTGAATGTAATATACATTTTAAGTAAATGCGATACTTTGCACCGGAGCATATGAAATTTTCACATTTTTTCCATTCACTGAGGTAATGTAATACGATAATACATTGAATGCATGAAAGTAAGCAAAAAACTTTAAAAAATAGTCACCTTTGTGTCATTTTAACCTCCAAATCCTGAAAAATTCCGCAATATTTTCTATAAATGGTTTAAGCACAAATGAGGACAACCATTGAAATCGGTAAAGAATACATAAGTAAAGTTTTAAATCATTGTTAGATATGAGACTAAAACCGAAAGGTTTCCTACGGTCTTCGTTACTCTTTTGTTCTCAAGTTCCAAGTTGCAACTGTTTGGTACCTATTTATTTTGGAATTTAAAGTCAAATACCAACGAGAGTGACACTCGCAGAAAGTTGGTAGGGAAAGATCTTTTAAAAGTGCTGAAGGTAAAGGAAGTAAAAATTGTTGGAAGATAACAGCACACCATCCTAAAGACGATGGCGGCAGGGAGAGCACTTATTTGTGCAAAATTGTCCTTGCTATACCCGATATTCTTTGGTGAGTACTCGTATCAAGAATGTACACATCATATACGTATGGTGAACACACAGAATCCTCATATTTTGTTTTACGCGCCAAATCTTTGGCGACGATTGAAGGAAACGCGGCTGGAACGCGTTGGCCAAATGCGGCAGCCTTGGCATTCAGGTTTTAGGACAAAATCTCAAAACAAGGATAATAAATTAATCGAAACTACTAGTGTACCATATGTGACCCTATTCGGTAGCGTTAAGTTTTCACGCCTGGGTACCGGGTTTGATCTCTTGGTTCAGGGTTCACGGATTATGCGTCGAGTGTGAAGTCTGAAGTGGCCCGCAGACAGTTCTGGCGATCAACACTTCCTTCGCACACAAAACACAAAACTCATCGGGTGGCTTTCCGTTCTTTGTTTAAATTTCATTCTCTAGTTCATGGGTCTCGCAAAACAACGAAAAGGCATGGGCGGAAATTTGACTACAAACTCGTTTTCATCAAAAGAAAGGAATGATGTGTTTGTATGTATACGATTTAAGTGTTTTGGATTCGTGTACTCCAATTTGTTAAAACATAGACCCTTAATTACACCGAAGTTATACGACGTGCAACTTGCATCTGTTAATCCGAGAGGATCCAACGCCAGTAATTCCTAAGGACAGGGTTGCTCTTCTAAGCGACGCCTCCATTTTAAATGAAGGGAAAAACTGAGAAAAGGAGCGTCGACAGCACTCGCCACATTCCCTAGATGTGTCGTCATCTCATTACTGGCTCTAATTCTTTCTAGATTACCATCTCTTCTTATTTAAAAATTATGGTTTGTTCGTATTCTTTCTCTGTTGCGGTCTCTTATTCTTTCTTGATTAGGATCTTTTCTTTGTAGATTAGGGTCTATTTTTCTTTCTAGATTAGGGTCTTTACTTATTTATAAACTAGCGTTTCTACTTCTTTGTAGATCGTATAAATTAATCTTTCTAGATTACGGTTATTTATTATTTAAAGATCAGTCTAATCTCATTTCTAGATTAGATTTTCTTCTTTATAGATATTTTCTCTTATTCTTTCTTAATTAGGGTACCTTCTTAATTTTTGATTAGGATTTCTTCTCCTTTCTAACTTACCATCGCTTACTATTTCTATATTACCATCTCTTCTTATTTCAGGAGTTAAAGTATCTACTCCTTTCGAGATTAGGGTCCCTAATTATTTCGAAACTACTGTTTCTTCTTATTCTTGAATTATGATTAAATCATTATAGATTAATTATTCTTATTGTTGTAAGAATTCCATCTCTCACTCTTTCTTGAATAAGGTAACTTATATCTAGATCACTATTTCTTTCTAGATTACTATCTATAGTTATTATTAGATTACGGTCTCTTCTTTTCTTGATTTAGATATTGTTGAGGAATAGGTCATCTCCTCAGACAATACGTCTATATATACATATATATATATATATATATATATATATATATATATATATATATATATATATATATATATTGGTTGAGAGAAAAGAGACTAAAGCCATGAAAATATGTATATATACAGTTATATACACCTATATCGTTTAATGTACGTAGGCATCCTTCGCTACGTTCAAGTACATTCACTTCGTAAAAGTAATCCGTTGATTACGAGGAATAAGAGTGAGGTTTTACTAATGGAACGATAGCGTTTAATGGGTTTACCCTTGTTACAGTTCAAGGATATATTTAAAGAGTGAAAACCAAAAATATTATTTAAATAGGTCACTATTTAATATATATATAAATACGGGAAATATAGGAAATTTAAATAAGGACAATACTGACATAATATAGATAATTGGCAATCGGGTAACGTTAATTACTTGTTAATTAGCTTTTAAATGAGATACTATAAATCAATTATACAGAAGGAATATTTAAAAGTTGAAAAATGGGTCGATTAACGGGAGATACAAGCAAGGGTCGTTTTACCTTAAATGGATCACCTCGGGAAAAAGGAATCCTTTGGCGAGTCAGCGCGGGTGAATGGAGATGGAAAATGGTCGTGATTTACGGCCAAATATCGTGATGATGACGAGAATGAAGGAGGGGGGTGCCCAGAAGACGGGTTCACGATTCGACTTGAAGACGGACGATGGCACCTCTGCTCCAAAAATCAAGACTGATGCGGCTTGGCGCGTCAGAGATCCCTGAGGGGAGGTCCTTGTAGATATTCCTTGAGGGGTATCCTTGAGGGGGGGTTCTAGATGAGACAATGTAGCGGGCCAGGAACCTACGCTCTTTCTCAAATCGTTCCAAGCCGATTCCTACACCAATTTAGACGTGAGAAATCGAGGGAGAGATGAAACGGATTGTATATACAGTCAAATATTTACAAAAAATATGGGAGTAAACTTTTTAAAGAGATATGAGTAAATAAGCTTGAGATCTCGTAAAAAAAACAGTCCTACTTATCGGTGAAATATTCACTATCAAATATAATTCACTCCTATCACCACACAAACAAGATTTAAGGAAAAAAAACAAAAAAAACAAATACAATCCTCACAAAATACTATATACACACAACTAAACGAACGATAAAAAAGAGAACCTAACAAGCACACTAGATCCAACTACAAAAAAAGGCCTCACGTGGTACCCCCGGGGGGAAGTCCTGCCGGCTGCCACTCGGGTGTTCAAAATTATTTCGTACTACTTTTAAAGGCCTCGGGCTTCGAGCTCCTATAATAATATACAGCGATCTTATCACACTTTCAAAGCTATAAAATGAAAGCAAAAAACTACTGTCCAACCAATCATGGAGGATGGCAATTTCAATTATATTACTTCCTAATCTTATAATGTCAGCATTCTTTACAAAGGGAAGTAATATTTTTCTATTTAAATTTAATAGAGTGGAGGCGAAAAATAATAAAAGGAATTTGCTGAGGAAGAAAAAAAAAAAATTTTAGACAAAAGATGAAATAAAATATTTATTATATATATATATATATATATATATATATATATATATATATATATATATATAAAAGAAAAAAACATTCCCATTTATACACACATTCTTACAGATGGAGGAAGAGGGTATTGGGAAAGGGGATGTGAAGAATGGCTCCTCACACACACTCACATTCGCTCCCCCACACCCCTCCTTCTTTAGGCCATTTGACCAAATCCCTCACAAAGCACTATCAATCCTTACTCACGGTACCTTTTATATTCAATCGCGCCCTTAGGCACCCATTCACACTCATCTACTGGTCCCTGGCTACGCGTAGAAATCTGTCAGGGTTATTCGACCATATTCTTAGCCTTCATCACCAGTTCTCCCCTCTCTCGACAAAACTTTTTAATACTCTTCCGTTCAGAACCTTCACTCTTCATACCCACATTCATCAGCTCCTCACTCACAGCTCTGATCTAACTCAAGCTACACTTACGAAACAGACAAATCACTTACATCCCCTCTACTCTGTGCGGCTACACCAGAAACCCCTTCAACTGGTTCCCACTAGAAGCCAGAAAAGTCAGTCACCTCCTCATTATCCACATCAAATTCACCTCTACCCTTACAATTCGTAAGACCAGAAAAATCAGCCACACTGGGTTCATTTATACTGTCCCCTAAACCAGAAAAATCAGCCACAGAGAGCTAACTCACCCATCTACTTACATCAGTCAAATCACTCACTTCCTTATGCAAACACTCAATCTCTCTATCAAGCTTCCCCATACCAGAAAGACCGCTTGGAGTTACTTTCATTCGTACTTGCATTCTTCCTTTCTCTCTACTGTGTAGGCTTTCTACTCCTCAAGACCAAGACAAGCTCTTTCCCAGACCAATCCATACTATCACATTCCTTCTCATTATCATGCACCTTATAGTTCATACCCTGCCTAGTTCATACACAGGATTGCTCACCAGGTAGGTATGAGGTGCTCTCCACCTCCTCAACTGATTCTGATGAGCCCGCACTCGCTCAGTCACACCTTCATTCAAACTCTGCAAAACATACGTCAAACCATTCTCCCAGACTATCACAACTCTATACGATCCTTCAAACTTTTCACTCATCTTCGACACATTCAATCTACCTTTTACTTATTTTATCTTCAATACTTTTCCACCAATTTCAAACGAACGAAACCTTTCATGTGCCTCACGCCATACAGTCTGCTCACTTTCACTCAAACGGAACCTATCTTTTACTCGACTTTCAAAATTCATAACAAACTGACACGGGGACACCCCAGTTGCCCTATGCCCCAGGGAATTATACGTCCATAACACTCTACTCAACCATTCATCTTAGTCATTCAAAGTCGTACTCATCATTCTCAACATCTCACACAACGTCCTAATTGTACGTTCAGCCAACCCATTCGAAGACGGTACATACAAAGTCGTTTTTACATGCTCCACACCATCTTATCTCAACATTCGCTCAAACACTTCGACTCGAAAACTTAGGCACATTCTCCCTCAAACATCTCCTATGCTTCAATACACACATAGGAAAAAACAGCTGCTTAACCACACGTGCAACAGACACACTCATTTTATCTATCACAGGCGCTGCATAAACAAACTTACTTCTATGATCAACCATAACAAGCAAACCAACATTCCCAGCACTAGTACGTGTTAAAGATACACATTCAATTACAACCAACTCAAACGGTTCTTTCGTATCAACTTTCAACATCGGCAGTTTCACTTGCACACCTTGCAACTTTTGCTTCTGACACCTTTCACATGTGGTCGCAACATCCTTCACAACAGTCCTTAGAAACGGATGAAACAAATGCTCCTTCATACTCTCCCACAATTTATACTTACCTATATGCCTACAATTATCATGCACAACTTTTTCCAGACCAATCATACCAACCAAGGACATCACAGGTACATTTCCTTCCTTATATCCTCATCCTTCATATGCCTCACAAAATATACAATATTTATACAACAACAAAATCCTTAGCATACCTTTTAAAATCACCTTAACATTCAGGCCATTCATTCAAATCAACACGCATCATCACAAACTTCTTCAACTTGCTACTAACAAAGGGACACATTTCTTGCATTTGAAGAATATCATCATCACTTAAAACTTCATTCTCATCATCTATCACCAATTCAATCATACCGCATAACTTGAAAGCATTCTTCGCACACTCATTCAACCTCATCACCTCACATTCACCTTTCATAGCACAATCCTTATCAGCATCCAAAGAAAGATAATTTAACCTCATTAGGGCAGGACACCTGGAATACAAATCGCTCTCAATTCTTTCTTAAAGTTCCTCACCCTCGCCATACAATTACTTTCAGGCTTCCTACTTAGTTCATTCATTACCTCGTTCCTTAAATCATTGACACTATCGGTAACTCCCACATCTACTCCATCACTCTACAAATCTTGCAAACCATTCCATACACTCTGAAAATAAGGAATCACCACTCCCCTTAGTCTCCCTTCCATTCATAATCCCTTCCGGAAAATATTCAGGATCACTCACTCCACACACATTTTTATCATTCGTACCAGGATAACTTGATATAAAATCAGCTACTCCATTCCGTTTACTAGGGACATACTCAATCACATAGACAAAATCACTCAAATCTTCCGAAGTCCTCGCAATCCTACTATCAACCTAAGAGATTGGTGATCTGTTTTAATCACAAACCTCACACCATACAAAAACGGACACAACACTTTTAAACAATACATTGTCGCAGCTAAATCTCGCTTCAGAGTCGAATACTTTTGCTCTGCCGCATTCATAGCCTTGGATACATACCCAATTATTAGCCTGACATTCTCTCTATTCAAACGCTGCTCTTGCATCAGAAAACCTCCTATACAGTACCCAGTCGCATCCGTATACAATTCAAGCATCTTAGAATTCACACTACAGTCCGGGTATGATAATTCAACATCTGCAGCTGCTACCTCTTTCAGTCTCTCATACGCTTCATTTATCTTATCATTCCACCGCACAATCATGCTATCTTTCTTGCTCATTCACTCAGTCATAGGCTTAATCACACCCGAACAGTCACATATAAACTTTCGCTAAAACTCAATCGAACCAAGAAACGACTTCAGCTGCTTCACAGTCACCGGTTTCGAAGACATTCGCACCTTCTCCGATCGATAGGCGGGAGCAACTCACGCGGGGAGAACTCACCAACCTCCCTTTTTTATCATTGATCGCTCAAAATGACAGGCAAAAAAGGACCAGTTCGTCTAAAACACAACTGTACAACATGCCAATTAGAAAAGTGGTGCGTTGACTTTCCGGAGGGCTGCTACTCAAAATGCAGCCCTGAAAGTATCTGCACTACTTGCATATTGACGCGAGAGGTGGAAAAATTAAAAGACCTCTATAGAGTCTCAGAGGAGAGAGCTAAGGTCCTTGAAAGAAAGTTGGAGAAACTTGAAGCCCTTAACGCAGCTCAGATTCGATGCCTAGAAGATGCGCCGCCCACTGATGTGTCGAAATCCCCTGATATCCAAGCGTACATTCCGGCACCATCTGAGGCTGAGCTAAGTGAGGCGAGAGAAAAAGAGTAAAATCAGAAAGGAGAAACGAAGAAAAAAAAGAATAAGAATAAGGTTGAAACAAAAGTAGAACCAAAAATAGAAGAATTTACAGATAAACAAGAAGGAAAAGAAAGATAAGAATGGGGAGAGTAAAGAGGAAAAGGGGAGGCCTCTTCCACAAGGGAAGACGCCGTCTTCAGAGACCAAGTGTCTGAAGGTCACCCTCGTTGGTGACTCGCAAACACGGGATCTGCAGCCGCTGCTAGCGGCCCGCCTTTGCACTAGCGTGAAGGTAAGCTGCCTGTCAGGACGGAGAAACTATGTACAACATCAGAGTAGATGCAGAGAAAGCTCAGATTTCTGAGAATTCAGTTGTTGCTCTGATGGTGAGCGGCAACGATCTCTACCTCAGAGGGGGTAAAGTTGGCTTCAGTGGTAAGACCATGCAAACCGTGATGGGAGCCGTGGATGACATAGGGCAAAAAACCCGCAAACGTGTGGTGGTTGAGATGCTTCCGAGAAGAGGTCCATCCCGAACCGCTCACGAAAGAAACGTCGCAGTGAACAGAAGGTTGGCGGATCTCTTCACGGCAGAAGGAGTCTTCTTAGTGGACCCCTATCGTACCTTAATCGGTAGAGATGACCTTTACCAAAGGGACCGGGTATACGCCTCCTTTAAAGGGAAGGCCTTTCTCGCTAACCTAATTCAAGATGTCGTGGAACGCACCCAAAGGAGCATTCGAAACAGAGCGAAAGTGGACGCGCGCAAGCATGCCCGTGTCACTCCTGGAACGACCTTCTCGGAGGTCGTCAAAAAGGGTGTGACTACGAGAACAGAGAAGCCGGGAAACGAACGAGCGTAGTGAGTCCTACATTAGGGGACTCCCTCAAAGTTCTTCTGTTCAATGCAAAGTCAATCAGAAATAATTTTCTTGAGCTCCATGGCCTCGTAGTAACATAAGAACCTTAGATGGTGTCCATAACGGAGTCGTGGCTAAAAACCTCAAGCCGAGTTTTTGAAGGTGATTTCACGATTCCCGGTTACCAGCTTTTCCTGAAAGATAGGCCAGACAGAGAGGGTGGCAGTGTGATGTTGTATGTCAAGGATACTCTCAATTTCACGGATTGCAACATCATATCCGAGCATAAACTACTAGGTGTTGACCTAGAGATAGGTCCTGCCAAATACAGGACCCTGGTGCTTTGTAGACCTCCTGCCTAACTCGTTGAAAAGGATAGATATCTGTACCAGCTACTAGCAAAACTTGTCGAAGACAGAGTGTGTATCGTCATGGGTGATTTCAGCACACAAGTTGACTGGAAAACCAGAGAACCCTGTGGTGAGAACGCACTACTCCTGGAGTTCGCGAACAACGAGTTCCTCACTCAATGGGTGAGAGACCCAACGAGAGGAAACAATATCTTCGACTCGGTTTTCCCCTCTGAGGATGACATCGTTGAGGACCTCTCTGTTGGCGAAGAGCTCGGTGGCAGTGACCACCGACTAATTAGATTTGAGGTCAAAGTCCCAAAGGCAGGGCCTGCAACTAGTAAATCTAGGAAACTCGATTTAAAAGGAGCAGACTTTGCAGGTCTTCGTGCTGGACTGACTGACGCAAGGCTATAAGTGTGCGATGTTGTTGAAGACTCGTGGAACAGTTTCAAAACAACATTCATGAGTCTTCAATCGCGTTTCATCCCTCTAAAATGTCCCCGTCGGTCTTCTGTTCAACCAAAGTGGTTTTATCGAGAAATCGGTCAACTGCTTAGGAAGAAGAGAACTGTGTACCGGCAATCGAAGATCTCGGGTGACCTTGACGAATACCGGAGGCTCTCCAGGGGAGTGAAGTCCAGCATAAGGGCGGCTAAGCGGTCTGAGGAACTCCGAGTGGCAGGACTCTGTAAAGAGAATCCCAAAGAGTTTTTTGAATATGTGAACAGCCGTAAACCAATCCGTCGAACGATTGGCCCTTTGAGAAATGAGGAAAAAGCATTAAAGCACTTAGATGCAGAAAATGCTAACCTTCTCAACGACTACTTCTTTCTTAGTGTTTCCGGAAGAGTGTGGTCCAATCCTTCAGCCCATGGATTCCTACTCGGGGAAAAATCTGGAGGATATGGACTTCACCGAAGGGGAAATAATAAAAAGATCAGTGACCTAATGACGAATAAGTCACCTGGCCTGGATGGGTTTCTACCTAGAGTGTTAAAAGAAGTGCGCGATCAAGTGTCACGACACCTGAGCGCAATCTTCAACATGTCAATCTGGACCAAATCCGTTCCTAGAGACTGGCGTGAGGCGGAGGTGACTCCTATCTTCAAGAAAGGAGACCGAAGCCAACCGTCAAACTACCGACCTATCAGTCTGACTTCGATAGTCGGTAAACTCATGGAAAGCATTATGGTGGACAAAATCACGTCGTATTTAGAGTCAAACCTGCTATTGAGGAGTTCCCAGCACGGCTTCCGAAGGCAATGGTCATGCCCGACGAACCTTGTGGAATTCTTCCACTTCGTGTTCAGTGAGCACGTTTGGGACACGGCGGTGGATGTGGTGTACTTAGACTTTCAGGAAGCCTTTGATAAGGTACCACACCGCCGCCTCCCCTGGAAAGTGCGAGCGCTGGGCATAGACGGAAAAGTAGCCGGCTGGATCAAGAACTGGCTAAGTGTCAGACGTCAACGGGTGGTGGTGAATGGACAGGCTTCTAAGTGGGTGCCCGTTACTAGTGGGGTGCCTCAAGATTCTGTCCTGGGACCACTACTATTTATCATCTACGTCAACGACATGGACAGTAACATGGTTGACAAGATTTTCAAATTTGCCGACGAAACCAAGCTTGCTATGAACGTTGCAAGGATGGAAATACTGCCCGCCTGCAGGAAGATCTTGGGAAGATTGGGGAGTGGTCGGACACGTTGCAAATGCCTTTTAACGTGGGGAAATGCAAAGTGATGCATATCGGCCACATAAATCACCAATCTCAATATATCCTCTGGTCACTGCCCTTGAATCGAGTGACTTGGGTGTAACTATTACTAGCGACCTCAAGTTCTCGAAACAGTACATCGAAGCAGAGAAGAAAGCCCAAAGGATGTTAGGCTACATAAAGCGCCAGCTTGGATACCGTAACACGGAGATAGTACTTTGTCTGTACAACTCCCTCGTTCGGCCGCACCTGAAGTATGCCGCACAATTTTGGAGTCCTTCGTTTCAAAAGGACATCGCAAGGTTGGAACGCGTACAAGCTAGGGCAACCAAACTGATTCCCTCTATCCGACATAAAAGTTATGAGAATAGACTAAGCGAATTAGATCTGTTCTCGCTGGAAACCCGTAGACTGCGTGGTCAGCTCATCGAAGTTTTTAAAATACTTCGAGGGTTCGACAATGTTAACTACCGGGATATTTTCACACTGAATGAGAACAGAACGCGCAATCACGGCTTCAAACTTGAACTGAAGCGTTACAACCGCAATCTGTGTGGAAATTTTTTCACCTACAGTATCTGCGGTAAGTGGAACGCACTTCCAGTGGAAGTTGTCGACAGTGAATCTGTTGACCAGTTTAAGTCAAGACTAGACAAAGTCTTGAAAAGTGGCCCTTTAGGGACGCAAAACAATTGAGCAGCCATGTTCCTGTTCGATTGCTCGTCCAAAGGTACCCTCTTTGAATGGACCTTAAGGTCTCCTAGGGTACTTACTTTCCTTGTTACTCCTTGTTACTTTCTCAACCTATTCTCACTCATCATATGCCCAAGGAATTCCACTTCTTTTGCAAACCATTCAAACTTCGCTACTTTCCCCTTCACACCTTTACCCTCCAATGTTCTTAACAAATCATTTACCAATCTCATATGCTCCTCAAATCTCTCAGTCAAAATCAACATATCATCTATAAACAGGATCACATTCTTACTCGCAAACTTGCTTAACACAACATTCATCGCGCACTAGAAGGCTCCGGGAACATTTGCTAACACAAAACTGAAGTTCCGTAAAGGATAATGCCTTTTCGTAGAGGAAAAGGAAGCCCCCGGCCGGCTCTCCTCAGCAATGGACATCTGGTAATATCCCTGTACCAGATCCAGCTTTGAAATCCACTTAATGCCATGCATATTATGCACACACTCTGATACCACACACATCGCAAACCTTACTTTCATGGTCCTTTCGTTTACCTTTCGATAATCCACACACAGACGTAATCTTCCATCCGGCTTAGGTACAGGCACAATCGGACTATTCCATGTACTCTCACTTTCTTCAATCACCCCTAATCGTTCTAAATCCATACACCGCTCCTCAATCACATCAGCAACCGGACTCGGGAAATGTCTCGGCCGCTGATAGATTAGGATGTTCTCCTTCAGGATAATCTTTAATTCCGGAATCTTCTCAACCCGAAATCCAGATCGCTTTTAATGAGGACCCCTTTTCTTTTAAAAACCATTCGATACACATCCTCCCTCTCATACTCAGTCAAACATTCATCTAATTCTATCATCCTTTCCACTTCATTATACGTCTATTCACACATCATTTCATTCGCAACATTTACACTGACATCCGTGCCTTCATCCATTCCTACCTTACTGACAGTGGGGAAGTGACCCAGCATAACGCCGACTTTGATCCCCCTCACCTGCTCTTTCACCCTGTGGTCCACATGCACACAAAAAACGATCATTTATTCTTATCAAGCCATCGGACACACAAGCAACACGCCTTACCTTATAACACGCATCCTTTCCATCCAATATCAGAGTGGTTTCACCCACATTCGAACTCACTTCTTTACTCAGACTCACTCAAACAGACACCCTTTAACCCTCCACAAGCCTTACACACTCCTCCGCAGTAACTGCAATACCACCAAACAAGCTCCTCAAAATACTACCATCTTTTCCTACATACAATATATACATCCCATTTTTAGCAATCTTTCTCTCAATCTGATCACTCGCAGGATGCACAACCATGCGGTTCACTTTCATAAAATCATACAACTGAATAACACCATACTCACTACTCACCTTATCAATCACAGAGAATTCACACACTTTCATCAACCTTCAAATGCATTCGAACAGCTGACTTTATCATACCAATCACAGGCACTCTAATACTACCAATCCCTACCAAACTACTTTTGCACTAAGACAGGAGGACTTTATCACTCAGCTTGTCATACATGTCCTTATATACCAAGCTCGTTATGCATCCAGAATCTATCAAAACCACACACTCAATCCCGTTCAATTCAACCTTCACACTCAGACACACATACTTCCTACCAGACAGCACTTTTACACTAGACAGACTTACCAACACATTACTCGCACTCCTGCACCCAGAGGATACTTCACCATGTCCCCTTTTACAATTCAGTTTCCTGCTTCAGACTTTCCATTCACAGCTTGCCCTCTCAGCCTAATCCAACACTTTTCAGTCGAATGACCTTCCATCGCACAATATCTACATACATTCGTCTAGTCACCTCACATCTTCGCATAATGACCGGCCTTTTCACAGTTACCACATGCATATCTTCCACTCTCCCCAGCATTTGCTCCACCAGTCAACTTCGGACAATCTTTCTTCAAATGGCCTCTTTCTATATATTCAAAACACTCTTTCACACTTTCCTGGCAATCCTTTATCATATGCTTCTTTTTACCATACCAAAAACACTCACCAAACGTCTACGTACGTTCCGCAAACATATTGCGCTTCCTTCCACACCGACGACATTCCACAATCTTTCTCAAACCATTCTGTCTCTCATTTGCTAGGACATACCTCGGTTGCTCCTTCTTCTACCCATTCACGCGCTTAGAAGTCATATGTCCCATTCCATTTGTCCATCATACATTCGAAAATCCAGCCTACCTGCCCAGGAAGCTCGACATCGCCCCAGCTGGCGCAACCTCAGGGCCTCCCGATAGCTGACAAACTGCTGGGGTGGAGGAAAGTGCCTGGGTTTCTTTGCCCCAACAATCACACAATACCAACCATCCTCATCCAAATCACTCTCCTTATTAAATCGTCCATCTTCCAGAAGCTCCAACACAACCTACCACACCAACCGCTCACCTTTCAGTCTCATCCTCTCCTTTCTATTCTTATTCAGCCATTCACTTATTTTTCGCGGGACCGTATCGAGGAACTTTCTCATCAATTGCTTACACTCATTCACACCATCAATACCATACCTCTTTCTCACCATACTCTCAAGCCTATGTGCATAAATATTCACAGTTTCACTCCTTCCCATGAGAGCCTTCTCAAATTCATTTACCCTTTCATACTTCACACTCTTTTTCATTCGTTTCACCTGCCTAATCTCTCTCTCCTTCACCACCTCATACCGTGGCTTACCCACACTCGTGAACACCCGGAAAAACTCTAATACTTTTCCATCCAATGACTCCCCTGAACATTTATACAGTATCCCGTATTCTCCGGGTATTTGTGCTTGCAATAGCGTTAAAACTCCAGGAAGAACTCTCCCACAATCTTATTACCATGCAATTTAAACCTATCAACTTTCCAGACTTTCCTAATCAAAATTCCTTTACCCACATTCACTGCAATCTCACTTGAGCTGCCCTCACTCCCCCTCATACCAATCATACCACCGCTATCTACTTCATGCGAGTACAATGAGTCCACACACTTTCCTTTCGCCTTTCGATCTTTCCCCTTTGAACCAGTCTTCCTTCCTCTCTTATGTTCACTCTTTTCGATTCTCCGTCCTTCCTATCACTCACAATCATCCTATCCTCTCTAGACTCGCATACAGTCCCATTAGTCTTATCCCTTTCGGTCTGATCAGGGGTCAGGGTCAAGGGTCCTGGGGCCGGTTCTGACCCCTAAATCATATCATAGAGGTTTTTCATCCTTTGGTCGACCTGCGTTTGTCTTTCGTCCATTTCTTTCTTCATCCTGTCCGTCTTATCATCCATACTCATCATATCACTCTTCACTCCCTTAATCACGCTACTTAACATTGTACTTTCTTCCTCTTTCTTCCTTAATTCAAGCCTCAGTCACCCCATCTCATCATGGAGAGCCTGCTCCACAGAAACCATCATCCTAAGTTATAAGAAAGGAGAGAAGATGGGAAAAACAATCACTACGTCAATCCGATACCGGACTGCAATCTAATCTTGTCACGCTCCCAGTTTTGAGATCTCAAGTTCCTTTTCGGGCGCCAAATGTAGCGGGCCACGAACCTACGCTCTAACCCCTATCGTTCTAACTCGCTTCCTACACTAATTCGTACGTGAAAAATCGAGGGAGAAGTGAAACGGATTGTATATACAGTCCTTTATTTACAAAAAAATATGAGAGTAAATATTTAAAAGAGATATGGTTAAATAAATTTGCGATCTCCAGAAAAAAACAATCCTACTTATAAATCAATCCTACCACTAAACAAACAAGAGATAATTGAAAAAAAACCCAAAACAAATACAATACTTACAAAGTACTATTTACACACAACTAAACGAACGATGCAAAAGAGGCCTAACAAGCACCTTGGATCCTACTCCAATAAAAAGAAATGGCCTCACGTGGTACCCCCGAGGAAAGTCCTGCCGGCTGCCACTCGAGTGTTCAAAATTATTTCGTACTTCTTTTAAAGGCCTCGGCCTTCGAGATCAAATAATAATATAAAGTGATCTTGTCGCACTTTTGAGGCTATATAAAGAAAGCAAAAACCTCCCGTCCAACCAATCATTCAAATTTACTAGATTGGAGGCGAGAAATATCCTAAGTAATTACCTGAAGAAGAGAAAAAACATTTTAGATAAAGCATGAAATCAAATAAATATATAATATATATTTAAAAAGAAAAAACATTCCCCTTCACACGCACATTCTTACAGAGCGAAAGAGAGGGAATTAGGAAAAGGGGAGGGAAGAAAAGCTCCTCACACAGACTCACATTCGCTCCACCAAAACGAGAGGAAGCCCCGCTAGTCCTTTGAGGATGAAAGGAATCGAGGTTTGCTATGGACAGAGGAAGCCTTCCCAAAAGAGATGGATCTGCCTGGTGAGATCCAACCAAGATGGTTTCAGTGAATGCCGGGGCCTTTGGGAAACAGTCTCACGATCTGAACCGAAGGCGACGGGTTCTCCACCTCAATCTGCCAATATTTGAAAACAGCCATTTTGGGGGGTTTCTCCATGTTGTTAGGCTCAGAAGACTGGCTAACCGCTTCCGGTGGGCAGATAGATTTGCATCTGTCGCCTGACGTACCTCTTAATGGCCTTTGCGATGGGGGAGGGGGGGAAAACTTCGGCTAGCAATTTTCCTACTATAAAGATTAGCGCTTCATCGGCGAGGTGAAAACTTTTAGCCCCCAACCTAATTAACTGCACCTGCGAGTCGTGACGGATATTCAAAATCTTTCTTCTTTAAATTTTCTCTTTGGATTCAGAGTTTACCCCACGTGGAGTTATATTTAGGAGACATAGAGAGGAAAGGATTTCATGAAACAAATGAAGGGGTATTCTTCTTAGAGTCCTTTTCCCTTACATACCCCCCTTCCAAAGCCTCGTTTTCCCCACAGGAAGGGGACCGAAAAAGGTCATCTCGACCAAAACCCATCGGTATTAAAATTGCAGCCGACATTGCGGCCGCCAAGGTAAAGGAATTGCTCCGTTCGATCACGGATAAGGGTAAAACTTACAAAAACATTTACGGTAATGGACAATTAATTGCATAATTAAAATATATATAGTTTCGTGTAAAAAAATACCGCAATTTAGAATAAGAAATCAATCAAGCTATGGGACAATCCAGGAAATAATAAATATAATCAATAATGACAACAAGTATATACAAGCCTTGCACTAAAATGTGAGCGTACGCACACATGCACAAAAATAAATTTTACATGGAAGAGCAACGAGCTCGAATATATACATGAACTTATAGGATGTATGGAGTTCTACCTTGAGGGAGGAGGGTCTTCTACTGGATTCCTACTAAGATTGACTGTTAAACAGTTTTCACTACCTTTTAAATACAAAATTCGGAATTGATATTCCATCAATAGGAGACTCAAGCGCATATGACTTCCATAATGGCTTTCAGAATTTCTTAAGTACGCCAGAGGACGGTGATCCGTTTCCGGGCACCAAAAACTATTGCCAGACCATCAAGTTCTATTACTGCATAGCTTCCCTCGCGCCGTACGTGTTCCCGCTTGCCTAAGCGATAGGATAGCTATTCCCATCTTCTTTCGTACTGCAGCAACGCGCAACCGATGCCATCGTTGCTGGCATCCGTACGAATTCCAAACAATTTGTTCGGGTTTGTGAGCTGCAATATGGGGGCAGTTATTAGCCTATCCTTCATATGCTGGAAGTGGAAAATTGCCTTGGGGCTACAAAACGAGGGAAATTTGGGCGATTTTTTCTTAAGGAGAGAGTTCAGGGGGGACGCTAAGGCGGCAAAGTTAGGGACGAAGCGCAGGTAGAAGAAAGTTGAATCCCAGAAGGAATGTTACTGCTTCTTAGTACGGGAAAGGGGCATATCGGAAATGGCCCTGATCTTTTCTTGTTGGTGCGTTATTTGATTTTCTCCAAGGTGAAATCTAAGGTACTTAATAGTGTCGTAAGCAAAGTGACACTTGGAAGGACCTATTGTTAGACCATGCTTTCGGAGCCTATTACAGAGGGAACGAAGGGTGATTAGATGCTTATACCGTGTGCGTGTAGCTACGTACACATTATCAAAATAAAATGACACATTATTCAGACCATCTAAGAACAAATGTAGGTGATGCTCTATCAACTGGATCGGTTCGGCTTGAAAACCTACATGGCATTAAGTTTTTGAAAGTCCACACACATTCGAAAGGACTGGTCTGACTTCTGAACCATAACAATGGGGAAACAGTAATCTGACGAGGAGGGTCCGATTATTTCTAATTTTAGTAAGTTTTCGACCTCCGCATTGAATGCGGATCGCAAATGAATGGGCAGGAGGTAGGCCTTTAACAACCGGGATAACTGGGCTTTCTGAGCGGGCTCCAGCTGGGGATTTAGATCGATCTCCTGAGGGACTCTTTATATACGTTTTGGGGAGTAACGAGAGTGAGAAGTCATTAACAGCTTCTACACAAACTGTCTGAACTAGGTTAAGAGGTTCTGGGAAAAAGAGTCTTCCATTATTGCCTCTTGGTCACGGGCAACAATATTGTTGATGCAGGCGTGGCGGTGGTAACGTTTGAGCAGGTTGACGTGAAACAATTTGTTACCGTAGAGCGTTTGGATGAGATTGTTCACATGGCCACGGGCTTCGAGCACTGAAAATGGGCCTTTCTATTGGGAAAGAAGTTTATTTGTCTTCATGGGCGGGTTAGGAACGGAGGTTGAGCGGAACAACGGTTTATTCTCAACGAGGTAGGAGACCTCCTTGTGACCACGAATGGATTCGCGCTCGTTGTTCCTCGACTTTTCCCACAATGGCTTTCGAGAAGGACACTCATTCTGTGCCTTTACAAAAGGCTCGTTGTTCAGAGTCTGGTACTCGGGGGGGAAAAAGGGGGTCTAGAGTAATAATAATACAAAAAACACACAAAATGAACATGGTGACCATTACAATTAATTACCTAAAGAAAAAAATAATTAAAGGCAATACATATACAGAGGGACAAGGCTTAATAATATATACAATTGGGAGTACACACCTTCGGTGACTCAATTTTACGAGGTAGGAAAAAGCTCCTCAATGAGTTTCATACTAAGACAGTCAACCATACAATTTTCAGGACCTTTAATATAAGATATGCCAAATTGGTACTCCATCAACAGTAAACCCCAGCACGTGAGTCTACCGGTTGACTTTTAGTATTTTTTTTAATATACTAAGGGGTGGTGATACGTTTCCCAATTAATTCATTTGAAATTTTTGCACTCCCAAACTATCGCGAGAGCCTCAGATTTTATGGTCGCGTAGTTCTTCTCACTCGACGAGAGCTTCAATCTCGCCCATGCATTCGGATAGCTGCAATCATCATTGTATTGCAACAACACGTATCCTACTCCTTCGTTGCACGCGTCAGTCCTGATTCCGAAAGGCTTAGTCGGATTGGGGAGTATTAGAATGGGGACAGAAGTGAGCCTATCCTCAAGTTTGTCAAAGTAGGCAGATGCCTTGGGGTTCTACACGAGGGGATCTAGGGATTGCTTCCTTAATAGGGCGCTAAATGGAGAAGTTGAAGCGGAAAAATTGGGGATAAAACACCGGTAGAATGATGTGGATTCCAAAAAGCATCAGAGCTGTTTCTTCGTACGCGGAAGAGGCATGTTGGCAATAGCCTTTACTTTATCGTGCTGGAGGGTCATCTGGTTTTCCCCGATATAAAAGCCTCAATAACTAATGGAATTATAGGCAAAATGACATTTACTAGGCCAAATGGTCAATCCGTGTTCCCGTAACCTCATGGGAATGGAGTGAAAAGAGACTAGGTGTTGTTCGCATGTTCGTGTGGTAACGTACACATTATCTAAATAAAATGAAACGTCACCTAGGCCATACAGGATTCGAGGCATCATTCTATCATAATTAATGCAAATGGTAACCAAACAAAAAGGAAGACGCCTCAATTACATCAGGCCCGTCTTCGTGGGGAACTCAGTGTACTTCCGACCAATATCCTTGGAGGGAATTTGATAATAGGCCTTTCATATGTCTATTTCTAAGATAAATTTGGCGTGTTCAAACACGTGTAGTTTCTAGTCAATAAGCAGGATTGGTCCGCTTTAAAAACCATCACGGAATCCAATTTCTGGCAATCTACACACATTCTGAATGTTTGATCGGGCTTTCTTATTATTACAATGGGGGTGCAGATATCAGGGGTTGAGTGCTTTATGATATCCAAGTTTCGTAGGTTTTCCACTTCTGAATTAAGGGCCGAACGAAGATACACGGTCAAGGTGTACGGTTTAGTTCGAACAGGACACATCCTGGCTTTTCCGAAATCACCGCCTCAGATTGATTTAATAACTTAGCCAGTTGAGCCTTTTGCGTGAGTTCCAATTGGCGATTTAAATCGAGTTCCGGGCGTTCCTTCACTGACACCGGTAGGTAAGGTAGGGGATGCTCCTTATCTGACTCGACGCAAACTGCCCATATCAGATTGAGAGGCTCGATGGGGTAAACTGCTCCCATCACAGCCTCTTTATCAAGTGAGACTATGTTATTAATAGACGCGCGGCAGTGGTATCGCTTAAGAATATTTATGTGATATAACTTTTTATGGGACGGGGTATTGAGATGGTAGTCCAGGGGTCCTCGTGCTTCTAAAACGGGGAACAGGCATTTCCACTGTGAAAGGAGCTTATTAGATTCAGTAGGGAGGAGGAGCAGTACCTCATCACCGGGATGGGGGCGACCATCTTTTGCCTTTACCTCGAAATAAGTCCTGTCTTTCTCCAAATTAAGATCGCGGTTTCTCAGGTCCAATTCATATGAATACGAGGTATTAATTTCTCCATCGAGGTAGGGATTTGAGAATAATTCGTTCAGATTACGCATAGGGCCTCGGATGTTTCAACCATAAAGGAGTTCAAACGGGTTGAACCCCAAAGTCCTATGAGGAATCTCACGGCACGCAAAGAGAGCTACTGGCAGATATCGATGCCACTCTTGAGGCTGAGCGTGGCACAGCTTCTTCAGGAGGGTCTTTAGAGTCCCGTTAAATTTTTTGCAGTCTCCGTTAGCCGCAGGGTAGAAAAGGGTTGTGAAGAAAGTGTTTATTAGAAGTTTACCCACGTATTGTATGAGTTTTGACGGAAATTATATTCTTTGGCAGACAATACTTCTTTATGGATGCCGACTCGAGAAAAGATAGCTACTAATGCTTCCGCGCACGTTATGCTATCGATTCCTTTTAGTGGAACTGCATCAGGGAACCTCGTAACAAAGTGCACGAGCTTAAGGATATAAAAGTGTCGTTTGCTCGAAGGGAGGTGAATTGGGCCAATCAAGTAGATAGCGACTTTAAAAAAGCGTTCAAAAATAATGAGGGTCCATTGAAGGGGGGCAGGTGCGATCCGTCCTTTTTCCGTCGTCTTTTGCCAAATATCACATGATCGTTCAAATTCTGCAATCCTTTCGGCAGAAATATACAAAGATTCTTTGGGCAGTTTTATTGTGGCTGAAATGGCCATCCTACAATCAATCATGGGTAAGTCAAAGACCTGGGAAACGCAAGAACAGAGGATACAAATGGAGCAAGTCTTAGCACCATTCTCTGTCAAGGTAGAACGGCAAAGGAGGTCCCCTTTAACGAGATATATAACCTTCCTTGGGCTTTTTTCCCACAGGAGCTGGACCAAAGAGTACTTTTTTTTACTCACTTGCAAACTCTTTTTTTATGAAGAGATGCAAATTCGGGCGCATAAGTAGTTTCTAAAGGCACTGGGGTTATAATCTTTTTTAATGCCTGAGCCCTCGTGCGGACGGGCTGGGCGACAGGATTGGGGGAGATGTGGGGGCTTTAGCCCACCAACACGGCGCAGAACTTAATGGGGGCTGCCACGGCTTCCGCCTAACTTGTAAAGTATTTGCATCTTAGGTAGCAGCAAACCACGGGGAACTGGTTGGCACACCCCAAGGAGTTATGGACTACTGCATACCTATCGTGGTCGGGACTTACTGAGGGAAGCAATTTTTCCGAACCTTTGATGCAGGTGCACCCAGTGTCTCTCACAAGGGTTGATACCCGGCACCCGTTCACAGTTTCCTTTTAAAATTTAAGCCTACCGGGGAAGCTTTTATTAAATAAAAAGTTGACATGATGTCTTTGGTAACTGTTAGTCGGGGCAGAAGCTTGAGTTATTGGGCCAGCGGTTCGTTGAAAGAGAGAATCATTGACTTGATGGACTTGTTGGATGGTGGCAGAGGGAAGGTGAGAGTTTTTGGGGCAGTTGGTTTTTACATGCCCGGGCACTTCGCACGTGAAACACACGATGGGCCGCCAGGGGTAAATGAATGGTGGTGGATTATTTGGGAAGGACTTACTATCCCTCGGTTCTTGCGGGAAAGGGAATAGAGGTTTAGGGGGAACAGCCACATTAACGAAATCGGGCGAATTTTTATGAGAGGACTTAGAGAAATTACTCTTACACTTTGGAGATGGATGATGCGATTTCTAAGGGTCCTTCAAATACAAATTATGGCTGGACGCGTGTACATCCGCCTCTTCCAGACATTATTCCTTAAAGGTAAACGGTAATCTATTTTTTACGAATGCACGGATCTCGGATGGTAGCGCAGCCATTAACTGATCACTTAAGAGGAAACCGAACAAAGACTCGTATTCACGTGCTACTTGAGCCGAATCCAGCCAGAATTGTAGGTTTCTCTGAAGGATTAAGCCAAACTGGAGGTAAATTTGGCCAGGTAATATTCTTGCTTGGTGAAACTTAGCCGAATAAAAATCGGGATTAATATTGAGTGCCAATAGCAATTTGGCATTGAGAGTTAAATAATTAAGGGTGGCCTTGGCGTGAAGATATACGAAAATTTTCCGAAAATGACTGCCAAGCAAGGGAAGTAAGCGTGCGAATCCATTCTCTTCAATGTCCTTCGAATTCACTTAAAAAATCTTTTCGAAGTGAGTGAAGAAGGCAATGAAGTCTTCGCCATCCTTGAATACGGGTAACTTAACCAAAGGGGTCTGAGGGGACTCATTCCTTGAACTAACAGAAAGGGTTTCTACGTTATACCGACTTAGCTGTCGATCATGTTGACGGTTTATGTCCCTTTCATCTGCTTCTCTTTGCTCTCTTTCTGCTTCTCTTTGTTCTCTTTCTGGTTCCTTTTTTCCCTTTTTTTCTTCCCATTCATTTCTTTATTTGTCCTGGATCGGCGATGCGCTTGGGTACAATTGAATTGAAAAACAGGTAAGGTCCTTGTACTTAGAGTGTGATATCATTAGTTTGGCTCTTTAAAAGGGAATGCGTTTGCTGGGTTCGTCTCAAGGGTTATTCGAAAGAAAAACATCTCTACCAAAATTAACTTTAATACAAATAATAAGAACAAGGACTCAGATAAATATGGAAATCTAAATAATAATCAGTAAGACAAAACAATATTATGGCAGGCAAAAATCAAGGAAATTAGGTCTTGAAAAATATATAAGTGATTCAATAAGTTGGATTGAATTAAAGATTTAGCAAGTCTATTGGCGTGACACCAAATATGGAATTCTTTTAAGGACTGGGGAACGAACAGGTGGGACTTATGAGAAAAGGACTCCACGTTACCTCTGGAGGATGAACTTAAGATGTGGAAGACCAATGGCTAGGTCGTCGTCACTGGAGTTTCAATGCGAAGCCGTCCAGAGAGACTCCGAAGGGGGTTGAGTTTATCTCGGCTACAGAGAGAAGTAATCACAAAATCGAGTTTCATCTGCGGACGGCAGGAAGTCTCAACCAATGTAGTGATGTTTGCTTGAGCAAACATCAACCTTGATAATCTTCGGCATCGATGAGGCGAACGTGAAATAAGATATAGATTCCCTTCTACCGCAAGAATGTGAAGGTAGGCACGGCTGCTACCTGAGAGCGGAACAGCGTTATCAAACGGGGGGTAGACGGTTCTAATGCACCCGTAATTAAACACAGCTGCGTTATTCTGTCTTGACCAGAGAAATTCTGTGTGATAACGGTGTATTGAGGTTCATGCTCACTTACTGGAATTGATTACTTGTCTATCTATACTCTTATTGTTTACTTTTAACATAAGTCTGTTCCCTTCGATCTTCTTCTTTTTTCCCCTTCAGATCTTTTAGTTAATTAATTGTTTATTTTATTTTACTAAAATAGTCTACTTTAGATCTTTTTAGACTTTTAAGTTATTCTTTTCTGTAGATTATTCCACTTCGGATCTCTTGGTTTAGGCATGTCTTTTAGTTTTGCTCGTTATATATTGTTAAATCTTTGTTATTTTTATACATAAATCGGGTCAGTCTCCTGTAATGCCAGCAGTTGGCTACATTTGAAAGATCGATAAGAGTCGGGTTAGGTAGTTCTTCATTATGTAGTCTGATAGGGTTTACTACTTCAGCAGGGATGATTTGATAAATATTATGCCATAGGTTTTTTGTACGTCTGTTTAGTTTGACGTTGATGTGTTCTATCTCTACCATTTCGTGCAGGATTTCTGAAGGGATATGGTCCTACAGGGTTAACTTAGTTATAAAGCGAATTGCCTTGTTCTGTACAACTTGTGCTTTTCTGATGAAGAATTTGCTCAGAGTATGTAGGGGGATGGCAGGATACGTGAGGTTTGGCCTTATTAAAAACATCTAAAGTTCTTTTTTGTTATTTATTGAGAGTCGTTTAAAGCCATGGAGGGCCTGTAATTGATTTGTGGCCTCGGCAATCTTATTTTTTTGTAATGGGCGTTGTAACCATTTGAGGTCAATTTCAAGCCAAGTACCGGAGCTTCTTTCGAATAATCGTAATGCTCGACCTGAACTAACACGTCCGCAATATTAGGACGGCTCACTGGGATTATCTTGAATTTTTTAACCTTAGTTTTAATCTTGTTCAATATTTAGAAATTGTTGATGATTCCGATCAACCAGCTTTTTCTGTTTGCGATGTTCGCTGGGTTTTTGTACAAGCTAGTGATGATCTGTGTTATGTCATCCGCCAGCAGGACGTATTTAGGGAGGTCTTGATCAGGGTAAGGCAGGTCTCTGGTATATACTGCGTATGGTGTAAGGCTGAGGCAACCTCATTGTGGTACTCCTGCCTCCAGGATGATTCGATGTCCTTTACTTTCACGACTGCCTATCGATCTTCCAAGTAGTCACACAGTAGCTTCGTTAGGTTTTGCTCCATATCCAGTTTACTTATTTTATTTTTCAGCCCAGGTAACCACACCTTGTCGAAGGCTGAAGCCACGTCTCGAAGTACCACGTCGACCCTATCATTTTTGGCCTTTCCGATAGCTATCTCTTCCGTTATCAGAGCCAGAGCCGATTCTGTGCAGTGTTGTTGGGTATCATATAGGTTGTTGAGTTCCAGAAAACTCATAAGTCTCTTATTCATAAGCATTTCCAGATATTTACCCAAGAATTTTAACTGCTGATCTCTTTTTTTGGCTTGCCAGGCTTAAATATAGATATTATCCGGGCTTTTTTAAAGGTGTCTGGAAAGTATCCAACGTTGAGTTAGGCATTAACTACCTCGAGAAGGGCCTGATTGAAATTCCTAGAAGCGTTAAATAAATGAACTTTAGTGATGCCAGTTATCCCTGGAGCTTTTTCTTTAAAACTATTCTGGGCTATTTCATACTCTTCATTTGGGAAGAGTTTACCTTCTTCCCTTGCGAGTCGTGTTCTGTCAACGAAATGATGCGGTGTGAGGTCCGCTCCCAGTTCTCAAAGATTTGATAGAACATGATTCTCATGTCGTTCATCAAAGAATTTGTTCTCTTCTTCACTAATGCGAATACTGTTTTGCAAATAATTTCTAAATTCGCGTTCGATGTCCTGGTCTTTCGTGTATTCCATGCTATTCGCTTGGATTTTTATAAGATTCTTGGGTATAGAGCCTCGCAGTCTTTTCATTTAGCTCCAGAATTTTTTATGTTCACCTTCAGCGTCAATGTTATTTATTAATTCATCCCACTGCCCTCTTTCCTTAGATCTCTTATTGCTTGGTGTCGACGCTCCGTTATCCTAAATAAGTTTACGAAATAGAGGGCTGCCTCTAGTTGATCCATCTTCTCCTGAATGTTGTGGTCCCATCTAGAAGCGGGCAGTATTTTGTTTTCCTTCCATGGGACAGTCAACCGGTCAGACTCTAAGATCTTTGATGTCAGATGTTCAATTTTTGCATCAAATTCTTCCATCGAGGCACCATACAAATGTTCACTATGTACGCGATGTAGATGCTCACGGTATGCTTCCTAGTTGGTTCTTGCCAGGCATTTGTGTTTTGAGATTTTCACCTAGATCGGGAAAGTGGAGATGAAGGTTATCATACTAACATGATCTGACGGAGTGAAAGGAACAGGGAGAGTCACCTGATTTAGAGAGAAGTTTCGGTTCGCCAGCACAATATCCGGGGTGGTCAACGATCTCTATGTATGGAAGGTGGCGAAGTTGGGTTCTTTACTCTGCAATATGTCTCTCTCAATTAGATGGCTTAGTGAGTTACCGGCTCCGTTGAAAGCTGTTCTATAGTCTCTTTCCCTATTTAGGGCATTTAAATAACCGAACAGAATTGCTAAGGAATCTCTCCTAAACGGGCTTAGGAAATTGGGGATCGAAACGTATGAACGTCTGTGAGGTTGATATCCGACTGCGATTACCAAGTCATCGAACGTCATGGGAATCTTAATTGGCATGGCAAGATTCTTCTAAACCCTCTATCTCTTTTATCCCTAATCTCCCTTCTTGATGGCAATAGCTACTCTATCTGGCTTCTCTCTCGAGTGGCTTGCCATCAGGACTTGGTAGTTAAATATCTTTATGAATTTGTTTTCTCCTTTTAAGCTGCGTTCAGAAATGAGAACGATGTCGGGATCAACGGATATTATGATTTCGTTATAAGCTCTACTTTTGGATTTCCAACCGTTTATAGATTCCTGATGTATCTAACAAGACTATCCCTGGTTAATTGTTATTGGGTTGTTTGACTTTAGCTTCGTTTTCCCTGGTGGGTGATCTAACCTTTCCGACCACCTTTTTTCCTAAATTGGTCCTGATTCAAATTGAAGCAGCATTCGGGACAGAGGGTGATCAGGACTCGTCTGAATGCTTGTAATAACCTCTCCACTGCGATGTCGCCGTCAAATTTCCACTTATACTTGCCCTTAATTACTCCTTCAATTAGGTGAGCTGCCTTGGACTTTCGTGGTATCGGTGCGGGTGGGGAGCTATAAATCTTCATACAGAGGTCTAGGGTATTTTGGGAAGAGACGGCCGGGGTTGCAGGAGGCACTTCTACTGGATCAATTTCGATGTCCTTAAGCGCAGTCGTTTCACCTAGCAGATAAAAATTTTCCAACTGAAATTCATCAGTTACAGTAGGTTCCTGTTTCGGTAGGCGAGGATCGCGAGAAGCCGAGCGATACCTTTCTTCGTCTGCTACGCGCTTTTTATTTGGGCATGGAGAAGATCCCTTGACCGCTGGTGTCAGGAAACTATATCGGTTTGAGACAATTGTGTACCATCATCTTGTTGAACTTTGTTGCATAGCTTCCTAGTTTTATTATATTAGGAAATTAAGCATGCAAGATACACACCACAAGTTCGGGCCTCATACTTGGTCAATTTGAAGCATGGTCCTATCCTGATCGGATTTCTTTGTCGCCTGGGCTTGAGTAGTGGTAGCCCTTTTGTTTCTTTCCTCAATCATTGCATTCTTCTTATTTATAATCAAGGGTATTTTGATTGGGCAAGCCATCGGTAGCGTACGGTGGCAGTTGCCGCAATTCAGGTACTGTTTGTTCAGATTGGTGTATTACTTCCAAGTAAGGCCGGAGTGAGGGCAGTTCCTGGTGGCCTATTTCTCCATGTCATAGTATGAGAAGCAAATCTGTAGAGGAACGAAAACTCCTCGTTCAATACAGGTGGCGGAGAATTTAGAGTTGCACAATACCATCTCATGCTCGGCAAGGGTTGGTATCTTCGCCATCTCGGTTTTTATACTTGATTGCTTCATCAGTCTTAGCCCAAGTTTGTTTCTTATCTTTTTCATTGTTTTATTTCCTCGGCAGTGTGAGTGCCAACACATGGGTCAATACGTTGATATATTATCGACCGTTTTGCTGATACAGGCGGAAGGACTCTTGTTATTAAGCTGATCTCATCGAGTATTCCTCGCGACATTTAACTGAGCAAGTTATCTACTAGGTCTTTCTTAGAGTCACAAAAGTTCATAAATCTGTAAGCTTAATCTTTGAGCCTGCATAGGGCGACTGCCAGTTTTGATTAAACTGCATCGAACACTTTCTTACAAGATGACTTCAAGAAATGCTCCTTGACCCAGAGCGGGATACGTTTCTGGCCATTGGGGTCGTCTACGACGGCCCCAAATGGGGAAATCCGTTCGAACCTAACAGGCCCTTATCGTGGGGCGTGTAACTAATGTACTCTGGTTCACCCTTTTTGCCTTACCTAAATAGAATGTCTTCCAGGGTCCTCCTACCTACCCCGACTACTCCACCCCAGAACAAGGCCCTCTTGTTCGCGCCCGCTGCGAAGCTCAGCACGAATCTCAATTATTGAGGTTAAAAGCATCGACTGTTACCAACTCCTGCAATCCCCCCCCTCCCCCAAATCCCCTCGTCCTCCATAGGCCTCAAACCTCAAAGTTAGGTTCGCAACGACTTAAATGGTGTATCTATATCCAGTCATCCCTTGAATTGTTTGTTCGTACATTGGCTTATCAGCAGCCGCTCGATAACTCCTAACTGAGTCTATTATCTACCCGGAAACCATTAGTTTAGAACTGTAAATAACGAGTATCCAATTTTCATTACGTATCCAATCTAATTTTATTTGTATATTGTATATTGGTAATTAGTAAAGTTTATTGTTCTACTGCAACTTTCTATATCCAGAACCGCTGAGCATTTATCATTATCTTAACGGCGAAGGTCACGAGCGAATGTCACAAGCGAAATTGTCCATTTTATATCTTAGCACTTTGATATATTAATTTAGTTATATCTATATTTTATATTTTTATGTATTCACAATCGAGTATGTATATACTTAGTTTAGTCACATATATGTCTCCTTTATTTGCGCTCATGTTGGAATTTTATTGAAGTTGACCTTATTTATTTGGTTTTATACTTCACATCCGTCTTTGATATTATTTTTCTATTTTGGGTCCTTTTTTTGTACATGGGCGGGGCATTGCTCTTCTGTTACACACATACGAGGGGCGCTCATTAAGTTTTGCGAATCGGTAGGACAAAACAAAGGAAGGGGGATGGCCGCTTCTGAGGGTGTTAGGACAAGTTATGACAAGTCAGGACCTGCAGCCGCATGCTCCTGCCTCGTCTATTTAAGAAGCAGTAGCTGATAGCAGATCGTGAGTCACAATTTTTTTTTAAACAGTGGAGAAGGTTGAGCACCGCGCAGTGATCAAACTTTTGACCAAGGAAAGCAAGAATGCAAAAGAGATCCATGAACGCATGGTTGCAGTGTGCACCGACACCGTGCCTTCCTATGCAACCATTGCTCGCTGGAATAGGAAGTTCCACCATGGTTGTGAGTCCCTTGAATATGACCCCCGTCCAGGACGCCTGTCAGACGTGATCAACGAAGACAATGTGGCCCATGTGGAGAGGATGATCCTCGAAAATCGACGGGTGAAGGTCGAAGAAATTGAGCGACAACTTGGAATATCACATGGAAGTGTTATCAACATCATCCAAGACAATTAGGCCATGACCAAGGTCTCTGCTAATTGGGTGCCTAGAAACCTCACGCCATATGATCAACTTCAAAGTCGTCAAAGTCCACAAGGCCAGAGTTGCACAAGCTACTCTGCGTGAGTGCGGATTCCAGGAGCTAAACTATACCCCCTACAGTCCAGATCTGGCCCTTAGCGACTACCTTTTATTCAGCCAGCTCAGGGTTGCACTGCGTGGACGCCGGTTTTTGGACGAGGAAGATTTCCAGCTCGCCGTTCGGAGTGGATTGAACAGCAGTCGGGAGATTTATGGTTGTCGGGAATTCGAAGCCTCAGGGACAAGTGGCGCAAGTGCATTGAAGTCGCGGTTAGTTATATTGAAAAATAATAAAACACTTTTCATCATATCTCGTTTCCTTATGTCCGATTTGCAAAACTTATTGGCCGCCCCTCGTATATATATATATCACTTTTACCTTTGTAAAATCTTTCGTTATTCCTTGATAATGAACTGAACAAGTTGGAACGTACTTGGAATCCGCCTTTCATTTACCTGTAGGATTTTTTGCATTTATTGCTCTACTCACGCGTTACTTTGTGAGTTTCTTATATGAATATATATATATATATATATATATATATATATACCAACGGTCAATCTACGACAATAAATCACGTAAATTTTCAAAACCAGAATAATTTTTGGTTACATCATATATATTCTAACATCGTAGTCCTTAATGAAATATCTTTGAACGCAATTAAGACCTCTTCGTTTTCAAAATTGTGTATTTAAGAAATGATTTTTTACTATTATCCGAGTTATTTAATATATAGGTCTTGCGCCCCTGGAAAATTCCTTACTCCACTATTTGAGTATCCAAATATGTGTTGCAAAAAATAATTCGCAAATATTTTCCAAGGAGTAAAGATTTTTATGACCTTGATTAATGTATCTCTGACGTCCAATTTTCAAGGGGGTTTAGACCCAGAGAGGATCCTTAAAAATGAGCACCCTATTGTACCTATGAAGTCTTGTAATTTGCCACACGCATTAATTGCTGAAATAACATGCCATCTAATAATGAACCCATCTAGAATACAACGAAACACTTATAGTAAAAATATACATGAGTTAAGAAAACATGAATGTAAATAATAAATTTATTTTGATCGAGGTCAGAAGAATGTATTTGACACTGCAGAAAACATATGCACATGTACACACATATAAAACAGGCCTTCTCCTAGTTGCGATAGAATGTCAGCTGTTGAAGCAAACCTTGGGATGCAGGTGCAGAACTGAAAACGCGATAGCAGCGACCATTATTTCCCAACAAATGACTGTGAAACTAGGCCTCCTCTTTGAGATTTTAAACAAAAAGAAATCTCTATCTCCATAATAGGGAGTTAAATAGGCTCCACCCAAAACAAGGAATAAGCTCCACCTAATCAACATCATCGGATAATAATAGGCAACGCCCATTGTTTCCGAGACAAATATATATTGCCAAACTCTCACACTTAAGGTAAATCAGTGAGCAATTCAGTATGAATCCGAGAGCCCATTCAATCAAGATTCCAGAGGAAACAGGGAGTTAGAGACAAATCATGGAGTAATAGGGTTGCTGAAACACAATACACGCTCGTCTGGAATCCTTCTTACGTCCAAGGCTACCCGAGTTCTACGATTAAATAAAGATTCCGACATTAATCTGTTTGTGATTTCCTTTAAAATCGCCTCCCTAATCTCAAGCCTTAGTCAAGCTAATTCCTCTCTTTACAGAAGCCTACCACAAGTAAGTTCGGTGCTCTTATCAACACTCGAGTCCTAACTTCGAGACCATTTATTAACGTCAAGGTCTCGCTATAAATGGTGACCCCTTTTGCTCGAACTCGAAGAAAGATCGAAATAAAAATGGATTCACGGAATGAACAATGGGCGGAACTTAAGGAAACAGAAGTCGCCAACGAAAACGCATCGAGCCTATTGTCAGCGTAAGAAGAAAACGACTTGGAGAACTCCATCATCGTTGCGCCTATCCCCTTTCGAAGAGCAAAGGTTGGAATAGTAGAAGGACACATTTCTAAGCATCAGACCGGTGCAAGCAACAATGGAACAAGAGGATGACGGACAAACTCAGGCCATACCTTAGAGTAGGGTTATTTTAAAAATTTATTAATAAAAAGCATAGAAACTTTTGTGTTACAATGATAATCTGACCACATGCACAACCTTTTAAAGAGGTAAACTGTATATGTTTGGTGGTATGAAATGAATATCAGCCCTAGCAAATTAATAATGTGCAAAGTAACTTAATTAATAATGAAAAGTTAACTCTTGTTAAGTGAACATAGTCCGTGTAAGTATTAATTTAAAGGTTAGCACAGTATGCTTAATTTCAGTGCAGTTAGAAGTGAGGTATTCTGGTACGCACACGCAAGTTTTGTAGCGCCTATTGCAAGGCGGAATAGGTTCAGTATGAAGCCTCAGAAATTAGTGTCATGTAAATTCTATAAAGGCTTGTATCTGGTACGCGAATACAAGTAATCTAAAGAGATATAGCGGTTTCATAAATAAGAATAACTCCTTGTGGTAATAATAATAATATATATAACATATTATTAAAATAATAATGTTTATATATGATGACTTTGTAAAATATTAATGTATAGCTTGTGTCCATGTAACTACCAAGATAAAAGTGCATTGCATGGCCGAAAAGGATCAACCATGAAGCCTCACAAATGAGTATCATGTGAATCTTATATTGCTTGTAACTGACAGGCCAAATGATTATGTACACGGCACTTTGCCCGCGAAGCTATTTTATACATCCTGTTTTATAATTGTAATACATAGTATTATTATAAAAACTATTCCAAAGAACCCAATTATTAAGTATATATATACCTATATAAATGTATAAATATGTATATCAAAGCCATGTAAGAGTGTATGTAGCGTTATTGATGCAACTAAATGTTTACCTCGAGACGATGTATGTTAGAAATTCTTAATTATTTTTAACACTGTCCAGTTCATTTCTCTTCTAATGTGTGAATACGTCCTCGTACGTTATATCAGTTTCAGCTATTTATATGAAAATTAAATTGTAATATGATTATAAGTTCCATGTTTCATGAAGAAACAACTGGAGGCGAAGGGAGAACCATTGTTCTTAAGATATTTTATTTGGACTACTTCAAAATTGTAGCATAAGTTTTCCTCCAAATCTAAATATATATTTTTATCAATTATTAGTATTTCCAACACACTAGAGCAAATCTGAGTAGTGACAACTCTGAAAAGCTTCCATTTCATAACATATATGAAAACGTCATGGTAGATTAGGGGCACAACATGTTCAAATTCTTTTTCACAAGTTCTTTGTCACCTAATTTCCATTCATTACATTTAAATTCACTGGTAACTAGGAGTAGCGTTTTTATGTTGTACTTTTGTAACAACCAAGTTAAGGAAGATCATATGTTCTTCGGCATAATTTTTCTAGGTTCTTGTCACTTTTTGCTAAAAGAATATTGTTCTTAAGATATTTGAAAAGCCAGAATACGTTTACCCTAACTAATAGATTGTAAATATTTAAAGTTTTCACTCTTTATTCTCAATGTAGCATGAGGCTAGCTACAATTAAGATATTGTTCCTATAAGTGGGCATATAATAAATCCTGTTAAACATATTTCATCAATTGTATTGGCAAGAATCACATGTGGCCTTTAAACAAATATAAACCTTCTATGCAATATCATAGGAGGTTCATATTTGTTTCAATATCAATTTTTTGGGAGAGAGAAAAACAAATTGGTGCATTGTGATAAATCGAACTATACGAGTATTCTGATCGTACTGTTTTGATAAAGTATCAAAGGTTAATTAGTTTTTACTACCAAAATTGGAGACCGGAAAGATATAGAGAGCAAAAAAGAGAGTTATAGAGAGCAACAAAAAATGAATTGATAGCTGTAGTGTGTGTAGTGTACTCTAATTGTTGCTCCCTCGCAAGCGTCATGAATTCATAAACTAGTTAATTGCTCTACTAGAAAAGAGTAATCAAAAACTTCTTGCTTTTGCACATAATATAGTAATGGAGTGGCTCTGAACAATGATTCTAGCACGCCTGAGTGAAGATTCTCATCCAAGCGAACCAAATAACAGTTGCTTAAACTCTTCAGCAATACAGAAAAATTGTTTTTATTATTAAACACTACTTTTCATGTTATATTTAGGCTATTACTCTTCCTCCTTTGTTGGGCACAAAATAAGTTAATCCGTCTGCGATTTCCACCGTTAATTGCGCTGATCATATTTTGTTGGTGTATAAATAATTCGTGTATATATTCTTAATTATGAGCAATATGTGAAGCAGTAAATTTCTTAGCTTTGTCTCTAGATGTACCATTAAATTTTAAGTAAAGTTGCCTTCTAGCCTTCACTTTATCAATACATCTATCTGATAGTTTTCGCATTTAAAACTGAAATTTAATACACTTGGTAAGTATGGAAAATAAGCCTAGTATAAAATTGCTCCAACAACTGTATCCAATACACCAAAATAATAGTCAATCAATAAAGTTTCATTGGTTATATAAATATTCTTATATAAGGGGATACCACATCCATTTTTGGAACTTTTTAATACGTTAGATCACCATATATGAAATTAAAGCTCATTAAAAAGTCTACTATTGCAGTAAAAGTCATAATAACCTACGGCGCCGTTTTTGAGATATAGGGGGGTCTTTCAGAACCCCTCCCTTGATACCTGATATCATATAATGGCTATAGAATTAATAAAATTAAGCATTCGAACTCAATTTAGGAAAAAAAGATGCACATATGATTTACTTATCATTTGAAATCAGTTTTCTCTAGTTCCATTAAAATTTGTGTTAATGGTGGACCAAAACATATATTTTTCGGTCAAGGTCAACTATAGGATTTGTTCTCAGCTGGAAAAGGGGGTATTAGGTGAAGGAACTGGTGTTCTGAAGGCAATAGAATTTAGTTCAATTTATATTTGAATGAGCTGAAAATAAACACCACTTCTCAGGCGACTTTTTAATTAGCAAATATTTAAAATCGCATGGTATAGTTTTGCATTTTGTTCACAAATCAACTTTAAAAATATACAGAGAATTTCCACAGATGTATAAAATTTTTGTTCTAGTTATGTTGCTAAAACAAAATATATACTATTAAAAAGTGCAGAAAATTTGCAATAAAATGATATAAAAATCAATGTGGTAGTTTATTTTTACAAATTAACTTTAAATATCTAAGAAAAAATTTCTACGAATGTATACAATTTTGCATTATCATTATTTTCACTATGTTCTTGTCAGGTTGCCAAAAGAATAATTATACCTATAAAAAGGGCCTAAAATTTACAATAAAATGATATACAAAATTAAAAAATGCCAAATTGCCGTCGATGATGTTGATAAAACTTCCATGTGATATTCCAAGTTCTCGCTTGATTTCTTCGACCTTCACCCGTTGATTTTCGAGGATCATCCTCTCCACACGGGCCACATTGTTCTCGTTGTTCATGTCTGACGGGTGTCATAGACGGGGTTCATCTTTAAGGGACTCAACATCATGGCGGAACTCCCTATTCCTGCGAGCAATGGTTGCATAGGAAGGGGCAGTGTCAGTGTACACTGCAACCATGCGTTCATGGATCTCTTTTGCATTCTTGCCTTCCTTGGTCAAAAATTTTATCACTGCGCGGTACCTAACTTTTTCCATTGTTGAAAAATTGGTGATTGACGATCCTCGATCACCTACTGCTTCTTAAATAGACGAGGCAGGAGCGTGCGGCTGCATGTCGTGACTTGTCATAACTTGTCCTAACACCCCCACAAACAGCCATATTCCTTCCTCTGTTTTGCCCTACTGATTCACAAAACTCATTGACCGCCCCTCGTAGATCCCCAAGTGTCTGATTATCTCCCCCCCCATCTCATGTCAATAATGTTTTGACCAACAGCTGTCTTTTTTTCGCTGTCATCTGAGCACAAGAGTGTCTCTATTATCATTTAGCTGAATAAATACCATGCTGAACGCTTGATGGTTGACAATACAGCATCCACTACAGCCTTTTTTTGCAAGTTACGTAGCCACCGCTGAAACAAGATAAGGCTTGGGCCTACCGCCAAAAATGTTTTACTTTGATGTTGAAAAAGAGGGTAGTTCATACCCAAAATGTATTCTACTTTCAGTTCTAAGTTTTTGACAGCTCTGCAATTAAGGCCATAGGTTGAAGAAACCCATGTGTGACAAAACCTGTTTTCTGTTGTAAACCACATTGAATGGTTCACTGGACCAATTTCAAGAATTGCCAGATTTGTGGAAAGTTCTGTCCTTATGGCTTATATGATCTTATGCCCATACGCTTGATAAGTAGCTAGATCCTTCACGACATTATCACAAAGTGAAGTAAGAGGCTCTCCAATTGAGGGTTTTAGTTAAGAGGGATATAATTCAAGGCGGTTGCTAGGTCTAGCATCTTGCCAATATTACTTGTCTACTTTATTTTTATTAGACGAGGTCTCACATTAATAACTCATTAGTGTGGAAGACACACTACCAGATCAGTTTACGGTGAAGCTTTATTTCTACTCATTGTATGGAACCGCCCTCTCAACTAGTGTTAACATTTGTAGAATCACCTTCAATGGCCTGCAGGGTTTTATCAATGCCATTTTTTTTTAATGAAATAACTTCCGCAGATGTTTACACCTTGGGACTTGCTCATTAAACCAGAAACATGCACTTATTTGATTATGCTGGGAAACTGATTATCTGAGTTGTCTATTTTCAGCAGAACCATAGATGTATATTGACGGCTGCATTAGAAAATGCAGCCAATTTCACCCTTAAAACAAGTTTCGTCAAAATCCTGAACCAGGAATTTTGTACCTTTTTCTTGGCCCTTCTTTAATTTATTGCAATTAACTATGTCTTTTGTAGCCTTCAGTGATCAAACCAGCATCTATTAAGGCAGCAATGGTGATGACAGCTGTGGCAGGAATGCCAACACCATATGTAATTGATACTATAAATACAATATGAGGTATTTATAATGTGTGGCTTTTATTGTATGTTGAAGATGTGATATGTATTTTTATTGTCACTTAATAACTTTCATGCTTTTCATCTTGAGCATGAGCTCTTTGTCCTTAATTTTCCCCATCAGAAAAAAGCAAGTCACTTGATGGCATTGAAACATTTGCCTGCTTACTTGTATTTATATTCAGCAACTCATCTTTTGCTATCTTATTGCTGCTTCTGCTTGTTTGTTGACTTATCTGTTTTGCTCAGGTAGGTTTGGCAAGCCAATCTGATGGGGTCTAATAGAACCAAGCATTTGACTCTGACCTTTAAGGAAAGAAAGTTCTTTCACCTGGATTTTCCTCTCCCTGGGACGTGTACAACTAATGTGAGTTTCGTTTTTGCAAACAAGGTAGCCAAATTAACGACAAAGAGCAATTTTACACTTAGAATGGGGATGGCAAAAAAGCTTGACAAGTTTTGGAATGAAAACCTCTTTGACATGTAGCCTTTCTTTCGCAAATGTTATGTATTTGGCGTGCTCCCAGTTCCCTTGGATCTTGTTTAAGATCGTGATTCGTCAATATTCAACGAGGGCTACAAATGAACTGTTCGCTCCTTATCGCTTTTTGAGCAATTTAGAGTAAATGTCCTTTTACAATACTGGCTGGTAGGTAGTTTCTCCTATCCACACGAATTTGTTCTTTGAGCAATATTGCATATTTAAGAACGACACTCATAGGTGGAAGTTCAGAGAGCAAGTACTCTCCACTAGTTCCAATTAAGTTGCTCATATGTGTGAGTGTTAGTTAGTTAGTCAACACCAATCCTTCCACGATACTGGGAGGATCCCCAAACGGTTATTGAAATCTATATAAGGTCTATATAAGGTCAATTCCGACTTGTTAGGAGGGAAGCACTGACGTCCATGTAATCTTCAGCACACTGACGAATATTTTTCAACTAGTGAAATAGTAAAAAAGAACCAGGAATTAGATATAATTATTAATATAATAATTTTCATTTAATATCCCTAAACAGTAAAGAAAGTCAACATTTAAGTAGCTCATCATAACCAAACAGGAGTAAATTATATTAAATTAACAAAAATATCTTTAGAATTCATAATTCGTGCTGCAACATCTTAGCTCCTCTCATTAATGAAAATTGAAATTTAGAATAAACACAGCCTACTGCTTCAGGCAGGAGTGGGGGGCCCTCCTTTAAGCCAAGTGACTATCCAATAAACTAAACTATTATATCAAAAAGAAGCGTTTCAATTGGCTATCTTAACATTTACATTTGACGTTACAGCACTTTGCTAATTTTCACCTGCTCGAAAAGGTCACTAGATGATGCACTAGTTGAACGGAAGTGAACGCAGTTTCGTTGATAATTTTATTGATGTAACAGTATGTTTCTGAATTGAACACATCGAATACATTTAGAAATTAGAAATGTCTGTGAATTTCTGCATTCTTGAGAGGTGTAAAAAAATGTTTATAACAAACTATCAAAGATAGCCGGCGTTGTCTGGGTATAAAAAACTATCTTGAACAAATTAAGTTATCAGCTTGAGTTAAATTACTCAATTAAAAGTTTGTAGGTATAAAAGATAAGGTTTATTTTAATTTTGTAGTCTATCATAAAAGATTAACAGAGAACGATTTTCGCATAACAGTAGTGCGGCAGGGCGAGAAAGAGGGTGCGTGAGCAGGCGGGCGGGCAGGCAAACGAGAGTACCCGGGTGAGAGCAACAGACTTCAAGTAGATAGCGTGAGTTTTAACTAAACATCTAAATTATTCGAGTCTCAGGCATGCAGATAATAGGTAGTATCGCGTTTTTTAAACATTGCCGTCGAATAATTGGTATGGAAAACTTAATTTTTCCACGAGCAATGTTGATGTTTTAATTGCAACTAATAGCCGCAAATACTTGTCCCCACCCCCCCAAAAAAAAGTAAAAAGGGAAAAATAGAAACTAACCTAAGAACCAGGTGACGCCACTTTTGCCAAATATAAGTAGCTATGTCACTTACTCCCCACATCAAATTACCTCCAATAATTTTCTCATGGCGCTCGCCCATCGACGAGGAAAGGGGGATTTGGAGCCCGCTCGAAAGTGTCACAGGAGGAAGTGGAGTGTATAGCATGGACCATTACACAGCTGAGAGGCAAATACAGAGAAGGCACGGTCACCCATGCAACACAATAAAAGACGAGTGCGATGACCCTAAAGCAGAAGGGCAAATCACCAGAGAAGGGCTCTTTGTAGTCTGGGCACAGCCAGTGCGAAAAACAGTTAAGGGTGATTTGCGGTGTTTAGAATTTTAAATGTGTGGAAGGCTGTAAAAGGAATTCAAATTTCAATGGGCAGCCAGTTCAGTGCTAACGTAGTAGGAGTGTGGCACAGAAGAACAAACTTCGAAGAAGGAGAAATCGAGCCGCAAAGTTTTGGACAAGTTGAAGGGGGCGAATTGCAATGTTGAGAGATCCAGTGAGAAGAAAGTTAGAGCAATCAAGACGGAGGTAACAAAAGAATGGATTGCTATCTGAAAACTGTTTCAGTCAAAGTGGGGTTCAATATGACTGAGGTTACAGAGAAAGAAGAGTAAAACCAAATTTCCTAAGATTAGCAACATACAATTTTAAATCGAATTAACTGAGAAAGGAAAGACCGATATCTCTAGAATTGTCAGAGAATCCGATCGGCGAGCGAGCTAGAGAGGGTACATTTTTACAACAGGATTTAAAATTATGGTTTATCTAAAAATACATGTAGCCAAAATATTTATGTAGCTCGAGTATCGTAGTCTATATGAATGAACATTAAATTTGTAATGACTAGCACTCAAGCAAAGGAATAACGAACTAATCTAACTTATTTTTACAAGACAATTGAAACACGACTCTTCGTGTTATGAAATTTACTTTTAAAATTGAAATAAATAAATATTTCGAATCAAGTGATTAATTATGGCTATTTGATTGGCAGAAGTATATTCATTTGATCACTAGAGGAATAAGATACGGGGAATAAAGTAAATGCGCTGAGTCCCACCAATTGATCCAAATAACTCCTCCAACAACTCAAACCACTTTCTCCAACCAACTCCTCGAACAACTACTCCAACCAACTACTCCACCCAATTCCTTCAACTAATTCCTCCCACCAACTCCTCCAACCAACAACTCTAACCAACTCTTTCAGCCAACACCTCCAACCAACCCTTCCAACCAACTCCTCCAACCAACTCTTCCAAACAACTCCTCCAACAACTCCTCAAACCACCTTCTCCAACCAACTCTTCCAACAACTCCTCTAACCAACTCCTCCATCTAATTCCTCCAAATAACTCCTTCAACCAACCTTTCTAACCAGCTTCTCCAACCAACTTCCCCAACCAATTTTCCCAACCGACCCGTCTAACCAACTCCTTCAACCAACTCCTCCAACCAACCCTTCCAACCATCTCCTCCAAAAACTCCTCAAACCACCTTCTCCAACCAATTTTTTTAACAACTCCTCCAACCAACTCCTCCAGCCAACACCTCCAACCAACCTTTCCAGCCAACTGCTCCAACCAACTCTTCCAATCAGCTCCTCCAACTAACTTCCCCAACCAAGCCATCTAACCAACTCCTCTAACCAACCCTTCCAACCACCTCATCCAGCTAACTCGTGCAACCACCTCAATTCTTCATCAGGATCGAGTAGTAAATGGAAAATTTATTTTTTCCCTCGTTTGCCTACAAGCTCATTGAGCCCACTAAACTCACCCTTTATTCTATTGTATTTATTCAAAGCGAGAATATTTTCGGTTTGATTTTACTTGATATTTGTGTATATTTTCTGCCCCTTTGTGTGCACTTCCTCATTTCAATTCTATTTTTCATCAATCCTATTTTCCCATTGAAATGCGAAGTTCCTTGAATCCACTTCTTTAGCACGTAGATTCTCCATGATTTCATTTGTAGAGTTCTACATCTATTCTGAGTCTATTATGGTTACGTTTGGTGATAATAATATTAATTATTACTGAAGAAGAGTGATTTAGGTTAGGGTTTATATATTAATATTTTATTCTACTAAGGCTATTTTCTAAATTAGAATATGTGGGAGTGGTAGTGGTAAGTGATCAAGTAATATAATGATGATTTCTGTTGGCACTATTTATAGAGGATTTATGAAATTTCTGCATTTAGATTCCAAAATTCACATAGTATGTGCGTTTAGATGGGAAACTAATAATTTGAAATATTAATTGTCGAGTTAGATATAGAAAAGGTTTTATATCACCTAAATAAAAGGTTTTCTTAAGTCTTTCTTGGTCAGTGAAGAACTAGACTTTAAAGTGGTTTCCCAACCACAGGTCACCACAGCAATTTCTAGCCACCACATACCTGGTTTTGCAAAAGTTCTGTTACATTCGTGTGTTTTTTAATCTTTCGAAAGCTTTACGTGTGTTATCGAAAAAGTTCTGTCATACAAACTTAAGTTCTACTGCTCCAGCAACTGTAATTGAAACGTTTTTACCATTGTGTGCAGTTGTCTCAAGATGAAAGTAAAAAGTTTCCATCTCACTACCTTCCAGTGTGCGGCCCAAAACAAGTCCACCATTGCCAAGCGGCTCAACGTCAGCCAGATCTTCGTCCACAGAGTCGCAGAACGGCTCAAGAACGGGGAAGTTCTCAATTTGCCAAACGTTTGGCTGCGAGAGAGTCTTTCCAAAGTGCTTTGAACCTCAAAATGACCATGCTGGTGATAAAGAAGAACATTTCGATGGCCAAGGTGTCCAGAGACATAAATTAAGAGGGCAAGAAGAGTTTGAAGTGTGTGGAAAGACCTGTGTTAAAAAATTATATACAATAACAACCTTAAGAGCGCAGTCGTCGCCTTCTGATGAAAAACTTTCAAGGTCGATCCGTTCTCAACAAGCAGAACTAATGCATCTTAAGCTTCGGCCAGTATGTTTCCAAAGTCCACTGCGTGTCCAAGATCAAAAACCAAGCACCTGGCCCCTATGACGATTCTCGGCGTCGTCGCGGCAAATGGCAAGAAAATGCCCCTAGTGTGGTTTGTGCCCGGTTACAAACTCAATACAGCGGATTCCAGAGACATCTTGGCCACGAAATTCTTGCACTCGGTAAGAAAGATCACGACGAAGGCGGAGTATGTCTCTCAGCAGGACGGCGCCTTCGCCCGCACTGTCAAAACCATGCAATAGTGGTTGGCTCAAACTTGAATTTCTGGTCGAATGATTTTTGGCCACTCAGGAGCCTAATCTCAATCCCCTCCATACAGCTTGTTGGCACATGTCGAGAGAAAGGACTGTAAGGTTAGGGCCAATAACGTTGACGAACTGATGTCCTTTCTCACCCGCCTGTGGACTAGTAGGTGCCGCCTGCAGCGAGTAATCGCCACCGAGGCCGGCCACATTGATTATCATTATAAATAAAACACATATCATATGTTTAAATAATAAAAACCTGTTTAACTCCATCAAAACTATCAATATTTCATCTGTTGTGAGGGCTGAGAGTGGTGCTCGGAAGAATCAAGTAATGATTCTGTCAGTTCTTATATTACTCTTAGCTCTTTAATATCTAATATAAAAATCTCTCTAATACAAATTATTTATAAGTAAGTATTCCATATTACCTCATGTATATTTTCTTCTATTTAAAGCGATAGTTGCTACAAATATTTTTTTTTATTTTGCTATCTTATAATCTCAGCTAGTGGTGAACATTATAGCCAAATATATTCTTGCTTTATAGAGCACTTCAAATCATTTTAGGACGGATAGTCGTTACTTACTTTAGGGGATGAAATCACTTGTGTTAACATTTGTTCTTCCTTCCTAGAGCAGATTAAATCCATTGAGTAAAGCAATTATCCTTCCTTCCTATAGGCGATGAAATCATTTTTTCTTCCTTCCTACAGCAGTTGAAACCAATTAAGTACATTATTGACCTTTCTTCCTATGTAGGATGAAATCAATTATATGAATATATATTCTTCCTTCCTACAGTAGATCAAATCAATAAGTACAGAAATGGAACTTTGTTCTCATAGGGGATGAATTTAATTATGTGTGCAAATGTTCTTCCTTCCTACAGTAGATCAAATCAAATACAGTATTTTCTTTCCGTACTATATTATACTGTTTTATCAGTTCCTTTTAAAAATTATTGATAGTTATTACCTTGTGAGAATATAAATTTTATTAATATTCTTGAATTCCACTCAAGAGGCTCTATATTTTATCATGAAGGTTATTCTGTAGAACAAGGTTTACTAAAAACAGGCCTTTGTGTATCGAATTTATTTTATGTTGTAAGCGAAATCGTTACTTTTGAGAGGAATATGTCATAAGGAATCCCGTTTTCGCTATCGACCTGAGTTTGTTTAACCAGAGTAAGTTTCTTTCGGATTTCTATCATCCCAATACTCTGGTAGTCATTCGGGCAATTTACTTGCAGTTTACTCCAGCTCCATCCTTTTAGGGGTTTATTGTATTGAATTAATTAAAAATTAAACCTAAATTAGTAAGAGTGAAGGCGAGATCTAGTTGGAAGAAGAAATATAGTCCTTCTAACATTGATGGTTTTAAACCAAAAATATTTTATTGATACTAACAAATAAATGAAGTTCTGTTGATATAAATAAATTACTAAATAGAGAATTATAATGCTGACTGTAAAGCTCCTCTGATTTCCCCTATGATTGATCAGTATTTAGTTGCCAAACTCTCTATTTCCACGCCTTCTCTCCTTCTTCTGAGGTATTTTAAAAAGAAACAGAAGGCAATAGAATAAATAGACTTCTGAAATGTATAAACGATAAATTACATCATTAATAGCAGTCAAACCGAGACATGAATAACATATCCTCTACTTAATTTAGACTAATGATTAAAAGTTAATTGAAAGTCTTCATGTAGTCTAAATGAATACGGTCGGGTCTAATATAACTAGAATTAATAGACCACCACATAGAGAGGATAGGAGAGAGAGAATGTCGTTTGGGTGTAATAGAAACAACAATTAAGAAACTACCATAGAAATGACTAAGCCAAAGTAAAAGTTTTACACTTATTAATCTCCATAAAAAGAAAGTTACAGAGAAAGAGAGAGATTATAGTAGTAATCCATTGGGACGGTTTTGGAACAGAGACGTTAGTGAATTTGGAGGATGCGAAGAGGGGAGGGAAATGGTAGCCGTGCGTGATTGCCTATGTGCATGATTTTGCGGATGGAACTTCGGCGGTAAGTATCAACGCATCCGCCCCATGGCGGCCAACTCATAACGCCATTGATATTTTTGCATCGGTTAACAGTGATCAAACCACTGCTTCGGCGTCAGAAATCCAATGTCATATCAACGAGCCTAGTGAAAGCCCAGCGGGAGACATGTAGATTCAAAAAGTCTAGCTAGCAAACTGTGCTGGTATGAGCTTGTTCTGAGTTCGAGGGCGAGTTCTAAAAGGTGTCGCTATTGCCAGAGTAAAGTATTTCATAAAAGTGAAAAGGATTTCTGTTAGATTAAATTGTGCTTCATTGGAATAAGGTGGGAGGGAAGGAAGATGGCCTCATTCGACTCACTTATTTTCAGGACGGACGGTGAGCTTTTCTTCACTAGGTATGTTGCACACCTGTAGGCCAGTTTCCAAAACATTCTCTAAGGTTCAGGTGGCAGATTATCTATTTAGTTGGTGTTAATGTTTAAATATAATTCTTGCAGTAGTATACACCGTGGTACGAGCATTTGACGATCAATATGAATAAAGCTACGGTCTGAAGGCTGAAAGACAACCATGGGTTTATAAAGGGTGTTCCATAAATGGCACCGAATTGTAGAGGTTAATAATCAAAAGAAATAGCTATAAATATGATAATCTTTTGCATATTTCTAATGAATTAAATCTGCTGTTTAGGTATGGAATACAATATCGGCCATGTTCACACCTGCACTTAGTCTGCATATAACTCTCTCATGGATGTTTGGCTCGATGCCTGCTATCCCACCTTCGATTTCAACCTTGAGCTCAGCAATTGTGCGCTCCTTTTGCCCGTGGAGAAATACAGATCGTGATTATGAATCTAGTCCCACACAAAATTGGATCAGTCCGACCCGGCTGAAAACTCAAAGACTGCCTAGAAATTGAATCCAGTAATGAGCCTCTATTTGTTTGGAGTAAGAAATTTGGTAATATATGAAGAGTAAAAGAAAATAAGGTCGGATTGGCAAAATCTCTCAGAATATTCACGAATATGTTTGCATGCACACATATATGTATATAGAAAACGTAAAAATATATTTAGCATTGAAATTCATATCAAGTCATAAAATATTAAATTCATTTGTATTTTTAAGTTAGTTAGATGCTATTTACTATTTAAATTTATTTATTTCATACTTTAAATATACTTTTCTTTTTCTTTTTTCTTTCTTTCTTTCTTTATTTCTTTATTTTTCTCTTTTTATTTGTTTCTTTCTATTTCTCTGAAAATGTTTGAGAACAATTCAGTTCTTACCAGTTTACATATTGCAATGTACCATTTGTCATAACTATTTTCTTGCATGAATATTATTTAAATATAATGATATAATTTTTACAATTTTTCCTCATAGTGTCCAACAAAATGAACAAAAGAAATGTTGATTATATGGTGCATTGTCACGAATTTGATGGAGGATTGAAAAAGGAATTTCTTTTTAAGACTACCCTGGCACGAAAACTTGTATATCGTGTCCATAAAAAAAACATTGTCTTCTAAGACATATTAACTGGCTTTGCATGACTTAAACTTATAAATAAATAGAAGATATAGTATAACGATTATTTTACTAAATTATTTAAAATAATATGAATAAGTAAATAAAATTTTCATGATATATAAGGGCGTGCATTTAATCTATTTTATGAATTCATATGATACAATCGTATATTCTAGAAATTATACTAAATAAACTAAAAATAAAATACTGAAAAGTGCAAAACAAGAGAACGATCATTCACCAAATTTATTAGCAAGCGAATGCACTAGAAATAAAGCAAGATTTTCAACGATGAAACTACAAAAACTTAATGTGATATATTTGAGACTTTGATTTCTATTACTTTGGCACAACAACGACCATAGAAACTCACAGTTTTCTTTCTAAGTTGTGATGTTGTTTTGTTTCTTACCTGCTCATTTCTCGTCCATAAATCTGCCACAGTTGAACACTGCTGCTCTGGAACTTTGTCTCTAATGCTCTGTAGGATGTTCTCAGAAGGGTTTAGGTCTGGGCTCTGAGCAGGCTACTTAATTACTTCAATATCTTCTTGATAGAAATAGTATTTTACTCGCTTTTTGGTATCCTATGGCGCGTTGTCTTGCATAAATAATGCTGCCTGTTTCAGAGATGCTCGTAGCGAAGTTATAACATGTTGTTGTTCGGGTTTAGGTTCACATTCTGACTTTACTTTTCCAATTATTCGCACTAGCGGACCTCTTACATGCTTAGGAGCCTTTCTACCACATTAACGCTTAGGTCTGTCAAAGGCAGCACGTCTAGCAAATCGTCTGCCATCAGCTTGCCCTAAATTAAAATTACTTTCGTCGCTGACGAATTCTCTCTAATCTTCATCCCTCAAAACAACATTAGCTGCAGCACATTTAAGTTTTACCTTCTGGTTCTTCTTATTTCTGATTGATTTGATTGCCGGAAAACGAGCTTTGAAACCACTTTCACTGAGGCGACGAAACACTGAAACGGTTCAATTCTTTGCCACTATTTTTTTTAGGATGCAGTCTGGAATGTATCTTTAATAGAGAGGTGCCTCATAACTCTGTCTTCTCGACAGGAAGTTTTGCGTGGTCAATGACGTTTTCAGGAGATGATAGGTTTTGATTTTATTGTCAGGGGAGTGAGCACGACATCAATAGTGGTTGGACAGTTCTTACCTACTGGGAAAGTGTTGGTAAATGATTTCAAGGAACATCTAAAATTTTCCCCAAAACATCGTTCTCTGATTTTGCATGTGTCATTATTTTATTTTATTAGTTTATTCAGTATAATTTCCTGAATACACTACTGTATTTTATGAAATATTGAAAAAAAATATAAATATGTACCATGGAAATATATATTTAGATTATTATAATAAATGAAAATGGTTCTCTTATTTTGCTTGGCAGTGTATATTAATAGTGTATATAAATTAATAAGCGTAAACAGAGATCAAGATGCCTAGTCAGAATTTGAGGGAATTTTATGTTTATCTGTAAAACAGACTTAGTTTTCTCCAGATTTCCGAAATAATTACAATATATTGGGAAAGAAAAAATAATTTTTGAATTTAAATTTTAAATTTAAATTCAAAATTAAAAATTCTCTCTTTTATTCATCATCACTATCAACGAATTTGCGATTAATTAATGTTTATAGCGTTTTAACTTTTTATAGTTTTACATACAGTAATGTTTAAGTGTATATTTAATTGAGTAGATTATTATTAATTAACATATATTGCACCTTAGGTAATGATTCCCTATACAGATTTTTAAATAATTCATGAACTTGATGGAAAAAGCGTGTCCTATAAACAATTGAAGCAAACACTACAAATAAATTCGACCAGAGTGAACAAAGGGTTTAAAAGAAAATTTAACTTTCAACATTATGATAGAGTGTGTTGGTGGCGTGATAGTGATCCAACAAATAAGCTCTACTGTTGTCAATATATATTATTTTCAGGAGAAAGTTGTGTAAAGTGAATTTATTAGGGGATTACGCTGATTTAGATGGATTACATATAATAATTTCATCATGACGCAAAGCAGATAGGGGAGACATATTTAGGTAGATTTTGATTTGAAATAAAAATGGAATAAATCGACTTGATTTGACGTTTGACAAATCCAACGGAATTTCCTAAAGGTAAATACAATGGAAAGATTTTTAAAAATAGAGAAACTTTAAAACATAATAGGAATAATGTGTTTATTAAGGATGGAAGAACTTGATTTATTTATTTTTACTGCCAGTATATTGCAATTCATTTGTTTCCAAACCGATGGTCGAAACGAAAATGAGTCTTGCTGGACGGTCTAGGTATGTATTTCTTTGTTGCACACATTTTTGAATGTTTACACATATTTACATCCCTGCCCATACACCATCATTTTATTTGTTTTGGCATAAGTGATTATACATACTGTGTAACACGATTTTTGTTCTTGGGTAATAGTTATCTTTGCTAAATGCGTGCCCTCAGAAGTCGTAATCATTTAAATAATTAGGGCACGAAAATTGGAAGATAATCTTGGAAGCCTGTCTGTTAGGGACATATTTTAGGGGACACTATGCTCCCACCTTCCTCGTCATGGGCCGCGGAAATTGGCGAGTTGGGGATTGACCACACACCAGAGGGCATGGGTTCAATCTCCCTGCGCTGGATGGAGAAAGTGATGTGAATTTTCCACTTATACCAGTGATGCCCCTATCCATCCAGCAGTAGATAGGTACGTGGTTTTACTCGGAAGTTGCGATATGTTTTTCGGGTAGGTAAATTCTGGTACTCCGGATTTCATAATCGGCCTATGCGCAGTGTAACTAATTTCTCTCCACCACAAACTAAAATGCTGATTAATTATACAGTAAAGTGAGTTTCTACGCATGCACCCACTCTATTATCAATAAAGGTAATAAAAATTTTATATGTATACTTTTTATATAATTCCGTATAAAAATAATGGTATTTTTTTGCATGCGTTTTATGATAATGACTAAGTCTATTAAGTATATGTGAGTAAGTAGGCAAACAAACGAATTAGTGATTTTAAGAATGGATGATTTGTGATGGAGTTTTGGGTGGTATCTATTTATCAGTTTTTTTCTGTAGTCGGGCAATTGTTATTCTTTTCCAATTATGTAAGGATTTCCATTTAATCAATTACATCATTATTTATCTAAGGTTACAGTTTTGTGTTAATAATTGTTTTTAGTTTGCCGACTACGAATTTTCTCATTAACTTAAAATTGCTCAAATTTGAGCAAATCTTATCTTAGATTTTACTTTCGAAGAGGTTCTGGATGTTTTGTGAAAAATTTCCGTGATACTGTTTTCTTCTTTCTAGTTCTGATGTTCACATATAACACTATTAAAATGGCTCAGTGCAAAACACAATTGCCGTATATGACTGACTTCTTCACTTCGGTGAGTGAACGATCTGCGAAAGTCCGACCGCAAAGTGTTTAGCGTTTTCAAGTAATCGCCGATGAATCTATGAAAGAAAATAAGTTGAAACATTATTTGCATTTAGTTCATCCAAAATTTGCTGAAAAAATTGAGTTAATGTAATGACAACTCAGAGCAGGTAAAACCAAGTTAGTTTGATGCTCCTTCGTATTCAACTTTTCCTCTGGATAAAACTACCATGGCGTCCATCAAGATAGCATGGATAATTGTAAAATGCAAAAAGCTTCATAACATTAGAAAAGAGAAGGCAATGGTAGCAGCAGCTGCAATCCTCAAAACCTTTAGTGGATCAAATATTGCCAAGAAGGTTGAAGCAGTACCCTTTTTTGACAATAATATTAAGGGTTTAATTGATATCATTCCATAAAATCTTTTGGCCCAACTGATTGTGGAAAAGAGAAAAACAGGAAAATATTCTTTATTGACGGGTCAGTTTGTGGATATTGCAAGTGAGCCTCAGCAGAGGAATTTTGTAATAGAGAGAAAAAGATGGCGATCTGGAGGAATTTCTCTTCTTAACTACCTGGTTAATCATCACCAATGGCAAATACCCTTTAAAATTATCAACATTTTTGGGCGCGTGCGAATCTATATCTCACTATGTCCTTCAGTTGGTCCGTCTGTCAACGTTTTGATTTTTTTGTTTTGGTAATAACAATGTAACTATTCTGCCGATTCTAACGGAATTTGAAAGCCGTATGTAGTTTTACATTCTTCTTCGAATGATATAATTGCCAAGGTCTTCCCAATGTTAGCCCAGGAATTACTTTGTTTTGGCAATAACATCAAACTATCCCTGGATTCTTATGTTGTTTTACATTCTCTTTGGATGATATATTTGCCAAAGTCCTCCCAAGATTAGCTGGTGAATTATTTGGCAATAACATCCTAACTATTTGGCCGATTATAAAGAAATTTGAAACCCTTATGTTGTTTTACATTCTCTGCCGAATTATATAATTGCCAAGGTCCTTCTAAGGTTAATCCTGAAATTATTGAAAGTTTTAAAGGTCGCAAGGTCATAATGCAGAATAAGTGAGAGCACGCGACTTTAGTCAGCAGCTATTGTTTTCAAAAAACATGTTCTAGACTGGTAGAATTGTTGGGCCGTGTGTACTGATGGAGCCTCATTAATGATGCTACGTCATGCGGGTTTTGTTAGTCGCATTAAAGCAGAAATCCATAAAGTCATAATAATTCACCGTTTTTTACTTCGAGAAAACTTTGTTTCTCAGCGTTTAAAGTAGTAATGAATGATGCCATTCAAAATATTTTCCATTATTCTTTGTTAATATTGGTTGTTTTTTTGCAATATTCTATTTTTAAGTAGCTTTAATTAACTTTTATTTTTAATAAAAAGTAAGACATTAAAATAAAATAAGTTTAGTTCTTTAATCCAGTGAGAGGCAGACGTTCTTTAGTAGGAGAGGCCACAGGCTTTTGTTTTTATAATAAGTGGGCCACTCTGTATATGAAAATATTTGCTTATATATTTAGGTTTAAATTGTTAGGATTTCCTAAAAAGTTCCAACAAAAATTTTTCAGCATAATAGACTTCTGATAATCGTAATAAATGGATTTAACTTATCGGTCACTAGCGGTGAGAGTCAATATCAGTTTTTGGTCAATATTTTAAATTATATGATTCAATTACCTGATTTATGTATTTTGCAAACTTTAAAAATCGGATGACTCGTAATTAGAAAATAGAGCAAAATGTCTCTCTCATCTATGGAATTTACAGAGCTAATTAAAATAGTGAAATGTGCCGAAACAAAGGCCGATAAAGTTCACTACCGAAAAATATGAAGTATTACACATAGGACAACCAAAACCACGAGGAGGTGTATAATAAGTGTATACCATGGGTGGTCCTAATCTAAACATGGTTACAGTGTAGAATTTGAGGCGTCTTTATTGCAAGCCACCTAAACCTTATAAACTAGTGTAATATTAGCATTCGTTAAAAAAAGACTTCAAAATTGCATTCATTTGGAATATGGAGTACACTCTAGATCTCCTCCTATGTGAACAATACATGATAACATTAAAACACATTCAACGTAGAACGAAAAGATTAATCCCTAAATTTAGAGATAAATCACATGAAACCAGACTAAGATCTGAATCTACCTTCCATAGAAAATCCTCATTTGCTCACTCAGCCAACGACATCTATAAAATACTTAACAGTTTAATAATATAGAATAATTGACTTTATATTTAGATAACCAAACGGCCGCTGAAAATAACAGCCAGAAGCTGATTAGCAAAGCATTTAACACTGTGATACAACAGAACTTGTTCTCGTATAAAATTACTCAGATATGGAATAGCTTACCATCATAGTGATGATAGGTATATATTATTTTTTCTGATAAAATTACTAAATGAGTAACGACGTAATTTGATATATAATTTATAACCCCTTTCCTTTGATCTCTGCAGGATCTTCTCTCCTTTATTTTCCCCTTCTTGCACTGGCCTCGTGAGGATCTTCTGTCCTTTGGGTCTCTGTAATTCTATAACCTAAACAATATTGATGGTGCAAAGAGAAATATATATTTCTTAATCCCCTTTCCTTCTCTCTCCCATGATATCTGTTTCCTTCCCTCTCATTCGTGGAATGGCCTCGTGGAAATCTTCTGTCCTTTGGGACTCTATAATTCTGTCACTTGAATTATATTGATAGCACAAGGAGAAGAACACCAGATTTAGAAGAGCGCCAGATTTAGGTGAGGATAACTTTCGATTCAACCACGTAAAAGGGACAAATCGCTGAAATTGAATATTAGACCTACTATTTATCAAGAAAGAAATATTTTATAATATTTCGTTTAGTGAACATGTATGTATCTAGTAGTTACCTGATGGCAAAGTGTAGGTAATAGTGACTTCTTAAGAACATGTGGCGAGTAGTGATTCTTTTGCAATGAATATGTATTTGTGATGTTTGGAACATGTAGCTAGTGATGATCAGTTTGTGTGGGGGTTTCCACGTGGAATTTCTTTTCCAGCATGAAAGTGAAGTCTATACGCTAAAGAAAATTCTAAAATTTGGTTAGGCTTAAATTGATAAGCCTCCCCGCCCACCACCCACAAGCGGTAGCCTCGAACCGTGTCCACTTCAGACCACTTTTTCGCGGGTTAGAATCGCCTAGGCGTAAAGGTTCGAGGCTATTCGAGAGTAGCGCTGGCCAAACACCCCATGTTTCCCCCACCCCTGCGGGGGGAGCCTCGGATATATAGGGCTCGTCTTCCCTGTGGGAGACACAGATTTAAGGAGTCCCACCAGGATCCAAGAAGCATTCCCCTAGTTCCAAGTCAGGTGCTAACAACGAAGCAAAGTGACGGCTGATCTTTTTGTGTGTGGAATTAGCCCAACGAGTGAGGTAATTCCATTTGACGATCGCCACCGAGCGATTTTTCGACTCCACTCATTAACTCCTGTCGAAACCCTCCTCGTTCCTTCCTTTTTTCGGGTGGCTAAAATACTCGCCCTTGGACCGGACTTTACCGTCCCCCCCCCATTTGGAGAACCGTCTCACGTCAACTTCCCGCTCAGAAGCTCCGAGTGCCCTCACCCTCACGTTTATTACCTGCAGAAGACATCCGTGAAACCTTACCTAGACGTTTCATCCTTAATCATACGTAAGCCAACTCCTCTCCCCCTTCAGCAACTCATTTTAGTTAATCCTCCCTATTGTAATAATTTTCTGTAACGCATTAATTTCTAACTTCAGATTCTGATGCATAACTCTGCAATTCTTCCCCTTTCATTTTCGAATTTAATTTTTCCCATTGATTCTCTTTTTTTATGTAAATAAAATTATATTTTTGTACATGCCTCTTTAAATAACCTTGAGCTTTGCCATTGCCCAAATTTTACCTGACCTCGTGGCGTTCCGCCCCTTTGTTGGTTCGCCTTTAAGTTATTAGTCCCTTCCCCCATAGATATAATATTGTATTGATATAATATAAGGTCATACCACGACAGTTTGTAGCATGTATTTATTAGTGATATGTTTTAGAAACATGTAGACATCGAAGGTGTGTTTGGAACATGTTGAGAACATATTGCTGGTGCTAATTGGTTCTGAGCTAGTATTTATTCATCTGTTTTTAACATATAGCTTGTAATGATCTGTTTTGAAAATATAGTCAATGCTGATCTGTTTGGAATATGTAGCAAGTTGTGATCTATTTAGAATATTTAGCTAGTATTGTATGTTTGGAGCATGTTGCTGGTGCGGATCTAATTGCAACATTGAGCTAATAGTGATCATTTCGAAAATGTACTTAGAATTTATCTTTCTGGAAGATGTAGCTGCTACTGATTTGTTTAGGAACATGCATCTGATTATGCTCTGTTTTGAGTATGTAGTTAGTAATTATCCGATTAAAACAGTTAGTTATTATTGATCTATTTCGAACTTATAGCTAGCGTTTAAGTGTTAGGAAAATGTATATGGTGGTGATCTGTTGGGATCACGGTGATATTATTAATTTGTACGGAACATGTATTTTAGCGGTGATCTGTTTATAACCTCTAGCTATTACTAATCTGTTTGTAAACTGTAGCTATTACTGATCTTTTTAGGAAGATGTAGCCGGTGGTGTTCTGTATAGAGCATGTAGTTAGTGAGAATATTTTTGGAACAGTTAGTTCTTAGTGATCTGTTGAAAAATTTACCTAGTTGTGATCTGTTTGGAAGATGTATTTGATGCTGATCTGTTTGGAGAATGGATTAATCATTAAAGTTTTAGAACATGTAGTTGACAGTCACCTGTCGGCAAACAGGTAGTTAGAAGAGTTCCTTTGGAACACGTTGTAATGGCAGAGCGAATTGAAACATATAGTTGAATGTGATATTTGCAGGTAGGTAGTTAGTAATAATATCTTTTGAACATTTAGTTAGTAGCGATCATTTGGAATATGTAGGTAGTTGTGACATATTTGGGAGATGTAGATTGTGGTGTTATGTTTGGAACGTAAGATTATTATAAATCTTAATGAATATATGCACAGTTGGCGGTGATATGTTTGGAAAAGGTAACAAGTAGCGATCAGTTTAGAAGAGGTAGCTAGTACTGGTCTGTTTAAAACATGTATTTAGTAGTAATCTGTTGGGAATTGTAATCTTTTTTGAGCATTTAGCTAGTCAAGTGTTTTTTTCTAATATTTACCAAGTAGTGATCAGCCGGTAGCATTTAGTTAGTGCTAATGTTTCGAACATGTAGCTAGTCAGCCTCTCTTTGGAAATTCCAGCAAGTTGTGATTTGTTTGGAACATGTAGCTGATGTTGATCTGTTTTGTTACATGTAACTACTACTAAGTGATTTTTTTGTAACATTTAGTTGGTGGTGATTTGGTTTTAAACATGTAGCTATTAGTGGTATGTTGGGAATATGTAGCTGGTAGTAATCTATTTTGAGCATTTAACTATTTTAGTTACCTGTGTCTAATATGCAGCCAGTACCGATCAGTTGGAAAGATGAAGTTAGTATAGATCTTTTGAGAACATGTATCTAATATGGCTTTGTTTCGAATATGTTGCTATTAGTGATCGCTTTGGCACACAGGGATGATGTGGATAATTTTTTTTACATGTAGCTACTATTAAGTTGTATATTTAGAACATTAAGCTGGTTGTGATCTGGTTTGAAATGAGTAGCTGGTGGTGATCTGTTTGGGAAATTATAGCTACGTGTCGCCAGTCGTGATCATAATATGATTTGATCTTATGTCATTGGTGAAGTAATTACGTGCAGAAATGTAATAAAAATACCTGATTTTAGAAAGAAAATCTGCCAACTCAAACTTCCCCCGTACGCCGGAATTGGCACTTTAGTGAGTGCTTAAGTGCCGTAAACTAAAGTTTGAAAAGGCGAAGAGTGCCTGTGAGTCTCCAAAGTTATAAGACAAAGTTTATCATTTACATGACATATTCATTCCTGTTACTTTGGACTGAAGAGAACACATTTTTATTTCCCAACGCAAATTTACAGAATTGGGAGATGATCATTATACGACTTCTCACACGTTAGACACCCGAAAATTGAGTTTAATTATTTACTCTTCTTACTACCACTTTGCATATGACGGCCTGTGAATAACTCAGTCCAGAAGCGTTTTAGACAATAGATTCTTCACAATGAAGATAAAAGGAAAATAAAGGACCAGCAAAAAAAATATAAAATGAGGTGATGCATCAACGAAAATCATTCTTTAGTTTTGGTTTAGGTTTAATTTCAACTGTAAGAATTACTAGACTCTATTTTAAATATACACATTAATATACCAGAATCGCTAAAGATATTTTAAGGGACAAACAAGCTGGACCACGCAGATGAGAACTGACCTCGTACTTGTGGCCTTTGTTGCAAAAGAAGGCATGTTTGAGAATCAGGCCTCGAACCACTTTCTAATGCATCAAATTAACTTTAAAATGGCTGGTGATGGAAATTGGTGGGTGAAATATATGTCAACTCATTGTTATAACACTGAGCAATCCTTGAGCAACCACTTTTCCTAATTTGAGGTCATGCCAATCTGATGCGAGGTTTGTTTCTCTATTTTTTGTTTTAATTTTCTTTTTTTGTCGTTTTTCTTTGTTTTGATTTTAGTTTAATGGAGTCTTCTGGTGGCCACCAACTCGACACAGCTGCCGAAGTTAGGAGAAGATTATAACTCTAGTATTTATTAATAAGAGAACAAACTATAAACAAGAATAACAAAAAAAGACAATTAGCTACAAGAAAGACAAGATAAAAAATAACAGACAAGAAATAAGAGACATACTCAGATGCCATTGGAAGGCTCGGCTTCCTCAAAGGCCAAAGCACGCAGTCAATAATTTAAGCAATTAAATATTATTGAGGAAGGTCCCTTACTTAAAAACTAAATGAGACCACACCTTGGCGTGCTAGAGCTAACCGCCAGCACTAGGGACAAGTGTTTGTGAATAGGCTTGTCAGGGTGCCTGGAGAAGCATCACCTATTGAACGTCTCTAGAATAGAGCATTGAACCAAAAACTGCTTTCAGTGTGCAGTCTCTCGTGTCTTCATTGAAATGCTAAGTAAACCCTCTTATCCGAGGGCACTGCCTGGATGTTTTAACGGATAGGTCTTCTTAAAAATTTAGGGAAGCAATAACACAAAATATTAAATTCCCATGAGCTACCATCTGCAATCTTTCGTGCTATACATCCCATAGGGCTGACTTAATCCCTGTCCTGTATTCAGAGTGAGAAAGAACGAAACATCTGTCTAATTCTCAGTTTGTGCACACAGCCTCGCTCCCTCAGCAAAACAATCTTTTCGTATACGGGTCTCTAGAAGATAATCTCGACATCTCCCGCGTTTTTTGAGTCGCCTTAGACTTCAAAGTGGTTTCCAAACCTGTCATGACCCTAATCACCGGTACCAAGTGGTATATTGCAACCTGCTTGGCAATAAACAGACACAATGCCCGGTGGCCTTAATAATGGGAAATGGAGCATGAAAAGCAACCCCACTTCGAACGTGGAGCCTTTTGTGTACACCAGCACAGCTCTCCTGTAACTAGATTCATGCTCCTAAAAATAAGAATACAATACTTCCGGTGAATTGGAAGATTTGGGAGGAGAGGCGGGGCTAAACTTTAAAGTTCAATATCCTTTCATGGACCTTCTTGATCAAAGCCGTTTGAGACACCAGTCAGAGTGTTACACCAAACTGTGGCAGAAGTTTCCTAGCCCTAAACCAGAAACAATTAGAGCCTGATTAGTCACTTTTTATGAATTTTAACTGTTTATTCACTTTTATGGACATTTGTCCACCCTCACCACTTTTTCGCCCAAGTGTGACCACAAATGTTCAAAGTGGTTGAGGACTGGAGATTAAGGGAGACATTCCATCAACGTCAGCACTTTCTTTTCAAACCAACCCTTTGTGACTCTCGATGTGTGGCATAGAGCATTGTCTTGTTGGAAGATTATACCATCTGGTATGTCAGCATTGAAAGTTTTACCTAAGGAAGGTTGGTCGAGTATAACAATAATGAGCTGGTAAGAGTTCACAACGGCTGGGTATCCCATATGTTTTAACAAGGCTGGTTGTTGGTGATTTCCGCGATAGTGGCTGAAGTGCCTAAGCTTGGTTCGATAAAAATAGTGTAACACACTTGTTTCGAAATAACAGACCTAGATCAGAAACTGCTGGAATCAGCGTTTAAGGATGGATAGCTCAACAGCTACAAAATAGATAGAAATTTCATCCACATAGAGAAAGGGTCCCAGCCTGGCTAAGGTAGCACCCAGATAAGGTATATCCCACTAAAAGTTTCCGAATGTGCGAGAGGCATAGGAGGTACTCGGTTGCAAATCGGCAATATGACTATCTCACTAGTCTTTCTATACAAAATATGGTTCACAGCCTGACAAACCAGAACCTCTTTAACAAACATATAAGAATCGCATATGCATGGGGCACTCCCGGATAATTTACACACTTTATGTATGGCCTTGAGTTGCTGGTATGGTCAAAGCGGTGGCAATGATACTGTTAGTGTGGTAATGACGCGAATGCCTTCACATAGTAGCAATACTAGCTAGTCCGTAATGAATGAAGAAGTTTATTCACATGAAACGTGACAAAGAGTGTCGAGTCAAAGAGAGTCGAGACTCAAGCCTTATTAATCACTAGACACTCAAGTCTATCTTTCCAAGGTCGCTCAATTCTTCAACAATTTCCAAAAGAGAGTGATCTAGTAGGTGTTTCTTAGCATAAAATAACCAATTAACAGAATTCAACGTAAAGTGTGGGGTCAACACACAGGTGCACCATTGAGTGTCCTTAGAACAGTCAATTTGGAGCTATGAGAGGGATCACCCCAAATAACTAGAAGGATTCTGTTTTTAAAGCCTATGACTGATAAAAATTTAGGGAGAATGCCCTGTGGGGCCTTTCACCAAAGGTCTTTATCAGAGAATCCATTCTGGTTTCAGGCTCTTCTGGAAGGGCCTCATTGATGCATCCTCCCACGCTCTAGAGAGGCAGATGCTTTTAGAAGATCCAATATTTTGATAAAACGTGAAGGGGAAACCCAATTCCCTTCGAGAATTTGATTTTGTGCTAATTATTATTATTATTTTTAAATTAATTATCGAGCATGGACAACCTTTTGACCTCTGCCGTCAACCTTTAATGTCTGATCTGGAACCTCATCTGGAGGTGGCACAGAGGAACACAGGATTTCGCTTGTCTCGGCTTGACACCAGTAGGGACCACTTTCCCGCCCAGTGGTAAGCGTTTCGAGGTATGTATGCGTGCTTGGTCTTGGAAGAATATGTGCTAATAAAGAAAAAGTAATAGGACTGTAGAAAAATGAAGGGGGGAGGGAAAGAGTATATAAGCGTTAATAACCACCTCCTCCAATCGGAGCCAAGAGGAATAACGCCCCCCCCGCACTACTTGCCACAAACATATATCACTGCATGAAATCGGCCTGGCGACTTGCCTGGAGAATTAGCCGCTGGCCAGAGAAAGGGAAGAGAAGGGGCTTGTGAAGAAGTTCGCTGCCCAAAAAGGGCAAAAGGGTAAAAACAGGACGTGAGTTTAATCAAGTTTGAGACTGTCGTTTGCACTGGGGCCAGGGAGGAGGGTGTATCGCTCCTCCAGGTGCTAGATATAGCGGTCTACACGAGGCCATCAACTTGCCGATTCTCATGCCAGTATCGATAATGGCCTTCATGAGTCAAGTCAAATTTCGCAAGAAAATTCCGAGAGGTTTTGATGAATCTGTCTGTCTCGTCTTCTACGGATATTGGTTTTTAACCAGAATAATACTTTAAAATGAACGCTGGCATATACCACTTTGGCAATAATCAATTCAAATTAAGAAATAAAAGTGAAGTAACCAACTCGAATATTTTTACTTAATGGATAAAGAAATTTTAGCGTGACAGAAAACAAAGTCTGCTGACCAAGGCGCGTTCTCTCACTTATTCTGATTTATGACCTTATGACCTTTAAAACTTTGAATAATTTCTGGATTAACCTTAAGAGAACCTTAAAAATTATGTATATCATTCCAACGAGAATGTAAATCAACATAAGGGTGTCATATTTTGTTAGAATCGGCCGAATTGTTGTGAATTTATTGCCAAATAATTCCACGAATAACCTTGTGAGAACCTTGGGAATTATGTCATTCAAAAGCGACCGTAAAAGAATATCAGGGTTTCAAGTTTCGTTAGAATCAGCTGAATAGTTACAATGTTATTACCAAAACAAAAAATGCAAATTTGGCCCGTCCGACCGATGTCCGTCATAGTGAGATGTAGAGTCGCCTGTGACTACACAATGTTTATGAGTCGTCAACTTTTGAAGGACTTCTAAAGTTTTCTTAATGAATTCAGGCATAATTTATTCTTGGTATCATGGGAATGAGAGCTCAATTAGTCGAAAAGTGGAGGACTCGAGTGGTTGAGGATTTAAAAAAGTATTTAGACTCTATCAGATAATTATAAAGTAAACTGCAATATATGGACTTATGGACGCTCATTATTGGCACACAGCAATGGTGGGATCCAGCAGCATCCACTCTTGACTCCACCCGATGGGACAAGGAGACACGCCCCCAATGGGTAGGTGAAGACAATCCCGTGTCCGTTGAAATTTAAAATTGAGAGAGCTTTTTTTAGGGCTTTTAGATTTTACCAATCGATTCAGCCACTTGCCTGGTGAAAATAGGTGGCCTTCCTCGGGCGTTAGTGACGCAGTGTCAAGAGGGCGAAGTGTTACTATAGCAACCGCGTCTATCAAATATCATGGAGTGGGAAAGGAAAGTAAGGAAGCCAACTACACCTGCCTCAAATATAAAGCCTCATGGACGCGGCTCAGTCTGGGATATAGGGACTCAACTCTACTGAATTTTTAAAAAGAGCTTTAAGTTGATTTTTATTCATTTAATAAAAATGAAAAAATCAGGAAACAGGTCCTGAATTTTAAAAAGAGAACTAAGTCAATTTTTATTCATTTAATAAAAATGGAAAAATCGGGAAACAGGTCCATAATTATTAAATTAAAATTTTGAAAGGTAAAATTACTTAGGGGCTAAATGAGAAAGGAAAATAGTTCTTGGAGCATTAGTTTTCCACAATCCGGCTCCATTCGCAAGTGATGCACATACACTTAATTACATACATATATATACGAGTATATATATATATATATATATATATATATATATATATATAATGTTTATCTCTCATAAGCGAGAGAGAATGATGAAATATATACAACACACCACAAGAAAGAGAAAACGGAATAATTTTTTCTTCGGAAATAGTTATTCCTACTATGGGAAAGATTTGTGCTTGGGTAGGATTCGAACCGTGCACATTGAGGTAACGAGCAATCACTTTGACCTCAATTAAACCGTTTCCTCTTTCTTGCGGTTTATTGGATTTATTTCATCATTCTCTCGCGCTCATGAAATATATACATTCTGTATTCGCCGCGTGTTTAACTAAATTTCTCACTTGTTCGTTAATTTCCCAATTAATTCTCTCATTTCTCAATATCGATCGACCATGCGAAGCGTGCCTTATTCGGAAAATATATTGTTACCCCGTAGTTGAGTGGTCTAAAGGGTGGTTTAATTGATATTCAAGCGGTTGGTCACTGTCTTAGTGTGCACGGTTTGAATTTCACTCCAACTCGGATTTTTTCAAAGTAGGAAATAACTAGTTCCGACGAAGACTAAGGAAAGAAAGGGGACATACCATGTAACTTACCGGGTTGAGCCATAAGGAAAAATCAACTGAATAAGTTAAGGAAGTGGGGCTAGAAAGTAAGCACGGTGGATGAGGGGAGGGTTAAACTAGGAGGAGTGGAACCGCATTTGTGTCGTTTTTGAAGGAAAATTTTAATATTTTAATATACATATACTCTCAGATACGAAGGGAGTTTTCAGTATTGCAATGTGCAAGGATTTTAAAATTTGGGGGAGTGACATCACTTTTACATTGTATAATGTGAGATCTTATGGTTGAAATTTCTTTAAAGTTCAAAGGTTTGCTAGTTTTATTTCTAATACCCAGGTTAGAACACACCCTGGCCTCCTGAGAACGAACGGTGCTGCCTCGATCACAGCGAGGACAAATGAACTGATAAACCAGGCAACTACGTAAGTTCTGAGGGAGTGTGTCCTTTCCATTGAATATTGAACTAATTGATAAATTATTGATGAAGATTGTTTTAAAATGGAGGCGAGGCAAATATTGTTGGAGGAGTCTTGATAATTCTTTGTGGAAAGAGCAGTAAGAGAACCTAAGTTCGTAAAGATACATAGAGAGAGACTTTGGGAGTGGTGCTAATACTCGTAGGTAACCTTGGCTCATATTGCTGGTATAAGAATTTCTTAAGTAACTTATCGTATTAATCACTGGCATAACAGCTATTTTTGAAAACTTTACGAAGAAAGTAAACATCTTTATGCAGAGAAGAATATGTCAGGGATAAGTGATAAGAACGGTAAAGAAGTGTTTTTATAGAATTGATTTTGAAGAGTGCATCGCAGAAACTGAAAAGCTTTAGTCCTATGCCAGTGAAGGTAGGTTTTCGGTATACTTTGGTTTTATTGCATGACTTATCAATCAATAAGTCCAAAGAGAAAAGAACATTATCTTTTTAAAATTCAACAGTGTATATAATGTCGGTGGGCATGGCGTTAATAAACTCTAAAAAACAGTTTGCTTGATCTTTCTTATGAAATATGGCGAAAGAGTCATCAATAAAGCGGCGATAAAAAAGTGGTGCAAAACTTTTAGGGCAGCTATTAAAAATCACTTCTTCCATGTTTGCCATGAAAATGTCGGCAGCGATAGGAGCAATAAGGGAACCCATACCTACACCATCAATTTGTTGGTAAACACGATTGTTGAAAAGGAAATAGCCGTCTTCACATCACATACGATTTGTAGTGACTGTTTAAGTGTTTGAGGGGGACTCCATTGAAAAGGTACGAGTTAGCAAACGCTTTTCGAAGAATAATATCTATTACTTTATTGATGGGTATGTTTGTAAAAGGCGACTGTAGATCTAAACTGACAAACTAGCGAGAGAAAAACTATTTAGCATGCCGAATGGGTTGGTGGTAAAAACTTTAAGGAGTTGGGCTAAGTGTTCAGCTAATTTTTATGTGAGTAGTGAGTAGGCAGTCAAGATATGGCGAAGGGGTATATAAGGTTTCTGGATCATTGTTGGGCCATAATGGAATCCCAAACTTGAAGCGGTGGTATAAAGGGTATTGTATAGGTCGGGGGTAATGACTTTGGATGACTTGAGTTTGGCCAAAAAGCGAATAGTTTTGTCTTCCAAACGAAAAATGAGTCTTTTTAATGGTTCAGTTACTTTGAAAAGTTTAGAAGGGTTGTGAAGGAAATTGTACATTTTGTAAAAATAATCAGTTTTATTTGGAACCACCACTCCTCTTCCTTTATCAGGGCGAAAAATAACTATATTGCTGTTTTGCGAGAGAGAAAGAAAAATGGTAACATCATGTGGCCTAACAATAATGGAGCAGTATTTGAGAGATTTAATCTTACAGCAAAATCTGTGGAGATAGTTAAGGGAAAGATAGACAGAAGTATTTGTAATTAAGAGAGAGAGTTGTATGTGCCAGGTCGTCTGGCAAGCTCAGTAATTTTGAATATTTATATCGATTCTTGCGATGAAAAATGCTTTAACATTCAAGCCTTTATTTTACTTTTTGGTACAGCAGTTCAATCAATTTTGGATAATTACCAATAACAAGGTACCCTCTTTGAATGGACCGTAAGGTCTCCTAGGGTACTCTCTTTCCTTGTAACTCCTTGTAACTTATTAATGTTTATACTTAGATCTTTTTATATTAATTTATTTAATTGTTCAAACTTTTTAACAAGGTACCCTCTTTGAATGGACCGTAAGGTCTCCTAGGGTACTCTCTTTCCTTGTAACTCCTTGTAACTTATTAATGTTTATACTTAGATCTTTTTATATTAATTTATTTAATTGTTCAAACTTTTTAATTTACTCCTTTTTAATTATTCATTATGTATTAGAAATTTGCTTTTTTGTGTCCACTTCGGATCCTTTATTTTTATTGAGGAATGTCCTCTACGGATCTTTTCTTGAGTTATACTTGTCTTGTTCCTTATTTTTCATTATTGTCTAGTTAAATTATGTTTTATATTCCTTTTTAATATTTTTTAGGTATATATTGCTTTGGAACGCCTGCTTAAAGTGCATGTTCGGGTATTCATAATCAGGTAGTCTTAATTGGTTCGTGAATTCTTCTGGTATAATTTGATGTATTTTATCCCACAGAGTGATTGCACGCTTGTGTCAAGTCACGTAGATCGGATCTACATCGTTTTCTCCATGTAGCAACGCCGCGGGAAGACGGTTTCAAAAAGTTACATTCGCCATGACATAAATCTTAGCCCCGTGTTCTGTACCTTCTGCGCTTCCCTTAGCGCTGTGTCACTCAAGGTGTGTGGAGGGATGACGGAGTACAGGTTCAGCGGTCTCACGAGCGCTAGATATAGTTACCTTATGTTGGACGGTGACCTTAATCCAAAACGGGAGAGAGATCGCAGCACCTTTTTGGCTCTGGCGATCTTCTCCTTGAGATGTGTTTTATATCCACTCGGGTTGAGCCATGAGGAGCACTCTACCCTTCCTTAACTTATTCCGTTGCGTTTTCCTCACTGCTCAACCCGGTAAGTTACATGTTCCGTCCCCTTTCTCTCCTTGGTTTGCCGCATTTGAATGCCGTTTTGTCTATTTGATTTGAAGTTTACTTTATACCAATAATTAATATGTTAGAATTTAAATATTTCACTATTTCTTTCTGTCAGACCTAATGATAGGCATGGAGCCTGAAACGCTGTCATAAAAGAATAAGTTTAATGGAAATTAATTTCTTTTTTGTCCTTGGAGTCATTCTTAAGATTAAATTATCTCTAGCCAGAAGAAACTACTTCCAATATATGTATATATATATATATATATATATATATATATATATATATATATATATATATATATATCTGCTTAGGTGGAGGCAATTTTGAAAATAAAATGTTGAGAAGAATATTAATTATACGATGGCATGATATAGTGACAAATGCGAGAGTAAGAGAAATTACGAAAGCATAACCGGTAGACGATTATGTGAGATTGATTGATATATCCGTATATATATATATATATATATATATATATATATATATATATATATATATATATATATATATATATATATATATATGCTTTTTGGGGGGGAAACTTTTGAAAATAAAACGTTGAGAAAAATATTAGTTATACAATAGCAGGATAAAGTGACAAATGAGAGAGTTAGAGAAATTACGAAAGCACAACCGGTAGATGAGTATGTGAGATTGATTAATATATAATCGCATCACTAAATTAAATTTGACAGCGCAAAGAAAATAAAACAAACATTGGGCTTTCGAGAACAACCAACATGTCTCCTCTTCAAGCAGTCTCGAAAGTTCGCTCTTTGTTTAGTTTCTTTGTGGGTTGGCGAAAACTATATATATATATATATATACGGTGAGGTAGAGAGGACGGACGATTTTAATCAGTTTTTATTTCTTTTCAGTTGAAGTTATGGCGTTGAAAAATAACAAGCCTGAGTTTCCTAACGGATTCAAATTTCCACTAAATCAGTCTATCCCCACCTGTAACATAATCTTTCCTTCGATTTATTCACTTTGTACACGAGGTACACTAATGTATTGCAGACTGGTGGGGGTTACACGAACGGTACGTCCCTTACAAAATGTGGAACGCGTCTAATATACTTTGCTGCGCAGTCTGAATCACTCTGCTCAGAGGCATGCTACTGAACTTTGCATAGGGGATCGTTCGGTAAGGCGCACTTTGCATGAAGATCTGCATTTATACCACTAGTCAGTGTTCATTGTGCAACAGTTGAGACCAAGGGACTATTCACAGCGGCTTAAATTCGCTCGTCAGATGGAAGCAATTTTTTTAGGCAAATGACAACCTCTTTTTCTTAATGAGTGATGAAGCTCAATATCATCTCAATGTCTTCGTAAATCAAAAGAACTATCGTTATTTGGTTCTTAAAAATGTTGGAGAACTGCACAACCCAAAATTGATTGATTGGTTTCTGAATGGAAAAGCTGGCTTTATTGTTTCTTACATTTTTGAAGGCCATAATGGGAATGATGTTACTGTGAACTCTGAGCGTTAAATCAAGATGATAAACAACTTCTTTGTGCTTAATTAGGACAAAGACGTATTTCTATCCAATGTATGTGGTTTCAGTAGGATGGAACGACAGCCCACACAGTTCTTCACCCTCTCTTCGGTGACCACCTAATTTCCGGGTTTGCCTACACTCCTTGGCTCCCTCAGTTCCTAGTTTGCCATTGTGGGAATTTTCCTTGTGGGAATACCTCAAGGCACGTATGTATGAGCATAATCCCTTACATTAGACGCTTAGAGGGTAGCTTCTGGGAGGTAGTGAACCTGAGTAGAGGTAGCATCATTTGATTCCTGACAGCTGCATCTCACTGGAGTGTGAGATGGTCAGATCGACCCGTTCTTACTCTCTTCCAAGCTCTCACATGCTGTCTCCAAGCGCCACATCAGGTGGGGTAAACCATGTGAGGAGAACTCACTTATGTCCTCTCTTATAGAGAGAGGCAACACGCTTAAGTTATTAGAGAATTGCGCTTAGGAAGTCTTTGGCAAGTGGCAAAGTTTATATCACTCAAATTCAGTTTAATGTCTGCTAGAAATAACCATTGAATGCAGGCCAACGCAAAACAACGGGTTGTTACGACCTGCGCCCTTAAGTCAAGTAAGTCATTCACGTGGAAGTTAATGAAATCTATAGAGCAATGCTTAATAGAGTGTAGGCCAACTTCCAAGAACCCATTCATAAATACATCAATGAAAACGAACACAACATGAGAGATGGTGTTTTACACACATCATTTTTTGCAAATTCTAATTCTATACGAACACAGTAATGTTAATAAAAAAAATTTAAAGCTAAGTATAATGATTGTGTGATTTTTTCAAAAACTTCACTAATCTCTGCTGACTCACCCTGTATGTATATATATATATATATATATATATATATATGCTTTGTTAATATATTATGAATATCATCCAATAGGTAGTTGATATGACTGGTAACGAGTGTTTAAAGCTGCGTTTGTTTCATTCTCATTAATCTCGCTCTCGAAGGATCTTCGATCCGGTCTTCACTTTTAATTATTTATCTTCTTATGTTTTTTATCTACTTTCAGCCTGTCGTTAATTTTACACAAATAATTATTTTTACCCTCATCTTCAATCTTCCAGTTGAAAAAATGTTTTGAACTAAAGTGTTAAAACTACAATGAGAGCTTAATATTTGTTTTATCGACTTCTTGATAATGAACGCTCATCCCTTTTACTTTGACGGATCCCTCTATGATTATTAGAATCAAGGTAGTGATCTTCTCTGTAGTGTTTACAGAGTGATGTTGCGACATATTCTGCGCTCTCGTATCGCATAAATGTTGCACAATAGGATGCTCCTGATTTCCCTCAGCTTATAAATCGGTGCATTTGTTGTCAAACAGGTGAAGTATGTTTGGATGAATAATTTTATTGAATCCAATATGTTATAGTGAGTGCAAGTTGGAACAGTTTCGTTTACACCAGCGAAATATAGTCTTAGAAGTCTGTTAAATAAAAGAAATGTAATTTACTTTGAGTGGAAGGAGGAGTGGTATTTTAATATGTGTGATGAATTATTAAATAACGAAATCTTCAATTCATCCGGTGTGAGAGAACAAATAAAATATCATTATGACTAAAAGAAATATAAAATAAAATTAATAGATTTTTTCGCTTATTTTTTCTTTTCAAAGTTTCACAAAACATTCAGTCAGACTTCCGTAAATCTCCCAAGTTTTGACAAACACGTAGGTAAAAAATAAATTGACACTTATATTTGGGAAGTGTTTAGCGGTAATGCGTGGGATTTATAATAAGAGGATATAGAAATATAATACTTGACCTATGCATTTAAATGTCGTGAAATGGCTTCCAAAATAAAGAGGTATAATCTAACAATAGTTTAGAAAAAAAATCATCAGAAATACACGCTTGGATAGTATTTTGTGGCTCTTGGTCGGACCTGCGAGCCGTGTTAAGAACAAATATTTCTTCTCTTGGACTGATCTTGTGTGTGAGGCTGTTTAGTCAAACGCAAGAGAAGGACTTGGATCTGATCTGTCAATAAAATTTTCCAAAGACTTCTTACACAGCCATTCAGTACTGATAACTTAAACAACTCTATATTACTTTGAAACATGCGAATTGTTTTTGAAATGAACTATTCTAGTAGAATTTGGTTATTTTGGCAGGGACTTTATAATGCTTGAAAGCTTTTCTTGTTTTATATATATATTTAACGGTCACGAGACCACAAACAGAACAGTCTCAATAATCATTGCAATTTTGAAATTAGCGCAGCTCATCAATTCCCTTTATTTTAATTCCCAGAATGGAATAAGAGGAAGGGTGATTCTATTTATCATTGGTGTGATAGAATGGTCTGAGGCCGCTTAAATTTAGCCCCTATCACATGTTTAGAAACACATGCTACTCACGTGCATCTGCGAGAGGAAGCAAAGCGCGTTATCGCTCACCTTAGCCAATATTTAATCAAGGAGGTTCATTCCCCCCGTTTCGCCTCCTTACGTTGATTTCGCCAGATTGAGTTAGGCTTATGGGCAGATGAGGTATTTTCCCATGCGCGACCGTGGCATTACCCCGAAGCTCCCCACTAAATTATTCCCTACGCCATGGAGATGGCTCCGGGTACTTATACAATAGCATTCCCCAATAAGATCAGATCCCGATTATCTTCACGATGCATCACGCCGATTCAGTCTTCCTTGTGCACATAGGAACTCTCTACCTCGAGAAACCCCTTATTGTCCAGAAGAGGACAATATCCCTTGAGTGCCAAGGTTCGAGCCTTCTAGACGCCAAGTCAACCAGGCCCCCTGATGTTCAGAAAGAGAACAACGTTAGAATAGCCATTGTTATTCAAGCCCGTTCTTCAAGAAACGGTTCTCGTTCCCAAGACATCACGTCAGGATAATTTAATTCCCCGCCTTTTTAACGTTCTTCAAGAGTACACTTGGTTTCAACAATAACCTCCATTGTTCATCTAGAACATCCCCGATTTGCTGTCACAAAGATCGCTCGTTTTTCCCAGCCCCACTTCGCTCTGACACTTCGAAGACAGTCCTTCCCCTTCGCTGAGGACAACCCCCCCCCCCGAAGAACCCTTCTGCTGGAAATCGCCAGTGGACCGAAGATTCCTTCGCATCGTATTCCTCTGCACAACAACTTTGTAATTACGTAAGCTGAGCATTACCTTTAATCATCTAACCTTTTATCAACGCTACCCTGTGCTTTAAATGGTTTAGCGAACCATTTCCCCCCCCCCTTTAATTTTTATTTGTTTACCTTTTAAATCTCTCCAAATCTTAATCCTCGGATTAGTCAGATATTCCCACGAGCCTTTCCATTCTCTGTTTATGTAAAACAAATTTTTGTGTGTTGTTGATAGTTTAATTAATAAAACTCTATTTTATTATTGATAGCCATATTATTATCCTTGTGCTCCGTTCCAGTTCTTAAGCATATTAAAGATAAATAAGCCTCTACAGGCCCCCTCCCTTTTGGACAAACCTCGGTCAATCAAATTACCACGCACTCAAAATAATAGAATAATTCCCTCAACGAATATTTATATATGGTATATCGTCGAGAGCCTATTCTACGGCAATTAAAATAACCAAAAAGAGTGCATATGTTTACGGACATTGTTCACTGTAGCAGGTCACTATAGATCCACATTAATTCTATAACGTCACGCAATAATAATGAAAATAGAGAGGAAGTGAATTTTAGCTCGTTTTTCTGAATAAAAAGAGTTTGCTTCAGTTACATCTTAACTTGCATAAAGATATTTTGATTCACTTGGTAAATTAATTAGTTAATAGCATTAGATTTCGAGATTTTTTTTCTAAAAGTGCTCTCTTTAAATTAGAAGGAAACAAACAATCGTTAGAAAAATATACCAAATCAACTAAATTATTTAGTAATTTTAATATAAGATAAATTGATTTATTTTTATTCCTACGAACTTGTATTTTAATTAATCTGTTTCTGCAAATGTAAAAAATGCTATAATTTTCAAACCCACACATTAACATCTGTCGGAATTTCATTCAAAACTTCTCAGGCGCAAACTAAATTCTAAATTATATGAAATATCGTAGTAAATGCATTGATATGAAAGGCGATTCAACTTAAGAAAAATCGAAATGAAAAGAAGTCCGTAGAAATATACTTTTATTTTATAAGGTAAAAATGGAGAAAAAGTATGTAAAATCAAATGTGGCGAGTATGTATACAGGAAGAAAAGTTCTTTTTCCATTTATACCTGTCCATAACATGACTCTTCCTCCCTATTGGTGATAGCGCAAACGTTAGTGACGCTCATCTTCGAAAAAGACCCAACCATTGGCCCAGCCGTCAGGTCGGTCAAAGGTTCTGAGCTACTCCATTAACCAAATGCTAGATGTAATTTGCCCAAAATGCATGTGCCGATTGACGGTTAACTGCTGAAAATTCGTCTATGATCAGCCATGAAATTCGTTTTCTGTATTAAACTAATAGGAAATTCAAGACAGTAAGTAGTCCAATTCTAGAAGATTCAGTGACTGTGGTGATACAGAAACTGCCTTAATGGGTTTCATGTTTGTTCTTTTTATTTTTGTTCTCTGCCCGAAATAATTCACACGAGATTATAATATGTACTGAAGGGGTTTGCTATAGTAGTTCTGGTATTCTTAACCTTTGTTTAATAATTTTGCTTTTCAACTCTTGTTTATTCACCTTTTTTCATTTACCATTTCCTCATTATATAAATATTTGCTTCCTCTCTCTGATATTTTCGTAATCTGAACCGCATTCTTTCTCAATTTGACCGCTTTTAGCTGGCCATTCCTGCATTCGTCAACTGCCACCTTGACTACGGAAAATCCCTTTGAAGCCTGTGTACTCCTACTTTATGGGACGCTCTTTTGTGCAATTCCTCTTTTCCACTATCTGCAGTGGCGCCTCATTCGATATATAATCATCTATCAAATGTCTGCTTATATATATGTAAGACCATATATAACGCAGCTCTCCCTTATCTGTGCTCCTCAACGACCCTATCCTAGCTCCCCAGAACCCTGCGCTGTTACTCTGCTCCCCTAATAATTGTTCACACGGGTGATCGAGCTAAATCTACATTTTCTCGAGACTGTAAGGATCTGCCTGTTGTGATACGCTCATTTAGCTCTCTTGATTCCTCCAACCTTGCTTGAAAAATGACCTCTTCTTTCAAGCTTTTATTTACTTGAAAGAGTGGCTCTATACAAAAAGTTCATGTTAATATTAAATAGAAAACTACAGTTTTATAGGCAACTACTTCCTATAAATATAATTCAAAAGCTCGAATAAACTTGCTTGGGGAAAGTGGGGTGTGTCTTTAAGAGACAAGGAATCGATAAATAAATCAGTGGAAAAAATCGTCTATCAAAATTAATCGATTCTGTCTGAAAGGCAAACTAATGATTCAGGTGATTGATTTGGTGGTAATTATACAGATTATCCAGTCTACCTCATCTACAGAAAACTTGCTTTTAATCTATTTCATAGGCATTTCTGCAGTCCGGTGCCTTTTCTTTGTCACGGAAAGCAATATTTTCTGAGCTCTTAGTACCTAAAAATAGTATTTTCTTGTTAGAATCATGCCATCGAGACTTTAGGTTTGAAGCATTTCTATCAGTTTTCGACTTAACCAATATATCTGGCATCTCCCTCTTTTTCACTTACTATCGCACTGTTTACAACTTCGTTCTTTTCGAATTAGTCCGCGTTCAGGTCAAAAGTGAATGAGAGCATCAAAGATGTCATAATATTCCCACGAAAAGGCAAGAACAGTTGTATCTCAGCCATCACAAAGATTACACTTTTTAAAAGGAAGGCTTAGTATCCCTTAATTTACTATTATGAGACGGCGACAAATTTAACTAGAATAAGCTTCTCTCTGGCTCTTTATCATTATTATTCCTGGCTTGATTCGGAATCGACGAAAAGAAAACCCAACAAAAAACTTACATAGCCTACTTAGAACAAAACAAATACACCCACAAACGTAACGTATCCTAAAACCAAACTAACAAATCTAACCGACCCCAAAATTCTACCTAACCCATCAGCCTCTCCAAGAACTTATTCTAGAATAAGATTATTTTAGGCTCAAAACGTGCTCCAGATAACAAATAGTTGCAAATTTATTTTTTCTTTATAACGACATAAGTACATATTTCCGTAACATAACCAGGTATATACGAGGGGCGGTCAATAAGTTTTGCAATTCGGATATAAGGAAACGAGATATGAGGAAAAGGGTTTTATTATTTTTCAATATAACTACCCTCGGCTTCAATGCACTTGCGCCACTTGTCCCTGAGGCTTCGAATTCCCGACAACCAGAAATTTCCCGACTGCTGTTCAATCCACTCCTTGACGGCGAGATGGACATCTTCATCGTCCCCAAACTGGCGTCCACGCAGTGCAGCCTTGAGTTGGCGGAATAAAAAGTAGTCGGTAGGGTCCAGATCTGGACTGTAGAGGGGATGGTTGAGCTCCTCGAATCCGCACTGGCGCAGAGCAGCCTGTGCAACTCTGGACTTGTGTGCTTTGACGACTTTGAAGTCGATCATGGGGCCTAAGGTATCTAGGGCCCAACGGGCAGAGACCTTGGTCATAGCCAAATTGTCGTGGATGATGTTGATAACACTTCCATGTGATATTCCAAGTTCTGGCTCGATTTCTTCGACCTTCATCCGTCGAATTTCAAGGAGTATCCTCTCCACACGGGCCACATTGTCCTCGTTGGTGACGTCTGACGGCCGTCCTGGACGGGGGTCATCCTCAAGGGACTCACGACCATGGTGGAACTCCCTATTCTAACGAACAATGGTTGCATAGAAAGAGACGATGTCGGTGTACACTGCAATCATGCGTTCATGGATCTCTTTTTGCATTCTTGCCTTCCTTGGTAAAAATTTTGATCAACCTTCTCCATTGTTGAAAAATTGGTGACTGACGATCTGCGATCAGCTACTGCTTCTTAAATAGACGACGCAGGAGCGTGCGGCTGCAGGTCCTGACTTGTCATCACGTCTCCTAACAACCCCACAAACAGCCATCCCCCTTACTCTGTTTTGCCCTACCGATTCGCAAAACTTATTGACCTCCGCTCGTATATATATATATATATATATATATATATATATATATATATATATATATATATATATATATATATATATATATATATATATATATATATATATATTTATATATATATATATATTATATATATATATATATATATATATATATATATATATATATATATATATATATATATATATTTATATATATATATATTATATATATATATATATATATATATATATATATATATATATATATATATATATATATATATATATATATATAAGGTATATATATGTATACTAACGCATAGGGAATTTGGATATATGATACACAAGCGATTTCGGCTTTTTCTGAAACCAAATAAGGATCAAATATAGATTATGAAAGAAGGAAGAGAAATAAGGCAAAAGGAATATGTAAAAGAAAGATGAAGTCAGTTTAGAAGGAGAGAACAAGAACAATTTAAAATTCTCCCTCGCAGTTCGTTTTTAGCTGCATTTTTATGATTTTTGTATGAAATAATTTTCGCATATGGGGTTTACGCCATAGTAATCTTTTTATTGTCACATCCCAGTTACGTTATTATTGTTACTCTTTTTGGTGTTGGTACTCTATTTTCCGGCCAAGCTTACACATTTACCTATTCTGTTCAGAGCCATCAGCGCCTTACTATGACCTTATATTCGCGTTTCTTAAATACTCGCATTTTTAGTCGCGTGCGACTCTATATCTCAATATGTCGGCCGTTCTCCGTTTAGCTTTTTTACTTTGTGAAATAACATTGTAACTCTTTGGCCAATTCTAACAAAATTTGAAACCCTTATTTTGTTTTACATTCTCTTTCAAATAATATAATTACCAAGGTCCTCCTAAGTTTAGCCGAGGTATTATTTGGCAATAACATCATAACTATTCGGCTGATTCGAAGGAGATTTGAAACCTTTATGTTTTTTTTACATTTTTTTTTTAATTGTATAATTGCCAACGTACTTCTTAGGTTAGTCCAGGAATTATTGAGAGTTTTAAAGGTAGTAAGGTCATAAATCAGAATAAGTGAGATCACGCGACTTCAGTCAGAAGACCTTGTTTCCGTTAATTTTCGGTCTGTATTATCTTTTCTTTTTCTTGTTATTTCTTATTACAATCCCATGTATTTGAATTTACCTTGGATCGTCCTTTGAGGGGACAACGTATAATCGATTTTCGATTGTCTTCTACACCTTCTGCACACTGTTGACAACGTACTTCACTCGCCAGCATTCTATCTTTGGCTCAGAGTATAGTATTAACATTCAAAGGAATACTTGTTAAATGACCGACCGCGCAGACTTGTCATTACATACCATGTTCGGAAGACGATTCATATATTAATATTTTGATGCTAACACTGATAATTTTTGGTCATACACTCTCAGTCATATCGCTTCGGCTTACCGTCTTAACTGCATGTTAGTTTACTCTTGCTTGTTGAACATCCGGCACAGTACATTGTGTTATAGCCAACATACATGTCAATAACCAAAGAATCATTTTTGCTTTGTAAGCATAGTGATTTAAAGTCCAGAAATTATAATTGATTTATTAATTTATTCTCTTCTTTTTATTCTAGATATAAAATTAATAGAAGTTTTGTGACGCAGTCTTTCCCTGATCGCTCCGTTTTCTATTCTTGCGAGTGTTGAATTTCGGCCTTATAACTGATGCTCACGGATCGGGTACCTGGAAGGAAAGCCAACCTATTTCATTAAACTTTATATAATAATTTCTAGTTGTGAAAACTGACTGTTTTCAATCATCCTGTGGTGTTGAAAGCCAGTAATAGCTCAATATTTTTAAGAATATCGAACCTCTAAAATCGTAGCGTGATTTTATTTGTAGTCCTTCTATATTTAATGGTGACTCATGCGCGTTTTATCTCCCTCCCAATTATGATTTATATACGCAAAACATGGTCGAGTAGATGAACAGCAAGCACTGAGCATAGTAAACCCCATTTATGCCTTTTTATTATTTTTTTCCTGAGTTCAAACTTGGACTGCCAACTTCCGGGTGACAGACGTGAAGCTCCTCCTTAATCTGAAAACGGTTAAGCACACACAGAAACTCAAGTCACTGGTACGGTGATTCCCTTACTCAGTTATTGAATGGATTTCACCTTCCCTATGATACCCAACTAATTTGACTTTTCCTACCCTTTATAACGCCATTTACGCTTCAATACCACGGCCCAGAAAGTAGACCTCCTAGCAGTCAAACGAGCTCTCCCGCCTCCCGGAGATTCAGGGATACTTTGGGAGACAACGAGAGATCAGGCTTTATTCTAAAATCCTTCACAAATCCAGAAGGTGCTGGGAATTTTGCACACCGAAACCTTCTTGGGTTAACTGGCTTTAGCTACTCTTCAAGCTTGAGAACCACCAACAAGGCGAGAGTGACCTATGTTGCAAAAGACCACATGTAATAGGATGGCGGCAACTCTTTGCTCACTCAAATTAGACGCGGCATGAAGTAGAAGTCGATCCAGAGGATTATATCTCCCCAGCCGCTGCACCTCTTACGCTTTTTACTAATGCGTCTCTTACTATTGCAAACAACTCGAAACTAAGCAATTCGATGCTCCCCAGGAATGCAGAGGAAAAGGGAAACCTCCAATAGATTTGCAGTTTCCACATAAGCACAGAATCCTTTATCTTCATCATTCCACTCACTTTCAGTCTCTTACAATAGTAAAAGATGCAAAGTTCTCTTCAACCTGCCACCGATTACCCTTTAAAAACTTTTGAAGAAAACTTTTGTGTGCGATTATTTTACGAAGGAATTTCTCATGAAAATTCCTGATCTGTGACTTGAAAAGTTCCATAATGGCCCCTCACTTCTTATCTAACCTTAACATCTTGTAAATTTAAAATACCCGTGCTTAATAGATGATGAGACCAAATTTGTGATAAGAGCCATAATTAAAGGTTCAATGTTTCTATTCTTTCATTCTCAATTAGCAATAAATCACAAATATAATAATGGTATTAGAGAAATACATTGTCCTGTATAAGCCAGATAAGAGCCCCAAATGTTTCCCTAATTATAAACTAGCAGTGTTTCCTCATTTAAATTCTATTCTCTTTTGTACTTTCAATTCAAATTTAGGTTGTATTGTAGCTTTAATGCGGTTATGAGTATCTAAGATGTCTGAGTTGTGTTGATTGTTGTTATTTTCACAAATTTTTTCTTCCTTATTTTAGTTGTGCATTTAGCCGCGGATGTAATTTATGCACTTGTCACTTGTTCACCTTACTTTCTATCTCTTTTAGTTTAGTACATTACTTTGGTTATGCACTTTTTATTAGTTACCTCATTTTGGTTATGGACTTGTCACATTTAATTTCATTTTACATCACTTTTAATTTGAGTTTCGTATTTAACAATTTACACTTTTAACACTTTGAAATTATGCCTCGTTCACTTTTGGGTAAATTATTTCATTTCTGTTTGGCTTATTCATGGATCGTATCATTAGTCTTATATGGATGTCAATCTTGATGAGTTGTGGATTAATTTGGCTATTTTTCATTATCGGTTTTGATTCATATTTGATTTAATGCTTCATTTGGACAAGACTTCTTACTCTATTTCTGGTGATTATTGTTCACTTCTTCCATTTGAGGAAACAAAGGTGCTTCCTTAACCATCAGTTACTTCATTCCGCAATATTTACTGTTTACTGTTATTGTTTTTGTGCTTTTGTATAATTAACTGTATAATTGCATGGCTTGCACATATCCTACTAGCTTCAGGAAGAAAAAATAACGCGGTCATTTGAACATTGTCCCTTCGGACTTTTCCACAAAGAGATAGATGTATTTAAAATACGGGAGAATACTCTTTTTAGAGTATTCCTCCATTCAAATTAAGTTGCATCAAATGTTATAATAAACTTCAAAGTGCTGATTTTTTATCTTTCTTTGAGTTTCTACACCATTCCTGCCTCTAGATTAAACTTCTCAGACTTTTTTGCTCTCTTCTATTTGTGTTTGTAATTTAATGGAAAGCTTTGTTTTGTATTCTATAGAATTCCTTTATTTTTCGTTTCGCTATTGAATAGGATGAGAGGAGTTAAGAAAATACTTCTATTCCTTCTGCAATACAATGTGGCTTTTCATTCTGTTTTTCATGATTAATCTTTTTAGGTTGTATATTAGATTAATTATTGGTATTGCCTTTCTTTTTTTTCAGCTATATGATATTTATAGCCTGTTTATGTTATTTTTATTACTAAGAATTTCAGAATAATATCTGTAGTTCTGGTCGTCTACTTCGATACTCACTTCCTTGTTTTAGGAGCTTGATTCTGTCGTAAATTTTTTTCTGTTAGTTTCTATTTTCCATTCGCTTTCTTAATTGTTAACGTTGTTGGTTTCTAGTGGTGTCGTGCTGAAGTAAATACATTCGTTTCTGAATGGGATGACAATGAAAAGACTTATGGTTACATGCTGATGTTAATAGCTTGTTGTGAATGCTCAATGTTACATTTGGCTTCATGGCAATATTGCCAGTGACATATGTTCAAAATTCTGACTCAATTCTCTTGAAAATATTCCTTCCTAGCATTATTTATAAGTCATCTCTTCTGTTGTTTCTAGGCTGGTAGCCTTTTGGCTGAGACCTTTTGTTTCTATTCCATAAATATTCTAGTGAAACCTGTACTAAAAATTGCCATCGAACTGCGCAGTAGGAAATAATTTTTTTCTAGGTGCTTTATTTTCTTTGACAACAATAACTAATTAATTCATACTGCCAAGCATGCCTCATTCATGGGTATTTAAGGCCTACTATGATTGCTACAACCGCCCCGTCATATATTTCTTCTGAAGTTTGTAAGTGAACAGTACTATGTGTCTTCGTTCTTGATTTACTCGGGCACTGAGAATAGAATTATTTCTTGATCGGCCTCTGAATATATTTCCTAATATCACTTTTGCCGGATTTATTTGCACTGAGCTCAGCTTTCTTATTATTCTAGTTTCCATTGTTTATTTTAAGTTAAATTTCTCAGTTAGTGAGAGTTTAGAAATTAGTCCCCAAATCAAGCCTTTGATTTGGGGTTTTGTATTTATTTTCGTTTGCTGTTTCTGGGAACTTCTTATGTTTTATATACTTGAGTGATTTATTATTGTGATCGTTTCGCATTTGTGTTAATAGTTACGTTTTCCAGGTTAGTCATTTTTGAGTTACTATGTATTATTTATTTATAGTTATTTCCAGATCGATGTTTCTTTTCTTTTTAGTTGTCACATTCAGGAATATTTCGTTGCAAATCAGTTTTCGTTGTCATAATCTGAGTATTTGTCGAAATTGGGTGATTTTTCATAGTTAGTGTTTACATTATCTGTAGATTTCTTCCTCTCTCTTATTAGCAGGACTTAAGAATTTTGATGGATTCGACCCTCTATTTTCTATTCAAAGAGGTGCTTTAATATTAACTTGCATGTTGAGCATTAGGTTGTTTTGTATCCTTTGTATCTCAAGTTTCTGTTTTTAACAGAGAGTGTAGAAGCAGGGAACAAGCAGCGCTATGGACACAAAGAGATGTTTTGTTCGTAATAAGGAGTATCTGCCCTCCAGACTCTCTGAGTATTTATTTATTTATATGTTTCTATTTCAAAATCAAATTGGATGCACAAACCGTTAATCTTAAATATATTTTGTAAGTAAACTAGCATCTTAGAGGATGTTTTCATTAGCAGTACGTACTTATATGGTTCAATGGTTGAACTCAGGATGTTATTGAAATCTTGTTAAATGCAGCATGCAAGCTCTAAGCGCAACAAGATGCATTAGATCCCCCAAATGAGACTGTGGATGCGTCAAAATCCAACAAGCTCAAATAAATTATGATAACAAAACAATAGATATAGAAATACTAAAGTTATAACCACCGTTCATTTGGGAGAGAATAGGCTGATAACAATTAAGTTGTAGTGATGTATGAAAAAAGATCTAAAATTATTATGCATTTTTTCTAGAGGAAGGAAAATATTTTTCAAAGAATAATTTATATATAATACAAAAACATTTTATTGTACACACGTTAAGAATTTAAAACTAACGCAACCTTATTTAAAGAGAGAAATTTATTTTGATAAAAACCAAAGGAGCGCGGATAAATTTTTGGTTGCAAGTTATTTTTTCGTGATATAAAACTCACCACAATTGTGATAAAATTACTTGAATTGAATTATTTATAAATATATCCATTCGAAATTATCATATTAATTTTTTTGACTACTCGCTTATTCTAATTGATCAGCTAGCGATATTTTAATAATATTTATATAGTCATATCGTTAACTGAGAGGATCATGAAAATAACATTAATATGTTGTTTCATGAAAATGAACAAATTTTAATCAATTTCGAACAAACATCTGAGTATTTAAAAGCTAATTAATTTATATTTGACGTGACCTAATCTAGTTAGGATATTATCGTAGAATAGGGTCAAGTCAACCCTTTTTACTTTTCTCAGCTGGGGTCGATGACGGCTATGTGCCTGGATGATTTTTAATACATGCAGACTGGAGGTTCCAGGACAATGGAAAACTTTACAAAAAATAACTGAAGTAATATGCAAATTAATATTTTTTACAAGGTTAAATGGGGCTTTAAAACAAGATATATACACATTAGACGTACACGCGTCTTAGCAGCTAAAAGGGAAAGGGACTTGGCGGAGAGGGTCGCTGTATAGACAAACGAACTATATTGCCCGAAGGTCGCCCGAATGGCCTTGAGCGTATACGAAGCCGTTGATGGAGTCTTACACCAAAGGGGGGGGGAGTAGAGAAGGCCCTTGCACAGAATAGTTGCGCGTTTCTGTTAACTCCGAGATTTGGTCCGATGGAGTAATCCTTGCCTTGGCGCAAAGTTTAAATAATAGACTTTTGACAATAAGTATTGCGGCATGAACTAAGTTCTTGCTTTCGAGGTAGAAGACGAATCGATACTGGGCCTGTTGCATTCGAGGAGCGGGTAGAATGAGTACTGGGTAGAATCATGCGGATGAATCGAAAGTACCCTGTGATTGAGGGGTGCTGGAGAATTATACAGAGTCCAACGGCATGCGAATAGCCGATACTGACGGGAGGGGCGCGTAGGATACTTACAGGGCAGACAGGCGGCAGATACTGCCTTCCATCTCTGGCTCCGGAGGATTTATATTGGGTCAAATGGTGTTTTCGCTTCTCTGCCCAAATGGAAAGGTTCCAGGGTCTGGGGTGTTTTCAAGCGAGAGTAGTCTCACCCTATAAGCACGATCGCGAGAAGGTTCCTAATTCGGCAGGGCGAAACTTTGTCCGATTCCCGATGGGACCTTTTGGACTGTCAAACTTGTCGCGGCTTTCTGCGATGATGGGCTTTCAGGACACCACGGCGTCTCATGATTTCGCACTTTTATTAGCGCAGATACAAAGCGTCGACCAGGTGTCTGTTGTCTCTCTCTTTATTGAAGGAGTGGCAGCGCGCATCTTTCTCTCTCTCTCTCTCACTCTGATTTCTGATAATGGGGTATTAAAATTACTTTCGTCGTTTAGAAAAGAAGCAAAAAGTATTATCTGAAGACAATTTCCACTTCATCGATGTCAAAATAAACTACGAAGAATTAAAGTACTGAAGTGATTAGTTTTACTTCTTTGCTTCGTCAATTCTTCTTCTTACTTGAACCAATCGATGCAAGAAGCATCTTCTTATTTTTAAACCAATCAAATTTGAGTCAGATCCATTTTCTGGTGGTGTCATTTCAAATGTTTAAACCGCATCTCAGTGGAAAAAAACACTTCAACTATAAGTGGAGGAAAACAGCTAATTGGTTAAAGTATTCTATCTACTGTATCAGATACCTCTACCTTAGATCCACTCATATAAGATCTTGCTATAGAGGGATATGATGCTTACAGCCAACTCACACGTGTTTTTTTTATAACCCTTTCTTTGAACATTTTATTCTCTAGGTTTACTGGGTTCAATTCCGACCAATACGCCATTTACCCCTTTTCACCTTGAAATTAAAAAAAAATATATTAAGCTTCAAATTAAAAGGTTGATTTTAATAGTTAAAAAACTAAAGTTCAAAATTTATAAAATTGACTTCAATATTAAAAACGATGTCTTGTAAATTAAAAAGTTAATTTCCATAATAAAAAATTGAACTTAAAATTTTAAAAGTTGACTTTCAAATTTAAATACTTGTATTTTTAATTTAAAAGCTTGACCTCCAACTTAAAAAAGCTGAATTTCAATATAAAAAAGCGACTTTCAATTTTAAACAAATGAAACCAATTAAAAAATGTAATATCATTGAATATGTGTAACGTCAACAACACTAAATTTCTACCAATTTACACAAAAATAAAAACATTCGTAAGAGTCACATATACAATAGTATTACTTGCCAGATGCATTTGTAATGATAAATGCTAAAAATTTTGAAAAACTACAACTCTCCATCAGTCATCCTTCGAACGTTTCCAACTCTTCAGCTAAATCTGAATCATAACTTTAGATAGCCTGTTTTCGTAAGTTGTAGTATTTCTTATCATCTTATCCTCATTGCAGCTCTTTCGTGCTCCTATCAACCGTTGCTCTGCATAACTCAGCCATCTCTGTAACCAAGTGAGGATTTTACCAAATACTGCACTGGAAACACATTTTATAAGGCCAATTTGCCACAGTGGTATATTCTACGTGTATAAAAGTAAAAGATCTCTGAAAAACTGAAATAATTTAGTCTAAAAAGATAGAAGTAACTGAAATAAGAGTTGGCTCAATAGCACTCCAGATCGTCAAGGCTTGAAGAAGGGAAGCAAGGAACGACCTAACAGCACATGGCCAACGAAATTAGGAACATTGGGTTCTGAAGTGGCCTAATGGCTCGCAAAAGCCTCTGCTCTACTACGTACCCAAGTGTGGGTGGATTCGGTTACCTCCAAGGCCGGGGAAATTTATTTATTTTAATTTGAAAGTCAACTTTTTAAATTTGAAAGTCTTTTTATTTAATTTAAAATAAATCTTTTTAAATGTGAAGGTCAACATTTTTAATTACAAATCCAATTATTCAGATTTGAAAGTCAACTTTAAAATTTGAAGCTCAACTTTGTAACATGAAAGTAAACTTTTTAAATTTGAAGTTCAATTTTTTTAATAGGAAAGACAATTTTTAAAATTTGAAGTTCAATATTTTAATTTAGGCTGGAAAAGGTGTAGTGAATTTTTTTGGATTTCATACCCGCCCCTGATATTACAAATTTTTTTTAAAATGTAATTTCTGTCTTCGCAGTACGGATTGCCTTCATTGTGCCATCCTTTGCTCTCCTTAAACCTTTGGTCTTCGAAGGTTCCTTTCTTTTGCTTTTGCCTTTAAAATACTTCGGTTTCTTGTTTTATTGGTCTTTTAGGGCAAATTTTCATTTTCATATCTATATATATATATATATATATATATATATATATATATATACATATATATATATATATATATATATATATATATATATATATATATATATATATATATATATATATATATATACCTGCATATATCTCTCATGAGCGCAAAGGAATGGTCAAATAAATCCAACTTCACCGCAGGAAAGAGAAAACGGAATAATTTTTTTTCGGAAATAGTAATTTCTTACTTCGAAAAAATCCGAGCTGGGGTGGGAATCGAACTGTGCAAATTGAAGCAGCGAGCAACCACTTTGATCTCAATTAAACCGAATGGTCTAAAGGGCAGTTTAATTGACATTAAACCGGTTTCTCGTTGCCTCAATGTTTACGGTTCAAATCCCAACCCAGCTCGGATTTTTTCAAAGACAGAGATAACTATTTCCCAAGAAAATTTATTCCATTTTCTCTTTCCTGCGGTAAAGATAGATTTAAATATATATATATATATATATATATATATATATATATATATATATATATATATATATATCCAAGGGTTGCACAAAATAAATGGAACAGTATCAATTTAACACCAATATTTCAATGATCCATTATATTACGAATATCCATCCAAATTTCATTGTGAGTATTTTTTTTTAATTCTAGATACATAGTTTCATTTAGTAGGAACTTTAATGATTATTTGTATTTCTTTGTTAGATCGTGGTATAGATGCTAAAATGCGTGACATCACTGAGTTAGAAAAAGGGGAAATTGTTGAAGCTCGAATCGCATGATCTTCCGTCACTAAAACACCTAAACTCTTTAGTTCTTGGAGAGCTACCATATCAACGATCATGACAGAATTCAAGAAGACGGGCAAATCTCTAGTAGAAGGATTAATTCTGGCCGGACTTCGAAGCTTTCTGATAGAGACCGACGAGTGTTGAAACGCAATGTGGGGAAAAATCCCTGGACAACTGCCTCTAAAATAACTGCAGAGTTGAATTCACATCCCATAAGACCATCTTCGAACCAAAATTTTTACCGTGAGCTCAATAAAACTGGATATCATGAAAATGCCCCTATCAATAAACCTCTGCTTTCTCATCAAATCTTTCAGAAAAGGCAGAAATTGTGTAGAGTTCACAAGGGCTCGTTGACAGGCGAATGGAAGCAGTTAATATTCTCCGACGAGTCCAGTTTTTCTCTTTTTCCCACTTTAGGGCGAGTTTATGTGTCAAGGCAGCCCGAGGAAACTTTTTATCTAGACTGCCTTCTTCCTAAATTTAAGCATGAAGAAGTGTCAGTAATAGTTTGGGAAGCCATATATTGGAATTCATTTGGTCCATTTGTTGCCCTAAATGGTAAGGTCAACAGCAACTAGCATCTGAGAACTTTGGAATATCAAGTTCATCTCATGGTACAGACATTATTCTCTGATAGTGAGTTCTTTTTTTTAAGATGATAATGCGCCAAGAAACACCCCTCATGTAGTTAAGAATTAGTATGAAGAGCATAGGATTTCGTTTCATCACATGGAGTGGCCCAAACAATCTCCAAATATTAATATTATTGAGTATTAGTGCTGCGTCTTGGAACAAGCTAGAAATCGTTACCCTACACCGTCGTGTATAAAACAGCTGGAGGAGGTCTTGCAAGAAGAATTGCTCAAGATTTCTGTCAATTAAGTCAGTTTTCTGTATGAATTAATTGCAAAGACGCATTGATGCTGTTCAGAAAGCTAAGAGAGGACCAACTCCGTATTAAATGAATTTTCATTGAATTTAACACGTGTTCCAATTATTTTGTCCAACTCCTCTCTCTCTCTTTCTCTCTCTCTCTCTCTCTATATATATATATATATATATATATATATATATATATATATAAATATATATATATATATATATATATATATATATATATATATATATATATATATATATATATATATATATATATATATATATATATATATATATATATATATATATATATATATATATATATTTATATATATATATATATATATATATATATATATATATATATATATATATATATATATATATATATATATATATATATATAACCGGGTGGAGCAGAAAGGTTCCCTAGATTTAAAAAAAAGCATATGAAGATACAAGAAAAAACTTAGTATCTTTATAAAGTATATTAAATGCAATTTATTTTCCGTTTAGTACCCACCATAGCCTGGAGTGTAGAGCATCGTGCATTTGTTCTAGAAGAGTTTCTTAAGAACGGTGAGTCTGTCGTAACGACGCAACATTACCTCCGAAGACACTTTGCGCTTTATCCTCATGATACGTCCCGGAAGGAAAAACAATTCGTCGGTGGGTTTCTAACTTTAAACAAACATCATCGGCTTTAAACAAGAAAAGTCCTGGACGTCCAAGGACCGGTACAGGGCATGAAGATTTTGCAGCTGTGACACCTGAATACATCAGTCTCCCAGACGTTCCGCACGAAAACGCGCATCTGCATTACATATGTCCGTTTGATGTGTTCGCAGTATCATACACAGGTCTCTCCACATGTATCCCTACAAGAAGATGGTTGTATAGGAGCTATTCGAGAGGGATTCTGAAACCCGCACAAATTTGTTTCGGGAGATTTCTTAGACCATCCTCCCGACAGCTGTTCTGATCTGCAGTGATGAAGCTCACTTCCATTTATCGATACTGGTCAGTCAATAACTTTCGTGATTTTTCATGAACGACAACTCAACAGTGTGAAGTTTACTGTTTTGTATGCCATGGCGTGTGGGGTCCTTATTTTTTCGAAGAAAAATGTCTCACATTAACTTTATGATTGGACTGTTATTATGAACTCCTCCAAAGGTTTCTTCATCCTAAAGTCGTCTAGTTACTCGCTGCTCATAATTCTAATAATGTATGGTTGCAACAAGATGGTGCCACATCGGATACCTCTCGATGTTTACTTGTATTCCTCCGTGACAAGTTTCTGGGTCATCTTTTTACTCTGCTAGGGAATATTGGGTGGCCCTCATCTTCCCGGGATTTTGCCCCTCTTGATTTTTTTCTAAATGGATACCTCAAATCACGAATGTATAAACACCGGCCAGCAACTATAGAAAATCTAAAGGCAGCAAAACCTGAGGAACTGAATGCAATTCCATCGGAAATGGTTCAAAGGGCTCTCGTGAACTTTCAAGGGAGACCTCAAACCTGCATCGACATTAGCGGTCGTCACTTGAGGTGATAAAATTTTCAAAGCCACTTGTATCACAATGGCATTTAATGTACTTATTATAAACACAAAGTTATTTCCGATTATTTCTAAACCCATCTTAAGGAGCTATCAAACAAATTTGAAATCTAAATTTAAATCTATATTACTGTACAAGTATAAAATAATGAAAAGTTGAGGCAAACGGTGTTAAAATACTTAAATAAACATTACATATGTTAACGAAAACAAAACGAACAAAAAACTAGTGAGGTATCAACAGTAGAAAATATTTGAAACAAAATTATATCAATCAAATGCAAACAAAATAAACGTAACGGTACAGAACTTGAGGATAAAATGGGGTGAGGGAAATCATATTTGAAAAAAATATACAATATAGTGAAACTAAATAAAGAAACAGAACATTAATATGGAGGAATGAATATAACGAGGACAAGCAGACGCTAGTATTATTTTATACAGCGTCAACCGTTGCCCCTGCTTACATCTAGGGCAAGTAAATTTATATACTAAGCACGAACTCAACGGCGTGGGAATACCATCCTTTACTCTGAAAAATTGGCAATATTTTTATTGTTAATGAAAATAAGTTTAAAATTTATTTGACAGTTAAATTTCCTTAAAATGGTAGATAGACGTTTCAAGAGCGGGTCATTAAAAAAGGGTGGTGTCTGGCAACATGAAGAACTTAATTTCCTTATGAACATCAAAAGAAGTGGAGGTGTTATATAGCCCGGAGTCATTTTTAACAAAATATTCTTTTAAAAAGTTAAATTGCAAATGCATATTAAGGTAGGTAGAAGACAGGTTAAAACCTCTGAAGATAAGGGTTTGAATTGCATCAATTTTATATGCTATATCACAAAAACTAAAGAAATTTAGTCCTAGCCCTGTAAAAGTTGTGTTTTTTTATAGACACTAGTTTGAATGCCCGAAGGGGTGCAGGATACATTAATATATAGTAATGGCAAACTATTATTATCTCGTGTTCTTGCGTGAAAGTAATATTAGGGTGTGAATTATTAATAATACTAAAAAACTCTTTAGAGCATAAATTAGAAGAAAAAAACAGCAAAGTTATCGTCAACATATATTTATACAGTAGGGGACGGCATTGAGCCTGGCAATCACGGAACAATCTTTCCTAAAAATTGCACAGAAAATACGATTCATGTCTCTCTTTTTTAACTTGCTTGGAGATTCTTTTTCCATAATAACGTGAAGTAGATGAAAAACCTTGCTTTATTGATCATTTTTAATTAATCTCCGGGCGTCGAATAATGTATACTTGCGTTAAACCTCATCATATCTAGTCCAAGGTAATTTGCGAAAAAATGCTGGAAATTTTCGGTTTATTGAGTGGTTTCGTCATAAACTACAAAGGGGTAAAAATTAAACTTAAAAATGAAACGAAATTTTTTTGGCCTTGAAGATATGAGAAAAAGAAAAGGAAGAATGAAAGTTGGAAATAAAAAGTAATGAGAGGAAAAAACAAAGACAGCAACTTCTACAACTTGCACAGAAAAAATAAAAATAGATTCTTTTGCATAATAACATGAAGCAGTTAACAAATTCGTACAAATAATCCATAAAACTCCTAAATTCACCAAGAAATAGTGAGTAAACTCACTTAACCCCAAAACAATACTTTATTAGTCACGTTCAGCCTAACACTACATTTTAGCTAAAAAATCCCAGTATATATAACCAAATGAAACTGTTCATTTTACTCTAAGTTTAGGTAGATTAACTTATTGGATACAGTTACTTGGTGTGGAAGAGGCCATTAGCCAGGTAGGTCTGATGCATTTCAATGCTCTTACCAATTACTTTACGAACTGTATCCTACTACTATGAAAATTCCTGAATAAATAATATATGCTGAGCAACTACATATGAGTGGGCTAAATTCCCCTCGTCTACTGTGACAGCTAAAATGTCGTTAAAATAGGAGGTGAAACAATTCATACGGACTACACAATTGGTCACTTAGTTATAAATAGTAACTCACTTTGCGAATATTATGAGAATTCTCCCCTAAATTCGTAATTTAATATTTGCGGTGATCACTCATTTATATTTAATCTAAAACGATATAAATATTTATATATTGTGTGTGATATGGAAATTAGCATCGTTGAATTTTTTTTTAAACCTTCAGTAACTGCAGCATCGGATTAGGGTAAATCTCTGTCATGTTAATCTGAGTAAAAAGATGTAGATTTCTCCTTTTCTAGGAATTGATATAAGACTGCTTGAAAGAGTTCTGTATCATGCTTCCGAATTATAACCCAAATTGTCTTAATGAAAACAAGGAGATTGTATTGAGGTGGAGGAAATAATTGGATTTTTTCATCCTGACTAACTGCTGCAGTGGTAGAATGAAAATCGTATTTCAATGAGATGACAGTACAAAAATGAAAAGTTAAGTAATTGAATTTTAATACAATATAAAACATAAATCGCGACTATTTTTCCACATCCACCATGGGGACATGTAAAGAAAAGCGAAGCCACCATCGTTCGGATTCATAATTCTTAACAGGGAAAATTTGAGAGTATTTTAGTTAGCTTAGTTAAATAGAATCAAATGATCTTATATTTCTCAAAAGAACATCAAATGTATAAGAATGGATAAAATAACGGGTAATAATTCAGTTTAGGAGCGCGCGTTAGGGGGCGCTATTTCTAGGCTATAATTTGGGCTACAATCTAGCACTTATGACGTCAGATGGTAGCTTCAAATGTGGCCAATCACTGCCTTGTATTTGTTTTGTTTTTTCTTTTAGCAATTATTCTTTCTTATTTAGTAAATTCTTGCACTTCTACTCAATTATATTATTTAGTATTGCATTAATTTTGGTATTTTTACTAATGTATTAATTTTTTTATTTTCTATTTACTTATTTTTATCAAACTAAACCACTATTCTCACATACTTGCAACCGTTAATTTAACCTTATTTCAAATATTGGCAACCCTGAAGGTAAGAAATTAAAAAGGCGCGATTCTTCCGAACTCGGCTTGTTCGAATTTAATACGCCTTTTGCAACAGGAGCGGAAAAGAAGCGCGGCTCGATTATAATAGTAAAAGTTGCAGATGGTTTAACTTTTGTCGTGAATTCAGTATTTATTAGGTAATTTGAGATGATGATAGTGCCGCCAACATTAAACAATCGGTTTTGCCATTCAAATCTATTGTTAACCTTTCGAATTAAGAATATTACGAGTAATTTTTCAAAGTATATCTTTGGGGGGGCAACCCCCACAATTAAGTTGTGGGATTGGGGACTAAGCCCCCTTTTTGAAAGTAACTAACAAATGATCATTTTTGGCGGCAATAGCCAAAATTTGTAATTTTAATAAACGTGCGATTGGCTCTGCACGTTTATCGAAATAATAAAGAAGAGAGCGCTGCCTAATTTATGCTATGTTTGCCCAAATTTAACATTTTTGGTTACTTCGAAATAAGGGGCTTCATCTTATGGCTCTGACGTCATAAAGCCTAAAGTGTAGCCTAAAGTTGTAGCCCAGAAACAGCACCCCCTATCGTGTGCCCCTAAACTGAAGTATATCTAAATAACGAATAAATTAACTTGGTTTTATGATAGAGAGTAAAATTTAATCAATTAATAAGCTATTCAATTGGATAGTATTCAATAAAATGCCCGTCTAACTTATAGGTTGGAGAAGCTGGAATTTTTGTGTAAACTTAAATGAGAGTAGCTATAATTTTGAACATCATACTTAAATTTGAGGTATGTTTTTACTTTTTTTTTCTCTCGTAATGTAAACTTTATGTTTATTTGTATTTTCAGTAAAATATTTTGAGCCAAAACTTGTAGCTTCTTTTCCTTTTTGGTAATTACAATTTATTTTACTAATTTTTCCTCATAGAAGGATGTTTTTCTCCTGAGCGTTTAGAGTTTAGCAGCACTAGTTTTTACTCTACTTATTGTATATATAGGGCGTCAATCGAGGGCACAATCGAATTTTACTTTAGACTGAATGCGAATTCCATTTCTCCTGAACATTTCGTGTTGTATCGCAATTTGATTCTGACGAAGACGTTCTTGCTGCACTAAAGGGGCTTTATTCAGAAAAGTAACGAAGTCGTCGCGCGACACCGGCTCGCTGCTTACCGAAGCTATAAAATCGTTTATTTGCAACGCTCATTTTGGAGTACAACTTCAACACTTTACGGAAATAACATATATCAGATTGTGTCAAACTTCAGAAGACCTACACAGTCTTTGTAAACATTCCAGTCGGTAAAAATGCTTTAAAATTGGCACGGAAATTATATAATTTAAGATATTATAGCTTAAAGTGATTAAAATTATCATTAAAATACGGCGAGCCTTGCTTTCTTTTATGTGAAAATAAACCATTATTACGGTTTTTTTGAAGGTTTTGGGTGGGTGTGGCACCCTCCATAACTAAGTAGAAAATATGGATGCTTTGCCCCCATTTCGAAAGTAAATAAGAAATGTTACCTTTTGGCCGATAAAGTAGGCGGGCGCTATCGTCTTTATTAATTCGATAAAAGTGCAGATCCGATCGCATTAATAGTAGCCGAAATATAGCGACTCTTAAACTGCAGTAGTACCAAGTGCATATACGAATAATCTATAAATAAATAGTAAGAGTTGTACTTAAAAACAATAGTAATGGTGTTTGTCGGCATTTTAGTCATCCTTTATGGCTTTGCTTTCGCGCTAAAATAATTTATTTTTAAGATAGTATCGCTACAAATAGAGTCGTACTCAGGGTGCTGGTATTTTAAAAATAAGTGCTTTATTCGCCTACCTGAAGCCTTAAATGATAATTAGAATGCATCAAAAAACAGGAAGTAGTTCTTCTTTAGTTTCACCTCAGATTGTAGCGAAAGTAATGTGTTATTTTCTAAAGTGAGTTATAGATTTTAGTTATTAAGGTAATGCATCTTGTTTTTGTTTAGTAATGCTACATTGAGTAATATATACCTTTATCTTTCAGATTATAAAAATATTGTTCAAAATCTTCTTCGGTATTCACCCCTATGTTCGTTCCCTCTAAAGATCCCAGAGGACATATATTACTCTACGAGGTTCATAAAGGTATCAATGCAAGTACAGCGTAAAAACCCATTTAGAGAACCTAGGGTAAAGATGCAATAGATTAATGTCTCAGGAAGTAGATTTCCCTTTTATGAATTAAGGATTTACATGTAAAAGATAGACCAAAAACTTGATCCGAAGAGTTGGAAGCTGTTTTCAACCCATATCATGCTAGAACTTCCTGGGAACTGGGAAACAATTTATAACTCATACGAGTGTTCTCTGCTTACTGAAAATGAATGAAAAGGTTCCATTGATTGAAAAATGGGCTCTGCAATAACTTTCCACCTTTAATTCGCAACAGAGTGTCGATGCTATGTCATTGCTTTCACGACACCTTTAGGTACCATTTCTCGGCATGTTTATTAATGGTAATGAGGAGAAGGGCCTTTATCATAACATTAAACGCCACCGTTCGTGGATCATTCGAGAGGTAGAATTTCTAAACACCCGAAAAGAGAATTGAATCATAAAGAGAGTATGTTGAACGTATAAGGTGTCATTGAAAGAATTGTCCTTTATAAACAGTTACACAGCAGTTAAAAGACTAATGTTGATCCTTACTAAAATTCAGTTTAGTCGTTTGAAAGCCAGTTTGAGCCAAAGTGCCAAAAGAAGCGGTTTCCGTCATTCATCACGATAATGCCCGTCAACGCATAGCTCGAATGAGCACAGATCTCTAAGAGTAGATGGGTTGGGAAATTTCGATTTATCTTCAATATTTTCTCCCCCTTTCCTTCTGATTATCACTTGTTTAGTGATTTAAGGAACTATTTGAATGGTCTCAGGCTGACGGCAAGAAAAAGGCTAAACCAGATTGGTTTCATATTTTGCCAGATAACCTTAAGAATTTTTCAAGTGTAGCATTTTCAAACTTGTTAATAGATGGAATGTAGTTCAAGAAAAAAATGGTGGTTATGGTTATGATTAAATATTTCCATAGACATAAGTTTATTATTTTAAGTATATACGCTAAAAAGGACATTAATTTTGCCCAAACTGATAGAAACGATAACATTCGGGAAGCCTTTATAAGCTGATGTATTTCTCTTAAAATTTGAACTAGACTTTTTGAGAATAAAATATTGACCCTCTCTTTCGCATCAGACTAAGGCTCGGATTTTAAAATCGCTACTAACGATTCTGTGATGTATTTTTCTGATAAACCTGATCCAGTAACCTCTGAGAATCCCCCAAGGGTGAAAACCTAAAGCTAAATAATGTTATGCCTAAAGAGCAAGACACTCAAAATTGTGTTGAAGTTCCTGCTTGTCAAAAATGCTAGACATGATATTATTAAAAGTTCTTTCAATGATCGGTCGCAATGCCATCCTTCTGAGGTGACGTCTTTCATATTCATAAAAAAGTGCCATTTTCCTTAAATTTTCAAGTCTTCTAATATTGCGGTTTCTGTTTCTATCCCTAAGACTACTCTAGCATTTGTGCCGTCCACGATAAAGATTTTATTTATGGAAATAGAAGTCTCAGATCGCCTTTTGAAAGACCTCATTGACATTGGTAGTTCTGAGAATTTTATCTTTTTCAGGTTGCTCTACTTGCTCTCTTAATTTCCAGCCAGGTCGTATAAAGAGTACCATATCCACGGCATCTCTAGTCTCATGTCTCCCATATAGGTATAGTGTGATGTTAAGATGATGATGAAACATCTTAGGTACAGTAAAATATATTTTTTAATCAAGCCCTCTTTTATTAAGTTAAACTTTAAGGGATATTCTGCCTATCTTGAAATGTTTTCTTGTATACCTTCAATATTTGTACTTTCGCAGTGTTTTTGTTCTTCAAATTATTACGTAATCGTATAATTTGAAAACAAATGACGTCGATTATTTTCGTTACGAATTAGATCAAATGATTAAGAAAAATATGATTGTACTTTGCAGCTCACCGCGGCAAGCTTAAGAATATATCGTTAAAAAGCCAGCAAAAAAGGGAGTTATTAAGTGATTACTCTCTGAAAATGAACAACTTTGAATACTTAGATTCCTATCCGCTACCTAACTTAAATTTGGTAAAAAGAAAGCCTAAAGTATGTATAAAGTATGATGTACGTAGAGATTTTCATTGTTTGTTTTTTTGCCATTAAGATGATAAATCACAGGCCTGCGTTTGAAAAAGATTTTTTAGGTTCCTTTAAACTTTTTGTTCTTTCTTAACGAAGCAAACCTCCTGAGCTCAAACGTGAATGTATTTTTGTTCAATTAGGTCAGATTTCCTCAGTACAGAATACACTATTTTCATTGAGATTACCTCGTTTTCCTGAAAAATAATTTCAAAAATCTTTCTCTATGTAATAATGCATTTGTGCGGAAATTCTACCTGGAATTTCTTTTCCAGCACGGAAGTGAAGTCCATGCGCTGGGGAAGGTTCTAGAATTTGGTTACGCTTAAATTGGTAAGCCTGCCCCCCGCCCGCCCTATTCACCGCGTCCACCTTGGACCACCTTTTTGAGGGTTAGAATTGCCTCGACGTAAAGATTCGAGGCCATTCGAGAGTAGCGCTGTTTCCCCCAACCCTGCGGGGGGAGCCTCGGATATATATAGGGCTCGTCTTCCATATCGGAGACACAGAGTTGGTGAGTCTCGCCCGGGCCCAAGAAGTTTCTCCTAGTTACAAGTCAGGTGCTGACAACAAAGCAAAGAGACGGCTGAAATTTTCGTGTGTTGGAATTAGCCCAGCCAGTGAGGTAATTGAATTTGAGGATCGCCACCGAGCAATTTTTTCAACTCCACTCATCAATTCCTGTCGAAGCCCTCCTCGTTTTCGGGTGGCCAAAATACTCTTCCCTGGACCAGAATTTACCGCCTCCGCCCCACCTTGGAGAACCGTTATCACGTCAACTTCTCGCTCAGAAGCTCAGAGCGCCCTCGCCCTCACGTTTATTACCTACAGAAGACATCCGTGAAACCTTACCCTAACGTCTCACCTGGAATCCTCCGTTAGCCAACCCCTCTCTTCCTTCAGCAACCCATTTGAGTTAATCCTCTAGATTTGAATAGTCTCGTTCTGTAACGCGTTAATTTATTACTTCAGAGTCTGATGCATAACTCTGCAATTCCCCCATCATTTACCAATTTAATTTTTCCCATTGCATTTCTTTTTTATGTAAATAAAATTATATTTTTGTACGTGCCTCTTTAAATAACCTTAAGCTTCGCTATTGCCCGAATTTTACCTGACCTCGTTGCACTCTTTTCTCGCTTTTCCGCGCGTCGAAAGTCGTGGCGTTCTGTCCCTTGTCGGTTCGCCATTAAGTTATTGGTCCCTTCCCCATTATATAATATGGTATTGATATAATGTAATGCCATACCACGACAGCATTATTATTGTTATATCATAGAAAAAGTAATAAACGTATAAGATTAAAAGATTAAAGAATGCAACATAATAATTAAATAATTGAAATTTCCAAGAAAAGACACCCTTGACGATTTTCGTTTTTGCCTCTCTCTAAGGCATTACGTTTAAAACACCAACAGTATTCAGCAAGCATATTTACGTCCCAATTACCATGGTACCTGGATTCAATTGTTTTTATGCCTTAGTTGAATCTTCCCTCCTGTTCTTCACGGTTATCTCCGCAGTTGTCGGGAAAATAATCCAGATGGGACTGTAAAAAGTGTATCTTTATAGACATTCGAGCTGATTAACCAAGGAAACATATTCTGGGCTTCTTTTATTTCCTAAAAAATTGTTAACTAGAGCTTTGAAATGTTTTAGGAATCTTTTTTCTATGTCCGTCATTGATGCCTCAAATTGTTGCTCTCTCATCAAGTTCCTGAACTGAGGTCCATAAAAAATCCCCGCATGGAGCTTAGCGTCACCGATTTGTGGAAATTTTTGAAGATGAGATTTAAAAGCTTGGCCTTTTTATTAAGGGTTTTGACATAATTTTTCATTATGCCAAGCTTTGTATACAGTGGAGGAAGCAATATTTTGTGAGGAGGCACTAAACGTTTGGCTCTCACATTGTTTAATCCAATTCTAAATGCTTCTCGAATAGGCCAAACTTTCTTCTCATAGTGGATACTATCTGCACGACTGTCCCATAAACATAGGAAACAGAGATGCTTGGTGTAACCTGCTTGCATCCCAAGTATAAGAGACACTACCTGAAAAGAAATTTAGTAGTTTATTGAAATTCAAAGTGTAATATTTTTAAAAACAAATTCAAAGTAATATTTCTTAAAACAATAAGAGTATGAATATATACTGAAAAATCGTGTTTGCCGATGAATACAATTATTGTATTGAAACTGATTGGATATATGTAGATCTTATTTTGAGTTTATTGAGTTATCTTTTATACCTTTTCAATTAGGATAAGTTATCATTAACCCCGAAGGATCCATTAAGCTATAGGGACACACTTCAACAAAAAAATATAACTCAAAATGAATCATGATATATAGATTTGCATTCTTGTAAAATGTAAGTTGACCAAAAGGTGTATACAACTATTAACAATTAAAATGAAAATGTCAATATCAAAGAGCTTAGAAATGCCTAATGTAAAATGGTCTTATCTTTAAGTCACCACATATCCTCCAATTGTGGGTAGAATAATTTATTGTATCGAGCAATTTTCTCATATTTTCATAACTTTCAGCACGTTGGATTGAATGGCCTATAGGAACGAAAGCTATCTTGTAACCAATATTCAGTAACACACCTTTTAAACTTCTATTCGATGAATCTATGAAAACTATCGATTCTAATGGGTTGTAAGGAATTCCAAGGGCTTTAACAAGTCCTTTAATATTGGCAGAGTATACTAAAGAGCTGAAAGAATGCTGTAAAAAATAGCTTCGAGACCCTTGTTGTCTATTTTTGTACCTCCCAAAATGTATTTTCTTTAGCAAGAGGAGTACTATCGCAAAGTCGAGAGCCAAAAAGTTTTGCATTCCTCTTTGAAAGCCACCGGATCCCTGATCAGGTCATTTAGCTGAACTTCAGAAGGAACATCTGGATATGCTACACTATGTTTTTAATTTTATGCTAAGTCTATGCATAATAATGAAATTTTTAGGAGCCACTATTATACAGAAAGCTTAAGTACTTGATACAATACTCACCTTTAAGATTTATTTTGAAAAAATAGCAGTCTGTAGTGTAGTCCTTGCCCTCTCTCTACACCAGTGGAACGCCAAAAGAGAGAGCTTCTGTTCGATCTGACTCCATCGTCTTAAACATATGTATCATCCCTTGCAGCAGATATTTATTGCCAAACTTTTATCTTTAACTCCTAGCCTTACTCCAAAATATGCATGATACAAAGATTTAATTACAGAAGAGATTATACATTTTTGTTCATTTTTAACTCAACCACTACTATTATTATTATTATTCTTATTATTATAATGCTAAGCAATTTCTAGCCTGCAAAAATATTTACTTATTAACATAATTACTAAAAATGTACACAAAATTTACTTCGAAATACAGTAGTGGATAGAATATTGAAATTTTGATGTAATATAGGACATGTATAAACCATAACATTATGATCATCCTTTGTATGGCAAAAACTGGAGCTGATAGAGAAAAACGGATGCTAGATTCGGAGTTAGAAAGTCAATGTTATTAAGAAACAATACAGAAAACCTAAGGCACATTTTTGACGCAGACCAGTTTAATATTTATATCATCATTGAATATCACGATAGAATGTTTGAATTTGAACGGTTGAGATTTGGGCACATTGATGGGGTAGCCTGCTTCTTACTTGTAAGAATAAATAATAAATGTTTTATTCGTAAGAATAATCTCAAAGACACTTATATAAGTCTAACTCGACTGTCTATATTTGCGGCTGTACTCACTGTAATCATAATAAAAATTATTATTATCAATGTTTGTAAACTCACTCTTAACAGAAAGAAATAATCCTTCTGCACAATTTTCTTTTCCGGCTATCCACTTCGACGGCATGAACTCCATCCTCACTCTTCTTAAATTTCGCCTTTAAGGACATGTCAATATTAAATTCTAAAGTATTTATTTTGTTTGACTGGTCTGTTTTCGTATTACTTTCGTTGCATGTCCAGATTTTCGGAAAAAATTAGACTTTTTATTAATTATCACTATCGTTTTTAGAAGAAGCTAAAGCTGTGATTGGAGATTGGAAAGCCAGCTTTTCCCGTTGCGGTTGAACAAAGATCGGTGAAACCTCACCTTTTCTTGTGGAAACAGATGCCGCAGACTTTCGAAGTTTGTATGTGCTAGGTTTCTTTTTTATAAGTTACTAATCAATTTCTACATTTTACAGGATTTTAGAATTCTCAGGACAGGTATAAAATAATTGTATGTTATATAATGGAGTAAAATTAATTAATAATTAAGTTATTCAAATGTAAAATAATGAATAAATTTCCATGTTATACATATTATAAGTTCGTAAATTTTCAATTTTGTAGGTGAATAATAATTCCTAAATTGAGAGACTATACATTCAAACTACATACGTAACTATCAGTAATACTTTTAACTATTTTCCCTTTAATCCTAATTGTAAAATTAAGATTTTTTGGTTTATTTGAGTAAAATAAAGCCGAGATTTGGAGTTTCTTTTTTTCTTTGCTTGCCTTCCATGTTAAAGGGAAAATGTTTTGAAAGAGTAAAGCTTATGTACTCTCACTCTAGCACTAGATTGACGGGGCAAAGGAGCTGGAAGGATTTTTAACTACAGTAGTCTTCATTTGCTAAAATTTATATTATTTTATATGATTTACCCTAAGTTATAAAATTTTCAATAGCGCTATTCTTCCTATTTTCATTGATACTTGAAACTAATATAAGGATTACCCATTTACCTATTCTTGAAATCAATTCCTTTTCCACTTTATTTAAATTTGTCTCTAAATTTGACTTCAAATAGTTACACTTGCTTCATAACTACTAAAGATAAATAATTAAACTTTAAAGAGAAAACGAAATTTTATTGCATTGAAGATATGATGAATAGAAAGAAAGAAGAATAAAATTTGGAAATTAAATGTAATGGAATGATAAAACAAAGACACTAACCACTACAATTTGCACACGAAAGTTTACAATAGATTCTTTTGCATAATACCGTGAAGTAGATGGCAATATTTTATTTCATCAAAATGCTCCAAATCAACAAGAAATACTGAGTAAACTCCCTTAACCTTTTAAACAATACTTTATTTGTCACGTTCAGCCCAAACAGTACACTTTTGGGTCAAAAACAAAATATACATAACCAAATGAAACCAAATATGACGGTGCTTACTCACTTCAATATAAAAAATATAAATATGTGTATATTGTATGTGATATAAAAATTAGTATACGATTTCCTAGAGCTTTGTGACAATGGAAGTAAAATGATGCAGATTTGTCCTCCTTTTCTAGAAGGTGATATAGTAGTGCTTAAAAGAGTTCAGGCCACGCTTCCGAATTAACACGTGACTAGAGAATCAAATTTTATAATGTATACAAGGAGATTGGAGTGGGGTGGTCGAGGAAATAATTGGATTTTTTTCATCCTGAATACTTGCCACATTGTTAGATTAAGAATCTCATTTCATTGAGACACCAGTACAAAAATAGAAAGTAAGTACTTGAATTTCAACGCAATATGAAACAGAAAATAGCGAATATTTTTTCTCATGGAAAAGTGGCCTCATATAAAGATAAGCGAACTCAAAAGTATTCCAATTGACATTTTTTAACACGGAAAATTTAGGAGTCGTTTTTTTTCACATGGACACTTAATGGCTTTTTCTATTTGCAGTAAAATATTTAGAGCCAAGAATTGTAGATTATTTACCTCCTTAGTCGTTAAATTTATTTTTCTAAATATTTCTTCATAGACGATGTCTTCCACTTGGTGTTTATAGTTTAAGGGCACTGGCTTTTCCTTTACACATGGTATATATAAGGCGTCACTCGAGGGCATAATCGAATCCTACTTGAGACTTCTTGCGAATTCCAATTTTCCTAAACATTTTGAGTTGATATCGCAATTCAAACCTGATGACGAAGCTCTTGCTGCACTAAATTAAATCAGTGGAGTCACTTAGAATCCTTTCAAGTATGGGGTCGATGACCAGTTTTAAGATCTTTTATTACAAGCTTCTCCTCCATACTTTGTCAAAGGCCTTTTTAACGTCGCGGAGTACTAGATTTGCATGGCGTTTTTCTGCTTCAACTTTTGCTAACTTCTCGGTGATCACGGCTAGCGCCGTGTTTGTTCATCGCTTTCTTCCGAAGCCATGTGATTGATAGCTGTGCAGATTATCAGTTTCGAGGAATGTATTCTTCCTGTTGGCGAATATCTTTTCAAAGACTTTCCCTGCTAATTCTAAGAGAGATATAGGCCTGAAGAGCGCTGGACTGTCCGGTGGCTTACGTCTGTGGGAATGAATATCATTTTTGCCCCCCTTCATTGTTCAGGGAATAACCCACGTCCAGGCACTCATCCATGATATTCCTTAGTCGCAGAAAGATGTTGGGTGAGGCTCTTATAGAATTCTCCCGTGTTAGTCCTGTACACCCAGGTGCTCGTTGACGAATGGATTTTAACTTTTCCGAGAGATCTTAGCCAGTAATTCTACGGTCGACTCCCACCATATTCCTTTCCTGCAATACATAATGGTAAGGATAGTTTTTGTGTGAGGTCATTCAGATCATTTATAATTCATTCTTCGAAATCTGAATCAAATTTCTCGTTCTTTTCCAGGTATCCCTTAAAAATAGTTGCCCAGAAGAGTGAATTCTCGTGTAAGTATTATTGTTGTTTCTGTCTGTCTTCCTTTTAGTCTTTTTACATTTTGCCAGAATGTGCGTGAATCATTTTCTAGGTAAAGTCTGTCTAGTAAATTGTCCCAAAGGTCACTCTGTTGGTTCGCAATAAGAGTTATTAGTTCCTTACGTATCTGTCGTGCTCCTCTGTGCGTTTTGATGCTGAGGCCAGTGAGGTTCACTTCATTTATCCGGTCTCTGTATTTCCGCGCGAGAGTTTTTTTTCTAGGGGTCCAATTAGGAGCAGGAAGAGTTTTATATTTTTTGCAGGGAATGGCTTACTTATCGGCTTTTAATAAATAATCATTAATTTTGTCCAAATCCTCGTCAATTTCTTCTAAATTTGTGTCAATTAACCCATTAATGCTGACAATTTTTTTTTTATGTTATTGATATTATATTTTGGAAACTTCATTTTAGTGTACTAAATAAAGCATATAGTCCTTTAGAATTATTTTTATTTATTTACAATAACAAATACAGGGATGGCAATCAGAGTTGCCACTCAGCAATCAAAGCCTAACACTTTGCGATGGGAAAATGAAAATAGTTTAATTCTTAATTTTTATTATGAAAACACGCTGACACATATATTATGTTGAATGATATGGCTCCCACCATAGAATATGGAGTGGAACATGACATTTTTTGCAGTCATACTTCATTCTTCCTGCGCAATGCTTAAATTTTAAGTATTTAGAGGGTAGAGTTCCTGGCCAGTGATCAAAATGATCCTGCCTTACTTCTTCTCTTGCAACTCCCCGTATCCTGTTAGTTGATGGTCCAGGTCTTTTTTTGTTTGTTCCATGTTGCTTTAATGATTGAAGCACAATTTGTCTTTAAAATTCACGAAGTGAAATGTGATTTCCAAATTTTATATACAAAAGCCAAGCGTTGACAGAATAACAGCAGATATTCCACCAGTATTTGTGAGATCGTATTTAGATGCGGTAATTGGCAATGAATTGATCAGTTATATCAACTCCACCCATTTGCTTATTATAAGCTTCAATGGCATTAGGCATAAGAACTACAATCTCTTTTTTATCAACTCACGACCATCAGGTGCACTTTGATTGAGGATCAACACCAAATATATTTGAAGCAACTCTCACCAAATTATTGTCTTTCCACTTCATTAAAATTTGATCATTAGTACACACCGAATTAACATAACCACTTTCCCTTTTCTCTAGCATTTTAGAAGCTGGTCATGGTTCATTTTACAATTTTCCTTCTCATATAGCACCAGTTACAGCAATACCACCGTTTGAAAGTTCATTCAAAGGAGGAAAGTAAGTATACAAGTTATCAAATTATAAACACTATCCAGCCCTTAGCTTTGCACTTTTAACTAAACCCAACACAACATCTCCACCTTGACCTGACCCAGTTACAGGAAGATTTATTGAGCTACGAGATTAAGGTTCTGCATGAAACACGTATCCATCCGAACCAGGTAGAGCCCACAGTTTATATCCACACTGTATTATCCTTTCCTTGATAAACTTTTTCTTGCCATGATGCCCATACTATGACAAAACTGCTTCATCAACACAAATTTCTTCAGGTAGATCAGCAATTTTGGCTGATTTATTTAAGTTTTCAAACATAGGCCTTTTACTCCTGAAGGAAAGATCCTCTTTTGCATTTACTTGAGTATCAAGCATCAATGGGATATTTACAGTAGGCCTCTCACGTTGAGGGATGAAAAATTATGCTTCAGATCTAAGAATTCTTTGAGGCAGATTTTTTATGTTCTCTTCTGTTTCATCGTCACTTTTATCGGAGTCAATATCTGATACTGCAAAAGCCTTCTCTTCAGGGGGAAGAAAAGTTACACCGACCTCACGTTGTTCTTCATCTTCAAGGATGTCGAAAATGTCATTGCCGGCAGCTTACAGATATAAAGATACATACTGTATATACATATACATACTACATGAATAGGTATATATATATAAACACAGATACACCCACAAAGGAAAAGTGAAAAACGATTCAGAGTGCTTTCGTCTTTATTCTTAAAGACGTTTTCAAGGAATGAAGAGGAGGCTAGACATATATTGCCTTAAATATTGGAAGGGGGTAGTAGACTACCCACGTGCACTTTGTAAGCTATTTTCATATTTTTATATATATGAAATGGTAGGAGTATAGAGAAATTAATATATATAGATAAGTAGTACTTCTAAAATATTAAAGAACAATATTAGGGAGACTCATTTATCATGTTCCCGCTGGCAGCGATTATTTGTTTATCGTTTATGCCGACTGGAAATTTTAGATACAGAAAAGTAAAATCTTTTTCTAAGTTATAATAAATCATGTTACGGAATTGTTTTTATTATATATATATATATATATATAATATTATCATTCGTAGATATAATCTTCACATTTTAATGAAATTTCAACAAAAATATAAATAAGTACTTACGTTTTGGTGAGAGGTGTCGAAACCATGTTTCGGCTCGCATAAAAAGCGGTTAAATAAATACAATATATATCTAATTTTTGTGGGCACAACACTACCAAACATAGTGTTTTACCTATTTGTAGGCTTGTACGACAACGTGAAATAAAATTTCATTGAATGTAAATAAATTTCTTCTGCATATAACCAAAGAACAATAGTGGCAACTCTATTGCCAAGTGACATTAATGGTTTAATTAAGGTGGCAGGAATTGAATTTTTGAGGAGTCGATTATACGTATCCAAGTTGGTGCGAGCGTAACTCTTGCGTTCTGGGATAGAACTTGGACTGGGGAGGTTCATTGTCTTGTACTCTTTAGATTCCTGTGCGTTACTGTTGTTTTTAGGACTTATTCTCTTACGCGCTTAGGTCCTTGTGGAGTTTTTCCTGGTCGTTTCTTACTGAAATCGCCGTTAATGAGTCTGATGAAAAATTCGGGAGTCAATATTATTAAGCCTTGGAGTAAAACATCCTCGACTTTCTTTTCGTTGCATTCGTCTGATGTGAATCCACATTTGTACCTTCCGGATATTACTCCTTCCGTTACATCAAAGGCTGTCATTCTTTAAATAAAATGGACCTTTTGGCAGCATAAACCTTCAAGTTTATTTTCTTGAGTGATATACGTGCCTATGCTCACTCTTACAAGAAGAGAACGACCTCGGGCGTCTCTGTGGCTGTGAGTTTTTTAGGGAGCGGGGCGAGCGTGCCCCTCCCTCGGGTGTCGCATTCTCAGTCTCAGAAACTTCTATATTTTTGTGCGTTTTGTTGTACATTGTTATCAGCAATTCTTCTGTTTCGGGGTACGTGGGTTCTTTTCTCTTTCTTTTTTGCCTGGATCATTGATACTTTAAACCAATAAAAGGATAAATCATTTACCCATTCCTGGTTACATTTTCTTTTCCACTTTATTTATATTTTTCTCTAAATTTGACTTCAAATCGTTACACTTATATACTTTTTTTTAAAGCACTAGAATTAGGTAAATAGATACAGTGCAAATTGATCGGACACTTTCGACCTTTGCACGTTAAGGAAATTCATTCATTCTAATGAGACACATTTCTGTCATCTGTCGGGTAGATAAATATGGCTGTCACCAACACCTTAAACCAAGCCACAAATCGTAATGATACAAGGTCAATAGACCTAAGTCGCGTGCTCTCAATTATTCTGACTTAAGATCTCATTCCTTTATGACCTTGACAATTTTCAAAAACTGATTGAAAAGTAAAATGGTTACGATCCGAGCGACCTGCAGTCCTGCGGACCGACAGACTAACTTATAGAGTCGCGTCTACGCGAACCTAACAGAAGATGGCAAAAGGCTCAAATATAACGAAGAAATAATGGAAAATGAGTGAAGGTTCGAGTTTTAAAATCAGTTTAAATCTGAATCATTAAACAGCACTCACCTGTTTTTCATATAGGAGAGATTTTTTAACAAAATTGCCAAAATTTATTTAATAACTCCAAAAGTTTAGAAGTCTCATTAAATATGCATTGGTTCGGCACGTATTTTCCACGTCTCTCAAACTTGGCAATACAAATTTCCTGTAAATTTTACGAATTCCAATGATAAAACATATTATTTGGAACGTAACGCTAATTGTGTGACCAACGGAAGCACTTAACTTTCTGGCTAAAAATGAACCAAAGACATACAAATTATAGCAATTAGTAGGTAGATATAAAATATATGAATAGTGAGAAAGGCTACTAAATGCAGGCCTACTAATCTTCCTTTTTGCCATATGTAAGCAATTACTGCGGTCTTCGTAGTTTTGTTGAAGGCCTAATAATTTACTTAGATCCCATCGGGCTCTCCACCCAAGCCATAAATCAACTCCAAGTAAGCCCAATTTTTCTAATATTCAAAGTATGAAAGTGTCATTTAAATGGGTCTTGGTCCCATTTATAGAACCTATGGGAAGTATTTTTTAACAGGACAAAACAAGATACATTCTTCGCTCTGCTTCAAAATCGTACTCGGTGTTTGAAGCTGTCATTCTTGGGGGGGGGGATATTTTCTTAACTTAATGAACTAAATCTCTCAAGGTAGGGGAGACTGGAGACAATAGTTACATTAAATAACCGAGGAAGTTGGATGTATGGAAGTAAGCTGGTCAAAAAGATGACCTATCAAACTTTCCTTCGCTTCTTAAGAAAGCAGGAAATAATACTATTGGGCGTCCGTAAGATCTCATTCTGCATCACTTGCTCCGACTGAGAGAAGCAATTGATTTTTATTTCCCTTATCTTTCTACCGAGAATCTCGACTGAATTATACTACCCTTCGAACTGGCTGACCGGGCTGAGGAACTGGACTTCACGGCAATAAAACGTGACGAATATATTGGTCTGTGCGCTGATTACATTCTTAAAGTCAAATTCGAGAAGAATGAGGAATCATTGGATATGTTTTGGCGTGGACTAGTGGAGATGTATCCAAATTTGGCTGAAAAGGCTACATCTCAACTTCTACCTTTCTCCACATCGTCTTTGTGTGAACAGGCATTCTCTGTCATGGCAACAATAAATCTAAATCCAGAAATAAACTTTCATCTCTTGAGGACAATATGAAAATACCATTATTAGCAATTAGACCTAATATTAGGAGTTTGTGTTCCAACCATCCATCTTAGGTTTCGCATTGTTAAATGCATGGCTGATATTGAGGTATAATTTGCTATCTTACTACTAATAATCACATTTTTGTATGGTATGCTTTTTTTGTCATTATTAATAAGGCACTATCAGACTATATATATGTTTTTCATATGCTTATACGAGATTTAAAATTGATAAAAAATAACTTGTGAAGGTTTACAGCTTGAATAAAACCTCATAAAAAAGGTTAAGAACCACTGTCATGTGATGAAGAGCACTTTAATGGCAATGGTGGTTGGAAACATAATAGGCAAACCCGATTTTCTGATAAGGGTTCCGGGAAATCTGAAAAGCTTGGCAAGGGTGTCGCGAGCATCAAAAGGTTGAGAACCTCTGCTATAGATAATAACTATAACAATCGAAAAAAAAGGAAGTTTATAATGTGAATTAGATAAAGGAATTTTTCAATAGTATACCGGCCTAATATTTGCCATTATGCAAAACGACCTAAGACAACTCTCCTCTCGGCGCCAGTACCCACCTCGTCCTTCTAGTTATGATGTCGATGACAGAAAAGTAAATCATTTATTATTCCACTTATTCAGAAAAATACGAAGCAGTTCTAATTTTATATTTGTTTGAATGATTACACGATCTGAGGCGAGATTGCATCTGCACATTTTTGCCACTCTCCTCTTTGCCAGAATCGAGATTGCATACTGGCGCGCTTAAAACCCTTAATGGTAGTAAGCTCATTAATTTCATCAACACACATGGATAAAAGACCATAAATCGCCTAAATTTCATTCTCCAACCGCCTAACGTAAGAGCACCGTTCACATTGCCTAAGCTTATTTTTTTTTCTCATGTCATCAAATACAATAAAAGCCTAGAATGATTCATGCTCATATATTTACATCAAGAAAATATCGTGAAGATTGATAGAAGTTTATCCAGGTAAATGTGTATATCGTGTTTGCTTAAAACGTCGACCTAATATATTGCGAAACCCAGAAAGGTCTAAATTTCCTGCTTATGGTGCTTATCCCATGGATAGAGTTTTTCGGGATCCATCGCCCTAAATAATGTTGGTGTCTGAGTCGTCGATGTTCCACGACCCCCCACGACCATATTAATAGATATTGATAATGAGGTCAAAGACGCCGTCGATGTTGCTACAACTTTCCAACTCGTCAACTAGACAGACACACGATCGGGTGAAGAAATATGTTCTAAGTGAGTTTCTCTCAGAAGAGCGAAGAAAAGAGCTGTAAACTCATACTTTTCAGGAATAATTCACTTTAGTTTAATTCATCGCAAAGTGAAGCTAATATTTTCTTATGACTTTTAACATGAAATTGAATAATTCGTCGGGGCATAGCCAGCAGTGACTTCCAGTTTAATTCCCTCTACCTTCCAGCTCTAAGATAATTTTTTTTGTCCAGAAATTGCCATTAAACTCCATATTGTTACTGCTAGGTAGCTAATCCACGCGAGCAATTCCAGTCCCGAGCAGGGGCTTACCTATGCTGTACTACCAAGGCTCGGGTTTTCCATTAATTTAAAGCCGTGTTAAATATTAATTACTTTGACTATAATAACGTAAAATTAGAATATAAAATAGCGTCTACTGCATAAAATATTGTGTTTCCATATCTAAATATTTTATTAAAGATATACCACCAAGGTTGCAATAGACTAATTACATCCTGTATATTCACTTTAGTCTCATCTCTAAGAACACAAAACTTCCTGTCATTCGGTGTTAGTATTATGTAATTCTGTTTGAAATTTAACTCTCATTAATAGTGCAAATTATTTGGAAAACGTAAGAATATAAACTTACTTTACGTTGTTCAGTTCTTATAATCCCATTAAACGGTTTTTCGGTATTTTGTAAATATAAATATAAGCACTCTGTTCAGGAAAGTCAACCACTGGTCCTGATAAAGTTATAGTAGGTTTTCTCTATCCCATCCTCTATTGCACCTGTTCCTTCAAACAGCAAATCGCCGCCATACATTTACCTCAAATGGAAAATTAAGTAATTTCTAAAAGAATATATATATATCATAAGAATTCTTCCTCAGGGCACAATGAGAATAACATTAAGGATAAATCCTAGGAGAGATTTAAAAGCATAGTCAATATACGATTATAGCTCCTACGTGACTTAATTCCGTCCAATATATATCCTAAGCTACAAGGATTTCGTATATCTTATGAATATATATTAACCGTTTATCACAACTCACGCGACTTAAAAGAACATATGCCCATTCTTCACATTTGTTGGCTCAATTAGATTTCTTATATCTTTAATAGATATATAATATGAATGAAGATATACTAAATGGTCTTTTTCGCCACGAAATAATAAACAAAAATGTAAACACCTTATATATTTTATTTACAGATACAAACGATAAAATAACATTACTGGATAGAAAAATATAAAAAGTTGAAAATGTGGGGAAAAATATTATTACAGGATCAACATAAGTTAAATTCTAAGTCGCCGGTTTATAAGAAGTTCCACTATGGTTGCAAGAGTTGAATATTCTACAGAACCTTTACCTCTTTTCAAAAAAAGAATTTAACTTTCTCTTTCACAGTCGTCAGATAAATCCCGGAGAAGAACAGAAAGGTGGAAACAAAGAATGGATGAACAAAAAATGAACACAAGATAAGAGTATTAGTGATTTAGTTATGGACGCGCGGTGCTTATTCTTGCACTACGGTGGTTATATATATCTTAGACTTCTCATCACACAGATAGCCAATTGCGACACTTCTTTCCTTGCTCTCCCGTCTTCGCAGCACCAGACACAGACAACCTGTTTCATTGAATTTTACCGAAGAGCATTTATATCCACATACCTCTGACACCCGACGAAACAGGTTCCTCGGTGGCCAAGGTTTAATTTTATAGGACAAATGATAAACAAGTGATAAAGATAGTAATGTGTAGTTTAAGAAAGGATTTATCCAAAACTAAAGAAGGATAGGCTATAGCTCCCCTTACACATAAAAGTTCTTAGCGCGATGGAAAAACGGAATAAAATCGACCCATCCTTTAGAAAACAGGTTGGGAGGGTAGGAATGGCATTGTCATACATTTTCAGGGACTTTAATAAGTTAAAAAATGTGATTTGACGGTTAATATAGCTTCATAAGAATACTGAGTCCTGCAACTCTACGAAGAAAGCGGTTCGGCATCGAGAACTACACCCAGTGAACCTCGCACGATGTAATGGATCTCGATGAAAGAACGATTAGAGACAGCAGCCGGTATTTCACGGTAATTCGCCAAAAGATGGACCTGTAAGGGTTTCACCAGGCTGTCTCACATAGCTTAAGAGAGGTGAGACTCATAGCACGCTCTCTTTCTAAGAAATCAATCATAAGTGAGAATAGTAAAGCCGGTAAGGATGCGCTTGCGACAAAAGCAAATTTTTTTTTTACATCGCATAGGAAGCAGCCTCTATGTGGTTGTACAGATGGGAGATTAAATCACATAAAAATGAAAAAGACTAGGAAATTCACAGGTGGCAGATTCATGGTTTGGGGCAACCGACGCTGCGATAAGTATACATACCACAACGTTATGTTTGTCACGAAATCTGGCGATCGTACAGAATCAAGCGCTTGAATACGAGCACCACACCATAACGCACCTGTAAATTTCCCAGTCTTCGAGTATTGGAAGTACGTGAGCCTGTTTTCATGAAGAGCAATATTCGGTGCTACACTGCGGAGAGTGTAAAGCAGTTGTTGGCTGCCTAAAGTATTGATGTGATGAACCAGCCTGCGCAGAACATTTATTTAAAACCGATAGAAATCCTCTGGAAGATACTCAGTGAAAAGGTTATGGCTCACCAACTGACGAATGTTGAAGATCAATGTCAAAATGAAAAACAAACAGAATAAAATCACGTCCCAACAATTAGAAAAATTGGTGAAGTCAGGCGGCCAAAGATGTGCTCAAGTACTTTAGAACATTTGCCTAGTTACTTTTTATCAAGGTTTTTTTTTCAATTGTCTAAAAGATAATTTGATCTTTGCGTGGTTAGGGCTAAATTTTTACCTATCGTTCTATATGTTTCGACACATGTTTTCTTCAAATATACCCTAATTTCCCCAGATTTTATATTTATTCACTGTTCTATGAAATGATAGTGACTAAAGTTTCAAGGAATATTTACTGCAATTTTCATAAAAATTAACACACAAATATCAAGTATGTAAATGTAGATTAGGGCATTTTATTTTCTAGCTTTGGATGGTACTTCTATTGCTTGGTGACATACAGATGAAGTTTACAATAATAGATATTTACCTAGGTTAGCTAATCCAGGGAAAAAGAGTCTGTATAAGGCATTGTTGGATTAAAATAAGTCCCTCGGGTTTAAAATGATGCATTTTTATGGTAAGAGCTTGAATAACTTCTCGAGGAGAGACTGTAGGAGTGTTCCAAGGTAATGCAAGATTCGCTGTCATTATTCTCCCATCAATTTTCCTATTATATTTCCAAACAAGCAGACCATATGGGTGTAAGCTTAATAGATTACGTACGTATATATTTTACATCCAATGATTATATATGTAAAAGAACAACCTTTGAACCCCCCCTCCCAAGTTATTAGAGACCACGTGCGATTGTATCTTGCTATTTTGGAATGTCACTTCGTGTTCGGGAACATTCGCGAATTTTCGACTCCTGAGCGCATTGGAAAAATATACCCCACTCCTGCAAACTCATCTCCCCCACCCCCCACCGATGACAAGGCGAGAAAAAGCCGCTGTGTCTTGCACCTTGCGGTTAAATGATGAATTGGCTCTGCCTCCGGATTAAGATGTCTGGAGCTTGTGAATCTTTTCTCCAAATTGCCTCTTCCCCCTCAGAATCTTGCATACAAATATTGAGTTTTACTCTAGTTCGAGGAGTCCAGCACGTTGAGGCTGTTCCCATCGTCAAGTCAAGTGAGCGTTATCCGACCTGCAAGACTTTCTCCGACGTGATTCTACCCTAGTCAATTGGTAGCTTCTGTAAATGGCAAGCCTTTCAAATTGCGCAACAGTCTTCCATTCTCTAATCGAACCGAATAAAATCTCCATCGATTACCTTTTAGGAAAAAAAGTTACCTCTTCCAGTGGAATTACGAGAATTCCCACATTTCCCATCGAATGTAATATTTGAAGATTGGCTATCTTCATCGGAATGTTGGTTCGGATCGTGTCCCACGTAGCTCATTCGGACCGTGCCACACTCCCCTTATTGGGTCATGACCCACTTGCCTTATCAGATCGTTCCCTACTGCTTCATCGAAAGAAGGACCTTCCTCGAAGTCACCGAGCCGTAAGACTAAAACTCCCCCAATTATTATTATTGTCAAGTTCCCCCTTTTTATCTGAACCTAGCAACATTAATCAATTAATTCTATTTGAGAATCCCTCCTCATAATAATTATCAATTGACTATTTCAATTTAAATAATTGCCTTTTGCCTATTTTTATTCCTAATTGGATCTTTGTAAATAAAATTATATTTATGTTGTTTCATCTTTAACTAACCTTGAACGATACTCTCGTCTTATTGAAGTAAATCTCGCCAACCATATATGCACTCTATCTGATTATTAAGGATTTAAAACGCAACGCCTCAAATTTGACCGCCTAGTCAGTCGTTAATCCATGCGAACAGTCCTTCAACGGTTCGCGTTACAGTAGGTGATTAAGTTACCCTCCCACATAATATAGGAGTGGTGTATGGTATAGAGTGGTGTACCACGACATACACACCATGCCACGCTATTAGCTTAAAGTCTTTGCTAATGATAAAACATAAATTATCGGTAGAACTGAACTCATACTTCTATGGTATCTTTAGGTTAATGAGTGCGACCGTTTCCTATATTTTCAGCACATTTTGTAATGTGACTTTCATTTCATCAATGTTTAAAGATTTTAACTGCTTTTCAAGTCTGCCACAGTATTAGCTTATTATAGAAAACAAACATCTCGACGAAAATTTAGCATCGTAAGAGGTTTATAATAATAGAATATGATTATACAACATATATTTATGCTAAAAATTCATATCACAAAATAAAAACCTTAAATAAATACTTAATACATACTTTCCAAAAGATCCTTTCTTCTGTAAAAGACTTACAATTCTCTTGTTAAAAGATTCGGTTAATTTCTTTTACTTCGGAGCGAGGAATTATGCGTCCAGATGTCTAAATTGCTTTCTACAAATCTTCTTTCGAAGTGTATTGCTTCCCATCTGTGTCAATAGCCTGATTCAGAATCCCCCTTAAGTTTTTGATAGGGTTCAAATCGGGAGAGCAAGGCAGCCATACAATCAAATGGTTACCTTTGAGTGCCATTGAAGGTAAACATCCTTGTGTTGCCAGTGTAGAGTGGGACAGAGCATTGTCGTGCTAAAATATCAAACTTTGACGCATCTGAAATGGTTCGTCTTGCAGCCCTGGAAGAAAAGCTTACTCAAGAAGCTGGCAATAGGACGCAGAAGCTATTTTTATTTCATTAATCACCCGAACAGGAACAATAAGTTCATTTCCGACTATTCCTGCCCATATCATTACATCTCCTCCGCCCTACTGGCGATAAAACGGATGTGACGCTCTTGGCATTTTCCAAGCCAACCTTTCCCACATCCGACAGGACCGTCCAGAGTTGCTCTGCTTTCATCAGTGAATATTACCATCTTCATGTCAGTCTTCATGTGTTTTTGCGCCAATTTCATCCGCAATTTCTTGTGTCTCAGCGTCAAAGGAGGTAGTTTTACAGGCGTAATGCTTTTCCCCATGTCTCTCAGCAACCGGCATCTCGTTGATTTTGTCACTTCTCTCAGATTTTTGTTCGCAAATATTCCTTTCGATGTTTGTCTTGGCTTCTTCAACAGCTGTCTCTTCACATTACGATGGTTCCGGGTAGATATGATCTTCAGGACGCCAAAGTCCGACCGCGTCTTCCTTTGCGATGGGTCGCTAAAAAACGCTTCATAGTGTTAACATGGCGGCCGATGGAGTTGGTAATACCTTAAGGAGGAGTTCCTTTAGCCATTTCTTTCACTATCGTAGTTTTTCAGCCTCAATGAAACCCTTAGCCTCTTCTATTCTCAAAAAATTGTTGTTCAGCAGCTAATAGTGTGGTACACCTGAAGATCACGTTACGTGCTATAACTCATCAAAGAGGCCATAAACTCAAATAAAGTTATGATGGAAGTGTTGCCATATGAAGCTGCGGCGTCCACATAAGTTTCATATAGTTCGAAAAGTATAAACATCGAAAACAATAAAAAAATGAATGAAGCTAATTGCGTTGCACGGGGTGTATATTATATATATATATATATATATATATATATATATATATATATATTACTTTTATATTATAAGAACTGGTGTCAAGTGTGTGAGATATATTACAAAGTAAATAAGTTTAGTTGATTGACATTCCCTTTAAGTTTTAGTAGTTCCCTCTCATTAAAGAAGTTTCTTTATTTTTCTCTTTTGGTCGATGTACGTTCAAGTAAAGTATTGATCAGTAGAACATTATTCTATTAATTATTTAAAGTTTAGATTATTAGTTGGGACCCATTCTAGTGGGTTCTGTAATCGATTTCTCGAAATATTTGAGTTAATCCCCAGCTGGGTTAGAAAGATTAACACGTCCAAACCTTGTAGAAACAGTTTTAGTATTCTTTGAGTGGGATAATTTTTGAATATGGATTTTGGGGAAAATTTAAGCTTGACGTATAGTGCCGAGGACTTTCGTTACGTCAATAGCCCCGTTTGCGTATTACTTTTTCCCTAGTAAACCAACAAGATGACTTCTTAGTTTAACCGTTTTAAGAGTCAAGGAGAGTCGTTGGGCCTGTCAAGCCGAGAATTATTAACATATATTCAGAAAGAAGAGAGGAATGGAAGAGAAGAGAGAAGAGCAAAGGAACAAGAACTAAGAGCACAAGAAAAAACTTAAAAGAAAGTGAAGAAAGAAGAGAAAAATAACTAAGAGAAGCTGAAGAGAGAAGAGCAAAAGAACTAAGAGCGACTGAAGAGAGAAAAGAACAACGAGAGATGGAAAAGAACAGAGTAGAAATGGAAGAGCGTAAGAGAATAAGGCAACATAAACTGATATTAAGCCGTAATCAATTAGGGTCAATGTCAGTTAACTCTTGCACCGAAACTCCACAGTCGCCATCAATAAGATTACCCGTCTTTAAAGAAGGAGAAGATTTTGAAGTCAACAATCGGGACATCGAAGTAGATGGTGTCGCCAAATTGCTTCCACTCCTCAACTCACAGTTGAGAGAGATATTCATTTCCCTCCCCTCAGAGTCCACTGTGGACTACTCTACCCTTAATTCCGAATTCTTAGAAGGTCATGTACGCACGAACTACCCTGAAAGTACCCAATTCAGAAACATGTTCTCCCATCAAATATACCAAGCTAGTGCCACTCCTGCTCCTCCCGCGTCTCTCCAGGATACCACTAGGTCTCTCTCGTGGACTAACAACTCCGATCACCAAGTAAATCTTCTCTTTAATAACAGCTTCCCCGGTGGTTTAAAATTTGAAAATGGAGCAGTGAACGGATGCCGTGCGTCTACCCTTCTACGTGACACTGGGTGCACATGCATCGTGGTATCCTAAAAGTTACCTTCCCCGGTCGGTCCTGACCAGCCAAATTTCCGCTGAGGTCCATGATTACCTCGGTCGAGCGAATGGTTTCCCTATTGTAAAATGCCACATCAAATGTGAGTATTTGACTGGATGGATCTAAGTGGTAGCAGCCCCAATTCAGGTTTTGCTCTGAATTGATTGTTCAGAGCCCCCAGGGTACAAGTAACCCCGGTAGCACAACAAGTGGTGACCCGTGCCTAGGCCGTCAAGGCTTCCAAGCAACCCGTTCGTTCAGGAAAGCTCGTCGATCCTGAACAAGGATTTTGCCCGCGCCCAGAAGGGGTGCACAACTCTCATCCCCTTTTGGTAGAAAGCGAGGACTCATGAGCAAGAGTATTACCGTGATAGAAAAAACATCTCATACCTTGTCAAGGATGAGCTGTTATATCGTAAATGTTCCGATGGAACCGAACCTGAAACACACTCCTTTTATGTTCCCCGCTCTTACGTCTCCCAAGTCCTCCAGATTTCTCATGATAGTTTATTCTCCGGTCATTTTACTCCTAACAAAACCGCTCAAAGGGTTTTTAAGTATTTTTTTTTCATTGGCTGGGTGTGGCCAGAGAAATTGCAGAGTACTGCAAATCATGCGATGTCTGGCAAAGGACATCAGCAAACGGGCGCGTCAAGCTAGCACGCCTTCAGAAAATCCTGATCATCTCGGAACCTTTTTCTCGTGTGGCCATTGATCTTATTAGCCCTATCCATGCCCTGTCTAGTGAAAGACACAGTTACATCCGCACTTTGGTAGACTTCGCTATCCGTTTTCCTGAGGCAACCATTTATGCACTCTGTCTGATTATTAAGGATTTAAAACCTAACGCCTTAATTTTGACCAACTATTCGGTCACTTAACCCTACGAACAGTCCTTTAACGAGTTTGCGTTGCAGCAAGGGATTAAGTCACCCCCCACAAAATATAGGAGTAGAGTATGGTATAGAGGGGTGTACCACGGCAATAAATATGTATAATGTATATATGTGTGAGAGGTAAGCTGGTAAATGTAGGGTGTTTAATCATATCGTTAGAAAGTGAGGAAAGGTTTACTATAGTTCGTATATTTTTAATATTTTTGTAGCAATGTCTGTGAATCTTTTAATATAAATGAGTTTTGGGTATGATTCCAATGAAATCAAGTAACAACTGTGCACATCGGACATCTAAAGAAGAAAAGCGAATAAATAGGAGAAGCGAGTAAATTGAAAAAAAAGAGATGCGAAGGATTTAATCTACTATCCGAGAAATACCAAAATAATTACTTTGTGAAGACTAAAGACAAAATTGTTACGCACGTTTCCATTTATTAAAGGTCCTTTAGAATGGATTGAACATAAAACCTCGGTGCCGAGTAAATAAAGTTCGATGATAGAAGTCATAAAAGAAGCCTTAGTATTCATTTTCAAATTCAAATATATATATATATATATATAGATATATATATATATTTATATATATATATATACGGGTGCCCCACTTAGAAAATGTTCGGACCTTTCGATTAGTCATGTATGAACAAACAATGGACATATGTTGATAATATTTGAACTCAATTTACTAAAAACCTTAGGCTCCGAATATTAAAAAAGAAACTATAATATTTCTACAATTCTCACAGTTTAGAAAAGAACAACTCAGGAAAAAATCAAATATCGTTGATAACAATAAGGAACTTTTTATCTCATTTAGTGTTTCAAGTAATTTTGCTGCGAATTCTAATTATTTTTTTAACGCCATTTCAAATCTTAATTCCGGTTTGGTATTCATGCTCTACTTTTAATGATACTTAAAATTTATGATTTTCCTAATATTAACCCTATTTATTTTTTGTTTCCGATCTAATGCTGGATCCAAGTATACATAAATGATCCTAATGCATTCTGTTACATCTCTGGCTGCTCACCGCTTGTTCGCCAAAGGCCTAACAAAACAAGGTTTTTGCGCCGTACATATAAGACCTATTTTTCTATCCCTTTGGTGAAAAAGACAAGAAGTAGGCTCCACAGACTATGTGTCATAATTTTGAGGGATTTCTTTGTGAGCGGACTAAGGGAAAACAAAATGTTACCCTTTGGGGGGCCTTCAAGGTTTGGCGAAAGCCCTAGAACCACATAACTGATTGCTATTTTTTCCTGGTTAACAGTAAAGATGTTGGGAAGAAAACTGCATAATATGTATCTTCTATCCTAGTATTTCCTCAGCACTTAGACATATTCCGCATTCTGAGGAAGTACAAGTTCCATTTTCTTCCTGTTATGCCTCTCCTGAAGATGAAATCAGTAAAGCTAATTAGGGGTCTCAAAACATGGTCTCAGATTCCAAAGACTCCTCATCTAATGCAAAACAGTTATCAACCCCTCAGCGTTTTACTCAGAAGGAAAGAAATGTATTAGCTCGTGATTTGGCAGGATCCAAGAAAACTCTTCTTGTCGATTAAAAAATTGAAGCGATTGAAGGATATTTGCTTAAGGAAACGAAGAATTTCTAAAAACCGACTGAACCCCCAAATACAAAATAGATTTGAAGGAAACTGTGTTCATGATAGTAATATATAATATGTTGAGTTGTAAGATTGAGGTTACTTTGAAGGTTGACGGCGAAATCATAGTTTCTATACTTTTGTGAAGGCTAAATGAGACAGTAAATCGCTAAGAAGAAATGAGTTGGGAGTTAAATTAACATGAACTAAATAAGTACCCTGTTCAACTACTTTTTAAAAATTAAAGGATAAGTGACCTTAAGGTGAAAACAAAAGAATATCTTTTTTATTGAATAAAAGATGGAGTACTTCTGAAAAATAAAATAAAGATAAAAACTTACGGAAATGGAAATAAAATCATTTAAAATATATATTTTTTAACCTACGGCATAGAGAGTTGTGAGTATGAAAAGAGAGACAAGCAAATTTTAAAGAAAACTTCAAGAAGAAGGCAAGAAAATTTAATACATGGCAAAGATACTTTATAAAATTTTAACAGCGTAATGTAAAAAGAAAACTACAATAATGGATGAAGATTTCTTCTCGCAAGAGAATAAAAGATAAGTCAAGATATAAAGACAGTTTATCAAAAGTCTATACGAGGAAAGAGTCAGTTCTGCAGCCACAATTTTGTTCACTTGCGACTCAGTTGTTTTTGCCCTTAGTGGGCGCCCGCTCAAAATGATTAGTTTTTATTTGGCGGTCAGGGGTAAAAATCATGCTCATAGCAACAGTGAATGGATTGACTAACGCACATGAATACATATATGATACCAAGAGTGTACACGAAATAATGATGGTAGTAAAACAGAATATTAATCGTAGTGAATGTAGAAGTGAAATATAATTTCGACTCTTAACACTGGCCGATGGTGCAAATGAAGTGATTCTAAGCATATGTAGCTACGGGCGTGAGTGAAGCAAGTACAAATTACATAAATATATTATTATTATCGTGAAAATCTCAATGTTGCACGCAGCACGAATTATCAATTAGTAACCATTACTATTATGTGGAGATTGGGAGAGCTTAAGGTTCGTATTTCTTCAAGGTATAATGTGAAATAAAACAATGAGTTAACTGAAGTAAATATAATATGGACATGAGTCTTAGTGGTTCCGAAAGCCATATGCACTCAAGGGCTTTGATTTTCGTAGCGAAGTTAGCAAATTCAATAGTTATGCTAGACGTATAAGTGATGGTTTAGCTTAATGAATCGAAAAGTGTAGTGAGTTAAGGGAATAAGCTAAGCTTTTAAATGTTGTTTTATATCACACATAAACTAGAGTAAAATTTGATCAATATTCTTGTGTCTGACTGGATCTAAATTATTTGGCTAAAATTACAGCCAATAAAATTTACCATAAGCTAAAATTTAAATGATAAATATTAATTTCGGATTAATTATTGGTCTTTGAAACGTTGATTATCTATAAATCTTTCTCCCCTCAACTTTTTCATTAATACTATTATTTTTCCTTCACTAGTAATTTTACTTAGTTATTAAAATGATTACCTAATACCTAATATAAGACTTGTGTGTGTTTTTCTTATAGATAACTTAAAATACACAAGAAGTTTCTGGTAGAAGTTTTAAGGGATGACGTCACTTTTTTCTAGGCGTGTTTAGGGATGAATCCGAGGGCGATCTGTAAGTTTTTGAAAGAATCTCGAAGAAAACTTAAACGTGAACAACAGTTGAATTCTAGGGATCTTTTGAGGGATCCCAGAGTCAAGGGTTAATTCAAATGGGGAGCCTTAGAATGGCAGATCAATGCTTGCTGAGGATGTAGGATTTTGGGGTGTTTATGAGTTTGGTTTAAAAGGGAGCAGATGCAGGTTTAAAAACCAGTGTGATTGGATGAATTGGGAAGGCGTCAATGTATAGATATCGGAGTGTGTGTCACTTGGCATCGTTTCTAAGGACTAGGCTTCGTAGTAGATAAAATGTAAGCAGGGAATAGTGCATGGGACCAGGCAGCAAAAAGATTTCAAAAGGAATGCAGATGGGAGGGGCCGTGTGTAACCAGGCTGCGACATCTTTTTTCTTGAGATAACAAGTCCTCGCTACCTTTCTGAGAATAAGACACACCAAGAACTCAAATTATAATTAGGTCCATGTGACTGTGTGACCAGGACGCCAAAGGTTCATCTTAGTGCATGGATTACTAGGATTCGAAATATTTCAAGAAAAAAATAGGTCGGGTAATGTGAGTGCATTCTTAGGCCGCAAAATACTTCAAAATCAAACGCAGGTCGGTCTTGATACGAGTCAGAGCATGCCACAAAATATTTAAAAACCCAACAAGTGGGGTCAATACGTACATGACCAGGCTGCAAAATACTTCAAACAGTAAATATGGGACATAAATCTCAAAATAAACTTCTGGGAAGGGGAAACAAATTTGATGCTGCTGAGGAAAGTTGTTTTGGTAGTGACACTAGTGACTACTATTGTCCAAAATTAATGTTTCTATTGCTTTTATTACTCGTATATTGAGGAGCGCTTTGGAACCTTCTTATATTAGGTAGGTGTGGAGCGAGCTCAGGCGATCGTTATGTGAATGCCATGAAGCTAGGATCATGGGTATTCTTTTATTGATTAGTGAAAGCCTGATATGAAGTCTTTTCTATGATTTGAAAGCAGAGGCTGTCATTCGGGTTTGTGTGATGCTTTGATTCAGTGTGTTTCTTCATTGTTGTAGTGTTCTTGTTGCTATATTTCATTGAGATGTTGTACTGTTATCGATATATCGCCAGTTTAGGTGTTGTTTTGTATAATTGCAGATTGTAGTTGGATAATGTCGTGAGTGAATTTTTGTTAAAGTAGAGGTGAGTGAATTGCAGGCTAGAGGAAGCCATTTTGAAATGGTAGTATGCGAGGTTTATGTGCTTTGTATGTATCTAACCTGCCAAACATTAAATTTGTTATTAAGGATATTTCGTAAGCTTATAATTAGATAAAGTACAAAGGATTTGTTTTGGTTGAATGATGCTTGTGGTGTGCGTGATGAAAAAAGTTATTTGTTCTAACCCTCTAGAATGTACCGAGTGAGATTTGTTTTAAGAATCCTAGTGGAGTGATCTTTTCAGATTCAGTGTTGTATTTGTAAAAGGGTTAACTCTGGACCTATTCTTCAGTGTATAAGTTTTACTAGGATGTTGAATATAGTGTACAATCGTGAGATTGGTATGCATGAGTTTAGTTGTATGGGAGCTTGCCTGGTAACTTATGTTGTTTACTGTATTTCAAATTCAAGGAATGATGCTGTGAGGCAAGAATGTGTGGAAATATTTGTGATTACGGAGAATATACTATTTCCTTATTGTTTTATATGTATATTGATATATTTCCAGGGCCTGTGGCTTTGGAGTTTGCAGGTGAGAATATAGACGGTTCAATAGAAATAGAAGTCTTTCTGAGACATCAGCAAATTATCCAAAACATAAAATATTTCTAAATTAAAATTATGTGTTTAAATCACCGTATCACTTATAATTAATCAATTCCTCGTGTAAAATAAGTAGGCCAAGAATTAACGTCGATACTTAAAAAAAGATTAAGATTCTATCATTTGCGCCCGCACAAATTGTTAAGGTCACTCAATTTGCCCATGGTCGTGCAAAGGTTACACCCAGCACCTTGGCTTTGCACAAGACAGAGAAAATTTCCGGATTTCGTTAGTGACTCTCCCAAGCGACTCATTCAAAGGGAAAGATGGCAGAAAATACCCAAATACCAACCATAATCCATGCTATAAGCTTTATTGGAAGCGGCGGGACGTGTTCATTATAGGAGCTGCAAAAGTGATGAAAATAACTACAGAATATTTCAAATTTCTCCCAAGCAACCAAATTCCTCACCACCAAAACGAGGGGATGTTGTATGCATGAAAGGAATCAACGCCACCCCATCTTTTTGTTACACAAATACTAAGTAGACTGGCTGAAGAGGAATGTATATGGGGTTACATGAGCTTTCTACTATATTAAGGGCGATTAGTGTATTGTACTGAATGTACTAAACATGTGGCAATTTTAATCCCATCTTTCAAAAGCTCTTTATCTCTAAAATGAACTGGACGCTTCCTCAACACTCCTGTTTATCTATTCTCCATTGCTCGACTATGGCATCTTTCCGCAAATATCATTACTACTTACTGCTCACTTTCCTTTTTCCTCTTGCTGGAAACGAGAAATTGACGATCATTATTGAACCGAAGTTAGAGAGGGATGAAGACGTCCAAAGAAAAGATGTTTAATTAATGAAAAGAGAACGTAGAGTAATCCAGTGCAGAATAGTGCATTTAAGGGGGGCATTTATTATAACTTTTCTTATTTATCGATATCTATCTTTATCTGAAATTTTCTATATTCAAATCTATTTATTTCTTCTTGACTGAAGTTGCCACTACAAACATTTTCTTCCAATTATCTGACTCTTGGTATTCTTATTGGCTGGGTTAGTTCTTGATCTTCGTATCCTTCCTTTCTTGATGCATCTTCCAATTAACTTGACAATTTGATGATTTCTTTTTGATGAATCCTTCTTGACGATTTGATGAGTTCTTTTTGCTTCTTGATGAGTTGATGATTTCTTGGATTTTTGATGAGTTAGCCCTTGAAGTCGTTTTCTTGAGTTTCGTTTTCTTTGTGATTTTTCTTCGTAAAAATTGTGGACTTTGAGAGTTTAGAACGCGGTATCTTTAGATCTAGCCATCACTCTATGGCGGTGTCCGTTCTAAGTTTGTAATTTAATTGGCTATTTATATTATCGATTTGAAAGGAATTTTTGTTTGATATATTTTCGCACTTTTACACATTCATTAGAGGTAAGGTGGACTCAGAAAGAATAAAACTAGTCAAGAGGATCAAGACTGACCTTAATTGCTGGGGTCGAAATAGTAAACTTTTATTTTTCCACAAAAATTAATTCAAAGAAACTAGGCTCCTCAGACCTAACAATTATAGCTTTATAAAGAAGAGAAACAAACACATGTCATCGATGTTTTAAAATAATAAATCACGCCTTTTTTTAAACTTTAAACCACAAATTAAATGTTAGAAATGAAGTAAAGCTACCCAAATAACCTTAGGAATACTCATGTCTTAAAATAATGAATAACAATTTGAATACCATAACTCAAAATTAAGACTAACAATAAGGGTAATACTTCAGTTTAGGGGCGCACGATAGGCTGCGCTGTTTCTGGGCTACAATCTAGGCCTCATGACATTAAACGGTAGCTTCAAATGGGGCCAATCACGGCGTTGTATTTTGTTATTTTGTTTATTCCTTTCTTCTTTATAATTTAGTAAATGCCTGCACTTCTACTTAATTATATTATTTAATAATGCATTGATTGTTTTATAATTACTAATGTATTGACTATTTTGGTGAAACTAAACCATTAATTTCACACACTGGCAACCTTAATTCAACCTTATTTCAAACATTGGCAACCCTGAAACCGAGCAGTTAAAAGAGCGCGATTTCTGTGAATACGGTTTGTTCGACTTCAATGCGACTTGTGTTAATTCCTCGGTCAATTTAATAGACTTTTCTTATAAATCGTGGTCTCATTTAAAAGAAGCGCGGCTCAATTATAATAGTGAAAGGTGGAGATAGAGTAAACTTGAAGATCTGCGTGACGCGCTCACTTCCGCTGTTCTCCGGTCCTGCCCGCATAATATTTCGTCCATGTTCTAATATGTTTCACCTTTTTTGGCTAACTTCGAGTTACGGCTCGTGAGGAGGATCGCCCTGTGATGATCCTGAGATTTCAATCAATTAGGCGGGGGTCTGGGAGCGAAGCCCCCAGTAAATATTCGTAATTGTTTATAAAATAATGTTCTCACGTTTTTGTTTTTGTTTTTTTACAAATCGCTTCTGCGTGTCTGGACGAAACACAAAAGCAACTTGGTCCCGATAGATTTCGGCGGAAATCTATATTTGGCGGCAATAGCCTGAATTAGACAGTGTTATCGTCCTTGTTACTTTGATAAACGTGCTATTGGCTCTGAGAGTTTATCGAAATAATAAAAACGATAATGTCGCCTACTTTAGGCTATTTTCGCCCAAAATTAACATTTTTAGTTACTTTCAAAATGAGGGGCTTTGCTTTTTGACGTCCGACGCCATAAGGCCCAAATTATAGCCCAAATTTGTAGCCCAGAAACAGCTACCCTTATTGTGCGCCCCTAAACTGAAGTATTACTACAATAAGAATACTCATGACTCAAAATCATGAATAACAATAAAATACTCAGAACTCAAAATTAAGACTAACATTAAGAATACACTAGCAGCCATAATATAAGGGTCAGTAAGAACAAGGGTATTTAATTATTTATTATATAAGTTAAACAAAACGTTGAGACTATATATTATACGAATATTTTGATATATCTAATATCTATCATTCATGAAATTTCAAGTGAATGGAATAAATATCCCGTAAGTTATGAGGTAATAAACAAACTACCTTCCAAGTTGCAGCGGTCAAACTTAAACCTAATTTTGTGACTCCTTCTCGATTTTAATTATCATCAATAAAACTGATCGTAAACTCGAACTCAAAGAGTAAAGGAACACGCCCATTGGCTCATACCATGGATAGAATGAATCCAAACCCAGAGAACCTGGTACGTGAGTTGTAAATCTTGATCGTCCCTGTTATGTTCCCTCTCACGTTGCGTGGCGCGCCTTACTCCGCCTTACTTTTGAGTCATTATCAAAGTTCCGTTAGTTAATAAACTCTACTCTTGCGAATTGCTTCCCTTATTAAGCCTAGGATCTCATAAGAATTTTAAACTTGCTGTATTTGTTGACGTCTGAATCTAAGTATCCCACTTTCGGGAACTTAAAAATAGTTTGTTTTGTGTGTGATTTTACTTTTAACTATGAATTATTTGAGAAACAAATGCGAAAAAATAAATGCAATGGCTAGGGAACTCATACAGCACCGTGATAATATTAAAGGAAGGTGATTATTTTCATATATTTCCAGTGTGTATACTTTAAGAAAAAATGCCTATGGAAAGGTCAAAAGAAAATGAAATACCGTCCAAAGCTAGGGAACAAAATTCCCAAATCGACGTTTTGAGGAAAACTCTTTTAATTTCCTTGAAAATTGCAGCAATTATTCCTTGAAATTTGCCTCTGATAGTGTTTAAGTTTCCTTTCATCAAATAGACTAAAGAATCTTGAGTAAATAATATCTATTTTAAGATAGGGTGCGTACGGAACTAAAGAACTATAAGTATGGATGCTAAACTAACCCCCAAACATACATATCATACATAGACTTTGAACCAAATTTTCGAAAGTTGAATGCATGATCTTATCATGATTGACTTGAGCATATCTTTAGCTAGAGACTTAACCGATTTATCGCAGTATTTGGGCATGATTTTATTCAATTCCTCTTTAAATCTTTGCAATAGATCTTACACATTCATTGGTTTCCGAGCCACCTTCTCATCAAGGAACTTCCGTACGTTATCTCTCGGGTTTAAATAGAGGCTCAGCGCACGTCATTGAAACACGTCGATAATTTAAGCATCAAAGAACGGCTTCACCCTCCGTGCTGTATCCATTAAAACAGGTTCATGCAATCTCGATATTCAGAGAGAGGGGATGACATGTTCATGAAACTGATCTTTTATACTGCAGCGTTTGCTTGGTCGCGTAAACAGAAGTGCGGAGGGGCCCAACGCTTGAAAACATGCATCACGCCATCAAGCTACCCCTAGAAAGTTTTATCTATGTGGAAATCAATGTAGCACCTGTTTGGCGTTTTATATGCAGCTTTCCATCTACACCAAACAATTTAAATTTGGTTTAAAAGCGTTTTGTCACTTTTTAGCTTCGCCATAGCGCTAAGAAAGCAGCCATAGCTTCTTTCGACACGCACGAAGCAGTGTCCTCATGGAGCATTTTTGTACGTGAAATCGCACTTGTTGACCGATTACAATGCCATTGCTATAATCTCCTACTGGAAAACCTGGGTATCCGTAAAATCAGTAATACCATCACTAGCATTCTACACATGGAAAAGTTTTTCTATATATTCGTTACAAATTTTTACGTGCAACCTGAAGGTTATTTTATTCTCTAGTTTTGAACGTATCGTTTCTCATATAACACATTTCTTATTTTATATTTGCTGTTTGAAAGTAAACCTAGACACTCTAGTGGCCAATTTCAAGATATTCTGTGCAATTCATAATGAAATTAACTGAATATTTTTAAAAAAATGCATAAGTTGGTATTGTGTTCTCTAGTTAGGGATGGTAGTATAATTTTAGTTTTTCTATCTATTCCTCGTTTTCTATTCTATTCTTTCTAATTGGTTTCCTTTTGTTAAATAATCCAAAGAATAATTTTTAAAGATTGAAAATTATTCAACACGTAGGGGGCGAAGTCCAATGGCATCGCAAACGATTTGCATACACGAAAATAGCATGCTGACATCACTAGGGAGAGGGCAGTTCTTAATTTTTGTTGTAACTGGGAGAGAGAGGCCCAATATCTTCTATTTTTTCGTTAGATTAGATTATTTCTATCTCCCTTTTCGCCTCTCGGTTCCTCGGAAGCAACTTTCTCTCGAAACGCAAATCTATTCCATGCTGTGGACACGCTAGATTTTTTCAATTTTAAGAGAATAAACCATCGTATCAAGTTAGTTGGCAGTTAATTTTTTCTTTCTACGAATAGAAAAAAGGAAGGAAACGTATGGCACAAGCTAAGCCTTCCCACATGTTCTATAACTTAGATTAACGGTCTCAACTAACCTTTTAACTCTCGCTTCATCTCGGAGCCAATTTTCGAAACCTGCTTTGGCAATTGAAGTACACATCTTGAATCATAGCCTACTTCTCCAACTGGGCGGCCAGTTTTCCATACGCGTTTCTCTTAACATTACTGAGATTAAAAAACATTTTATTCACTCTACATATATTATCAATAACTTTAAAATACAGGGAAAAGCAAAATTAACAATTCCTTCAATTAGAGCGTTTTACATAGTGCCTAAAATGAAACGAGTAATATTTTATAAATAAATTTCCTTAGCTTGTCCAAAATTCAAAGTTTAAAATTCCATCTTTTATTTGTTACCATTTTCTTTTGCATGATCAAACACTTTAGTTATGTATTTACTGTGTATCTCCCTAAAGCATAAAATCCAATATTTTTATTTCTATCCCTCAAGAGTAATCTAAACTAAATCCGAGCAACAAATGCTCTCATTGGAATTATGGGGGTGAATCAAGGCAAAATTTAGCCTCAACAAAAATTATGTCCAGATGTAGGCACACGAATCCAATTGTAAAATGAGTGCAACATAGTTAAGAAATCCTCGATTGCCCCAATTTAAATTAAGCTCACGTTTTACCCTTGTACTTTTCACGCTAATATTCACTGAGCATTTCTGACCTATTGGGTCTATGAAATGAGGAGTTGAAAAGATAATTTTCAATAAATTTTATTCTACTCTTTTATATGAGAGTTGGGAGATAATGTAAATTTTTAATCCGATTTCTTTTCCTCATTAAGAATTGTAAGTCAATATTCTCTTCATTAAAATGCTCATTAGTGTCACATTTTTTGCCATAAATCGAGAGATATTTCACTCCCATTTAGTTCTCTATGTAATTTCAAGAGAAAATTTGTGACTGTCATCATTATATTCTAGCCCAAGAGGCAATTTTAAGGGTATTTGATTTCTAGTTCAAGTGTTTCCTGCGACCTGTATCGAAAGCTTCATAAAATACATATTCGTATAAATTTGTATTCTACACAGAATTGATTTAGTTCTATGCAAAATTTATAAAAAATAAATAGCTTAGTTTATTGGCTACAGGAAATTGCTTAGCGTGGATGATGAAGTCTCCGAGCCCTGACCGATGCAGTGTTGTGGAGAATTACTTAACATTGCTGTTGAAACTACATAAAAAAGCTACTTACATTGCGGTCTATTTTTTTAAATTGCCTAGGCTAGCTAGACATTACAATTACTTTGACCATCTTTTCACCAATTGCAAATTAAATGTTTGGTTTATTTGAATAAATTTTCTCCCTCTATAAAATGTTTACCTATCATCAAACGTATTTTGTTCCAGTCTCTCTCTCATTTCTCATATTTTACTAAGTGATGATTCATAACGAGTTCACTTGTTAATTACCTTATACAAGCCATGTTTGATGCAGCGTACCACTAATTTTGGCAATTAGTGTAGCAATTACTTTATAAGCCATATGCAGTGAGGTTTTACCTCAATTTACTTTAGCAGCAATGCTATATACTCTTCTTATGTTTACGATAAATAATCTTGGATTTGCCAGTGTCATTATGTTCAACAATGATAAATTTATAGATAATTTATTGAATTTTATCAGCAAAAGTTATGTATCATTCCTTTTTTAAAGGAAAAATTGAAGCGGGTCATTCAATTTTGTTTTAAATTAATAGAAATTGCACACGTAACATTGGTGTAAGTTTTGTTTTAAAGCTTACGAAGAAAATAATCTAGAAACTTTTTCGCAAGCAAAATAGTTTTAGGGAACCAGCATTTGCAAAACTCGTTCCTAGTAATAATGGAGAAACCTAAAATAATAGGTTAGATTAAAGTATTTAAACTTAAAATCAGTAGTTGTGTCCAAACTATCCTTTTACTATCAAAGTCCCAGGTGTATTTCTTACTTCAGCTCTATTATATTTTTTTTAATTTTCCGTGCCCGCTGTGGGGTGGAGGGGTCCTTACTCTCCTCCTTTGTCATACTGTCGATATAAAATAATATATATTGGAATGGTTAGACAACCCACCCCTTCAAAGTAGCGCTCCTTTTTCTTCTCATCCCCCTTTCTCCTTTTCTTTCCCTCTACATCTCTCTCCCTTCCTAATTTTTTTCCTCATCTCTCTTTCCCTCTCCATTTTCCTTGCCTTACCTCCTCTCTCTTCATCTTTGGCTCTCTTTCCCTCTTATTCTACCTCTATCTCTGCTTTTCTGCGCCCCCTCCTCTCTCAATTGAGCGTTCTTCCTCAAGCTGTGAAATCATAGGCTCAAATACAGGATTGTAAACAGTGTCCAAAGAATTCAGAAACCAGTTTCTTATGGATATCAAGAATCGAAAAGACGTAAATAAGACCCACTAAACAAATTTCAGATTTCACCATATACTTAAAAGGTGTATTCTAGGAGTGAGAGGGCCACTCGATCCCATACATTGTAAGGACCTGAGATATCACTGTCCTTTTCGCATGGTCATACGATACTTTATTGATCCTTAAAAAAAGCATATACCTTAAGTCTCACTCCATCTTTTCTCATCCAGCTGCCCTTCATATTCAGCAACTAATCCAAATAATTCCTCCTCATCCATAACTTTTCCCTTTGTTATCGTTCTCACACAAATAAAATCCAAATTTCCATAAATCTCGCCTTCAAAACTTAACAGACTCTTTTTCCTGTAGTTACTGCAGTTTCCAGGATCCCATTATTCCTTATGCAGTGGTACTATCACAACATTCATTCAGTCACCAGACGCTTTCATCTTTCAAAGAATTGCAACAAACTCATCGGATCCATCTCAAAAGAGAATCGCAACAATCTCGGCTTTTATTTCATCTACCAGTCCTGCCTTCCTATATTTCACACTTCTTACAATAATAACAACTTTCGCATACTTAAAAATTTCACATCATAACATAGCACTTGGTTTACACCCTAAAAGCTAATCGCATCCACGTTTTTTTCGCGTAGCATACCAAGGGGATACTACTCATCGGATCAATTCGCCATCTATTTTTAACCTCCACATCACTCACAAGTATTCTCCTCTGGTTGTGGTTATTGCTCCTTCATCATTCTTCCAGACGCTTCATTTCAACCACACTTAATTTGAATAATCACTTCCTTTTTTCCGCTCTCTCTCTCTGCATATTCCACATTTATTTTGCACCATTCGCCATTTTCTCTTTTATCCACTTCCTATAGAGCTTCTGCTCTACCCAATATCGCTACCGCATTTACTTCATCCACTTACTTCCTCCCTACTGTTCTAAAAAATTATCGCATTTTCCTTCCTCTTTCAATTATTAACCGGCCAATTATATATCATCTTCCGTTATTTGTTGAATTATTAACGTACTCTCTATCATATTTTACCCTCTTTCATTCACTCCACCATCTGTGAATTTAGGCTTATCTTTATGCAGAGAGAACGTCGTCTTTAAGCACAACAAGTTTTTCACAGCATAGAAACTAACATTCTATTTCAAACTCTAAGTTTGCTCAAAGCCCAATTTATTCTATCTTTTATTTAATCACCTATTTGTCTATTCCACCAGGTTGTATTTTGATTTTATCATTTTTATTTTATAACGTTCCAACTGGCGAATGCAGTTTTTTGTAATAAAATGGTATGTTTTTTAAATCAAAATTTATTCAATATTTCTCATGATTCAGTTCAAATTTTTAACTATTGTGTATTCAATATAGTTTAAAAAGTAATATCACTAAAACTAATGAAATAACAGAGCCACAGAGAGCACAAATCCAAAACCAGAGAACATAACCATCATTTGAGCTTGACTACAGATTCAAAGAAGAACATCATCAGAAGTTGGTGGTTAGAAGGAGAATTAAAAATAAAGGATTAAAATGATGCAAGGCGAGAAAGAAGCCATGATTATCTGAGGTCAACAGAAAAAATGTTTTCAGTGAGAGAATGATCCCAACAATTGGATACATTATCTCTAGTCTAAATTTATCTCGTCAAATGAAATTATAATCAGATATTTAAGCCAGACTTTTTTATTGTTTTTTTAGTGTAATTCATGTCATTCTATTAAATATATCTTGTAGAACATTATTTATAAATTTAACTTGCAAATCTTTGGCACTTTGTGTGAGCACCTTTGTAAGACAATGATTTAGAGAGACATTTTACACTGATTTCATGCTACCAATTCTATAACATCTGGGATAGAGTCAGTGGACATGGTCGTGCTAACTAGAGCATGGCTTAAGCGACAAGTATGAACTCCCACATAGAGGCCACCATGGTGAACCAACACTTGCTTACCGTCGCATCCGATCACAACACCGGGCCCGTGCCACTCGTTCGTGTTATTATTCTTGCAGAAAAATTCATCAAATTATTTATATCTTCCACATTGGTAGTACGTACATTGCTTCTTAATTCTCTTCTAAGTCACACATTTGATTCAATAAAGGAAATTATGGTTGATTCTAGTTGTGATCAGGAGACCGTGCTTGCCTGGACTCAGCATTCAAATTATTTCTTACAATATTGGAAGCTGTTACCTGTTTACGGGAAGTAGGTTTATTGCCAACCACATTAGGCATAGCAGAGTTAAAGCCAAATACTAGTTTTTTAGGTGACAATCCTGAATTATTCAAGAAGGCATTACGTGCAGAAATTGTCCAGGCAAGCACAGTCTCCTGATCACAACTAGAATCAACCATAATTTTCTTTACTAGATTACCAATGACTGCATTAAGCCGTTTACAAATCCCGTTACTCCACGGAGTCTCTGCTGCTGTATTCATAAACTTTATATTAAATGCTTCACAGAGGGCTCGCAACTCATCATTATTAAACTCCTCCCCGTTATCGATGAGAATCTTCTGGGGAGAAGCAAATAGACTAATCCAACACATCAACAATCTTTTAATGATTTTTGATGCACTATTGTTTTTGATTACCGTTGGTGTGCAAAATCTCCTAGCTATGTCGACTATCACAATGAAGTAACATTGAACTGACACTTTCAAATCCATTGCAATACTTTCGTTAAAACTAGTCGGGATAGGTAAACATACAACCGGTCTAGGAAGGGCCTTTTAAATTTAACACATATCTCACAAACGCTTGATAAATCCTTAATTTTATGTTCAAGATCATTGTTGTTGTAACCCGCATTTCTAAGAAGCTCTATAAATTTTTTAGCTCTGGGATGTCTAAATTATTTGTTTAGCTTGAAAGCAACTTTCTTCACATCAGCACTAGTAGAAGCAAAGATCATCTTGTGAACGTTACCATCATCTAGTCATCTACACAACAGTAGTACATAGAGTCCAGACGAAGTAGAACCTAGCTTGACCCATTTGTTGGCAATTCTCATGGTGTCGTTCACAAATCCAAAACCACGCCAACATATTTCATAGACATTTGCTCAGCAGCAACGGAATATTAGCCTCGACAACATCAGTAGTAATTTCAACACGCGTGTTATTAATCCAACAAGTAATTGTAAATTTCTCTAATTCATGTACAGAGGCGCCATCACCAAACGTAATTTTGAAACAGATGGCTGCTCTCTAATCAATGACTAATCATATTCAGATAGGGAATTTAGGTATCGCTGCAGCCACAAAATACCACACACTGTTGTAAACCAACTGGTGTCTAGTGTAGCACAGCCTTCCTACTCTTCAAGCAATGAAAGCAGCTTAGTTTCCCTTACTTCATTCTGTACATGTGGAAAAGATAGTGACAAAATAACTAAAGTAGAGTGGTGTGTCTGGTATTAGTTTTCTACACAGGAGGTTATATTAATGCTGAGAAAATGTTGTGAATATAAATTATCAGATAGGCTAGGGTTTAAATTACAATTGACTGTTCAATTTCAAATTTTAAGGAAGAGAAGGAAGCTTGTTCATTCAAATTATCTAACAAATTTATTAATTAATGATAGAATGGCATAAAAATTAGAGGAAAAATAAGAGACAAAGCAGATAGGTGAGAATAAACACGATCAATATAAATTAAATGGTAAAGCTGCTGTATACTGGAAGCAATCAAAACAAACATAAGCTAAAGGGAAACTTTGCACATAAGTTTTCTTCACATTCACTCCCCATGGCTTATTGTTGTGCCAAAAGACAAACCTTTCCTACCAGTTCTTTTTTAGGAAGAAGTTTTGTATAGGATAAGATCTGATACGGTTGATTAACAATATTAGGCTGTTAATATTCCATTTCTCTGTTTGAACATGAAATGTTGATACTATTCTCAATTGCATTAAAGTAAAATTAAATACAAGGTCATGAAAGATGAAGTACCACATGAAACTGGCAAATGAACTTGACGGATGAAAATAAAATGTAAGTAAGACATTAAAATAAAAGTTATCAATACTAAACTCAATTTTTTTTAAAAGTAAGGCAAAAAAAGTTGTTCTGAATCTTTATATAATTTTAGTAGACCAAGTTCAGAACACTTTCAAACTTAATTATGAGTTAATCAATTCTATGATTACGAGCAGCAGTTTTTTGTTTTGAACAATAATGGAAAAAAACAAAATCTGCAGACCGAAAATCACTTGATCTCAATTATTCTGATTTATATCATTACGATCTTCAAAACTTTAAATCAATCTAGGACTAACGTTGGGAGGACCTTAGAATTATATCATTCGAAAGAAAATGTAAAACAATATTCCATGTTTCAAATTTCTTTAGAATCGGCAGAATAGTTATACAGTTTTAGCGAAATAATTCCAAAGCTAAAGTTACAAGGAGCAACAAGGAAAATAAGTACTCTAGAAGACCTTTTCGGTTCATACAAAGAGGGTACTTTTGGCGCAATCATCAAAGATGTCCGTTAGTAAAAACCTCAAAGATCACTCTCGAGGATCTTAACGGCAATTTCGCAAGACTTTATCTAGTCTTGACTTGAACTGGTCAACAGTTTCACTGTTGACAACTTCCGTCGGAAGTGCGTTCCACCTACCGCAAATACTGTAGGTGAAGAATTTAACACAGAGATCACGGTGGTATCGCTTCAGTTCAAGTTTAGAGCCGTGATTTATTGTTTTTCCCTCGCTGAGCTGGAAAATATCCCCGTAGTCCAGTCTGTGGAAGCCTCGAAGTATTTTAAACACTTTAATATGCTGACCACCTAGTCTCCGGGTCTTCAGCGAGAACATATCTAATTTCCCTTAATCTATCTTGATAACTTTTATATCTGATAGAGGAAATCAGTTTGGTTGCCCTGGCTTGCAAGCGTTTCAATCTCGCGTTGTCCTTTCGAAATGAAGGACTCCAAAATTGTACGGCATACTTCAGGTGCAGTCAGACGAGGAAGTTGTACAGACACAGTACTATCTCCTTTTTCCGATATCCAAACTGTCACTTTATATACCCTAACATCCTTTGGGCTTTCTTCTCCACCTCGGTACACTGTTTTGAGAACTTGAGGTCACTCGTGATAGTTACACCCAAGTCCTTCTCAGTGTCGGTGGATCCATGAGCAATGCCCTTAAGGATATAGGGTGATTGAGGATTTTGGTGGCCGATATGCATCACTTTGCATTTGTTTACGCTGAAAACCATTCGCCACGTATCAGACCACTCCGCAATCTTTCGAAGATCACCTTGCAGGCGGGCAGTATTTCCATCCTTTGCAACGTTCATACCAAGCTTAGTATCGTCACCAAATTTAGAAATCTTGGCAACCATGTCACTGTCCATGTCGTAAACGTAGATGATAAATAGTAGTGGTCCTAGGTCAGAACCTTGAGGTACTCTGCTAGTAACGGGCACCCACTCAGAAGCATGTCCATTTACCCCCACCCATTGCCGTCTGCCACTTAGCCAGTTCTATATCCAGCCGGCTACTTTTCCGTCTATGCCGAGCGCTTGCACTTTCCGGAGAAGGCGGCGGTGTGGTACCTTATTAAAGGCTTTCTGAAAGTCTAAGTAGACCACATCCACCTCCTTGTCTCGCTCGTGCTCACTGAAGACGAAGTGGAAGAATTCCTCAAGGTTCGTCAGGCCTGACCGTTGACTTCGGAAGCCGTGCTTGGAACTCCTCAGTAGCAGCTTCGGGAGGACTTTGGCAATTATATCATTCGAAAAAGATGTAAAACAACATAGGGGTTTCAAATATAGTTAGAATCTGCTAAATAGTTATGCAGTAAAGCCCAAACAAAAATATTCCTCGGTTATGCTTGGGAAGCCATTGGTAATAATATCATTCGAAGGGGAATGTAAAACAAATTCAATTTTTCAAATTTCGTTAGAATCGGTCCGATAGTTTTTATATTATGGCCAAATAATTTCGCGGCCATCCTTGAGAGGAATCTGGCAATTATACAGGGTTAGCCCTAAAAAACGGGCCCCAACTTTTGATAGGCCTGATCTTTTAATTTTCGGCAAGGATTGAATGAAACTGTGGTGATATCTAGTGTATTGTTTTTAAAAATATTACATGAAAACATGAGAGTCTTTGGACTTTTCTTATTTATCCTAGAGCCCGTATTCGACATGACCTCCATTGAGCTTTGTGCATTCTTTGAGGCGTGGCCTAAAGTTGTCCATGACGTACTTACAAACCGACCGACTAATGGCTCTGATCTCCGCTCCACACTAATGGCTTCCTTGAGTTCCGTGTTGGTCTTGGGCTCCTTTCCTACACTCTGTCTTTAAGGTAGCCATAGAGAAAGAAATATGGAGGGCTAAGGTTTGTGTTGTGAGGTGCCAACTGAAAATAAGTCTTGAGACAACACATGGCCACCAAAGATCTCTTTAAGCTAATCTGGGGACAGGTTTGAGGTGTAAGATCTTGCTCCATCTTGTGAGAGCCAGAACTTCCCCATGAACGATGGAAACAGAGTCTGCAGATCCTTATTGAAGGCTTTGAGACCTCAACATACCGCTCCTTGGTGACTGTGACTGTCGCGCCAGATTACTTGAGAAAGAATGGTCCGACGATTTCCCTGGCTGAGATTGCAGTCCATGTCGTGCACTTAGGGGAGTGTATGGGCTTGTTGGCTACCACATATAGTCTTAAGAGCCTCCAAAAGAAATTTTTCTTATAGTTTACCTTTCCTTTAATATGAAATTGTTCTTCATCTGAGGTTCAAAGGAGGTTACAGAAAGTTGGGGTCTCCTAAGTCTTCTCCAGTATCTTGACTGCCATAGCCTTTTTCTGCTCCTTGTCTGAGGCTGTAAGGGTCTGCTTCCTCTGTACTCTGCATGGGTAGGCCTTCACACCCATCACTAGCATTCTCCTGCAAGTCTCACTGGATATACCAAGGGAATGACTTCGCTTGCGCACATTGCGTTTTGGACTCTACTGAACTGACTCTCTCATGATCTCGTCCAGTTCAGCTGTACGTCTCCTGAGGCGTCCTGAATGGCTTGGTCGGTTGTCACCGGCTGCTTTGAGGTTCTTCATACGGATTGAGTCTTCAGATTGAAAATATCCACATGCGTTGACACCTTGCAGAAGTTAATGCTTGGACGAGGAAGGGAAGAGGCAATTTGAGTAGAAGAATCACAAAAGTTTGATTTACCTCGGAAAACCTTGACAAGGGAGAACTTGCGCTTATGAATGAGAACGGCCGTTATTAGGAAATCGCCAATTGACTGGGGTCGATTCCAACGGAGGATTCTCCCTAGGGGGCCTCCCATTGAGATCTAGTTGTGTTCACAGGCGTTGTTCTTCCATGTCCTGTTAAGTAATCGAGATTAGTGAATGAATGAATGATATGTGACAAAAAGTGTGTGCACGATCTTTTTTAGGGGTGACCCTGTATTGTGAAAGAATAGATTCAAAAGAGCCTACATTGACCTCAGAATTCCAAGTGGCTCTCAAACACGAGATAAAAAAACGAGAGAAATTGGCCTAAGAATCAAACGAAGAGGCTTTCGGAACGCACCAAACAAGCTCCTCTACAGCAGGGACCCATCATTTCTGAGCTCTTTTTCCGTGTAGCCATCGGCTTCATTGGCGCCATTCACTCTCCATCCAGCGAATGGCATAGTTACGTGCTCACCTTCGTAGATTTTACCACTTGCTTTCTCGAAGCCGTTTCATTAAACAGGATAGACAGCACCACATGCGTGGAAGCCCTCATTCCCATCTTCTATCGGGTTAGAATACCGAAGAAGGTTTTATTTGACTGAGGACATCAGTTTACCTCTGAGCTGATAGGATTTGTAGGAAAATTATTGCTAGTTAATCCCCTTTTTGCTACCCCATCCCATCCTGCCGCAAACGGGATCCATGAGAGATTAAATGAAACTCTGAAGTCCATTTTGAATAAACTGTGCGCGGAGCGACCACGAGAGTGGCATCGATACTTGCCAGTGGCATTATTTGCCTACAGAGAAATCGACCACCGTACCCTAGGATTTTCCCCATGTTAATTATTGTACGGGCGAAATGTTGGTAATCCAATGAGCATCTTAAAGGAACTGTTCTCCAACTGTGAACTCGCCAACGAGATACAATCTTCGTAATCGTATCAAATGTATCTCCGCCGATGATAAGAGATGTGCTCTGAGATAGTGCACATTAACGCAAACCTCAATCTGGAGAAGTATAAGACGTACTTCGACGTGAAATCCAAGGAACTAAGATTTAAGCCCGGTGACCAAGTGTTGTTGTTTCACCCAACCAAGAATAACAAACTTCTCAGTCAATGAAAGGAGCCCTTTCGGTCCTTGAGAGCAGTGGGCCTGTTGTCTACTTAATTAAAACACCCTCAGTAGAAAAACTCTTCCACATTTATGTGCTGAAGAAGTACCATCCACCAGCCTCAACGAAGAGTCTGCTATGGAAGTGAACTACACCGCAGATCCATTGAATGTAGTACAGGTCATTTGTTTGAAGCAGGACAAAGATTATCCGCCTCCCACCTTGCACGGCGCCGCCAAGCTATCTATCTCTGCCCTAGATATTGAAGCGTGGCTGACACCGGATGATAATAGTCAGCTGCAGCAGCTGCTAAGTCAGTTCAGGGGTGTGATCTCCGAAGTTCCGGGATATGCCACACAGTTTGAGCTCAACATCGCTGATACCACTCAAGAACCAGTCTACTTAAAGACGTACCCCCTCCCCATTTACTTAAGAGAAGCATTCATCCCTAAAGTAAATAATTTGCTTAGTTTAAATATTATTGAACCCTCCAATTATAACTATTGTTTCCCCATAGTAATGCTAAAAAAGTCAGAGGGTTCATATCATATGCGCGTTGACTTTCGTAAACTAAATTCTGTTACGGTATTTGATGCCGAATCTATCCCCTTAATCCATCAAAATCTCCACCTTTTTGAGAGACCAAATTCATTACAGATTTAGACCTTTGTAAGGCCTACTACTAAATTCCTTTGAAATAAAATGTAAGGAAATATACGGCGTTCTCAATGGATAAAGATTTGATTCAATTCCAATTTAGCGTCGCTTTCCGCCCCTTTATGCAACCTCCTGGAAAAAAAATCACCTGACCGCATTATTTGGACTCCAAAAACCACTCTTCACTTCACCCAACTAAAAGTTAAATTGGCGTCCGCCCTCATTCTTAGGTAGCCTTGTCCCAGTAGTCCTTTCAGAATCCGGACTGATACGAACAACAAGGGGATAGACTGTTCTTTTACAATACGGAGATGATGGTCAAAGCAATCAGATACTCTACCCAAGTCACAAACACCTCTCACACGAATAGAACTATGCCGTAATAGAACGAAAAGCACTTGTCATCGTCTGTGGTGTGCACAAATTAAAATTGTACCTTGTAGAAAAAGTGTTCGTTATGGAGACTGATCACCAAACTCTCACATATTTACATAATGTTAAAAACAACAACGAAAGAGTCATGCGTCGGAATTTATTTCTACAGAAGTATCAGTAAAAAATTATGTAAATAAAACGGTCGGAAAATTGTCTAGCCAACAGCCTCAGCCGAAACCCCTGGTTCCTAACGCGAGGTAATTGTAAAAGAGAAGACATTTTATTCTTTGTTGTGATTGATTCCTTGTATATACATTTATGTATGTTTATCCTATTTCGTTAAGAAGACGCCCTTGTATTTTTTTTAGGTCTTTGTATTGTATATCTTTATTGCCCTAGTAACCTTCTGTACATATGTTTCTATGATGTTATTTTGTACCATGTATTTATGTAATTTTTTTCTGTTTCCTTTCGTGTATAATTTTGGTCACTAAAAAACCGAGGCCAGTGAGACTCCATTCGAGATTAACTTTGAAGGTCAAATTTTCCTCTTTTTTTTTGTAGCGGTTCAATGAAATTCTTTGGATACTCGGATTAGTCATGTGCTTTAACTCGGTAAATTTGTATCGACACAGGTCAGGTATTGCCCGATTAATTGTATCATCGAGACCGGAAATTTGTAACGCATCTTTCACAGCCCCCAATTTTTTTTTTGCCCCTTTCCACAAAGTTGAAAAGCGTCAGCTTTCGGAAGGGAGGATATGTGAAAGAATAGTATCAAAAGAGCACACATGAAGCTCAGAATCCAACGTAGCTCTCAAACACGAGATCAAAGAACGAGAGAAAGGGGCCTAAGAATCAAGTAAAGAGGCTTTCGGAACGTAGCTGTGTTTACTCATGGAGGTTTACCCTATGCTTGAGGCAATCTTACCTTCCTCCTACCATCTTGAAGCATACGAGAGCGAGGAAGGACATCTGTTATTGCAAATTCCTGGCTGGAAGACGTCCATTCCCCAGCTCTGTGTTTACCTTGGGAGAATCCTCTCCGTGGCCAGAGGCGATTATACCTCATCGTCAGCCGGTATTTAACGCCAGACCTAGCCAGATTAAGTCAGTACCGGCTCGCTATCACTCACGACACACGTCACTTCTCGATTTGGCTTTGTTTCCGTTACACGAGCGTAAAGGCAAGAAATCTCCCCGGGGGAACTCCACCCCAGTCAATTGGCGATTTCCCAGCAACGGCCGTTCTCGTTCACCAGCGCAAGTACTCCATTGTCAAGGTATTCCGAAGTAAATCTCAACATTCTGCAATTCTCTTCCTCGAATTGCCCCTTCTTTTGTCGTTCAAGCATTAAATTCTGCAAGGGGTCGACGCATGAGGATCTCTTTAATACGGTCATCCCATAAAGTTATTTGTATTTCGGCTCAGCGCAGCCTCTAAAGGCTCAATCCGAGTTTGAACATTTACCTGCCATAAGCTCATTATCTTGTTCCTTTTTGCCAGACTACCGAGTACCCCATAGTCTTGAAAATTTTAATTTAATTTTATTCGTGTAAATATTTATCTTTTCTTTTGTGTGTTATTAAACATTATTTTTGTACTCCTCTTTTAAATAACCAGAAACAGCATTAGGCCACATCTAAGTAATTTTTGGCCAATGAGCACTCGCTTTTTTTATTTCCCCGCGTACTCAGAGGAACGGTTTCCTTCGCCCATTCATTAGCTTATCCCCATCATCTGGTAATGGAGCCGAGTAGAGGTCACCTGAGCGTCCTTCCCCCTACTCTACACCATTCGGCTAATCAAATCCCCTACTTAGATATATTTGTATCAGCTATACCTCGACTTATATCATTCGAATGAAAATGTTACTCAACATAAGAGTTTCAAATTTCATAGAATCGGCTGAATAGTTATGATGTTATTTCCAAAGCAAAATAATTCCGGAGCTAACCTTACGAGGACCTTGGCAATTTTATAATTCGAAAGAAAATGTAAAACAACATAAAGATTTCTAATTTCGTTAGAGCTGGCCAAATAGTTAAAACGTTATTACCAAAACCCCCAAAAAAGCAAAACGGGGACCGAGTGACCGACCGACCTAATGAGGCTTAGAGCTGCTCTCGACTAAAAGCCTAATTAATTGGTAGACCCATGTTATCTATAAAACTACTTTGTAGTATAAATTTCTACTTAAAGTCCTAGTTTATAATGTGTGATGTTTATCTACACTAATCATTTTACTTCTAAATATGCTCTGAAAGATTCTCGAAATGAGGTTATATGCATTATTTTTAATTCTTCTTTGCTCAACTTTGTCCAGGTGATTTTGCCATAAATAACTGAAATGAGATTTTCACTAAAATTATTATAATGCTAATAACCTTGTAGTCAATCAGAATGTTTCTTTTTAATATATGTACCAAATCTCTTAAAAGCAAAGGTGGCTAAGATTAAGTATAATGTTCTGTGCACATTACGAAATTATATAAAACAGCATAACACAATTTTCTCTTTAGCAAACTTAAAATCACGCAAGCTTCCGTGATTTATATGATTAAATTGCACAATTTTATATCTAGTCACGTCTTTCTGTCGCTCATATACAAAAGTTATTTCTTTCGGCATCCCTATATCAAGACGAAAATATTTTAAATTTTGAGTTCGTACATGTGTATATCTGATAACTTTTGCTGCATTAAAGAACAGAAGTTAGTAGATTTATTTAACTTCAAAGACGTTATTTGTTAAAATGATATTGATTTCTACCTATCAAATAGCAATATTTTTCTAAACATAATTAAACACGCCGGTCGAGTTCTACTCTGTATACCATGGTATTTTACATATTGCAGATTTAGGCATCATATAAGTGAATCTATGTCATACATAGGTAGTTTTGATATTTAGATTAAGAATTTTCCTTACTATTCAGAAGTGTTTCATACGCCTGAAGGATTCAAAAATAGAGAATGAAATTGCGCGGTAATATAATGCATCCAATTATTTTAATTGCGGCAATATCCTGACTAATTCAGTCTATTATTTGGTTAATTGAAGTTAACTGATGTAAAAAGAAAGAATAACAACGACACCCACCTCAGAAAAAGAATGTAATTGGCCGCTTGTTGAAGAATTCTTCCTTTCGCTAGAATACCTTCAATGTTTGTTCGAACTACGGAACGTAATCTTCCGTTCTTCTTCCTTCTGCCAGCCGGCTCCGTCTTCACCTCCGCTTTTTGTATCGGTGCTCTCCACATAGATTAAATGAATACACCGTGTCAAAGAGGTAAGGAGCCGAATAGGAAAAGAAGAGAGGTGGGTGTCCATAATACTTTATAGTGAAAAATATTCCAAAATTAAGTTAGATTTTTTTTAAGAATACAAAAGAAGAAATAATGAAATGGTAAACGCTGAGCGGGCCACAATAATTATAGACTAGCTAGGAAAAGTTTAAAATTAGTTTAAAATCAGAATAATACTCACAGGCAAGTATAATCTAAAATAACCTAATTGAAGTTATTTATATTTAAATAACTATTTATAGGTTTATTTAGAAATATATATAAGTTCCACTAGTCTTAATTAATTGACTCCATCATTCTACCAACCTTTCAATGACATCTTTGTAAAAATTGTTGGAATTTGATTTTTTAAAGATTATTAAGGATGGTTCGACCTCTTTGGTTGTTGGAGTCTTCATTCTTTTCAGGTGTTCCTTAAACTACTAAAGATATATTAATATGATGGGAGTAATTCAGGTAAGTTTAGAGGATGAACTATTATATTAGTTTCCGATTGAAATAACGATGTGAAGTAGTTCGTTGTCTTGGTGAAAAACACTCTTCGAGTTCTTTAGCAAGTCTACTAAACACTGTAATTATTAGAACAGAAAATAAAGATGAACAAGTCGATTCTTTTTCGTAAGTATACCTGACACATCGTTAGTATACATTAATCAACAAGGAAACTTTGCCATCTCTTTTAAATGATGATTCCTGGTGGTATGCATTGAATGTAGTATTTCACCTTTTTGTCTAACAGTTATAAAAGAATTTTCTTCCACTGTTATTATTAAAAGTTCCTGATCTAATTATGCAGGTCGTTATAAACTAGTTACATCTTAAAAGCAATATTTTCCGTGGGAAAAATGCCTCAATATTTATAGAAAGAAAAAATACTTCCGTTTGCTGGCATTTTTCTTATTTGAACGCTGAGTATTATATCTGTCACCCATTAGGCTGTTAACTTATTCATATTATTTTTTATTATTCGTATCGCTCTTGTACATTTTGAAAACTCATATTGTGTTTTGGTCATTCCTGAAAGAGCAAAATAAAATCTCCTCCGTGCAATGAAGTAAACGCATTCTGAGATGACGTCTAAAACTATAAAATTGCGATAAGTTTTAAGAACTTTGTATCGGTAATTAATATTCGGTTTGAAACACATTCAATATGGATTTAATTAGTCCTTTATTTTATTTTTCAATTTTACTTTAAAAGTGGTTCGGGAAAAAAGTAGTTAAGATTCAAGAACTAAAAAGGCATGAAGTGAAATGGATAAATTAAATCGATAGTGCTATATACCCTAAAATCATTGATTAATATCTATTCTTTGAATAGAAAGAAACTTGTCGATAATCTTCCCGCTGAATCATGTCTGAATCAAATATATAATCACTGTCAAAGACCAATTGGGAATTTAATTAAAGTCTAACACCCTACAACCAATTACTTCCAGCATTTAAGTATTATTATCCCCATATTTTGGGAATTCCAAAGATACATTTGAACACTGATAATTAAGTAACGAGTTTGTTCATTCATTTTCCTATTCATTTTTAAGATACCGGATTCTTGTTCATGCCAATTGGTTACTACACTCAGAAACCGATATTCTATCAAATCGCTCATTTGACAATTTAATCTATCTCGTTTAATGGGGATAAAAATTCTGTTTTGACCACTTATCCGGGTTATTGAGTAAGTATGGTTTAGATTTGGATAGGGCACTAGCATTTGCACTGATCTCCTTTTTTCCCCCTATATTAGGAGGGTTTCATGCCGCGCTAGTTAAAGGGCTAAAAATTGACTTCTCAAGGGGATATACAGTGTATGCCATTTACCTTTCCATTCTCAGATCCCGACTTCTGCTCTTTAAGTTTTTTAAAAAATTATCTCTCTGGCTGAGACAGCCATGATACTTTAAAAAATATTGAATATTCAATAATATTTCATTTTGCTAAGAATTTCTTTATTATGACAATTTTTTCAATCATATAACAATAAGAAAATCTCAGTTGCTTTTCGTTAATAATTAAATAAATTATAACTTCATTTAACTTTATGTTTTTATTGCCATAGTAAATTCGTTGAAAGCTAAAGGATGCTACATCAAATCAGTAAAAGACTAGATATCTACGCAATTCTTATGTATTAAAATGAGTATTGCATAGAAAATTAACTTTAATTTTCGTTTTGCTCTATTAATTCTAGTCACGCTTGGCTCTTTACTTTTAGTCTTACTTCTTAATAATAAAATTTGCCTCCCAATCCACTCATTGCTCTCTTAAGGCGCGTTTCATCCACTTCCTTACCAAAAGCGTCATACAATTTAATATATGCGATGCTTTACGCCCATAACTGCTTGAAATCGAATGTTAATTTCATTTTCCTGGAATGGCTCCCAAGTGGGCTTATCTTTTATTTCTCCTTTTGAGACCTGTTGATTTACTTGGAGCCTCTCGACATGAAAGTCGCCTTGCTATCAGCGTCTTCCCACCTCCACGGAATTTTCTCTCGAATGGAATACGGGAACAAAGTATAAAGTAAATTTAAATATAGTGAATTTGAATGTATTTTTTGCCATTTACACCCATCACCAGCAATGGTCTCTAGCCAATAAATCCTAGGAATTTTCAAGTACTAATTAAATTTTCCGAATCCTGCTGGTTAACCTATTGATAACATCAATAAATACTTTTTAGCGAACAACTTTACGGTGAGAACAACTAAGCATTAGTTCAATGAGTTTTTGTCTTGAAACAGCGAAATAAAATTGTGCCTTGACAGAGGCTCAAACCTAGAGTTATTTCTGAAAAAAAGTTGGTTGCAAGGGCTAATAATCCATAAATTACAAATCTAGCATTTCCTGAAGATTAAAGGGCTTTAGTTCCCACCATACCCCTTTATCTCAATATAATAAAGAATGTGAATAAATTTTAATACTGGTTTAAACATCAAATGAATGAAACTCAGAAATAATTTGTATGTGTGAAACATAATAGGGAACCATTTTTAGGAGGAGTTTGACCTGTGATGAAAAATTGATTAGAAGGTTCGATCAATGACTAGACAAAAATGTTTTGGTTTTTACAGTTAGGTAGAAAAGTGAAGGACTCATCCATTTTATATTTCTGTCACATTAGATAAAAGACCTGCCAAAAGATTGTGCTGCGAACCCTGGGAACAAAATGACGCATCCCTTCAAGCCTGTCATGAATTGTTTCTTCTCTCATGAGAAAAAATTCAGCCAGGAGCAGGTGGTAAACCAGGAGAACAAGCACTTACTTGCAGCGTTCCCCAAATCTCAACCAAAACTCATGAAGACCATGTTCCAAGTCCATATCATAATGTTTGGGGTGCAATGAGTGAGGGCTATGTTATGTCCCCATTTATCAACCCAGAGGACTACTCCTTTATTTAAGAATTGGCGGCTGGAAGGCAGTACGCGTAAGCAGCAAGAATTTCCACACGCCACACAAGCAGGAGAAAGAATTTCTGGCTGTCATTCCTAACATCTGTCCTTCCAACTCCCTAGACTCTAACTCCCTGGAATATTATGTTTGGGGCATGGTTAAGGAGAAAACAAGTCTCAGTGCACCACCAAAGTAGAGCTTAGGTTCAGGATCACCATAGTTTTCCTCTAGTCAAACGTGCTGGTCATGGAAAAGGCCTGCACTAAGATCCGACACCGTTTGGGGTCCATGTTTAAGGCTGACAGTGATTTCATTGAATAAGATGGATAGTACAGGAATCCTCCGAGGCTTTAACATGTAACTTTGGTAAACTTATCTATATAAATAAACTAAGTGTTATTTTATTTTATATTAACGTTAGGCGAAAAATTACCGAACGCACCCAAGACACCAACAGCCTCTTATGAATCTAGACAAGATTAGCCATACAAATATGTATACATATAAAAAAAAAAATTCCAACGGAAAACGAATTACTTTACCCAATATGTGTTTTTTTATTCCTATTTTTTATATCTTATCGTTATACATTAAAAATTAAAATCCCGTTGTTAAAATAGGCACATAGCTCTTGGGTTGATCATTTCTTTAGTCACACGCGATGTCATACCACAAGAGTTGACTTCTTATGCTTTGTAATAGTCACTTAGTCTAACCAGGTACAATATTGAGCAGTAAATATTTTCTAGTTTTTGTTTACCTAATAACTTTCAAACTTTCCACATCTCTCGTTTTTTACCCTATTTATTTTTGGTTCAAATATTCTAGTTAGGTTTGAAATTTGCTGATGTGTATGCTGTCCACGAGATTTGTCACTCCTCTTTTCTTTACTCTTGTTGTGCGATCTCTTTTTATTCATATTTGCCTTTTCCACTTCCCACAGTCCTGCCTTTGCTGCATCGGCAATGCTTATTCTCTGCTTATACAGCGAAAGGCCAGAATTGCCATATTTTGATATTTGGTCCTCCCCATATTTTTGCTTTAACGAACGACTTAGATTAATTTAATCTTAATGACTTTAATTTAATTTTAATTCAATCTTTAATCGTGTGAGAACTACACCTCTAAGAGCACTATGTATAAATTATTCTTATTTAAATGTTTTGTGTATTACCGTGCATATAAATATTAAACAATAATTCCTTTTTATTAATCACTGGATCTCTCTCTCGCTTGGTAGATTGGTTTTCTTTTGCCTAGGTGTCGGGTTCAATTCTAAGTAAGAGCGGAGACGCACCTCAGCGCACTTCTTCGCACCACTTGGTAGACGCGCGGTGTTTACCCAGTCTGGGGTAGGTAGACTATATACGGACCTTCACACAAATAAACCAATCACAACACTACTGTCTTTCTTCTTACTTCGTCACAGCAGGTTAAGCACACTCTTATCTGGAGGGAAGCTAGTTAGAACTTTTTTACTGGTTGATGTCAGAAATACAAAATACTTACCATGTCAAAAAAGAGGAGAGGCTCCTGGTTCCCACGGACTTACCAATTTTTCCCTTTGCTGATCTTTATTTTGATCTAATTATCCGGTCAGGGGGCTCCCTCTTGTTCAAGAGATAGATGGCGTTCCTTAACAACCTCACATTTAATAACTAAAAACATCACGCAAAATTAAAAAAAAATAAGAATTTTCTGGCTTGCTAATAATGTCTGGAATGAAAAGCCCCATTCATATTCTTAATATCATTTGTTTCCTATCTCAAATATTTCCTGTTCTGACTGTGAAATTCAGTGTTAACCTTTTTGCTTCCCCCCTATTCCACAGGCAAATCACTTGTTTACCCATGTGATAAACATGCTCCTAAAATACATATACAGCATGAGCAAATTTAAATGTTCTTACATAGATTTGTCTATAAAATCTGCGATAAAAGGGGCTAAAATATATGTCTCGCCTAACGTGTTTTCGAGAGAAGTTAAGATATGGTAGCGTAGTAGCTTAAAATTGAATATGAAGGTGAACATTCAAGATGCTACTTGCAAACTCTTTGCTTTTCCACTTCATACTTTTATTTCAATCGAGGACGATTTTGGTTTGAAAGATTTGATTTTGTTTTGGCGTAGAGTCGAACGTCGATGCTAGCTGATAATTGACTCTGCGGTGACGCCGGTGGGAAGCCCACCAGAAATTGTGTGGGAGGATATAGTGATCCCAGTGCGAGGGCTACATAATCAAAATCGAGTGCGCTTGGCCTAAATAATAAATTTTTAGTGGTTCTGAGTTAAGTAAAACTAATTGTAGAAAATAGCTTTACTAAATACAATGAAATATTATCCACAAAAGTAAATAAATGACAATAAACAAAATGAGATCCGGGGTACCAGACCGGGGGGATATACAAATTACAGGGCGGAGAAGAGAGTCCAAGAGGGGATGTACGATGATTGCTTCCAGGTAAGTGGGGGAGTGCCAATAACGGGGAGACTCATGTAAAGACTAATTGACTGGAGACTCTAGAGACAACAAGGAATCGGAGCGCTGTGAAGTTCAACTAGCAAGATTCCTTCTTCTTTAACCTCGCTAAAAAATGAAGGAAGGAGTACTCCAGACGAGAACGAAGTCAATAGATGCGTAATAGATGCCTGTCCGTGTCTATCTTATGTCGGTGTGGAAACTCTGGCCTTTGGTAAGAGCGAGGGCAAGTAGAGAGATGACACGTCGCGTTCGTAGCTGGAAGCCGTTGGGAGGTGGAGCAGGGCGTACGAGACTGTACGTAACTACTAACCAAGATGGGGCTGTATGTTACTAATTTCTCAAAGCTCTTTCCAAATTAATTATACTGCCTCGGCGGAAACGGGTCGCCAGAGGCGCCAACAAGGCGAAAAGGGAAACTCATTAGACATAAGGCGTCCGTTAGGAGGGGTATATTTTCAGCGAACATCACAGGTTTGCGCGAAAGTTGTCGACGCTGTAGGTCTGGCGCCAATCAGGAGATGTGAGGTAGCAGAACCCAAAGACACTGGGGTGGCCTAATACTGTTAGCCAAGGCATAACATGGCTATATTATGTTTAAGACATAACACCTGATTATTCCCATGGTTCATGTACAATATAATAGACTGACTTCTCTCTGGGGCATTGATGGCCAGAAAATACCGTGTTTTTTAGCTTCCCGCAGACGCTTTTCCAATTATATTAATACATCAATTGCACCTAACTTATAAAAATACTTTTTACATTGAAATATAAGTAGCTAACAAGAAATTTAGAATCTTATGAATCTAGAGAAAACCTTTGAAACTCATTTTCACACCCTGGCTTTTTGATGGAACCGACATCTAAACTATTGTTTTGAAATTTCAGACTTCTAAATTAATATTTTCAGCTTCGTCAACACAATTGAAATTTTGAAAAAAAAGCACAATTGTCAGAAAATTCTATTTATCTTCAAACTTCAAGTGGTTACATCAGCATAATAAACGGGGTATATTATTTCGATAAACTTTAACAAAATATATTTCCATTAATTAAACTTTAGAATCAATAATTCTACTTCATTTTTAATGAATAAAAATATATAAACAATTTACTAGTTGATAAGTTTCCCTTCCTTTTCTTGCGTTTGTTTCCATACAACCTGTATATTTTTATCATCATCAATCTGAAATAGAAGAAATTGAACAATTAACAGTCGAATATTTAAATTTTCGCTATTATTAAATATCCATTTATTCAATCTAGTTAGTTTTTTGTAGTTTTTATTACCTTACATTAGGAAGTCCTTCTTGCTATTAAATGAGGGCATTTTTCTCCTGTACTCAATTCTACTCCTTATATAGCAGTCCCGTTTCTCTTCTCCACAAACTGCTAGTGACGCTTCTGTGGCGAGTTTTATGCATCTCTCAACCGCTTGTGCGTGACAAGGTAACTTTTGAATATCTAATTTAGCTTGTTGATGGATAAATTCTTCAAGTAGATCTTCATAGAGCGTACTTGCCAGCGGAGGTTCGGTCACAATGGTCTATTGCCAATTAATTAGGTGGATGTATCGTAAGCTTCAAAGTTTATATTGGGATCTTGAAAGTGCGTATTGATTTCCCTTTATAATAATTCCGTGCTTTCATAATTTTTCTCCATGTGGGTCACCGAATATGATTTCTTTCATATTACAGTATTCGGAGAAGAATATTTTCCACATTCTTGATTAACAAGAGAATGGATTTCAGCGTGTCAGAAGGGTCGGAAGTCGGAACATATAATCGAAATATCCGATTTGCCGTTGTATGCCATTCTGCATGCTACATTTTTCCAGGACTCTTACGAGCCATTTCATCAGACATTTACATTGTGGGATAGATAGAAAGAAATCAATCAGATACTTTTCATCGGTGCTCAGATTTCCTCTCTCAGCAAACGGCAAGTTAAGCGGAATTGGCTCGAATTCAACAACACTTAGAGTCTGACCTTTATCCAGTTGTTTCCCTATAGGTCCGGCAAATTCACGAGACTGTTGTTTTCCCATCCAAATTGTTGATGATATTACGCCATGAGAGCTCATTTGCATGGAGCTGGTGAAACAAACCAATGTAGTAGCCTATTAAGTATTTCTTCTAACATTTTGGTCACACCTACATTTTTTCCTGTATTCACTGCCGTTCCATCGCTTCCACAGCAACGAGTTCATCATTTGCGATGTTATTTGCTTCTAGATACGAGAATATTGCCTCTCATATAGCACTTGCAGAACTTGTTTTATTGTTAGGTGTTCAAGTTATTCTAAACCAGGTTCTTCTATCCTAGAGATGTGCTCTTCTATTATCTTCTTCTTGCGATGCGTTCCCTCCATCGTTTCAACAATAAATTTGCTATCTTTTCTACCATCAAAATATATAGAATATAATGGCTTATCAGATCTTACTTCTTCCTGTAGTGTTGTACGTTCTTTGTCACACTATCTTTTAACTTTTAACCTGTCCCTACTACTACAGAAGTTTCTTTGCCTTCAATTGACGATAAGTTCTTAAAGATTGGATTTTTTATTAAAGCTGCATTTCACTGGTGAAGGAAGCTCATAGTCGCTACCTTTGTCATCAGAGTCTGTGTCTGTGCTGGATGAAGGAAGAATCACTCTGATATTATCTGTCGAAGTAGTCAGTTGATTTAAGAGACAATAGACACGATTCGTCTTAATTGCACTGTGAATATTCTTCTTTGATTGATATTACCTATTGCCATTTTCCTACTTGTTCATTGTTCTTCCAGAAACGTTTGCTCTAATGTCGGCACCTTCTTTTCTTTGCTACAAGAAGAGTTTTCAACATTTGTTCTGCATTCTTTGTAAAACTTGTTTGAATGATGTCACAATTTCCCCCTAATATTTATCATTAAAGCCTGATATTTTGAATATTAATTTAAAATTCTTTTTCTAACTACCTCTAATGACACATGAGGGATTTATGCGGTTTTCCAAATAAAAATTAACATCTCCATTACTAATACAATAATTTGTTTAATTGGCGGGTCTTTCCCTTTTCTCGCTTAAAAAAACATATTTTATAACATACATGTTTAAGTTTGGCAACCCTCGTTAACTAATAGCGCAGGGTGCGCCAAACAGAGGGCTTTCAGTTTGATGACGCGTTTTAAGTTTAAATTCCATAAGTAAATATTGTTTTAATTTTTTTCCCACATATTATTTAGCTATAAAATATAATAAAACGAGTATAAATATTTATTGAACACTATAAATAACTGTTCTTAACGACAGATACGCGACGAATTAAAGACTCTTATTGGGGACCAACAGAATATACTTGGAACAATTTGATAAAAGGACTAAATATAGAAAACGACTCACGTACATTCTGGCAGACAGTAAAAAGACTAAGAGGCGGACAGCCACAAAATACCATAAAGCTTATACGTGACAATACCGAAATTACAGACGCGGAAGAAATCAAAGAGGAATTCAGGCTCTTTTGGGCATCTATATTTAAGATATCCCCGGAAGAGAATGATGACTTTGATTTATACTTTAAAGACGGAATAATAACCGACTTGAACGAAAGGATACACAGAACCCTTCCTCACCATTATTTATCGCAAGAAAGGGAAATAGAGTGACTCGGTGGTAGAATTACTGCCGAAGAACTCTAAAAAACCTTAAAATCCTTTCGCCAACGAGCACCAGGGCGTACAGGACTGACGAGAAAGAATTTTATTCGAGCCCCGCCTAACATCTTATTGGTACTCGTGAATGTCATGAATGCGTAGGTTACTTCCCTGACCAATGGAAAGTAGCAAAAATAATATTCATTCCCAAAGCCGGTAAGCCACTGGACAGTCAAGCTAAATTGAGACCTATATCTCTCTTAGAATTTGCAGGGAAAATCTTAGGAAAGATATTGGCTAACAGAGTGAATACGTTCTCACAACGTTCTAACATGGCTTCCGAAGAAAGCGAGGAAGCGACACGGCGCAAGCCATGATCACCGAAAGTTGGTAAAAGTAAAAGCTGAAAAACGCCATACAAAGCTGATACTCCGCGACGTCAAAAAGGCCTTTGACAAAATATGGGGGAGAGGCCTGCAATACAAAATCTTACAACTGAGCCTCAATCCCATACTTGAAAGGATTCTATGCGACTAAGTAATGAAGAGAATGGCGTTATAAACATCAAAGATTTTAATGGCCCCGAGTTCGAGCTTGAGGTGTGTGTGCCACAAGAAGGGTGTATAAGTCCCCTGCTCTATAATATATACACGATCGACCTTCCGCAACCTGTGACTGATGGTTCTTCGTACATCCAATTTGCGGACGATATAACAATGATCTGTACGACACCTTAGCGGAATCTGAATTACATCGCACAGAGTACGGCGGTAGAAATCGAAAATAACTCTTTCGAGAGAAGATGAAAGTTATCTACCAATCCCCCAAAGTTCCATGTAATTCCATTACTCTAACAGACCTTCGCAGACATCCGTGTGGGGGGTGCACGCATCCCATACCGCACGGAGGGCACGGTTTTGAGACTCTGTATTAAGACTGGTAGATATGGGAGTCATGCAGCTAAAACTACATCGAATGCACGGAGGGACTTGGTGGAACTTTTCAAGTTCCTAAACCTGAATACCTCCAACAGATTTAAGATCTATAATGCATGCATTCGATCAAAACTCCTGTATCCGCCGGTTCCTATGAACGCGATTCCCATGACCCAAGTTCTTACACTGTAAAAGTCCCAGAATAAGGGGATCTATATCATAATAGGAACCTAAAGGAGAGAGCGGAGAAGGTAGAGTAAGATCCATGGTGAACTGAGGATAACCCCCATAAACTTGGAGCTTCATCTGAGAGAAATTAAGTTCTGGGACAAAGTACACCGGCACCTCTCATTTTCAAAACATAATGTAAGCATATGAAATTTTTTTCATTTTCTTACTGCGCAGAGTCTGTTTCAAATTTAGACATTTAAAAGTATTTAATCTAAAAGGGAACGTATGTCTCTTATGTTCCAACTTTTCGTTTTAATTTCCTTCTTTAAGTATCGTGTAAATCAACACTTTCAGCAGTTTTGATTAAGGTAGTATATATATAAATACATCCCCTAATTATTTTTGTCCAAATATTTCTAATTATTATTAATATTTTGAACATTTATCTCTCTTTCAACCTTTATTTGTTCTATAGAGGAATAGGAAAGATATTAGGAGAATAATAGGAAGCATTAAAGACGAACCGAGAAGGCCCACCAGTAATTCATGGGGGCCCGAGAGCGTTTGGTTATTCTATTTTTCAGGTCAAAAAGGGGCATTATTCCTGTCATACCAACGAGCCCCTTCAAAATATTTTCGACGACACAGTCTACTGATAAAAATTTAATTAAGTTAATTTAAGAAAGTCAATCAATAAATTTAAATTCTTCTTCCCGGAAGGTGATTTTTTAAAGTTAACAAAGAATTTAACTTTTGTAGAGCTGCCAATTATTTCCATTATTAGTCTACCCGTGAGGTCGACAGCAGAGAAATAATTGTATTATTATGATTTGGTAATCCTGAAAGTATTGGCTAATTGGATTTCTGAATTTGATTACTCTAAAATAAATTCAATCTCCCTCGGTTGATTTTGCCAAAGTTAACAAAGAAGCAATAAAATTGACGCTGCTTAATATTTATCTCTAGATAATAATATTTAATTTATACGTACTTTCTAAATTTACTAGGAATATATATGTAATCAGTTAAGATATAAATATATTATTTAATATTTAATACTAAAAACTATGAATTAAATAGGTTTCAAAGCTTTAATCTTAAAATCCAATACACTTTCACATCGTAGTCGATTTCGCCAGGATTAACAAAGAAATACTAGCAGAGAATAATTGAACATCAAATACCACATACCACCATCATTACCAATAAACACTAGAACTGGTGACATGGGCTGGCATATATAAGTTTACATACAAGGCACAGTAGGAATCGATAATAGGAATGATGATTCTGAACATAAATGCTGCCTAAAATTTGGTTAGTATCATAAGAAAGCTGAAACAAATTCTTTGTTTTTGATGAGCAATTCTATCTGGTCATCCTTCACAATCTGTGAGACTACTCTACCATTACATCACAGAGAGCAAAACGTACGTGGTATTAAGGACCCGAATTCGTATTGAAAGCACCCCCAAAAGGAACAAGGCACCCACCGAAAATATTTATCTAGACGAATCGAAAACTAACCGATGAAATCAACCAAACAGAATTCAACCTTGAATCAACAAAACATCTAAAATTGGAAAACCGAGAGAAAAATGACAAAGTGAGAAAAAAGATAGTGAACGATACAAAACTGAAATACAAAGAGACTAAAAAGAAGTGGAAAACTGAAGAAGCGAAAGTGATGTGATGTGATCAAAGCGAAGTTAAGTCTAAGTGAAAAACTAGACTTAAAAACTTAATGAAAATTGAAAATGAAAAAAACAAACAAAATACTCTTATCATTTACAGCTTAAACAAAATACATAAGATAATACAGTTTTAAAAACATATAACGGCATGAATGCCAAAATAAACAAATGAATGAGAAAATGTAAAATAGGCGGTAAATATAATGGTAAAATATAAACAAGATGCTTACCAAAGTCGCGTGCTCTCACTTATTCTGCGTAATGACCTTAAGACCTACAAATATTTCAATACTTACTGGACTAACCTTTAGAGGACCTTGGTAATTATATCATTTGAAACAGAATGTGAAACAACATAAAGGGTTCATATTTCGTTAGAATCGGCCGAATAGTTACTGTTATTACAAGAACCAGAAAAGCAAAACAGGGACCGACTGACCGACATAGTGGGAAGTAGAGTCGTTCGCGACTAAAAATAGAAGCGATTGATAAACTTAGTCACGATAAAATTATTAGGTTCACACAATTGACTTCTGCCTTTCTATTAATCTATCCGCTATGAGAAAGTCAAAATAGATCAAATTCAATTATCTTATTCTCAGTCTTACTTCCATTTTTCTTACTCTTCTCTTCCTTCATCGGTTTCCACCGACCCTTCTACATCTGGGTCCACTGAGACCTTTTGAGGTAGGATGGGGAGTCAGTTGAAGTGATAGCTGAGGTCCCCCTCCACTCCTACTTGCACTTGGGAGAGGTGTCTCTACCCGCGATGAATCTTCCCCTCTTACTTCCCCTCACCTTTTAAAGCACTTGGTGAAGGTTAGAAGATAAAGAGGAGAAATATGGTATCGTGCCCCTAGGCCATATTTTGAGAGCCTTTTTTTTCTCTTTGGTGGAAGAACAAAATTTTTGAAATTTGATGTCATTAAAAATTAGTTCACAGCAGATCATCGTAACCAATTATTTGACTCCAACCTTAATCATATACATGTCATCAACATGTAGATATGCAAGAACTCTCGGCCTTAAAAATAGTTAAATTATTATACGTTTTTGCTTGCATAAGGGTAGGAGTATATTTGTGTGTGCGTATATTTTCAGGCTTTAATCTTAAAAGCTTCGTTTGATACTGCGGGTCATTATTTCAAATGTGAGAGGTTTCAGGGAAATTTGTCAAGATAATTGTATAAAGAATGTAATTATTTTGTCACACCAGAATCAGGAATATAATATTATCTGATTTTGACATAATAAATTATCATCAACATTAATGAGAAACTTTAATCTATTTCTTTTATAATTACAACTTACTGGAAGAAATGAGTAGTAATGCTAAGTCCTAACAATATAAATAGGAATAATAGGAAGCGCTGCTATTTCTGCATGCTAATAATTAGACCATTCATTATGGTTCAAATTCTCTTTATCTACATATAGACTTAATTCTCAAATTAATCGCCTAATCGGCTTCTGAGTCTTGATTTTAATTGTATCTCAAATTGAAATCTCTCTAACTTATTTTCTACTTCTTGATCTAAATATATATTTATTCAGAGTTCGATTCTAATACTGATCCTAAATTAATCATTGTTCGGATTAATTCTTCCACTTGATATCTGTAAACTTTGTGAGGGCGAGCTGCATCCCCTTAAAATCCAAGGAAAGCTCACCGCAAATGCGCAATGCTGGCAGAAGGATTCAGTGTATGTAAAAGAGAAAATCTCATTTAACAATTTGAATCTTTTCCAGTAAGGGCTCGTGCTTGATTGCCTTAAAAGCACGTTTTTGGTTCATTAGTCACAAGAGGTCATTTAATATAGGAATAAAACCATTTCCGTGAGAATTCAAAACTTAAGGACAAAATCAGAAGCCTAGTCATGATACGTCCGGAGGAAAATTCTATCAGTGGAATTGCCTTAGTCTTCAAGCTAATAAGGCCGAGCTTCGAGCCCTTACTTGCCTTATTACTTTATTAATTTGACTCTTTATCAAACCAGGTTTGGTACATCCTACCTAACATTATTCAGGCGGATCAATGTTTCGAGATCGTGATGATGTTCCTTCACTGCACAACCTTCAGACGGATAATTGTTTGCCCTTTATTGTATTTAGAAATTTGAAGGGAAGAAAGAACATTTTTCGTAACTAATATACACTTTCTATGGATAGACTCACACATTACTGTCCCAAAAAACTTGATTTTCCACTCGTGACTTTCCTCTCGTGTTTTAATGATGTACACGCGGCATTTGGGTAGGATATGGTCGACCATCTCCCTCTTGGTGATCACTTCTACATTCAAATACTTTTAGATGTGCATACTGGTACGTCCACGCAACCTCGGAATTACCTTGATAGAACATGGTGGTGAGATGTGAGGAAAAATACCGAGATGTCTAACTCGGTCGAGTAAATTAGATCAATTGATGAAGATGTACATGTTTATCTGAGAGCATTAGGGTTAAGTGCCTGACTTCTATTCTACAAAGATCTGACCGTTTATCACCCAATCCACTAACTTATTTGTACACCAAGTGTGTAACGGCCCTCATGAAGAAGCGATATCCGTTTAAGCCATACTTGCGCCATGTGAAATATTTCACTCTGTTTCTAAAGTTTGTTGAGTGAGAGGAAGATTCTGTTGATTTCGATGCACGCCCTTTGCCCTTGTTTCCGAGCATACGTGTCTTCAATAGAGGGGAGTAAATATCCCTATCCCCCTTTCCGTCCCGCATGAAGATAGGATCGTCATTTCAAATCTTATTTTCCCTTGCGGACTAATTCTCGACTGCTTGCATCGCATTCTACTTACAGAACCTTGATCCATTAGCATTATCATGAGGAATCACGGTCGTTAAACGCCGCCGACTGGAATTCGTCTTCAAAGGCAGGGAGAAATTCAACGACCTGTTTGCGATATGCTGAGTTCAGATATTGCTTCCCGTGCCGATACCACCAAGGTTACGACGTTTCAAACCTGGAAGAGTTAGGCTTGCCTTTAACCAATTTCTGTTCAAAGGATGTGGTCGAAGACTGTCTTATCAGATTAATCTCGAATGGGCACTGACCTTACTTTTAGCAATGCGAGAAGAGATCCATCCGACGGGCTAGTTTCTGTCTGTTTTATCTAAGTTCTAGTCTATGCAATTTGATGGAAAAATTCGTAAATATTATGTGAAATAATTTTATAGGCAGCAGAGGTCACCTGTCTTCTGCGCTAAGTTCCATTCCAACACGTTTGCTCTTCCCTGAATTAAAAATGACATATATCCTTGAACCTTTCCTTGGGTAGGCAGCATTTTGCCACGGTTTTCTTTAGGTAAATGTATCATTAGGTATTCTTGCCCATTCTCTTTGTGTATTTTAAGTCTTTTTCTTTACATCTTGTCCAATTCTAAGAAAGTTTTATGATACTTGGCCAAAATCGGCAGGTGTAATATCAAAGAAAACGTTATTGTACTATATTTATGTAGGCAAGTACTTGAATGCGTCATGTAAAAGATTGCCAAAAAAAACTATTTATAAATTTAAATGCTTTTACCCATATTTTTCTAGATGACGAGTGCACTAAGTGATACAAAAGAATAAGTTTCACTAAAACTATAGGGGTTTTGACTGTGCATTTTATTCTTTTATTTTCTCAAGAATCTTAGGTAGGTCTAAAGGAAATCAAAAAATGATTTCACTTTAAACGACCTTTTTAACTCTGCCAAAATATGGCATCCTTCTTACGAATTCTACGTCATTAATTCATTCAGTTTTGCCGATAGATATGTACGAGGGGCGGTCAATAAGTTTTGCAATACGGATATAAGGAAACGAGATATGAGGAAAAGTGTTTTAGTATTTTTCAATATAACTACCCTCGACTTCAATGCACTTGCGCCACTTGTCTCTGAGGCTTCGAATTCCCGACAACCAGAAAACTCCCGACTGCTGTTCAATCCACCCCTGGACAGCGAGCTGGACATCTTCATCGTCCCTAAACCGGCGTCCTCGCAGTGCAGCCTTGAGCTGGCGGAATAATTAGTAGTCGCTATGGGCCAGATCTGGACTGTAGGTTACCACCTACAGTTGGGCTCTTCGAATCCGCACTCGCGCAGGGAAGCTTGTGAAACTCTCTGGCCTTGTGTACAGGGGCATTGTCGTGGAGGAGCAGGACACCGTATGTTAACTTGCTGCGCCGCTTCTGAAGGATGCACTTCTTTAACCCAGCTAGTTCCTCAGCGTAATATTGGCCTGTCATGGTCCTTCAACGAGGCGCATAGTCCACCATCAACACTTTCTTACACTCCCAGAAGATATTGGCCATGATCTTCCCGACTGAGGGTTGGGTCCGGAACTTGATGGGGGTCAGAGAGCCCCTGTGCTTCCAGGCCATGCCTTCAAGCTTAGGCTTTGGATCCCAGTAGTGGACACACGTTTTATCACCTGTCACTATGCGTGACTCGAATCCCGCCGGTTCTTGTTTGTACAGGAGTATCAGCTCCTCCGAACTTTGACGACAGTGAATTCGATCATCGAGCGTGAGGTTTATAGGGACCCAATGGGCAGAGACCTTGGTCATGACCATATTGTCGTGGATGATGTTGATAACACTTCCATGTGATATTCCAAGTTCTCGCCTGATTTCTTCGACCTTCACTCGTCAATTTTAGAGGATCATCCTCTCCACACGGGCCACATTGTCCTTGTTGGTCACGTCTGGGGAGCGTCACGGACGGGGGCCTTCTTGAAGTGACTCACGATCATGGCGGAACTCCCTATTCCAGCCAGCAATGGTTGAATACGAAGGGGCGGTCTCTGTGTATTCTGCAACCATGCGTTAATGGATCTCTTTTGCATTTTGCCTTCCTTGGTCCAAAATTTGATCACTGCGCGGTGCTTAACCTTCTCCATTGTTGAACAATTTGTGACTGACGATCTGCGATCAGCTACTGCTTCTTAAAAAGACGAAGAAAGAGCGTGCGGCTGCAGGTCCTGACTTGTCATAACTTCTCCTAACACCCGCACAAACAGCCATTCCCCTTCCTCTGTTTTGCCCTAGCGATTCGCAAAACTTATTGACCGCCCCTTGTAAATGATTATTATACAGGAGAAAAAAGATAGTCTTAGCGTAATAAAATATATACGAGGCACTCAGTTAATAACAAAACAGAAACAATTTCCAGTGATGAAAAAGAAGTGCCAGGAACTGTTTCAAAATATGATGATGAAGATATTTTAATCCAAATTAATCAATATGAATTGGGAAGGGCATTTATTCTGATTTCCCTATTGGTCAGCAGACGATGAACAAATTTAAGAATTTAGCAATGAACACATGGCATATAGTGAGTAAATTCCTTACATAACTTATATTTCTTGTTTATGAGAAGAAGAAAATATGTCATGAAGAAAAGGGAAGCAGGATCTTTAAAATAAAGGATTGCTACAAACAATTAGGTATAGATATTAAAATTCAATGAAGACACCGTTTTTATGTGAAAGCAACACTATTTAAAAAATGTAACAAACTTCTCTAAATAAACTGCTTCAAGTTGTATCAAATGAAAACTATATTTAAACGACGGTTCTCAGAGTTTCCTACTATTCTTTATATAAGACACCTAATTTTTCACGATATATTTACTTTCAAAATTTACATTTGCATTATAATCATCATCATAACTAACTCTATAATTTAAGAAGGGGAATTTTTTGAGTATTTGAATAATAATTTCATCTTAGTTTGGTTATGACTTATGTATTTTATCAAAGTTATTTTTAATAATTCCTTTATAATATTAAAACACAAAATGATGGAGTTCATAAATAAATATAAGTATCGAAATTTTGTGAATTTTTTAAAACCCAGAGAATTACAAATGGTGAAGTTTAGAAAATATATTTTTATATATCTTCTTCTATAACTATATTTTAGAAACGTGATATTTTGAAAGTGGGGAAATTTAGTTTAGAGTTTAGACATTAAAAATTTTTCTTTCTAAATCAATCTTTACCCCAAAATAGATGTCTTTTGGATAAATAAACACTTAAATCTTATATCATATAGATTCCCAAAATTGATCTATTTATTCATATATGTATTATTTTTATACCATTAATCTTTTAAAATTATTGGCGGTCTTTTGTGACCTATATTTTATTGTACCTTATTTGATACTGACATCTCTTAATATTTAAGGACAGTAGCTAATAGAAACACCCCTTATGGTTTATTAGCTGAGGTTATTTAGCAAATGTAGTGAAAATTCTAGTCTATTTTCTTCGTTGTTATAATCCAAAGTTGTCTGTAATTTGGCATACTACGCAAACCTGTATATTCGCATTCAGGGAAAATATCTTGTAAAATGCATACAGATCAATAGCTAAACCTTCAACGCCAAGAAAATCTTTTTGATATTTTAACACCAATTTCTTTTTAAATTTGTTCAAAAACTAGGTAAATTTGATGACGCAGATTGTTACTCGTTTATATCTCATAAAATTTATTCTATAAATTTTGAAATTACAGTAAACTAATTGATTTCACAATTGTTTAACTTAAAATTAGGACGATACTAACAAAGATGATAGAAAAACCTGCCGTTTCTCTTCTTTATTGTTTATATAATTAAAATAAATGTTAATCTGGTGCAAAATTTGAACAAAACTTCCTTAAGTCTCGTATTATAAGGAATATCATTTCATTGAATCTGTAAAAGAGATTCGCTCATACAATTTTCTCTAATATTTGGAAATAATTATTGTTGCAAAGGTTTGTTTAAATTTATGTTTCCTGATGTAAGTGATGGACGAAAACTTTGCCGTTATCTAAGTACATTTAATTTCTATCCTCAGAAGAAATCTAACTAACATAATTGAGAAATAAAAATCTGATTATGGATTGCCGCTTATTTGCCACGCTAAGTAAATATTATTGCGATTTTTTGCTGTTGATACAGCAAGGTTTTCCGTTTCCATAGCAACGAATTGAGACGGAGACGATTAATCAATGATTAATAAAAAGGTCAGTGTTATTTGGTTTCCATGGAAATGAGAGCTTATAAATGAGTTTAAAATAAAAAAATATTGGTACTGTGAATAATAGTTCAATACCCATGTTTCGTGCTCTCCTCTCATTCACTTTTTCCCTTTATGAGCTTGTTTAATTTTGAAGAAATTCTGAAGAGTTTGAGAGTTTATAACGAAAGGATTCTTAGAATGAGGATATCGAAGCGCGATGTAGAAGTGTAAAACCCTCACCTTTTATGGGGCAAGATATCCTAAATTGTTTTTTGACACCTCCTACCTCCCATATTGGCTCTATTTCCAAAAGAGTTTATTAGAGCAGATTAAATTCCTATGCGATGAATTATAGATTTCCAAATAAATAATTCAGGTGTCGTAAAGAATATTATCGCCATTTATAACTCAGGAAACTTCTATCTAATAACGAGATTTTCATGATTATCGATTCTTTAAAAAAAGAAAATTACAACTTAAAGAAAATAGGAATAATTAAAAATACTATGCTTTAAATATGAAAAAATAAAAGTGACTAAATGGAGGAGAATAATTCGCAAAGTGAAAGGAATTAGGTAATTAATAAACAACTGAAAATTTTCAATAAAATTAAGAAAGATTAAATTTCGTTTCGGTCACATAAGCATTAGTCAGGTTCCTCAACAGTGCATCGTGTACGCCTATGGGAAGATATCTCTCTATGATAAGCAATCGACTGTATCAAATTGACCGGGGGCTCTCTTGGCGTGACGGAAAAACCATCACGCAAATTTCATAGCAGAGTTAGTCCAACTTAAGTTTTGTTAAACTTTTGTTTTATTTAAAAACTAAAAGTAAATGGAAATAAGTAAATTCTTATGATTTGGGTGGCACTTTAAACCTCTCGTGGCATGGTTAGACACTATATATATATATATATATATACGTAGGTACTTTTGCGGCTTTTGGCTAAAGTGGTTGAAGACCGTTACTGAATGGGGAAATTGTTATGAGTCCAGTGGGGATGTTTTATTATTAACTTTGCGGGATCCATTTTGAAACACATATTTCAGAGTGCAAGTTGGCCAAAGATTAACAGGTAGCTGCTATGCGTTGGGATTGCAAAAGAAAAGCAGGGACGAAAATATATCTTTACTAGCAACAAAATAGTATTTAAATATACACAAATATTGGGTTTTAAAGTGAATGTTCGTACAAACGGAAGTAAATGTCTACGTGAGATACAGGTGGGTTAATTATGGAATTAAGGAGGTCGAACTCAGGTCGGTGATTCAAAGGGGGATTTTAAACCAGGACGCACAAACAAAGACTGAATCGATTGAGTAAGCTAGATTCTAGATCAATTTGCAGGCGGCAACGGTTACAATTGCTTACGTGCTCGTTGCATAAAATGGGGCCGGTTAGCATACTATGTCTGCGAAGGGTGATGTCGGGTTACCTCTAGCTTTAGATGAGGGATCACTCGTAGATGGACTTCGGTAATGGAAATCCTAGTCAGATACTCACCGATTGACTATGGCAGAGTTTACGCTGCTTACTAAATTGAATCGAAGGATTATATAGAAGCCTGGTGTGGTGGCTGTTGGTAGCTTTGGCGGCCGTCTCCACACACACACGTGCGATTTAAGGGAAAAGTCGGCGACTCCTTTGGGGGGGAGGGTTGTGATAACGTTGGCGTGGAATGTTCAGCAGACTTCCAGGATCTTAGGATGGAAGGCAGAAATGTTGGCTGAAAGGTGACCATTGTAGACGATGAAATCAGTCCCTAAGCAAATACAACTGGGGTGTGATAACGACATAGGCTGCACCCTCAACCTGGTTCAGCCATGCTTTTAAAGCTCCATGCGGTAATCTTAGAACTACTTGGGTACTGAAGGGCCCGTGGTTGCCCTTCGACCTTATTTTTCTACAAAACCTAAAAAAATTTATTTTAAAAATCTATTTATATTTTAATCGAAAAGGTCACCTTGCATAGAGTTTAACGATAGAATGACCTTATTCACTCTATCAAGCGACAGGATTAACTTGACATAAATCAAAGTCAGAGACAACGGATTTGTACTGCACCCAATTCTGCTGTAGCTGGCCTTGTTATTCATGCATACAATAACTTTGTATCTAACTGATATAACACAAAATTTGTAATTCGTATTTGAGAAAATACAAAATAAACGAAATGCAATTAAATTGACTTACATGAGCAGAACCACAAGAGAATAACTATTGGTTATCTATCCTGATATTCCCCATATATTAAATTGCGAAGCTTTTATACCAATAGTAGTGAACTAGATTCGTAGTAAAAAAGGAATATATGTGAGCAAGGAGTTTGAAAACAAATATTATTTGGAATATATAGTTAAAGTTAGCCAATAAATCGTGGTGACTATTTAGGTTTGCAAAGTGCTTATTCATGAGGCTTGGGTGACATATCAGAGGAGCTGAATATCTTAGAAACAAATGGGTAGCAAAAAAGTAAAATAAAATGATAGATTAGGCAAACAATTTCAGTAGATATAAATGATGAAGCGGTTAGAATAAATAAAATTATTTGTTAAATTTGCTTTAACTCAACTACAATTTATTCCCTGTACGTTGCATTAAGTATTACACTTATGCCTAATTGCCGGTCACGGAAAGGGACGCGAAAAGTAGGGGCAGATTTGCTGCTGTGAAGGTCTTTATGTGCTGAATCTGCAAGTCCTTGCGGCGTAAGGAAATACTACATCCGCCTGTACCATTTACAATACTACTAATATCCCCATAAAAAGATGAATTTAAGTGATAAAAGAAACTTGCAGTCTTTTAATGTTCCTTGATTATATCCTTAGCATTTTTATCCAGGATTCCATGGCTTGGCTAACCCTTGTTACTAGCTGAAATGTTTCAGTTAATTAATGGCACCAATGCAGTAATTCTATTCCTCAAAAGGAAGGAAAATCATGGCCTAAGGCTCTGAAACCGTAAAAGGCTATCGTATGGGGAAGGCAACGTGACTTTAAAACTGTTACCCGAGCAAATATAAAGTCGATGGGTAGAGATATATTAGTCGTTTATTGTTCATCTCTATATATGAGAGGTCAGTGCTAGACTTAGCTATTCCATGATTAGTTTAAAACTGGCAACAATTTCTGCTGGGAAGTTTTTGTGCGAGTTGTTTTCGATCAAATCGGTAGTCAATCGCACTCCATTGCTTCGCAAAAGGGTTGTCATTTAGAGCTATTCTACTCTTTGTCTGAATTTTGTACAAGCTCAGCTTTTTCCCACCTAACTTCTTACCAGGTGGCTAAATTAGAAAGATAGTTGCCGATCATCCTCCAACCCGTCACGCCTGCCCATGGCCAGGGTGCGTATTTTCCGTACTTGCAAAGGAATATCATGTGTAATATTATAAAGCTTAGTGCGGCTGACGTCTGAATGATAGAGTGCCATCAATGCTGCGACAACGAGGTTTATTTTCATGGCTTCACTGCTTGAATGAGGAATTTCTACTATATGTCTTCCACACAATTTCACTACATCTAGCTTTACCTTATTTTTTACAGATATCTCCTTACAATCTCTCTGATTCTTACTCTCTTAATGCTTTTTCACTTAAAATGAAATACAAAACGCAGCACAAAGCCATTGACCAGATCTGCCGGAAAAGCATGGAAACCAAATGGGAAAGACTTACGATTTGTGATATTTACATGTATATGTGTGTGTGCAGGTCATTGGGGTTGGGAAAATAAGGGATCAACGCCCAAATAAGCTCATTCACAATAAAATTCCGGACAATAAATTGCTTAATACTCATAACTAAGGATAAGAAAAGAAATATACACATCCAATTTTTTCGTTGTCAATAAGGTTTTTATTAGTAATTATGATCAAACTTCTTTAATTACATTGTTTGTTGGTTGTGAGCTAATAACTTTATGTGCTTTTCACTAGGATGGTTTTATTTGTCAGTGGGATGATATGAATCAAAAACAATAATCGTAAAAATCTCCAAAATGGGTTATGGCTCTTCATGCCTCATATATTTAATATATCGTCCTAAATACTTCCAATTTAGTTTGACGATAAAACAATTGCTTCTCCACATCTCTCCAAAAGTGCTTCTATTTCATACATCTTGCAATGATACATTATAAATGAAAAAAAACCTTTCACCGCTTCAAACTTCCACCCAGCTTAGGGCAATGCCTAGGAAGTCTAGAGCTACAGAAGAAACCGCACGGAAAGAAGTAACCGATACCAGCGAAGAGCGAGCGCCAATATCGTAGCTGGTACAACTTTGCGCCAGCTGTTCAAAGTCCCGCCAGGAAATCACAATGCTAACTTAATTCAATGCTAATTTAGATAAAATAATTTAATTATGCTTTTTTAATTTAATGTTCTTTGATAAGCCAATTTAATCATGCGAATTTAGTATAATACGAATTCAATTATTCTAATATAAGTGAGAAATTTTATGAAGAAATTGAACGCTTTCTACTTTAGGGGTTTTTCAACCTCAAATTCCATTACTTTTTATTTTTGTTTCTCAACTGTAATCCATACAGGGCATTTCTCGCAGAGTTTATAAAAGGAGATCTGTATAAGAAGTGAAGAAGGCGAGATCCTGGTAAATATATTGGAGCCGAGAGGAAAAGGATCTGGGAGTGTTCCTCCTTGCGGCAAGAAATCCCTCCTGAAATGTCAGCTGCAGCATGGTTTACATCCTATACCTGACATTTCCTTTCGGAGGATCATGATGGAAAGCAAGATAAAGGGATAGAAGCAAAAAAAGATTGTGATAGAGCAGGCCTATTAAATAGCCCCTATCCAGCGGATCAAGGAAAGAGGAGATGACCCCTTCCTTCTGGTTCTGTGAAGGGATGAGTTGAATAAGCCTAGTTGACGCCTAGCCTGCAGTATTAACTACCGGCCAAGGTAAATTGTAAGAAGGAGCTACCAAAGCATCTTGCGCAAAAAGGAAAATGGTGTTGACTTCAAGGTGGCCACACTCACCCCTGTGCATATTATATCTAGCTATAAATTATAATTCCCCCCAAATTTATGACCATCCTGTAAAAGAAAAAACACAGGGCGTTTCAATTTAATTTCAGACTAGGTTCGGCAGTAGGATAGGGATGATGTGTCACTCCTCCAAGTACAATGTGTAACCGTCAACATATGTGCACGAGGCACCGCTTGTAGGAAAATACATAAAAAATAACAATAGATTTCCCTTAGCCAAATCTAAAAATATCAAAATATGTTATCAAGAGGCCAGACGCGAGCTAAGTTAAAAAAAGCGAAATTCGGTCAGAGTTTTAGCAAAAGGTCAATCGCAATGTGAGTAGAGATAGCGCGTTTTAGTCAAACTAAGTTAAGCCTCATTATATGTGGTTACTCATTTGCAAAAGGAAAAGTTATAGTCAACTTGGCGAAGACTGGCGTTGGCTGTAGCAAACTTCGGGTAGCTTTCTTAACAATCTATATCTCTCTTACTCAAGCTTTTTTCTCCCAGGCTCAACTATAATTTTCCAAAAAAACGTATGTCCTACGCTAGTTGAAAAGAAATTACAAAAATGCTAACTATTTGTAACATTGTAAATTTAATTATTGAGTACAAATAAATAAATTTAGTTTCGAAAGAACCTTGTGTCTGGGCCAATTCTTTTCTATAAATAAAACAGACTATTCGATGTTAATCACAACCTAACACATATGCTAACGACAAGTAAGTTTAAACGACTTAGCTATATCACCTAATATACTAATTTGTATCCCACGTCCAACAATTGTTGGGTGCCATATTGCCATTTAGCAAAATTCTTAACAAAACATATAAATCCTGAACCACGATAATAACTGGGTTGTGAAAGTTCGGATTTCTCGATTCTCAACCTAATCAATTTTGATGAAACTTTTTCTAGCTAGTCTACACAATATGGCAACGCTAATGTTCTGTCTTTATTATGGTGTGTTTCGTCCTTCAATTATTATTACAAGATTCTTCGTTAATTGGAAGAACCATGATAATAGCCTCTATCTTCTTTAAGAACAATGGGATGTCGCAGAGATCTTAACGATGAAGAAGTCTTTCAACATCAAGGAAAGTGGTCGAGGCGTATCAGGTCATGTTAACGCGAGGAAGATAGTTCGTATGTCAAAAGAGTCAAAGGATTTCTTAAGAACCCTTGGCTAAGGAAGTTGAAATTCGATTTGGGACCTTCGAAAGTGTGTCAGCGAAGGATTTGAGGAATATTAACCGGCGTTACGTTGAACCCCGGACAAATCAGCGAAGACTTTTTCACTTGTGCTGATCATCCCCTTGTACCCAGACAACCATAAACCCTATCATAGGAACCATGGCTTCCGTGCAAGATCTGATAAAACTGCCTACTTTAAAGCCAACGTGCCAAGTTTTTGAGGCTTAACTGGACCCGGAAGTAAATGAATTTGGACATGAGTTACGTACTCTTAATTGCATAGACCAAGGCTAGCCTAGAAGGACCTTACGGCTAGGAAAATAGTTAGGAAAATGTTGTGGCGACAACACCAGTGAGGACTCATGTTGTGGGTAGGTATAATGGGACACAGACCATAGGGAACTATGCAGGGTGCTTGATGAGTTTAAATTGACAGCATCCGCCTACTGCAATCTCTTAAAAGAGGTCTTATATCTCTGGTAACATGACATACCGTTATTACTTCTAAGGACTATAATTTTCATTAAGGAATAAGTTCTATCCAACTCTGCTTGAGCTACCCTAGAGTTCCTAGGCTCTTACGGCAAATAAGCTGACAAGTGACCGCCATCCTATCCGGAACTCAACCAAATCGAAAATTTGCGTTCGATCATTAGACATGATGTTTATGCCGATGGACGTCAATTTTAGCCAAAAGGTTTTATGACAACCATCAAAGCTGCAGCAAAGGTAGTTCGATCTACTACTATTAGTAATTGACAGATTCCATGCATGATCGGGTTTTGGAATTCATCCCTCGAAATAGAGCTTATGTAGGTAAATAATTCATTATTTCCACCAATCGTGTATTTTAATTATGTTTTTCTGTTAAATATATACGCAAGGTTTCTTTCATGTGTATAATTAGCATTCGTTTTCTCCAAAATATGTCTAGATACGCTAACTCCATTCAAAAGCAATTAATGTGGCTCACCCCAAAACAATCTGAATACAAAATTTAAGTACGTAACACAGCATAATAAAAACATAATAATAGTGTTTTCATATTGTGCTGACCGGCTGGAAAAAGTAACATCAAAATTGATTGAGAGAGTACCAAGAAATACTATCTTTCCATACCCAAGCTATTAGTGTGCTTCAGGGCTTATGAATATTGTCAAAAGAATATTCTTGGATCGTACCTACACACCCCACATTGCGGATCAATGACCGAGATAGATATTTGATGCACATTATTTAGAAAATAATAATGAGCAGAAAATCCAAGTTTTTTTAATCTAATATGGTTTGAAAAGTTTAGAATAGAAAGCGCTATTCAAATGGAAAACACCAAATGAGCAAAATCTTGTGATTATTATGGCAATTGTTATTATATGAAAGGGAGAAATACTCATTTTCATATATATTTATTTATTAAATATTTGATTGTGCTAACAGAAAACGTTTTATAGTAAACAATAGGAGAATCAACTCGTCGTTATAATAACCCTATTACAGATGGTACTGACTTCATCAACCTTATTTTGATGAGAAAAAAAGAGCGCGCACTATAAATTCATGACACAAGCAATGCAAACAATTAAATTCTGGTAAAATTATGCAAGTAGCCTTTTCCCCAAACAGTTGTTGTCGCATTAACCTTATGATAGAGGACCGTCTTTCACATGGCCGAGAGATTCCAATCAGGATTTCTCCCTAAAAACATATTCCTTAATAAATACTCCGCTGTAGAAAGAAAGGAGATGACAAAAGTATCCTTTTCAGGTTATTGAACGTATTTGACTACGAGAATATTTTTAAAATACTAAGACGGCCTGAAAGCTATAGCCATATGAAATTTCATTTCCTCTCTCTATCATATCTTGTTGACACTTTATCTTTTTCTTTCACTTAGTGATCGTCATCATTTTCTTCCCCAAGCATAAAAAATACTATCTCGGCCATCTTCAAACTGATTTCTTGAAACTGTCGTCTTTTCCACCAGCACAACTGATTCATATATCGTATGCCATCTTTCTTCTGTAGATATTATTGAGGCCACTTCTCCCTATGCTGTTTCTTCGGTACAACAGCAGCGGCATTTTATGTCCGCTTAGAGATTTCAGTGTAAGGCGGCAACCTCTTCTAGTGACCTTTCTAGGACACAAACAAAAGGTCTAGGTCACTTGGTCTTAAACCAAGCGCCCGCTGCCCGCGCTAGCTTAAAAACTTTCAACTCCTTTAAATCGCATTCTTTCACATAACTTATATTACCTTTTGATAGTTAAATATTGGGCTAATAAAGCTTCCTTCCATTCATTTACTTTGCTGTCTTTATATTCCTTCACTATTTATTGCTCAAATCCATTATATACCTAGCATTCCAGCTAATCGTCGCAACCAGCACTGATTATAGTTTTCATTTAAAAAACTTGTGCGCTTTGGTAAGAAAATCACTTGCATTTCACCTGAAAAGGAAAACTTGCACAGAAAAATGACTTTCTATGACTGCTGGAACAATACAGAAGAAGAGTGAGACCGTGAGTGTGGTAAAACATATTGCTGCAAGCCTGTTCAAACCTGTTGTGACAGATAGGTGTATTTTAAAAAGTGAAGCTAACAAACAATTTTAACCATGATCTTCAGTATCAGCGACCTAACATTTGTTGTAAATTTCTACGCTAGTCTCGTAAGCAATTTGGTTGTTTACTAGAGTAATCAGCAGACCCGGGTTTGAAACCCGGCCAGGAATGTTCAAAGTAATTTTCCATGGCGATATTTTTGTCTTTCAAGTATTGAATACATTCATTGTGGCGTACTTTGCTCTCTCTATGACCCTTATGTTCTTCCAATGTCCCTTTCCCTTGCCTTGAGAAATCCTATTTCTTGTCTCATTGCAAAGGTACGTCAAATTTCTCTTTCTCTTGTACTATATATTTAAATTACTGTAAGATTATTAAAAAGTCGCATTTCCAAAATAAAAAATAAAAATGCATTCCTTTGCTCAATTAAAATCGAGCTCTAGTTTTGTTTCTCTAAGAGGTGCGTTTCAATCCAGGAAATATTGCTCTTAGTTCGATAGGCTAAAATGATCACAAATATGGGTGAAACAAATGATGTGTAATTTTAATCTATATCTTAATTATTTTGAAAAAAAATATTCTAATCTTTTTGTATTTTATAAATAGTTCTTTCCAAAGAAAATGTGTAACCATTGTTGCTGTGCACCAATGTAGCCTGAAATACAAAGAGATATGGTTTAGGGTTATTGCATCAATGAGCTCCATCTTACGGACTATTATTGAGTATAAAATGAGAGGTTACACGCCGTGAAGAAGGCTTATGGACGTCCAAGACCTTCAAATGTGCGCAAGGATCGCCTACTGATAAGGTCATAAGCTCAAAGATCGAGTTACATTCAGTACCTAGTTTGGTCCAGATTGGAAAAAAACAGGTATGAATGCCTCAGCACAATAGTAAGGCGGAGACGTTTCGACAAATGTTTCTTGCATCCGAATACCCTCCATTTTGGGGGCTGCTTTTTATCTTCGGAAACTGAAGCACTAACAATTTTCCACAGGAAAATTTTGATGAACTCAATATAGTACTAAAATATGTCTCTTCAGCACCTTTTCCCAACAGTTAAAGGCAAATTTGGGGATTATAACTGGATTTTTCATTAGGCTGTCAACCCTCTTACAAAAAAAACGCAATAACAAAGGTGCTGTAACTAACATAAACTCTTTGGTTCTTGTACTTGGTATTCGTCAGATTTGAACACAATAATGAATTTGTGGGGAATAATCATACTAGTGCTTGGTAAACATAAGACTTGCAATTGTGGACAGTTGAGGGAGCAATATCAATCAAGATATTATCACAAATTTGGTCTCCAGGGCAAAAACGAAGTAAATCTCTTATGAAGAGCAAGAGACGTCATTGTAAATATTCACGGCATTCAAAAATTATTATTTATTATTAATTGATTATTTATTATTAAAATGGGTTTGGGCTCTAGATTTTTCTATATTTTATCTTAAATTATAATAGAAATATACTAAAAGCATGGAACATTTGATTAATTTTATCAATTTTCTTATATGAAAAATTATATTAGTCTCAAATCTTTTCGCCCTGACTGTACAACTTTTAGAGAACGAACGAATTTCACTTTTTCTTCCATAGCCTAAACAAACTTACCTATCTCACAGCAGCGAACAGAAGAAAATCATGTAGGCGCTCAGTCAGAAAGAGACCAAAAATCGCATGTGTACATACAGCGCCTGGGAACTGGTGCACTTTGTTTCGGCACAGAAAACGAGAGCGTTCGGTGCAGGGCGAGTTCAAAACAGATCGGAAACTCCGCGCGACCGAGAGAATCAACGCAGGATGCGCCCCGTCTAATAAGGCCCGCCACCTTTCGACGCAACGGGCGATACAATTTCGCTGAGGCCACCATAGTTCAGTACAGTTGGGGATAGCAGTATCGTGCAGACCCCGTCTTAGCACCCACCATCCCGTGACCGCCATCCCCGTGAAGTGACGAGCCGCCCTCCAGTCTGTCTCGTTCGCAGCCGAAGACAAGGATTTTCGTCAGATAGACAGTAATCAAGAGACAAACCTCTATCAACCTCGGGTCAGCTCCTTCTTTGCCTAGCGTACTCCCTCGCTCATCATCAGCAAGGTTAAACAAAGTGTTTATAATCAGACAGCGCAAACCCCAATCGTCTCCAGGGCCCAGCCCATCCAATTTACGTGAGTCTCCCTGGGAACTAAGCCTACCCGTTTTTCCTCAAGAGTTCTTTTGTACGTCCAGTGAACGAGATTTATCGAGTCCCGTTATACCCAGAGTCTGCGTGGCCTTAATTTTTTACTTCCGTATCTCCCCCACCTCTAAATTTTCTGCTGTGTATCCATTGTAAAATTAAGTATATCCCTTATGTTTGTATATAATAAAGTATTTATCTATAAACAGTTTCTCTCAACCCAGAGCCCTATCGCACTCAGTTTTTATTAATTTCATACGCTCTAGGTTTGAATCGACCTTGACTCTACGACCCGCCCCTTTAACTAAATAATTTCCGCTAAAAGTGTGCGGTTGCGAGATACCAATCAGAATGGTCTTCTTTTCTCCTATACTTCGGGATGCGGCTTCTCGCATCCCTCCACTAACGTTCAAGATACTGTTTTGGGATGTACTAAGTTCTGAGAGTTGGTATGGTAACAGTGCACTGTTCTTAGCCTCACCTCAAATACACTTTTTGATTACTCTCTTCAGAGTTTCTAAATTCTTTTGGTTTACCAATACCATGAAAGCGCTTTTCGATTCACGTTCAAACCCACCGCAAATCGAAAGACCTTTGATAACACACCTACGTTTTACTTTGATAGCCTAAATTCGGTCTGGTCTACTTCCAGTACTTTTCCGTGGCCGCCTATTTTTTCCCAGCGAATTAAGAAAAAATGAATTATAACCTCTCTTGAATAAATAAACAAATATACCGAGGTTCTGACCTGGATTTGTAGCTGTTCGTAGATTTCATTATGTCAGTTTATTACAAACAAACCAATACACAACCCACGAGTATGTCTCCGAGGTGAGGTGTGCATTTGTGAAAAATCCCCCAATGTAGCATTTTTAATCCTGAACATCAATTCAGGCACTTTTTATTACCTCGCGAAAAAATTTTCAATCGCAACTAGAATGAAATTGTTCATTAAGTGTAATTTCAGTTTAGGACGGCATTTCTGTATAAGCTTATGTTAAAAAAGAAGTTAATAAGTTTATATATATCTACACAAATGAGTACATCACGAAGGTTAAAACACCACCATACACAGGGTTTGCATAATGAAAATCACATTGTGTTGGGAGAAAAAAGGCAATGTATCGCAAATAAATCGTTAAACACGCGAGCGAGTGCAACTTAGTCCAAATGATACCATTTCAAGATGGCGTCGTGGAAGAATCCTTAGGTTGCAGAATTGGGTTGAAATATTGTCTCTTTGCGACAAAATAAGGGTGCCAGACCCCCTCTGCCATCGAAGTATTACTCCTAGGACACTATTACAACAATATAAAGAACGATTACAGGATTTAGTCGCATAAACGCGTGCGTCCATCTTATTCAATATTATATATATATTTGGTTATACTACGTAGGGAAAGAGAAAGATTGATTGGAGCTAGTACTTTCTTTATCTTTAAATTTTCAAACTCAGTCTGTGTTCGAAAATATTTAGATAACGAAAGTACTAGCTCCAATCAATCTTTCTTTTTCCCTACATCGTATAACCAAATATTTAGACGTATTCACGTGTTCCTTCTCGTGATTTTACCTATACGAGTATATATATGCTGTATATGTATGAGCCTGATTTTACAAATTGATACACAAAAGATTCTCCATAAATTGTAGACTTGTAGCGACGCACGAATTGCCAGATGAGGTTGGCTCAACGAAGAACCTCACAAATGAGCACCCTGTTGGACCTATAAAATCTTGAAATTAGGCGTACATATTAAATACTGGAATAATCTGTTATGTAATAATATTGACTTGATGTAGAATAAAGCGAAACATTTATATATAATGTTAAATCACAATCGTACATGTATTAAGGAAAACTTGAGTGTAAGAAGGCAAGAGAATTGTTTGAATTTCTCACGGGACCAAACATCTGCGATCCGAAAAAATTTAATACAAGATAATGAGGAAGCCGAAACGGAGTCCGGTTTAACCAGTTAAAGATGACGTGGACCTGCGAAACGACAAAATCAACTTTGCTATCACCTGGCTATCGATGCCAAGCCGGATACGGCCAAATGTGTCTACATTGAAACAAACACCTACTTTGAGACCGCCCAGCAGTCTCAACAAAGGAACAACCGAACCTTCCTTGACCTTAAATTTTCGCCTCGCCCTCTGATTAAAGATAGGTAGGTAACGCCCCTTTATTGGAGGTTTGTATACATAAGAGAATTCTCATAAAGGAGTAACATCATTATTATGAGTAAGATAAATTCATCCCTCTTGATTCGTTCGTGATTCACATTAATATAATTGGCGTCACGAGTCCGTTCCTTGTCTTTAAATCCAGCCGTCCTTAGCCGCACCTATCTAACATAGAGGGAAACAAACAACAAAGGTGAGAGGGTTTTAAATAATAAAAGAGAACACAGTTGTTTGTTTGTGAATATGATTGTATTTACATTGTATTTTATCAACGTTTTATGTAGAGAATAATTAGAGATGTCATCAAAATACTTTATTTTATTTCGAACCATACATTAAGAGTGTTTGCTTAATCAAATCATTTGCCTTACTGTACTTTAGATGTTTGCCTACTTTCTATTTTGCTGTTACAATATTATGCATATTGTCATTTTTCTCCTGGAAAGACTAGTCTGTTTTTCTTTTTCTATACATTATCCAAGTCTCCTACGGATTCAAAAATCCAATTAAATATATATTCACTAGGTTTTAATGATTTACAGAAGAGAATCCAGATAGATTAATTGATGATAATTCTAGGTCAAGGGAAGGAGTGTTGAATACCATTAATGTGAACAGGGAAATAATTAAAGCGTTTATAATCAAATTAAATTCTAGTAACTCATCTGGCCCAGACAAAATTCATTCTAGGCTACTCAAAAAAGGCGTAGATAGTATTACAGCAGCTTTTGAGAAGATATATACTAGATCACAAGAGTTTGGATAAATGCCTAACGATTGTAAATTAGCAAATGTAGTGCCAATGTTTCGAAAGAGAATTAAAGAGGACCTAAATAACTTTAGACCGGTAAGCTTAACTTCTATAGTTTGTAAAATCCTTGAGAAGATAGTTAAATAGGGAATTTCTGACCATCTAGAGAGTGTTAGATTCATAAATGGGTTTAGAAGAGGTAGATCTCGTTTAACAAATTTGCTGGATTTTATGAATTATGAAACTAAATAATTAGATAAAGGAGAGAATATTCATGTAATTTACTTAGATGATAGCAAAGCTTTTGATAAGGTTCCACATAGGAGACTAGTTTACAAATTAAGAATGCAGGAGATATGTGATAAAGATTGAAATTGGAATGTGAATGGCTGAAAGACAGGAAACATAGAGTTGCATTGAATGGGCTGAGGTCGCCGTGGAGGGAGGTTATCAGTGGTGTACCTCAGGGATCAGTTCATTATTCCTAGTTTAATTTTGTAATCTTGGGGGGGGCTGTAAATAGCAAAGTGTCTATTTTTGCTCAAAGAAGTTATGGGAACCTTTAAAGTGCAGAGTAAGTTAAATGAGTTATTATCTTGGTCTCAGAAATGGCAGGAGATTTTAATCTTAACAATATGCCAAGATATTGATGTAGGAAGAGATAATATGGAATTTAGCTATGAGATGGATGAGCATTGGCTGAATTCAGTTAAGTAGGATAAGAACTTAAGTCTAGTAGTCAATTTGAACTACAGGGTTTCGATATATATATTAGTCAAAGGAGAGATTATTTATATCAGAAATAACATTTCTTCAAATCTAAATAATTTAATAAATCAATATGAAATTGAGTCACTGTGGATAAATATTTAGGTCAGTAAAAATAGGATAATACATTTGTGAGCCTTTTGCAGACCACCAGGACAGACTGATGTGAAGTGGATACAGTCATTCTTGGTACCTTAAATTTAAATTCTGGGGACAGGGAAAATATGATAGGAAGGGATAGAGCAAGTGGTTAGCTTATAGAATGCTTTGAGGATAATTTTTGATTCAATTTGTTAATAAGCCAACAAGTGGTGCCAATATATTAGATCTGGTTCTGTCAAATGATGATCACTTGGTTCAGGAATTGACTGTCGGGAAAGCATTGCGAAATAGTGATCATCAGATAGTTCGTTTTAACTTGGCAATAGTGAAAAGTAGAACGTCAACAAACTCCCCAAATTTTTATATGGAAGATCACGATAAATTACGCAACTTGCTAAATCAGAATAGGTGGGATATAGAATTCAGGGGGAAGAATACTTATGAGATGTGGGACACTTTTAAGACTATATTAAACATAGTCCAAGAGCAGTGTATTCCAATGAAGGCTATTAGGAAGAAATGTAGGAAACCGTTGTTGTGGATTTAGGAGAAAGCTAGGAAACTTTCTGAGAAAAAAAGGGCATACCAGAGATTACAGAGAGAAAGTACTTTTGACAATTTAAATCATTATAGGTGGACCACAAATTAGCTAAATAAGATTATTAAGAAGAGCTAAAGGGCGGCAGAAATTAATTTAGCTCAAAATAAAATAAAGTTAAAAGAATTTTTTTTAGCAAATATAGAATTAATAGCAAATCTAACGGTGATAAAATAGGGCCTATTAGATATGAAGGGGTTTTGAAAGAACCAGATGACGAAATAGTAGAGGTTCTTAATGGTAATTTTTCTTCAATATTTACAGAAGAGAATCCAGATAGATTAAACGATTATATTTCTAAGTTAAGGGTAGTAGTGGTGAATACCATCAATGTGAACAGGGAAATAATTAAAGGCTTTATATTGACATTAAATTCTAGTAACTCATCTGGCCCAGACAAAATTCATGCTGTTTACTCAAAGAAGGTGTAGATAGTATTGCAGTAGCTTTTGAGAAGATATATACTAGATCACAAGAATTTATATAAATGCCTAGTGATTGGAAATTAGCAAATGTAGTGCCAATTTTAAAAAGGGAAGAAAAGACGACCCAAATAACTTCAGACCAGTAGGCTTAACTTCTATAGTTTGTAAAATCCTTGATATGATAGTTAAGAAGGGAATTTATGACCATCTAGATTGTGGTATGTTAATAAATGACACTCAGCATGGTCTAGAAGAGTAGATCTTGTTTAACAAATTTACTAGATTTTATGGATTATGTTACTAAACAATTAGATTTTAGCAAAGCTTTTGATAAGGTTCCCCATGGGAGACTAGTTTACAAATTGAAAGTGCATGAGATCTGAGGTAAAATTTTAAATTGGATAACAGAATGGCTGAAAGACAGACAAGAGAGTTTTGTGCTGAATCAGGTGAGGTCACAGTAGAGGAACGATATCAGTAGCGTACCTCAGGGATCCGTTCTAGGCCCTTTATTATTTATAGTTTATATGAATGATCTTGGTGAGGCTGTAAATAGCAAGTGTCAAATTTTGCTGATAACACTAAATTGAAAGCTGTATTCAAAGAAGTTGAGGGTAGCTTTAAAGTGTAGAGTGACTTAAATAAGTTATTAGCTTGGGCTCAGAAGTCTCAGATCACTTTTAACATTAAAAAATATAAAGTTCATACCATGGGAATGGATAATAGGAAATTTAGCAATAAAATGGATGTGCATTGGCTGAATTCAGTTGAGTATGAGAAGGACTTAGGCCTAGTAGTAGATACGCCACTATAGTTTTTAAAGCAGTGTATTGAGGCAAATAATAGAGCAAATAGGGCGCTAGGGTACATTAAGAGGTATGTTAGCTACTAGAGTAAAGAGGTTATCCTTAAACTCCACAACTCTTATGTAAGGCCCCATTTAGAGTACTCTATACAAGCATGGTCATCACATTTAGACATGACATCAACCTGCTAGAGCCAGTACAATGGAGGACAACAAAAATAATACCTTCCCTGAAGCACTTTGAATATGGAGATATACTGAGGGTACTAAATATGTTCTCATTTGAGAGAAGATATTTAAAGGGAGATATGATTGAGCTTTAGAAAATCTGTTCTGGGGTGGATAAGTTGGATTTTAGCAAGTTATTTGAGTTAGGATGTAATAATAGGACTAGGGGTCAACACGTAAAAATTAATTTCAGAGGTGCAAGTTGGATGTTAGAAAATATTTTATCACCAATAGAGAGGAAGATTACTGGAATAGTGGGCTATCTGATACAGTAGACAGTCCAAACTTGAATGTTTTCAAACACAGATTAGATCATTATATGGGGACGGAAGGTTAATTTTGTGTGTGTGGGGAAGGGGGTTGGGGGTAATTTTGGGCTCATTCCTGTGAATGCAGTTTTTTATTATTGTATATTAGGATTGATTTGGATGTTGATGAGTCTTGTTGATGATGTTTTTTGTTTTTGACACATTCCTATGTATGGTTCTAATTGTACATTTTAGATGCATGATCTGACACAATCCTATGGATGCATTTTTTGCGTGGGTTTTGACGAAACCGGATGACCTTTGATAGGTTATGTTATAATTTTTCTAATTTTTTACCTTGACGTAAGTTTGCTCATTTGTTTAAAAACATTATAAGATCTTTTCTTTATCAACTATACAGCGATGGGCTCTTTCCAAACTATTTTTCAAAACGGTGAACAATAATATTGTCAAATTTTATGCATGTTTTGTGCTAAGTTGATGTACTGTATGTGACTTATTGATATATTCACGCTCTTATAGCTAACCACAACGAAAATTATCTGGTGTTGTTAAATCCGGAGTATGTGTTGGCGAACAAATTCCTGAATTTTGCGGAGCCAGATGGGAACAAATCACGAATCGGGGAATCTCACGGCGATTTGCTTGCATTATATAATAAGCGAGAATAATTTATTTCTATTTTTTTAAATATAATTCCACCCGCATTTTTCTTTGTTTGGGTGAACAATTTTTTTAACACATTTAAAGTGTTCCCTAATATTCTTAAAATAGGATAAATTATATAAACTTCAAACATCTTTTGATTTTTAAATCTCTAAGTGACTTATGCTGCATCATTTAATAGCAAATTTCATTCACAGATGCAGCAGAGTGAGGAGTTCAAATTCATTCCACAGTAAACTAATAACAAGACACAATAGTTCCTGAAACACAATTGTTGTGTTTAATTACGCTGTCTAACATTTATACCAAATAATACATAGTTTAATACAGACTATAAGTTCTTAAATAAATGATTACTAAAATATTGTATATTAGTAGATTAAAAGATGATTTGTCTTCATATTTTTGTAAGTAAAATTCCGATTGTTTTCTTGAAAAAGGAAACCGACGCTGATTAGTTAACTACTAAATGAAATTTAACTTAATAAGTCTGAAGATAAACGGGGATATAACGTGGATCTCTGGATTTCTGAGCTTCCTTACTCTCGTACGGACAGCCTAACTCTTGCAACTCTTTCTTCATCTTCTGCACAGTTCTTAGATTGACACCAAAGCACTCGAAATGTAAAGCGGTGCAGCTTGACATTTGCATATTTTTGAAAAGTTGAGCAGTATTTGAGCATTGAATAATTTCAATTTGGAAAAATATAAAAATCGCTAGAGTAAATTTAATTGATGGACTCGTTTTTATTTATATGAAGAGTAGGTTGCCTTTCTTATTAAAGGAGTATATCATATAGGTGATTTTATTTATATTTAGTGAGAGTCTGCTTGCAATGAGCTAGTGGTAAATATCAGGGAACCCATTGTTAAAGTTACTAATTAATGTATATTGATTGTTGTGTGATATATACCTAACAACGTGCATAAACTTTAATAAATTGAAGAATGGAAGCTGTCTATAATGTAATAAATTTAAAGTTAAGGTGACTCAAGATAGATCACTAAGGAACTAGCTGATTAGGCAGAAAGAATGCAATCAACGAATGTTAGGAATGATGTGTACCATAGACTATTGATGTCATGAAATCTCATTCGAACCATATTATTGAGAATATTTTCATGATCCACTGTATCAAAACCTTTAGAAATTTCAAGGAAAAGAGAATTGATTGGAAGCAATTTAGTCTATCATACATATATTTGAACAAGAAATTTGGAACTATGCCAGACATGCGAAGTTTAGACAAATTTAAATTCATTAGTTAAAAAACCCCCATTAAATTCTCGCTTGCCTGGCATCGTCACTTCATTACATTGCCGGGCTTCATATTTTAGATAATTAATTAAATCCTTCACTCACCTCCCCTTTCCCTAATTTTGTTCTTAATATTCCACTTCGGGATTGGAACAAGCCCTGATGACGTCATAAACAAATGAGGAGAGCAAAGGGTAGAGACGTTGTTGGTAGCGGAGAATGCAAGAGTAGTTCGACTGCTACAGCGGCAAGAAGACTAACGCTCAATGCTAAATTCCGCTATTGAAATTGTTTTTAAGTGGACAAAGGGATCAATATCGACACTTATATGTTTCATGAATTTAAATTTGTAGGTGAGTGTCATATTGTTAGTTTAATTAATCAAATTAAGTCGAAATTGATTCTTTTTGCGAAGTTTTATTTCTTCCACTATAGGACGATTAAGGCTCAAATTTGTCCAATCTACTCCCCGAATTCAAGAGAGCTCTCTAATGCAACAAATCCACGTGAGACTTTCCTGTGTATATTATTGTTTATTAACTTGTGTATAGTATTGTTTTTGTATTTTAAAATGAGCTTAACTAACGTACTCAAATTGGAAATTAAGGCCACAAAGATTTCCTTAACTAAAGTGCTAAATAATGTCCGTAAAAAAGAGAGTACCATTCTTTCAGTTTCTTATCTGCAAGAAACAATAAATGACATTGACAGAGAATTAGAGTATGCTCCAAATTTAGAAACGGATTATAATGATAAGATCCCGATGGGCATCAGTACCTTACACTCTCTTCTAGAAGAGAAAACCAACGCCATCAGTAGCTCTGATCATGAGGTAAGGCAAAGTCATCTCCTCCCCTTTGAATGTAGAGTAATCTGAATTAAAAATTAATCAGTTTTGTGACAATAGCCAGGATCCATTTTACTTTGTAGATTTCAATCCAACTTTGATAATGCCTCTAATAGTGTTCCAGGAGTGGAAAAATCAGTTAAGTTAGTTTATTTAAAATCTTATTTTCTAGGTAGAGCTGCGGCAATTGTAGAGAATTTGCCAATTGATGATAGTTTCTATGACACTGCATGGCAGTTGCTAACAGAAGAGTTCTTAGATAAAAACCTTCTTATTAATAAAACTCTTTCTGAAATTGTAAACTAGAAATCGTGTACTACCTTGGAACATAACATGAACTTTGTGTCCTATATTAAAGTAAAATTGGCTGAACTTCAAAAAGTTCAGTTAGATTTTTACACTATAGGCACTTTTGGCGAACAGTTGCTCAGTTATATAGTAAGGTCTTAATTATTTATTCCTTTCTTAAAGGAATTTTTTAGAAAATTAAATGATAATTATCTATCTGTCAAACTCATAATTGATAATGCTGTTAATATTTCTAAACTAATAAATCTTAGAGAAAGAGCCAAACAAACCCAGGCTAAAACTAATATGCAAAACTTGGCTTCTGTTAAGCAGAAATCTGCATCTAAACCACCTAATGTCCAAAAAATTAAGGGTAATAAAAGGTTTCAGCCATCCAAATGTAAATTTGGCTCTTTGCTAAATCATTCACCTATACATTGTAAGAAATATGGCAACTTCCTTGCTAGCTGAAAAAGGGCGTCACAATTCAAATTATAGATGAGATGTCTATCCTCGAGCATACAGAGCCAAAATGTCCTAGTCTACAGAGTAAGTTGGTTTATCCTTCCCAAAGTTGTCATTCTTCTGCCCATGTCACTCCTATGTGTCCTGATATGGTACTCTCTCTTTAGGCAGCCAAAACTGTAAAAACTGAAGGTCACTCTAGATGATATCTCTTAATTCAACTGCTCACATTGCTAACCCAGTTCTTTCTTTATTCTGTGAAACCCCTTCAGGGTATATAGCAATGCTGTGTTTACTCGGTACTGGTGCTTAAATTTCTATATTAGACAACATCACCCTTCAGCTATATGGTGTTAAGGGTGTTATTATGGAAAAATTCATTGTTAGCTTGGTATTAACTAAATTCGTGAAGGGATATATGTATAATGATAAACTTAGTTTACCTAATTTAAATAAGGTAGATGCACAGTTTTTCTGTATAACTTCTCTCCAGTTAAATTTAATAGTAAATGGTATTACTGATTGTCGTATAATACCACTTTTCGATCCCCCCACTCTTGAAACTACTTTTGTCGCGGTATGCTTTGTGGTACGTGAGGTACTTTTTTGATGACGTCGGCTTTGACCTATGATGGCTAATTCATTTGTTTTGTTCTTAACGAAGAGCCACTTCAACTCGTAGGGATAAGAGGAAACACACAGGAATTATCCCCAAATAAACATATATTTTAAACGTAACACTTAACTATGACAAACAAACAGTTATCCGGTTGACCTCTAAGCCTATTGCAATGACTACGATGACAAAAATAAACAAATAGGCTAGACGTAAACACACCAATTGCTGATTAGTATTTTTTATCGCGACTCTATTTAATTAGCGTTAAACATTAGGGTAAAGTAGTCTCGTCTACTAGCAATTATGACCGAGGTTCACGAACAATGGTTTCTACTTCTCATAAAACGTGAGACGTACTAAACTCCTACTTTCGCAATGTGAATATAAATGTTCTTTCTAACTTACATGATAGGAGGGATCATGGATTGCCGGATGTCGCTAGAGAGCTTATCTCTTGCTTTGGAGTGTTACCGTGGCCAATGATTGAATTTCGTAGAGGTGGTATTGTGGGAGAGAGATGAGGCAAGGTCACTTCTTATTGCAAACTTGTCTCTGGTTAAATTAAGAAGACGACGAGAGTTACCTGCTCTTCGATCCAAGGGTCCTCTTCTGAATGATCTTGACGCCTCTTGGTGGCTGATTCTTCAACATAGAGTGTCCACCTATCTTTTGAAGTATTCGGCGAGATTTTTACTGTCATTAAAGAACGGAACCTCGTTGGGTCTGGGTTCTTCTCCTCTCACTCTTGCGGAGCTTGTGATGTGAGAGTCACTCAAGTGTGAGCGGGTTTAGTTTCCTCCAGTCAGACTTCTTCTAAGTCTGTAGAGGATTCTTGGGTATGGTACCGATACAAAGCTTGACTATTTATGTTAATTCGGCCCGGGAGGGGGGGGGGTCGATTTTCTCATTCTGATCCTATCGTTTCTCACGGAAATCGTCTTGTATGGCTGAAGGATCGATCTTCACAAACTGAACCTTCTTCTTTCCCATCGAATTCTAATTCTCTCTCTTTCTTTCCGAGGCTTATTTATAGGCGAACCATCGCCCCATCTAAGGGGAAAGGGGCGAGGCCACAGAGGAGAGTGCGAATGGTGAGTTCGCATCTGGTGAGAGCGAGAAGTGCAGAGTTTGGCACTGAGGTACCCAAGACGGCTTGCTAATTAGAGAGCGACTCTCAACCGACGCACTCCTTGGCGTGCGTTTTGACTAGCACCACTTTTTTTGTGACATAACCACGGGTTCATGGGTCTCGTAGGTAATTAAATCTTTAGGGCGTCGTTTAAGGGCCTTATGTAGTCGCCTTAAAACAGATGTTAGCTCCAACTGTCCAAAGCGGCGCGGGGATCAAACAGGGTAGGCAGTTACTGTTATTAGCTGGCCACCGTTCCCACGATTCTCCTCTTGGGGCTTGCTTCTCCGGCTTTCTCTACAAGGGGAGGGGGGAGGGGGGCTTTAAGGTACATATCTTTCTGGCCCTCCGGGATGCTTAATGTAGCTATTTCTGTACACTGATACTTTGGAAAAGTTGCGTATACTGGAAGTTTCCTTGAGCAGCAATACTCTAGAATACTGTAAAGGATGATATTCAAATCATTGTTATCTTAGGAAATGATGTCTTGCAACATTTTTTTGTGTGAATTCAAAAATGTGTTTGGTGGAAAAATGTTGAGGGTCTCAAAGGGATTTGTACAAATCGGTTCTATTAAATCCTTAACTTCAAAGAAATCTCCACAGTCAAGTCCTGTAAAAAAGGTGGATATGCAAACCCACAGTGAACATACTACCCCTCCTTTAACTGATATTAAAAATATAAGCAAAACCTGTAAATTGGCTATTGAAAAAGAAAGCTATTTTGACTCTCCCTCTAAAATATCTACTCTTTCTCAGGATCTTGCTTTCTCTGCCCCAGCCTGCACCAAAAAAATGTTTTTCAAATCTCAAACTATTAAAACTAATCTAAAAAAACCCATATTTGTTAATGTTCTAAACGCATATATGTTCCTAAACCTTATAGATATGCTGTAATTTTATTCTTAATCCTAAAGAAACTTATTTTCTCCTTTAGCGGTAATTCTTCTAGACTCGAATGTAGCCTACAAACTAGAAAATTTATTCTCTCTGGAAAGTATAGAAATTGAAGAAGATATTTCTAGTTTGGATTATCTGAAATTGATAATTTTAAGAAATCTACAATATTAAAGGATGGAAAATACCACATAGATATACTTTGGCCCAAAGAGGTTCTGGAAAAGGTTCCGCCAAATTAGGAATTGTCTAAACTTATTGCCAGGAAGGTAGCATGTAAAAATGATGATTTAAATGAAAAATATTTTAAAATATTTGTAAAACAGAAGGAGTTAGGAATTATGAGGAAATTCTTAAATCTTTCTATCCCTCTAACGACAAGTGGATTCCACATAGACCAGTTATCCGTAATGAACCTCTGTTATCAATACGAAAATCTGACCTGTTTTTAATGCATCATTGAGGGTAGGAAATTCTCCTTCTCTTAATGATGCAGCATATCAAGGTGCTGATACGTTAACTCAATTGCTAGGACTGTTGTTATACTTCAGGACTAATAACTATGTTTTGCTAGCTGACATTGCTAAAGCTTGGTGGTAGATCACAATAATAAATATCACCATTACAGGTACTGTATAATCAATTTGGCGTTATTGTGTTTCCCATTTATCTTAAATTACATTATTTATCATCATGCTCAAAATGTCAAAAATTAGTGGTCTCATATAATTTGTGCAACAAATTTTATGTCGATAACATGTTAATCACCTGTAATTATAAAAATGAGATAATTAATAATAATAATGAGGTTGATGCTGCCATGACAGAGGCAGGTTTCCTGCTTAAGGAATGGAGTAGTAATGATGAAGATTTAGTAGCAGCAATGTTTAGTGATAGCTGTACTAGTCATGTGTCAGAAACTAAAGCGTTAGGCTATGTGGTTTTCTCAGACGCAGGTAGTTTATCCATAAAAAATATTAAACTTAACCCTACTTGCAACACTGAAAGACAATTTGTTATTGCAACGTTATCTTTATATGATCCTTTAGGATTTATTGCACCTTTCTTAATGAAAGTTAAATTGTTTATTAGAAAACTTTGTCATAAAAGATTTTCCAGGGATGCAGTACTCCCTTCTGTAATTCCTACTGAGTGGAAAAGTTACTGTAATGAATTCAATTCCTGCCTTTCTAATAATATTTCCTTTCAAAGAATAATGGTCAATTTTGATGAACCATGTTCATTAACAGTGTTTACATATGCTTCAAAAGAAGCATATGGCTTTGCTATTTATTGTGGACAAAACAACTGTAGTAATTTGCTCTTCAGCAAGTTTAAACTAACTCCTATACCTAAGAAAACTCTTCCTTCATTAGAATTGTTAGCTATTTATTTAGCTTTACAGTGTGTTGTTAACATTCTTTCCAATAAAAGCTTTAACATTAACGTTCAAAATGTAACCTTCCTAACAGACAGTCAAGTAGCTCTATCTTGGATTCTAAATGAGAAAGTTGTTAAAAAGAACCTTTTAGTATCAAATAGGATCAAGGACATATCCTTATTTAAAGAAGACCTAGTAAAATATCGTGTAATCTTGAAGATTTCATATGTTTCTTCAGAGTATAATATAGCAGATATTTTAACTAAACCTATGTCATTGGATAAATCTTTTCAACCTCAAACATTATGGATTAAAGGTTTTCCTTTGATTACTCTTCCTGTTAAGGAGTGGCCTAAAGGACAACTTGGTTGTCTGCCTGCGCCATATAATTCATGGGACAGGTCATTGGAGTAGCAATCTTCCCCCCTAATCCTACCTGTGGGAGAGGTTACAGCAGTAATTGATGTAAATAAATTTTCTTCCTATAGTAAACTATTTTCAGTGACCACTAAAGTATTTAAAGCTATAATGCTTTATAAAGGACAATCTTTAGTTACGGCAGACATCAAAAAACAAAGGTTTGAATATCTTATAAAATTAATGCAACAGTCTTGTTTTTCTTAAGAAATTGAGTTTTTAACCGCGCATCTCTTATCTTATTAAAATGTTCCAAAACTTGTTAAAAATTATAATTTATTTATTGATAGTATTGGTATTTTAAGGTCCTGGGTAGGATGTCTAAAAATATTTATTTTAATTTTTGAAGCTGTAAATCAAATTATTGCTAGTGATAAGAATAATTTAACTAGGTTGTTAATTAGACATTCTCATTTTGTGTGTAAGCATTTTGGAGTAAAATACACCCTTAATCATTTAAGGCAAACGGGGTTTTGTATAATAAAAGCCCGACAAGCCACCAAAAAGGTATTTAAAGAAAGTATTTTATGTACTAAATATAATACCCGTGCTTTCAGTACGCCTCCTTCTGGCATTCTACCTAAAGGAGAGGGTACAATTTTTTAAACAATTTGAGCATACGGGTATAGTTTATACTGGCCAATTTTCGTGACAGATTCATCTGAATTAAAGCGTAAAATTTATATTCTAATATTTACTTGCATGAACTCCCATGCAGTGTATTTAGAAACTGTTCATGACATGGCCTTGGAGGAGTTTGTGATGGGATTGTTCGATTTTACAACAAACACGGACCTCATTAATGTCTCACCTAATAACTTCAGATCTCTTTCAGAAAAAAATTAATAAATATAGTCTTGTGCTCAAAACTATTCCAGCCTACTCACCCTGGTTTGGAGCAAGCTGGGAGAGATTAATAGAAACTGTTAAACAGTGCATTTATAAAACATTTGGTAGATCTAGCATCAATAAATCGAATTTTGTAACCACCTTATCGGATATCCAACTTGCTATAAATAACAGGCCCTTAACTTATCGTGATAAAAATAATAGCTTGGAGGTTATTAGTCCTAATCATTTTATTTAAACTGATTCCCTTTTTCCATCTTTGATAATTTCTGACGAACTTGCAATTGGTGAAGGTTATGAGGAAGAAATAAGGTAAAGTTTATTAAATTCTTTACAAGTTGGAGATTTTATAGTTAGTAAGTTTAAAAAAAAATAGTATACTAATTATCTCCTTACATTAATACATAAACATAGAGATTCATTTTTTATAAATAAACCTCATTTACACGAACCTAAGTTTCAGCACGTAGGTTTAGTTGTCCTGATAAAACAGATTATTAAGCCTAGATCTCTTTGGAGTATACGAAAAATTATCGAACTGCTGCCTGGTGAGGACAATTTGGTACGTATTGTTAAAGTTGAAAAGCCTGATGAAGGTACTCTAACTACTTCTGTTACTAACCTTTACCCATTAGAATTTGACAGCAGCAAACAAAAGGAGAACACCGAAGAGGCAGCAGCACTAGTATCAGAGCTGCATCTTCCTTAAGTAGTTCCGCGAGAGACTTTATTACAACAGGTTCTGAGAATAGTGCAACAGATTTCTCTTCCAGTAATGCACCAGTTGGCCCCTTTCCTTCAGGTTCTGGTAGTGACATACAGCGGAGAGTTGTTGTTCGCAAAGCTGCCTTAAAATTTAAAGATTTCCTCAAGGAGTGGATAACTTCTGATAATGTGTAACTTTAAAATTTCTCGTCCAACTCTTAAAAGTGGTTTAGTTAATGACTTCTAACTGACTTGAATTGCTTAAAACTTGTGAGCTTTAAACTTTAATTTTAAGCTTGAAACTTTAATTGTAAGCTTGAAGCTTTAATTGTAAGCTTGAAACTGTAATTTTTAGCTTTAAACTTTAATTGTAAGCCTGATTTAACAGTTCTAACTTTAAACTTTAAGGTTGAATGTGCAGTCACTAAAATAATGTACACCTCTTATAAATATACAAATTAACTTCCACATTCCAACCTTATACTTTGTCTAAAATTTGTACAATAACTAGAATACAAAGTATAACTGTGCAATTATAAATTTAAATTTGTAAACTTTATTTACTAATTTATATTTGAGGGGCGAAGTAATTTGGCTAATAAATTAAATCCCTTCACTCAACTCCCCTTTTCCTAATTTTGCCTCTATGCCGCCCCCAACAAAAACACTTCTGTTCTTAATATGCCACTTCAGGATTGGAACAAGCCCTGATGACGTCATAAACAAATAAGGAGAGCAAAAGGAAGAGACGTTGTTGGTAGCGGAGCATGAGAAAGGAATTTGAGTTCAACTGCTACAGCGGTAAGAAGACTAACGCTCAATGCTAAATTCCGCGTTTGAAGTTGTTTTTGAAGTGGAGGAAGAGAAAAATTTCAACCCTCATATGTTGCATGAATTTAAATTTGGAAGTGAGTGTCGTAATGTTTGTTTGATTAATCCAAATATCAACCTCTATTAAAGCTCTTCAATCACGCCAGATGCAATGCCAAATAGCTCTAGCTCTAGAATTGTTAATACTGACAAATAGTGAGCGTCTTTTCTTAACAAACTGCTCCCGCCTCATTTGTACTGTTTGAAAAGTGTTAATGCTTATAAGGAGATTTGAACTAATGACTCAAATAATTCATCTCAAATAATTTTGAAATAGCTTACTATATATTCAAATAAAACGTATAACATCTAAGCTTAATTCTCACCAGACAGCGTTAATAAAGTAATCTTAATGTGATTAAATGAAACTTCATTGGACAACGGGCTGAATTGAGTGTATCTTTTCTAGCGGGAATTTGTCCAAAATTAACTGAAACTATGTAATGTCCTTAGCTTTTAGCTTGTTAGTGTGGGAGATTCCTTTCTTTTGTAGATGACTATATTGCTTGTTTCTTAGAGTTTACAGGCTTGCTTCTTTTTTGTAGAGGACTGGCAAAAGCCTGTTGTTATAACACAGGAACTCAATAATGTTAGATGTTTTCGAACTTAATATTTTATTGGGCGAAGCCGAAGTTTCCGAGATATAACATTCTTTGATATATCAACTTTTGGGGAAAGTAGGGGAGATATTACCAATATTGCAGTTGCGTTGGCCGTTAAACCTTACTAATTTATTTAGCACAGGTAAGAAAGCTCCAGGCAGAGAGGTGAATAGTTTATGGTTAAGGCGAAATAGGAAAATAGGCTTGATTCTGACAAAATAGAAATTGAAAATAAGTTACATTAACTTAAATTTATAAGTATTCTAGGGTTTAATAATGATCCAGATAGTAGTGGAAGGTGAGACTAAATAGAAGGAGGGCTTAAAAAGATTGAAGTAATAATAACACACACAAACATTAACGTGCATTATCGGCTTCACTTTGCAACGTCTCGATTTTTTATGCCCTTTTTGCTAAGGCTCTTCTTTGCTCTTCTCGACCAAATCCTTTTAACTAAGAGGATTTCTGAATCGCATTTTTCTCTTTGAGCTTCTTTACTATCTCTTCATTCTACTTTAATGATTATTTCTCTCTTATGTGGTATGGTTGCATTTACCAACCTGAATTAATGTACCGTAAAGAGAAAGCGATGGAACGAAACAATTTTTCGATTATAAATCTTATTTATTATTAGTTTTATTTATCTCTTTTTATATTGCTACAGTCTCAGATGCAGAAATATGACCTTTTTTGTGAATAAGACCACTTATTTTCTTCTAAATAACATAATGAGTATTAGTTATAAAGTACTTTGTTAATTAATGGGCTCAGCGTGTCTTTCGCAAAGGCCTGAGAGGTCTTTGAATTCCAGATAGTATATTTTATTTTAATATTCTTTAAAAAGAACTCATATGAGAAGACTACATGGAAATAAATGAATTCCTACATTTTTAAGTTGGGGGCTTTTCTATAGTTCATAGCAAATTTTCGATGCTCACGAAACCATTTTTTATCTCAAATAACCACATTTAATCTTATTTACACAACTACTTTACTACCAACTTAGTCAAACTTATCATTTTGTGCGCTATCTCGTACCTCATCAACCCGTAGAGCTGTATTTTCTCTATTCCTCGATATATGCAACTGCATTAAGTCTTGAATTAGAATCACACTAAAAATACGTTTGCTTTGTGCAATTTTATTTTAATTTCTAAAATATATGTAGTTCTACAGCTATTTAGGGAGATTAAAAATAAAATTAAGTTGGATTAGATAAAAGATTTTTGAGATTATAGTACGGATTGATCCTATTTATTAAACTTTTCATGATGGAGGCCAGTATCACATAAGAAGTAAGGGAGTAGATTACGGGTTACAAAATATTCCAATTTAAGCAGAAATGTCATTATTAAAAGCAAGGCTATTAATGAAATCAGAACCATTTAGAATTCATTTTATACGTTGAAATATTATTTGCTAAAAGCACACAAATATTCATACTTATTCAAACTTACTTGAGTATGAGAATAATAGTTTTTTACAAACATGAATTTCACCTCCTATTTATATATTCATAACGACTTCAAAGAAGGTTTGCTCTATAAACTACATAAATTAATTAATAATTTCATAAATGAGCTGTGTGTTCTTATTTTAGTGAGATTTACAAGTCTTTTCTAATAATCTATCACAAAATGCTTTCGAATCATGAAGATGATCCTAACAAAACTTATTCTTGGTGGAGGAATAAAGTTCAATGTGGTGGAGCAGTTTTCTAAGTACATTTTCACTTGGAATGATGATTCTACTTAGTAAACTTTACTCTAAAATACTTTTTTTTGCTCGAAATTTAAGAATTTTTTTATTGATTTGAGATTCAAATGAGACAGTTGATTTGGCTCGACTACTTGAGGATATTTTGAATCTCTAGCTAATTTTTGTTCTGCACCTTTTGATTGAACTTTATGCAGTAGCTGCCCCTTTAGATGCCAAACAATGATATTATATCTCTTCTTTATTCTAGCAAACATTTTTCATGCTATTGCCTTCTCTTTCTTACCTATAACCAAAGAACTCTATCTTTATTATACATATATATATATATATATATATAGATATATATATATGTGTATAAATCTTTCATGAAAGCGAAAGAATGATAAAAATAATCCAGCAAACGGCAAGAAACAGGAAAACAGGATAATTTTTTCATCGGAAACTTATTTCCTAATTCGCCAAAATTCCGTACCGGGGGAGGATTCGAACCGTGAACACTGAGTCAGCAGGCAACCGCTTTAATCTAATTTAAAACGTCCCTTTGACCACTCGCCTACGCAGAAAACAAAAATCTTCTGAATAAACAAGTTTTTAAGGTACGTTTTGCAAGGTCGATCAGGACTATGAAAGAGAGAGAAATTAATAGGGAATTTAAAGGACAAATGAGAGTTGAGATAAAGACGTGGCGAATATACAATGTATAACTCTTTTATGAATGCGAAAAAAAAATGAAACGAATACAGCAAACCGCAAGAAACTGAAAAACAGGATAATTTTTCTTCGGATATGTTATTTTCTAATTCGCAAAAATTACTTACAGGGCTGGGATTCGAACCGTGCACACTAAAGCAGCTAGCAACCGCTTTGATTTCAATTAAACCGTCACTTAGACCACTCTGCTACGCGGAAAACAAAACTCTCCCGAATAAAAAAGCTTTTATGGTACTCTTCGCAAGGTCCATAGCAAGGTAGAGTCACTTTGCATTAAAATGCTTCAACATTTTCTAAATACTGACTCATTAACTATTTAGTCACTGATTAACAAACATGTGAATATGTTAGTAAATTTCACATTGTTTTGTAAAATGAAAATACACTCACAATTATGTTCCTATTATATATAAATTCGCTCGTTGGTGTTTTTCTTTCTATTTCTATCGTATCCAATTCTTTTCCAATTTAATATTCATGTTTCACGATTTTTTCCTTTTTGGGGTCATGAATTAATTACTTTTTATGTATATATTAAATTTTTATTTTGTATTAATTCCTTGGCACCGAGAATGTGATTTGTTATAATCCTGAAACATTTGCAATAAATCTTACGAAAAGTCTTCGACTCTCTCCTGGTTATCTTGCGTCCATTCGTTCGACGCTAATATATATAAATATATATATATAAATATATATATTTTATATATATATTATATATATATATATATATACATATATATATATGCTAAAATAAAAATAAACCACAATAATTTGAATCTGATTCATTTAAATACAACTAGTTGCGGCTTGTTCATGCCATCGTCAACTGTGTAATAAAATGTAAGGCAAGCCACTCCAGTATATAAAGGTAAACAACAGACTAAACCAAATTAAAACAGAGAAAATAAGTTGGAAAACATAACTATTTTGCGTGCATCCGGAAGAAAATTACTAATCCTCATAAAGAAATGGTTCCGGCTTTTAAGAGATTAATTTGGCAACATTATTCGAAATATGTTTGTTGAATTTGTATTGCCCTTAAGATAAAATTAAATTATCGACTTTGGTAATGATGATTGATTCTGCATTTCTTTTCCTTATATAATTGTTTTATTTATAAATATGTTTCACTTGGCTGAAATCAATTCTATGGTCATAATTTTGCATATGCGCAAAGAGATTTGAAGAAATTGACCTCTTTAAAAATATCTGTTTGGTGTTATTTTATCCTCTAATTATAGTGACCAGACTCTCTGATGCATGACAAATTAGAATTTTGGCAGGTAATTAGATATACGCATGTATCTTGGTTGGTGGGATGGAGTTTAGTCAAGGATTTTTGTATGGTACTTGAATATTTAAATGTAATATTTAAGTCCTTTTCGTTATCATACGACTTCAAGGGGGCTAAGGCTGGATCATATGGGAATCTAATACATTTTTTAAATTCGTCTTTTTGAGGTGTGGAGATGGAATATAATTTTTTTCTTGCCTAAAAATGCCATCTATTTCTGAAATAAATTGGATATTACGCCAAAAAGCCCAAAAGAAGGGACAGGGACTTATTTTGCAAATGGCATAGTTATTGATTTTCTTTATTTTGCCGTTTTTATCATCTTTAGTTTTTAATTTTTATCTACACCATTTCCTTAAATTTTTCACTATTTCTTTTTCTTTTATTCTTTTTCAAAGTATTTTTATTATATCAACGAATACTCTATTAAAAATCAAATAATGCGGTTAGGATTTGTCTACTATATTTCTACCATTTTGTGTATCAGATATAAAAAAATTGAAGGAAGAGAGTGAGCGCAAATCCTCCAATTATATTAAAGTTAATATCTAGATTAGGAAACTACGTCCGGAATTATTGGGAGAACCTATGGTACTTTGAAAAGCAAAGGGAATCTCAAAGATCAAGAAAAACAGTGAATTTAGGCTAAGGAAACTTTCAATAACATTAGATGAGATGTTAATTATTCAAATATATCCCCAAACAATTGTGAAATCTCCGCCATGACGATTTTACATCAAGGCTCGTCTCGTATAGTGAGAAGTTTATGTAATTAAATAGAAGATGAAAGGTACATGCCACACTTAAAATACAGAGAATGAATAGACCTCATTGTTTTCCCAGTACATCCACACTACACATTAAATAAATTGTGGAAACTATTAATAGAAGAAAATAAAGGTTTAGTTTATGCAGACAATCACAAACATAATAACAATGAATGCGTTTACTCAGAATTTGGTCCATCTGCGTAACACGACGAATATTTTCGATATGAGGCAAATACAGTTGAAAAACTGTTCTTCTATATCCTTTGAAGTCTGCAGGAATATTTGTTCTCTCTGTAATCAGGTCTGGGTGAAGATTAATGCGCATGTGCGAAAGATTGCTCCCCGGTGACTCTATACTGAACTGCCGTTCTTCTTCCCCCCCAAAAAAAATACCCTGGATAATGGGGATCGCGGGTTTTTCTGAAGATTTTCATTCTGATCGTAATGTTTTTATTAGCCAAACGGGTAACCACGCCCAAATTAATGGGATAAGTGGCATTACTTGATTTAAATTTTGGTAGTGTGTAAGGATTATTTTTAAATTCTAAACTTATTTTACTTTAGCTTACAAAAAGGTATTAAGGCAAATATAATAACCTCAATACATTTTATACAGTTAGAATTTAGGATAAAAATAAAGGTATTTCCATTGTAATTGACCCAACGGTATCTTAAGGTAGTTACTATCTTTCTCATTATCTTTTATCTCAGGCAACCTAGTTTGGACCGCAAGGTCTGTTGTGGCCTGTTAATCTATGTAATCCTATGTAACTCTATATAATTATATGAATCAATAAAATTTTCTATTTCGTCATGTACCTTGAACCGGAAGATATGCAAGATTTTCGAAATTATTTTCGTTTCCGAATCAATTTAGCTACTATAATCTTTTCTTATTTTGATAATATTTAACATAATTTTTAATTGTAGTTTACATAAACAATAATGAATCAATTTCAACAATTTGAAATTTACGAGAAAATGAACTTAAATTCTAAAGTGAAAGGGTAAACAATCTCTAGATTCAATCCTACTGATAGACAAGTGTTAAAGTGAGACTCTTTTAATATGGTTTAATTTATATTTCTTTGAAAATGCAAATTATATTTTTAGTGGTATTTCTACTGATACTCTCAATTCTTTAGTGCTCTGTTTTATTCCTCATCTCTTGTTACGTGGCTTTTTCTATTTTATGAATGAATTTAGTATAGATCAAGTAGAAGAATAAGATGTAATCTGATTCACTTTCATCACATAAACTCTCGAATACTACTATCGATATGCAGAGTTAAAAGGATATTTTCCTATATTTATTAATCCATACAAAAAAGAAGCTCAATAAATCATTAATCTTCATTTCCTTGTTGTAGGCCATAGAAAATAGATTTGTAGGTATATAAGATTCCATAATTTTATGCAATGAGATTTAAAGAAGGAAATGGAAGACGCTATTTCATTAAGCCGGATATTACCCTTCATTTTTTAAGGAACAGTTGGCAAGGATTGATATATTTTTTATTTTCCCTTCTTTTATCTCATTTTGAATTTTATTCTACTAAGAAATGTGCATGAATTTCTCAATTCTTGTTAATTTCAGTAATTCGTTGATCTCCGGAGGCCCCATTTAATTCAAAGAAGACTTGCCTCAAATTGAAATTCCAGAAAAGACACCGCCGAGCCTAATTCAACACCACCCTTTAAGCGTTTCATCAAAATGTACGTGTTAATTTAGCTTCAGGTTAAACATAAACCTACATTTCAATTTGAGATCCATCTACCTTTAAGTTCAATATCTTTCAATGAATCGAAAATATTATTTAGAATTGTGGTATAAAAAATAATGACCTCCTCCTTATAAACTTAGGTAAAGTTTATAATAAGAGTAATGTATGTTCACTACATACAATCTTTTTCAAAATCTTCGCAAAAAACGAATTGATCACAAGAATCTCCGTATAAACAAAGAGGTATACTCGTATCCACTTAGAGCAAACGCTACAAATATTTCAGAACTATTTATATAATTACGTAACAGCAAATTACCTAAAATACAATTGAGGTTAGTTCAGGAGAGGGAAAAAAATGGGGATCAGATGTAAAGACAGGTAAAGGAATAGAAGATATGTATAATGAATTATTTTAAAATCTCATATTATTTATTGGAGGAAATACTTCGAGATTCTATTCTTGTATATATTTCATGTAGTGCTTCTAATCAAATACTTAGGCAAGTTATTTCAATTAATTTTTTGTATGCTAAAGAATTTTTAGTTATCGCAGTGCTAAATCTTGTCAGTTTGTTTAACTTGTTCAAGTATTAAGGCATAACATATATTAGTTAACTTCTTTACAATATTAAAAAATATTATTTGGTTAGCGACGAAGATGCTGATCCCCCAATAAAAGTAAATTGAATTGCCGAGGTCTGTCTTCGTGGACCCTAGGTTTAAGTTAAGGAATTAATTCCCTCGACGGAAGCTAGAGGTCTTCCAATATTATAATGTCATTACCCATATATCAACATCCTTATTGTCCTGCCTAAACTAGGTGAGCTCTTACAAGTTATTTACACAGGTTGATCAGTAAAACTTTTTTTGTTTAACCTTTTTCGTTAAAAATAAAAGAATGAAATAAAAGTTATTCGATAAAATGAAGTTCCAGGATTTTTAGGAGGGATCAAGTTGAAAATAAACTTAAACTATGACCTGGTTCTTCCAAAAAATATTATTAGTCGTCATGTATGATAACTTATTTTCATGGTTTCTATGTAAAATATAAGCGTAAGAAGAATCTAAATAACTCACAAATTGCTAAGAAAATGGAGTGATAAAAATGAATAAAGGAGACTCTGAACGTATGAAAAACGAAGCTAGTGAGCTAAACATAGCAAAAATGAGAGTTAAGATTAAAGTGAAAAAGTTACTGCAAGGACAAATTTGAGGAGATTAATAGTAAAATATTCTAATATTAGAGTCAAACAAAAAACTTAGAAATTAAATGGTCTCAGCAACTGTCAATTGATGATCGTCCACGAAGATTTGAATTTTGCCGAAGAATTCAATGAATGTGCAGCCAAAATCCACTAAAATTATAAAACATTGAATAATAAATGCTGAAATGTGAGAAAAAAGATTTTTTGACTATAGTTTTGCATTACGAATCGTTTCAAGAATTTTGAGTGATTTCAAATAACGCCTGTGTATTTACGATGTGGTTAAATATTTTGTTTTGGGGAAGAATGATATTGTTTTGGTCACCATTTTCCGGAAAAGCCCAAGACAGATGATCAGATTTATATCTTAACTTCTCTTTCTGGATTTTGAGGAAAGAATCTTTTATCGTCCAGCTGAATAATGTAATTTGAGAAACCATCACTTCTATCAACACTGAATTTGTGAAAAATATCATAAAAAATCATTCTCGTCCCATTAATAAGTGTGTAGTGTTTAAAATGGTATCATATTTTACTCTAATTTGGATAAATAAACCAGAAATTCCTCTTTAGACTAATTTAAAGTTTCATTTAGATAACTTTAAGAACGAATGATAGTTATGTATTTTTGAACTGTATTTGCCGTTTCTGTATCTAGAATGTTTGTTTTAACAATTTTCTATCATCGCTGTTAAAACCCTTAAAATATTATCCATGTTGGCATATTTTAAAATATGCCAAATCTCATTGTAATCTCTTTAAGATTTACTATGATCTATTTGCATTATAATATATTTATTCATGGTGATTTAAATTTGGTATTTTTAAAATATGTTTGCCTGTATTCACAGTCACTAGTGTATTTTGCCCTTACTGCTAAGTTACACTTTATTTCAAAACACGGACGACAGTTTTACTTGGCCATACGTGTCTATATTTAATGGGAACACTCATCAGTAAAGATGCAGAAAAAAGTCAAACGGATTCGGGATAAGTTCACGCAGATCTCAGTATTATTCTGCATTAGAACTGGATAGCAATTTAGGACCCCGCTACCGTAGTAGAGTCTTTAGCAAACGCCTCCCTCACACTCTATACCTGAGTTGCAGCTCTGCCAGAATGCAAAGAACTTTGTGATAGCGCATAAGGTTGCCCATTTTATTTAACTTCAGAGTCAAGAAACTCTACAAAGAGAGGTTTACTCTGAGTGAGTGACGTTCCGCTTTCGGTCCATGCGAAGATACCGTTCTTGGTCCGGACCATGCCACATCTCAGTCACATAGGTAACATAGCATGTCATTTTTGTTAAATTTATTCAACAGGATAAGGAAAGAAGGATATTCGCAGACTCATGGAAAATGGCTACTGTGTTTTTCATGACTCTGCGAAGATATTTCTGTCCATATCCTATTGAACGAACAAATTTAACAAAAATGACATGCTATGTTACCTATGTGACCGAGATGCGCCGTTGTCCGGACCAGAAAAGGGGGAGAGATCAGTCTTCCCCACACAATTTCTAGCCAACTTCTCTAAATTTTAGAGCTTAAAAGTATGGTGGTTCAAAGTATACAGATTTGTAAACTAGCTGACATTTTATTTGGCCATCTTGCGTGTTCTGGCGCCAGAGAGAAGTGGACCCCCCTGCGAAGTCGAAACTTACTTTTCTCGGTCTTGTATTGAATTGCCGATTTCTGGGTAATTTGTTGTTTTTTTCCTTTCTTGTTTAGGCTAAGTTACGGAGATTTTAAATATTCTAGGCAGTGGTAAAGATAAATTTTATACAACAAAAACGACAATTTAGAACGTTAGTGAATACCAAATAATTATAAATATAGGCTGAAATATATAATTATTCGTAAGTTCTGATTTTATAAAACAGCATTTTTAGTTGTTAAACACCATTTATTAAAATAATAAATAATGAAAACATATAAACATAATATTAAAACAAATATTTATTATCAATATTTAGGAATATTATGATAAATTCTAAAAAGTTTGATTAAATATGTTAAATATATAAATCTATGAGGGATGCTTTCTAATTTGGCCAGAGAAAATCCAAGGTTTTGCAAATTGATGTACAGGTACGGTAAAAAATGCAATATTCCAGTTGTTTGATGAGACATCAAAGATCTTAAATATTTTGCTGATATCTACATGAGTTTATGGTATGGTAAAACTGACGTTTAATTTATTGAAACAGCAAAATAAAAGTGAATTCAGCAAATTAAATAGAATATTTAATGACAATGTTCTTGAAAGACTGTCTTCATGTGTATCCAGATTTTGTTTATTAGGAAGCACGAGAGGCCAGCGCAAATCCCACAGTACAATCCGTTGGATTATTCATTCGGGAATTTACTGAAAGAGGAATTTTTTAGTGAGCTTCGAGAAAAATTCATGTACCCTGAAGTAAAATAAAAAATACCACAATCATGGGAAGGGTTTGATAGTAAAGAGGTCAAATGAAGCATCTGGTAAGGTGTCAAAAATATTGTGGTAAAATTAATCATTTACTAAAACATATAAAATATCAGTTATGTTTCATTTTTTACCGATTTTTTATTATTATACATACGAGTATAATGGGAAAAATTTGGCATGTATCCTTTACAATTTTTGCCTCTAGGGGGCAAGATATTATTTTACATTGGGTAAAAATATCGACAAAATAAGCCGCCTTGATATTTAATATAACTAGTGTAAAAATGAGAACATTTTGATGGTGCACCCTTGAAGAATATAAAGAAATAAATATTATACGCTCAATACAAATTGATTAAGAGTTAAAAATAAATATTATTAGATGCAGTTTTATATATGTAAATAAAATGTTGTATCAGGTAATCTGTATAATATCATGTAAATAGTAGATGTGATTAATTAATTCAGATTAAATTGTTTTGTATTTTTTGAGATGCACTAATCTGTAGAAATATATTCACATGTGAATTAAATGTAAAAAAAATCATTTAAACTACCTTGATTATTATTAAAACCCAGGTTACCAAAAATTTACGTTGTAAACGTCACGATGAATTGAGAAACGACGAGTTGCCCTAGAAGAGATGGTGGCTACGGGGAAAGACGCCTCGTCCTGCTGAGGGGGAATAGAGGGATTGGTCTGGCGTCGCTTGCAATTTCGTACAGCTAATGGGAAATTCCGAGAGACTTTAGAGGGAGGAGGTTATAACTTTAATGATCTAACCAATCACTGAGAGAGCATTAGTCTTACAAAATGGCGGATTCGGCACTTGTATTACAATGCTACATCTTATATAAATGTTTTAGTAAGTAATCTTTTTCCATTGCTACCCTAACTTCCGCAAATGCTTGTCTTCTGTCGGCCGTTATATCTACTCCCTATCACAGTCGTCTTAGTTCTGCTAGATCTGCGCCACTAGATCTAGAGTGAATAGTTCCGAGTGCGCCGCCGGCGCTGAGGATGAGAAAAGATAGGAATGATTCAGGCTGCTCGGAAATCTTACTTTAGCGATTTTTATATGAAAAGAACCCCATATTTGTCATAGAGATCCAAGCCATCAATGATATCGATCCAAGAAATTCCATGGTGCACATAACCAGGGACAAGAGTATGGAAGAGTATTTGATCATGCAAATAATGAATGCAAACAAAGGTTAATACTCATATGAGATGAGAAAGAACAGCTTTTCTCGTTTAAAAGTAAGAACGAGTGGATGGAATGTGTAGTAAAGCATCGCCTCACCCTGCAATAATGTTGTTTATCTCAGACCAGAAGAATTCGATCCAGATGACGGGGGATCAGTTCGCAAAAAAACATTGCTTGCCTTCTCCCTCAAAGATGTATCGAAAGTCAGGAAGAAAGTGTCCGTTCCATATTGTGGTGTTTAGGTTAGTCATTAGTGAGGGCCACGTTATGCACTCGGTTATCTTCCATGAGGGCAATAGCAAGTGCCAGGGGGAGTTGGTTATATCCTAAATCCAGTAGGTGGCCATTGCAAGGCAGTAGCATTATCAACATTACTATGTACTAGACCAGGCAAGCACGAGCATTAAGTCATGGCTGTCAGGAAATTTCTGACTTCGTTACTACGAACATCTGAACTCCCAACTCCACAGAATGCAACCTCATGAATAATATATGTGGGGTGTGGTTGAGAAACACAAAGAGTCCTGATGTTGAACTTGGATCTATGATCGCCACAGTTTTAATCCAATTAAGCACGAATATCGTCAAGAAGAGCTTCAGCAAGTTTCAATATCATTGAATAAAATTAGTAGAACAATATTTCAAGTCTTTAAAACGTAACTTTGGTAAATATGCCAAATTGAATGAAATTTTTGCTATTCTAGGCGATAAATTACCCCGTGCACTCTCTCTCTCTCTATATATATACACAAATATATGATATTAATAAGTAATAAAAGCGCAGGCAGAGGTAGTTGGGGTAAATATGGTGGGGTCCAAGTGGGGAGAAGCAGTTAAGAATCGAGGAGAAACAACGTGAATTACTAAATATAGAAAATAGGGCAATAACTTACCAGATAAAAGATATAAATAATGGATAATAATGATTGATAATAAAATATGGATAATAATGATTTACTTAGTGAAGATGATATCAAAGACGGTGAGGAATCATGTGAGTAACGGTGGTTTGGGTGACTTTTGGGAACGGTAGCCTCTGGGTCGTGTGTCATAAATAACATCGGTGTTTATTTAATCTTAGCCAAGTAATTTGTTGATTAGGGTTAATCCGCTTAATCTCTTAAGCATAGCTAAACTATTGTACCTACATAAAATCCTTTGCGAGCGCGCGGAAAACGTACACGGTGAAAACGTGTTTACTATCATCTTTGAGTCTTTCCATTACTCCCAAGGATATGGTGCATGGGTGAAGATGCTGTAGCTAACACCTTGGCACTGCGGGGCCTCCAGTCCCCAATGCTTTTGGGACGACCTGCGGCTACGCGCACTTTTGCTTCTTCTATCTTCCCAAATATTCGTTTAGATGTTATCTTAAAATCCTTTAGCCTGAGATTCATTCATTGTTCTTCGCTTTAACTTAGAATAAAAAGTCTGTAGTGGAGAAAATAAATTTTGTCTGTCCCAATACATCCAAATTACAAAATAAGCAATCCGAAAAATTAAACAAAAGAAGTTTTTAAGAATAGGAGAAGTAAGGAAAAATTAATGGATGTGTAAAGGAAGGAGCCAGATGAACCAAATTGAGCAATATTTAGAATGGGTAAGGAAATAATGCGTAACTCTTTCAACTTGTTTTCCTTCAACAACGGGAACAGTTAACCTTTTGTGTTGTAAAGGGTGCAGATCGATAACTAACCTGTGGATTTTATAAACAACTATGATAAACATATTTTAACTAAAAAACCAAAATCAATAATACCAGTTGTCTATTACTAACGAGCACAAACAATTTTGAAACTAATCCTTCCGCCTGTAAAAAGTATAATGCATGAACTTAATCCTTTAGATATGCAGTTCGTGCGAACTGGCTGTAGAATTAAACTCTGTATTTCTTTTTTAAATGAACATTATTTGCAACTACAAAAATCTCAGTAATAGTCAAAAGCTGTTAATTTAACTTTGGTTGTGTCAGTTGGCATCTCTATTTATGATTAAACAAGGCTTCGAACAACGAGGGAAAGGAACAAATGCCAATTATGAGACAAGTGAAGTTTTGTTCTGGTATATGCGTCACTCATCTCAGCACAAACAAGCACCTTACTCTCCACCAAGAATCATGCCTAACACTTTGAATACAGACTATAAATACATCCCCACCTCCAAGGAAACTCATCACTGTGTTAGCAGCCTTCCATTTCACCCATGTACACAAAATTCAAAGGTTACCAACCTCTTATTCCAACACTTCTTCCCTATGGCATTCCTCCAGATATCTAGCCACGCTAAATTGCTCATTCGCTTCTTACACTGTTCAAGCTGATGGTAACAGGGGGAGGGGAGCCCTCTCTTCAAAGTTTGAACATGCCGTTCTTTTAGTTTTTTAGTTTCTGATTTAGCTAGATGTTTTGTGTGCTGTTATAGTTTTTTTTTACAAAATTTGGCTAATCTTAGATTATGTAAATCATTTTTTGGCGATTTATTCCTGCGGTGGCTGTTGTCATATAGGCAATATTAAAAAAAAACATCGCGTTTTGTTACTAATTTAATCGTTGTCACCATCTATGAATGGATTATTTTCTGATAACGCAAAATTTAAAAAATGCAAAAAACTTGCACTAAAAATGATTTACCTTGACTTCATTATCCTAAATGAATATAAAAATAAAGTTCTTAAGACGATTAATTGCATCCCTTATGCCAGTACGTTTGATAGTCATATTAGTTTTTGGTTTCAATTTCACTCGTGCTAAATTTATTTTCTGCCACAACTTGGTTGGGTTTAATTCTAAATCGATCAACTCCACGAAGCGATCCCATCTACATCCTCTCTCTCTGGTTGCTATCGATATTATTTCATCCTTTATTATTCGTAGACGCTCTCTGTCATCCATTGTGGGGCCATACTGTTTAATCTTTTCTCTAAGTGTTTTATATTCCCTTTCTAGGGGAGCAGTTTGGGCGGTGCGTTTAGGGTGGGGAATTGTCCTATATGCGGTTCTTGCCACCTAGTTTTTGTCCGCATTGACAAGTGTTTTTAAAAAGGGGTTTCAGTAGCTTCGTCCATATCTTCTAACTTTGCCTTGCTTAAGTCGTGTTTCTGGTATTTATCGAGTTCTTCTGCGTATCCTTGCCACTCTGAATCCTTATAGTTTTTCCTTAACAGACATTTTATCTGCATCGGGTCTGATGACAGAGTCATTATGACCATTTAATGGTCACTGGTAGACGATGGTCCTTTCTCTATCAAATAGTTAAATCTAAATGCTTGTGATACTGGTAGTATATCTGGCTTGGTTGCATTTCTTTGCCCGATAAATGTTGGGAAGTCCGGTCCAACTATCTCTACGACACCTCTTCTTATTAATATGTAGAGTTTTTTTCCTTTTTTGTTGAAATTTCGAGTGTACCCAGACACTCTGGAGCGAGCATTTGAGTCTCCCATGAATACTACTTGGTCTTTTTGTCCAAAGACGTTTAGAAAGTTGTGAAACGGCAAAATATTTTTTCTAAGTGGTTGATACCCTGTGATTATCGTAACTGGGCCCGTAGTCGTTCCACTTTGACCGCTAGGTAGACTTCCTCTAGGTCTTGAACTCTGGTAGTTTTTTTTATTTTTTTAAGGCCATCATTACACCATGGTAGTTGATGTCTAATGTCGTTTTCGATATTATATTATATTTCCATATTTTTATGGAATTTGTATCTGGATCTACATTAATCTCGTTTAATAGTATCATACCAGGATCTTCATTTAAGTAGAAATTGAACAAGGAGTGTCTTTTTGTTTCCCACCCTGCCACGCTATGCCTAATTATATTAAATTTTCTTCTATCTTCCATGATTTAGTTAATTACGTGCCTATATGTGCCCTCCTATACGGTTTGGCTGTTTCTCTTGGGCAGGATGCTTTTGTTCTCCCACATCTCTTCTTAAATTCTTCTTTTGTTATTATACGGCAAATTTATTCAGGTATGGTCATTTCATCGCTCCTTAGGATTTTATTTACTTCTTTATCCGAGTATGGTCTCTCGTACTCATATTTATGATAACACTTTTTATGCCAAGAACGAGTCCCTTAGTATTCCCCCAGGCAACAAATTTTAACTTTTTGTTTGTTACAGAAAGGGTAAATAAGTGTTTTTAATTATTTCGAGGGTGCTGAATCCGAATTTGAAAACCAAAGTCTCTTTTATGTCTAGATTTTGTGTAATGCCCCCATCCATATCTTTCTCTATTTGTTCCGATTAATAAATAAAAAAATTCTTTTTATTTTGTATTTTTCTCATTTTTAGCAAAAATATTTTAAAAGTGGAGGGAGGACCTTCCTTCTTTATTCTAGCTTAGGCCAGACAGTGTACAAAACTGGCAAAGTTATCCCTTCCACCCCCTCCATACCAAGTTATGAAAATTTTATTGTATTTATTAAGTTTGTTATGCACTTAAAGTTTAAAGAAACTTGCTGTAGCCTTCTCGTTTTTCTTTTGCGATACATGAAAGTTTTTTTTGTAAAGACCAGCAATAATCCCCCATCATATCTGAAATAAATTTTCCTTGGTACCTCGTCTCCATAACTAAATTTGTTCATGAAAAAGTTCACCATGATCATCACTAACCGCTCCTAGATTTTCAGGAAAAAAGCGTGATGAGAATTCAGAAAATGCATTTTAAGTGACATTCTACATCCTATATTCTCATAAGCTTCCAGCATATTGCTTATAATTTCTTGATATTTGAAGATTTAAAATGGCCGAGAAAGTTTTCCGTGAATTCCACAAAGGATGTCCATGCTTTGCATCCCTTTTCATTTAGACACAAAGTGAAGGAATCATCAGAAACAACTCTGCGAATTTGTAGTCCAGTGAAAACTCCAGCATCTAATTTTGCATCAGTTAATGATCCTTTGAATTTGTTTTTCAAATATTGAAAGCCTTCACTTCTTTGATCCCTACGCTTTGCAAAATTTTTCTTTAACCATAATTTAATAAGAAGAGGTGGAAGATGAACCTTTTTGGGATCTACTAGAGATTCATGCTTAACATTATGTTTGCCAACAATCTGTTCTTCTCTGGCTGGTCATTCTCGCTTTTTATACTGATTTTTATCACTCTGCTATCTCATAGACATAATAAGCACATGTACTTTATGCATCCCAACTGTAACCCAAGAAGAAGTGATACAACTTTTAAATCACAACAGATGCTCCAGTTATGCTCTTTGTACTCAATAAGTTTCAGCAATAGTTGGATTAATGAATATGATTCTTGAAAACCTGTAGCGTGGGCTACTGGAATTGCAGCTTTTAATTCCCATTGTGCAGCAGAACAGCTTTAAGAATTACCTTACTAGAGTCAATGAAAAGTCTTAACTCATTAGGATCATATTCACAGCCGATATGCTGCATCAAGCCATTAATATTTTTGCAGTAATATACAATATTTTCTTGTGAAAGAAATTTGAATAAATTCTGGTGAAGATCTCAAAAGAAAGATACCCTGACATCTGGAAGGAGAAGATTTTTCCTTATAATCTGGAGGCAAGTAACTCAGCCTTTTCTTTACTCAAATCTAAATCTCGTACCAAGTCGTTTAAACTTTGTTGGCAAAATAAATTGAGTTCTGTATCTTGATCAATTGGAACATATGTTTGATCTTCTTCAATTTCTCCAGAAATCAATGCATAATCATCATTTCAACTAAAATATTCACATATTGTAGTAGGTGGCCCGTCAAGAGAAAAGTAAGGTGGATTATCTCATTCAGGGAAAATGAGCGAGAGTAAAAGCCTCGCATAGGGGGCACGTAACCCCCAGTCTTTCTAGCGATGAGATTAAAAAACCTGTGCTTCTGAGCATATCTGCAGGCACAGTTTTATATTTTCCTTGTTGACGGAAATGGCTGCATTCAATGGTAAAGAAAGAAGTTCTGGTCATAAAATAATTGCCTTTGTTTCCAAAGATTTACTAAGATTTTCAAGAAGCGTTGCTAGGTTCACCTTTATATTTATGGAGATCAAAGTAACAGTCTCAAAATAGTGCGAGAAAATGTTCCGAAGATCATAATTTATGAACCCTGTGGTGATTTCCTTACAAAAATAGACAGTTAAATAACGACAGTCAAAATCCATTTGAAATGTAAATAATTATAAAAATTAAATGTATAAATGATATTTCTTTGAAATGTTTATATTAGATAAAACTTCTTATTAATTTTACTTATTATAAGTTTACGTTGAAAAAGTATCATTTTAATCAGTTTTAGCTGATATAAAATCTGGTGTTGTTACTTTAATACATTCCTAAAATAAATAATATTTTGTTTAAATATAAATTTTAATGGCATTTTTTTATTAATTACATCCAAATAATTTGATATATAAATCGCAGAGCTGAGAAAATATCAATGCAAATTTATGGCTTTTAATAATTTCAACTTCCAATTAATTAAATATTTTAGATATTATTGCCAAAAATATATATTTTGTCTTCAAACCAGACGGGGAAGTTTCTTTAATTAATACTTAAATTTAATTCCATAATGATAGTAAGCGAAATAACACGAAAAAGTTATAGAAAAAAGTATAAGTTTATAGAGAGGGATAGAGAAGAACAATTAAGAAACAAATGCAGAGTAGGAGAAAACAAGAAAAATTGGTTTCTTCTTTAATAAATTCACATTTATTTTTTAAATCTGTTTTCATGTCAGGACTTCCGCAAGATGGCGGTTTACTACGCAATTAGATGCGGAAGAGTTCTGCTTTTGAAAAGAGGGTAAAAAGATACTCCCTCTTACTTCATTTTGCTAACCCATTGCTCTGACTTCTATTACATAAAAATTATTTGTCATTAAAAAAGCCATGTCTTCTACTACATTATGAAGAAAAGGTTTGAGACAGGCTTTATTCCAATTTTTGCCATAATTTCATATTTCAGTTTAAAGATATATACATAAAAATTTATTTTTCTCATATTTTTGTTATCGTTTCAGTCTTTGGTTTGGATAGAGTATTTTCTGTATGCTAAAGATTTCTGATTCGTAAAAAATAACCACAAATTCATTTAGAATAAATAAAAATTAACGGAAAATCTTATACAATAAAGATACATATCATTAATGACAAATGTCAAAATGGGTTTGCAGTAATAATTTTATTAGTCGATTAGTCGAATATATTTCAAAATACTAAAGGCCTGGTTTTGTGGCATATAATTAGAAAGACAGAGGGAGCCACATCTTTGAATTTTATATATAGAAAGATTGAGAGATGTTGCATTGATTGGCATCTGTTAAAGATTGATTCTGGAAAAGCACCTGGGATGGATGGGATTCCTGCAGAAATCTTCAACTCTGCTGGTCTAGTGGCCCTCGAAGCCTTTTAAGCCATCACCGTCAGTATCTGGGAGAAATAAGACATGCCCTAAGATTTCAGGGGACGCTACAGTCATCTCGTTGTATAGGAATAAGGGAAGCAAATCTGAATGTTACAACCACCGGAGCATATCCCTTAGTCGCTGGAAAGGTCTTGAGTCGGATCATCCTTAACCGCCTGATCACTAATATATCTGAGATAAATTTGCCATCGGCAAAGTGTGGATTTTGCCCAGGATAAAGTACTATCAACATGGTTTTTACTGTCTGAAGGTCCAGGAGAAATGCATCGAGCAGTACATGGACCTCTACGTGGTATTCATTCACCTCACTAAAGCGTTTGATACTACCAACAGGGAGGCCGTCTGTATGATTCTGAAAAAGTTTGGATGTCCAAAGCGATCTGTGAACCTCATCCGCCTGTTCCACGATAAAATTACCGTAGTGGTACTTTTTGTTGGAGAAGATGTTGAGCATATCAGAATCACCAATAGCGTAAAGCAAGGATGTGTGTTAGCTCTTTTACTCTTTAACCTCTTTATCATCTGCACACTCAGTCACACTCTCAGAGACCTGGATCACGGAGAGTACTTGAAATACACGATAGACGGATCACTCTTTACCCTCTGCTGTCTGATTGCCAAGACACAACGATTGAGAAAATCATTCTAGAGGCACATATTGCCGATGACTGTGCCTTCATGTCTCCTCAAAATAAGTCTGCTTCAGCTTATCGTTGACAAGTTGACTAAAGCCTGCCGTCTGTTTGGTCTGAACATCAGCCTGGTTAAGACGGAGGTCGTGATCCAGCCGGCTCCTGCCTCGACTGCCATCCCCCCATCAATATCCATCGAGGAAACTGAGCTTAAGACAAATGAGGACTTCAAATATCTATGCAGCGTCATATCCAACGATGCAACGCTGGATAAGGAAATCAATGCCAAGATCTGCAATGCCAGTCAAGCTCTTGGTCGTCTGAGACCTCCTCATTTCTCCAAGGGCCACTCGTTCGACGGATTTGTTTACGGCTGTTCATATATCCCCAAAACTCCTTGGGATTCTCTTTACAGAGTCTCGCCACTCGGAGTTCCTCAGACGGCTTAGCCACCCTTATGCTGGACTTATGCATTGATTGGCATCGATTTATTTGAAGTTAGATATGATATAATTTAAAAATATTAAAATATGTGAAATTCAATGTGGAAGGTTGTTCAGACGGTAAGTAGTGAAGTCTATAAGGCTCCTTGAGTTAAAGCTAAAATATCCTAAATTATAAGGAACAAGTTCGTACAAACGAGCTAAAACCACCCAAACCAAGGTGGGAATCTTTTAAAGGTAACTTTTTTAGCAAATCAATTTCCGATCAAATAGTAAACTTATAACATCAGAACTGTCTATTCCTTTATTTTCAAAGTGTGACAAATAATTAAAAAATCAATCTATTAATTACTAAGCTGAGATCTTTGTTAGGCAGAAGAATGAGTCTAGCCAAACTCGTTTGTTTTAACTTGGGTATATCGAGTATATAGCTTAGCCTAGCCTAGCTTAACTAAACCTGGGAATCTTATTTAATATAAAACAGAATAAAATTCTAGAAATCCTTTGAAAAAATCAAATTTCCCATCATGTCATTTAATATTTACCACTATCGAAATTAGTTCCGCCAAAATAGAAAGCATAAAATAAAAGCATTCTTATATTTCTCAGTCACCACCTACCTTCTTCACACCTACAATATAATGGATAGACAAACAAATATATAATCTTCAAATTTTATATAGAGATTTATAAAGAGAATAGGTTGCAAAACACTAAATAAACACAGAAAATTATAAAAATGACATGAATAAGGAAAAGAATGTCTTACGTCGAGAAAAATAGTCCAATAAAAAACATCAAATTTGGGTATCCTTTGATTGGAATTGTGCCGAACAAAGACCATAGTAGAAAGATAATAATATTTTACATCTATCACAGCAAAAGACTATAACATGATATTTTTACATAGACACAATCAACAAGTCCATTTCATGGTGACTTTCAATATATTTGATTGAAACAGGACCTAAGTAGGTGCCTGTCTAAAACGTCTGTTAATTTATTAATCTTAAATTTAACATATTTTTTAGCAACAAGCGACAAGGGATAGCGTTTTGAAAGAGCGCATCACTCATTGAGTTATTTAAATAGAATAAATTTGCAGGTAGTGTAAAATAACCCCTTTCCTCTCGAAGTATTCGGAGCAAGTGAAAAATCTAAAGCTCCATGAACAAGTTAGTACAGAAAACTCTCTTCATCTTAGTTTGACACGGCGGCGAATTAGATACCATGTTCGATTCCCCCTGAAAGCAGATAGCCAAAAAATTGATGCTCATAGCTAGCCAGCCACCATTTAGCGATGAGTAGTGGCAGAGGTATGTGTGGTGCCAACCATTTAATTCGCACAGCTTTGGGAAATATATATTATCTCCTTCCCTCTTTCCTACCTTCACGCACACTACAAATCTATTATTATTCTAAGAAAGTCTCTGAATGTGTTTATATATCTCAATCTTTATGACGTGGTAAGGGTTGTTCTCCTTTATAAATCGAAGGGTTCTAATGTTGATTAGTCAGTGGTCAAAATCAATACTGCCATTGTCCCTGTAACCTCTGGTACATTGGAGTTTGGAGGCCATGGTCGTTATTATCTTTTATTTTATTTTAGTAGCCGAGTGGAGGATATTTAAACAAATGAAATGGAAAACAAGGTGGTATAAATCAATCTTGGTAAATATGACCATTCACTAAGCATAGACTGAATAAAATGGGTTTGATTTCATTTATTTGCCTTCCAGGTAAATGATAAATTGAGGGAGAAGAACTTAGTTGCTTGGAAATTTTTGACAAAAATAAAGAAACAGCTACTTGGATACCCTTAGGATTTATCACTTGATCCCGTTCCTTTCATAAAATTTGTTGATTTCATGCTACAACAATAGGCATATGTGAGTTTGATTGGTTGATTTTAAACAGGTATTTTGAAATATATACGGAAATGGCAGGGTCAGTGTAACGAATATCAACCAAAAGGGTGTTGTACAACAAAGTTGAGGAAAAATATCATAATGTGATATATAGTTTTCCTCGGAAAAAAATAAGCGTTGTAAGACTATGTATACTTCTAGAGAGAAAAATATTATGGTAAAAGAGAACCTTCGATCAAATATATACCTGAAAAGCAGAATATCCGTGATTTGAACAAAATTAATTTCAAGTCAGTCACACATATAATGAGGTTTTCGGGAGAAAAGGGGCTTCGTTACTAAACTACATAAAATAGGTTCGTATTCATATCAGAGCTTGTCTAGAAAATAGGAAGCTTAAACTTGATGTTTGTTGCCAATACTATTTTCACTCAATAGAATAAACCAGCTGATCCGCATCAGATACCTATTTTATTGGTGAAGATAATTTTTGTTGAGGTGAGGATGTATCCTGCGAACGTTTAAACTTATTTTTCATCATTCATCTTTTAGTATCTTTGTAATTTAACTTCCTTACATTCGTATACTATCCACGCTCATAATCCTATTATAAGTACTTCCAATCCAACTATGCTGGGGAATGTTTCAATTTCGGGATCTCATTTTATTTAAGGCCTAAAAATTAAAGCGGGAAAATTTTAAGGAAAACTAGAGAGAATAAAGAGAAACTGGACAAAATAGATTTAACAAAAAACTATACAAGATGTTAGAAAAGTATTTTCGACCCATGGATTTCTCCCTTTCGTCTATCTACCCTTCTTTTTTATATAAACAATAGTTTGTTTGTCCATTTTTTCGAGGTCTGTCAATCGCCTTTCTGTGTCAAGCCTGCGCCAGTATTGGGAATTTTGTTGTTAAAATACAATAATTGAATGGTAAATGCGTCTACGTGTTATAGTTACCCTTCAACCCGACGCTTCTTAAAGAGGTTACGCCTTCTGCCCTGTACTGCCATTGGAAGGTGGGTGGAAGCAAATTTTAAAAGTGTGAGATCGAAAGAGGGAATCTTACACTTTTAGCCCCTTATCTGATAGATGGGTTCCTTTTACCAAGATACACATTTTTCTAGAAGAGTATCAAGAGCCGACATTAGAAGGGCCACGCTTTTTTTTGTCACGTGCTCTTTTATAAGCATTCTCATCTTCTCTTTTCATTTTCTACTTCATTCCTATCTGTATTATATTTGTGAACATTTTAAAATTAACAGTAAGCTAATTTAGGACCTTTACGGAAATAAGATATGTAATTTGCTTCATTATTTTGCAGAGCTCTAACCTTGTATTATCAAATGACTTGCCCGAGAGGAAACCTTGATATCCTGGCACGTTCTGTCAAACCGATCAAATCTCTTCCAGAGTGCATCTTGGAGCCCCTCTTCAAATTCATTCTTCCTATCAAACCTTTACCGCCAATTTTTAAATATATAATCTTGTTTCAACCATTTCTTCGAATAACTACAAACTATCAAAAGAACTTAACACACTACTTGTCTCAAACCATCCTAGGAAGCATATTAACTTCTTTAAAGTAATTAATCTAAGTTGAAGCCTAAAACCCTTTATTAGCCATTAAAGACTAGCCACCCTAAAAGGGGAAAAGGAAATTCATAACAAAGGTATTCATAAGAGAATAGCTTCGAGTTAATATAATGTATAGTTTGTTAGAAGAAGCATTGATTTGGCTTGAACAGTGAACACTATGAGGGTGTATACAGACCTTTCGCAAACAATATTATATAGGAGATTGCAAGCAGTCAAGAACCGATTGCTAATTTCTAATGGTGTTGATAAATAATTTAACCGGATAGCAAGTTTGACTAGCTTCAGGTTTAGATGTTTTCAAGAAAATAAAAACTTTAGGGATATTAAAGAATTCATCGGCGATACATTTAAATAAATTTAAACGTACTGCTACTAGTTCCAAAGATAACTCCGTTGCTTATTTGCTCGAAAATCATTTATTCGAAGCAATGCAAGATGCATAAACTAAAGTAGGGGCGGTCGGGTCAGGTAACAAAAATGAAAGCGCAGTCGTGGCGGGATTTCAGATCAGTTATTCGTTGCCCATAGATGCAAAAGAAAAAAACAATTAGATAAGGCAAACTATTTTACTTTAATTAGATATTTTAATAAATATATTCTTTAAAAAACTTTGCAAGAAATATTCAATTAAGTTTATGACCTTACTTTTTTTAATCCAGGACACTATAGCGAAGATTTGTGATGTTTAACGGAAGCAGAAGTGTAAACACTTTTGAAGATAAAATACTAAAGGAGCACCAAGTAATCAATGGGCCAAGCATGTCTTAATTAATTGGAAATTTCATGGTGTTCTAAAAAGTGTGAAAAATTGAAATTTGTGGAGGTTTTGCTCCCAATGTGTTTTCATAATAAGATGCTTTTATTTCTTAGTAAAAATTGAGAAAACCATAAGATATCTCTTTCAAATAGTTTAAGAGATCAAGGATAAAGAATGTGCTCAATTTAGAAATGGAACTATACATGTTTGGCTAAGGTATAACCTAGGAAGGGCCAATAGTGCAGACTATACTTGTAACGGACCAGGAGGGTTACTCATGTTCCGCTATAGTTTTTGTAGGGAAGAATGTCGTTTGACCCGATAGCAAACATTTTTAAAGTCGTAATCTACAGAATTTCAAGTTGTTGTCTACCATTGTTGGTCTTTAAGCAAAATCAATGTATCAGGTTAGAAATAAAGTAATAACCTTTTGTCTAGAATAAACATTTGAATAGTATTTACTATACCGATATCTCCAGTTATCATTTTAGAATTATTCAATGCTTAATTTATACTTTTTTAAGATTATGAAAATTTAACTAATAATCTTCTTAGATATACATTGTGTTAATTTTTTTAACTTTAAATTTTCATAAATAGGGTGTTTGTTAAAAGCTGCAGCACACCCCTGAATTCTAAAAATATTTTAGTTATTTAAATATAATTTAGTTCTATTTGGTAATAAGGTACCTAAAGTTTGACTTTTTAGAGTATTTAGGGAATTTAGTGATAATTATTATATTAATAATTATGACTAATTTACTATTTTTAATTTAAAGGTTGAAACTTATTCATCAGTCAGCTGAATATTACATGGCGGCCAGTGATACCATCCTAGCCAGTGGGAATTGACAAATAATGGTTTTTAACATTAGGACAAGACTGGAGATATTCACACATTCGAGCAAATTAAGTAAAAACGATGGAGATTTATTTCCCTCTGAATGCCAAACGCTGCGTGACGTTCTGAAAAATAGACTATTTTTGAGAGAACAAAGTAGTGAGGATGTGAAAAACTACCCAGCAGCCAGTCTTGTAAAGAGAATTTGCCCTTAACTGTTTGAATGTAGGAATAGGCAAAAACTTCGTTTGTGCCCCGAGACCGTTGTAAATTCACGAGTTCAATTTTTCAAGATTAAAGGGAACTCTGAGGATGCTAAATCATATCTCTTAGGAGAAAACAGCTATAGAACAAAGAGGCTTTTATTACAAAACCTGATAAGCTTATTGACATCCTCCAGTGAAATTGTAAAATTGTTCTTTGTTTGAATTTGGCTTCCCTGGTTGCAATGACGAAACACATTAGCACATGACCTAGATAGATGACGATTCCGGTGAAAGAAAGTCCTCCCAGTAAAGGTCAGAGAAAGTTTTTTATTTTATTAGACCAAATCAGATTTCATTACCAGATAGACCTGAGCAAAACAGACATTACAAAAGCAGAAGCGACGAGAAGGTAAAAGAAAAAGAGTTGAGGAATATATTCAGACAAGTAAGCAGGAAAATGTTACAATGCCATCAAGAAAATTAATTTTTTTTGTTGATGAAAATAAAGGACAAATTGCTAATGCCCACGATGGAGAGAATGGAAGTTATGAATTGACATTAAAAATAAAAAACACATTTCCAAGTTTCATTAAAAAGCCCTAGTTTAACACATTAGAAATACCGAATGTTGCGATACATAGCATCAGTTATGGTGTTGCGTGCGTGCCAAAGCTGCCATCACTACTACTGTCTTTTTGGATACTGGCTTAATCACTTTAGAGGATAAGAGACTTATTGTTGATCTCAATAAAGTAAAAAGGACCCAAAAATGATATAAGATCCCTGGAACAGGATGTTGATGAACTTTGTATTAAAGGTCAAATTAACTGCATCTTCTCAGACGGCAGTCCAGATGCAACTGAGTGTAAGCTAAAAGTCGACAAGTAAGATTGTCACTTTACAACTATATGGAAGACAAGCATGTTTTTTTGATGCAATGAGCCAGGTGGAAGATATTTCTACAACCTCACTCCTGAGAAAGACTTAAGCAAGAAGATCCGTGCTGAATTTATTGCTATTAATCTTGTAGATTATATAAAGATTAATGGGCTTGATAAAAGCCTGCGGGTGATTGAAGGTGATTCTACAAATATTAGCCCTGGAGGTGAGTGTGGTTCCGTGCACTTGGTAGAAGTCAATCTTGGCTGTAAACTCGTTTGTTTGGTTTGTGCAATCCACACCTAACGAGTTGCCCATGCGACACTTTCTCACAGCACTGAATGTGAAAACATAGTTTGTCATCAAGTACACAAGTAATTATGGTAAGATGCTTGACACTGCAAGCAATCATGAAATCTATTCTTCACTTACTATCTTTTCAATTCGAGAGCCTCTTGCTTCACTAAGTGACAATGTTGTAAAGGATCGCTCTATTGACAAAGCATATGACTATAGGATTACAAAAGAAAATAAGGACAAAAAAACAGTCCACCGATCTGGCCCTTCGTGAAATCGGTCCAGGGAGCCATCGTAGGTGTTTTACAATAGCAAACACTCTTTGTAGATTATGGGCTTCAAAACAAGGCCTTAAAGGCAGAAACCTAAACAACTTAAAAATGATATTAAATACATTGCTTGTAAGTGCATCCTTTGTTGTTTCAACATTAAAATAAAATATTCTTGGATGAAAGGCCAGCGCAACATCCTCTTTCAGGTGTGTATAATTAGGTTGCAATAGAAGGCTGCATTTGATGCTTTTTTGCTAATCATCTAGCGCCTAGCATGGTATTTGTTCAGCTAAATGATGTTCAAGACGCCCTTAACTGCTGTTAAAAGATTGTTGACAAGGGAAGTGGGGATGATCACACACTTGTATATCTTTCTTTCCGGGGAAAGAGCGGACAGAGTGGTCTGACTGATATTCAAACCTCATTGACATACAAAATAATTAAAGTGCAGGTAAAACAGTTTCTGACAAGTTTATGAGAGCTCTACAGTGGCTCTGACAAGTTCATTCAATAGAAAGGCATGTGAAACAAGTGAAGGAGGCAGAAAACCGGGTGTATGCACATGAAAAGTGTAAAGGCTATAACAGAGGTCAAGAAGCAATTCGGCGGTTGATATACAAGAACGAATCAAATTAAGAGTTGATGAAACCTGTTTAATTAATTTTTCCGCTGTTATCACTTTCAAATATTGTATTATAACAAAGATATGTTTAATGATTACTGGGGTATGTTTTATGCGGAGACAATAAGTTTATAAAGCATGACGTACTATTGTGAGAAGCTAAAATAAGTAGCTGTATTTTTTAGAGTAATTTATGAGGTGGTTTTCAAATGTAGATTTTCCGAGGTAAGTTTCAAGCAATCACAAAAATTATAGCAGATTTGAATTTCTGACATTAAAACACCTATTTTTAGAAACCCCTCATTGAAAAAATTGGCAAAAGTTAATTTTCACTCTACAAATTAACATAATTAATGTAAGTATCCATTCATCACAATTATGGGGATTGTGCAGTTAACAAAATAAGTTGCATTAGATGGTTTTCTCGTTTTCAAAGTGGGAATTTCAGTCTAAGAGAGTAACTTAAAGAACTTAATTCCAAACAGTTGGAAGATGTAATAAAACATATTTTATCACAACTTCTAGAGTATTTATAGAACCACATAATTTAATGTAGCCTATGGGTTGGGGCAAGGTCCTGTTTTTTGTTTGTTACAAAGGTAACCACTTTTTGGGTGAGTGCACGGTAATTATAAGGGGTGGTAATTAAGACTTCTGGTTTTTGCTGCACTGCTCAAAACCACCCGTCTAGACCATTATGTGGGAGAAGGTTCCGAGTTGACTCGACGGGCAACGAAGACCTTAGTAGTGGGCCTACTTGATTTCCCGTTTGAATGCGTTCTTACTCCTTATACATATTTTCACAGGGCATTATGCGTTAGGCTGGGCTCACCGAAGGTATCTTCGTGATCGGGGTAAGGAAAGAATTTCGAAAGGACACGGCGAAAGAAAATAACTGTATTCTTAAATTGGCCAACCAAAGGGTGCAAGCAGAAACGTTTCGATTTCTTTGTGGTCATTGAATAGGCTTCTGTTTTTGTCAAGTATCAGGTCTAAAGACAGCAGGATTTAGGCGAGTTAACTGGGGTTTGCAACGCTACTAATGGACTGATTGATTCTCTGAGTAGCCGATTCTGATTCACTGATCTTAACTACTGAATTTTTTACTTAACGATCGAATAAATTAACTGCCGAATAGAATGACTACCTCTCAATCTCTCTATATATGTTGTACCGTCTTCAAGGGCCGTGACCTTGTCTTGTCCGTTGGTCAGACCAGGTGATCTAATATTTTCGTTACTTCCACCCTTCGGGCGGAGTTACGACATCTATGTGTACCTATTCTACTTACATATCTCCCATGTCTTAGATGTATCTTATTTATATCGAATCGCTTGTGTCTTACATTTCTTTGTGAAATTTTGCTGGCCAAATCCTGTATTTGTACAGCTTGCCTGTTGTCTCCCGTTATGACCTTTTTGCTGATATTCTCAGCACACCTATGTTCCTGTTATTCCCTTGACTCAGACGACCTGCTTACTTTGTATCTATTTGATAGATGTACAATGATATATATATATATATATATATATATATATATATATATATATATATATATATATATATATATATATAAATATATATATTTATTTTTCTAATTCTCTTTCTTTATTATTTATAAAACATTGCATATTTTTTCCTTAATTTACCCAAATACCCATTTTTAGTACTATTAAATCCTGCAATTGGGGAAGCCACAGGCATACCTATTTTACAACGTCAGCCCCACAAACCCGTACGACTGTAATGGATTGCAAAAGTTCGAGTGATGTGAAAATGGGTCTCGCACGAACTGCCCACGGCGAATATGCCACAGTTTCTTTTTGTGACCTAATGCTTTCACTACATCTTCACGCACCATTTTGGAGCAGGTTTGTTACTGGTGATAAAAGTCGATTCTTTATCTTACCTTTAAACGCTGCCATTCTTGGATGAGTTGAGGAAGCAGAATTTCTCAACCATCGAGAAAAGGACTTCATCCCCCCCCCCAGAAATTATGCTGTGCTTCTGGTAGAATATTGAAGTAATTGTGCATTAGGCGTTAGGCTTTACTCCACCAATTTGGTGTCATCCTGCTTTGCGATAATGCCCGTCCTGACACTCTTCGAGGAGCTCGGTTCTGAAATAATGCTTCTTCCTTCATATTCTCCTGACCTTGTTCTTTTTTATTTTTATTTGCTTAGGAGATTACAGAACCATTTGGATGGACTCATCTAGACGTCAAACGAAGAGGTTAAGAAAGCTTTTGTTAGTTATATTTCATCGAAATCTAAAGAATTTTACAAGCGTTGCATTTATAAGTCTGGTGATAAGTGAAATAATTTTCAAGGAAAAATGGAGGTTAAGTTTATAAATAAATATTTCCATACTCATAAGTTTTTTTATTTTTAATATATACCCTAAAATCGGACATTACTTTCGTTCCAACATCATAAATCTTCATCTTTGTCTCTTCATTTTCATTCTATATTTTAGACCCCAAGATTTGGCCTTTTCATCTATTTCTCAGTTTTCTTTTGGTTTTCTGTAAGAAAAAGGGATAAATTACTCAATCTAGTATTCTTAAGCGATAACAGGAAGCACTACTCTAATAAATACTAGCTAAAATTTATTCTAAAAAATCGCAGATTACTTTCGTCCCAACTTGATATTAATAAATTATGCCATGTACTACAGTACATCTGTTTGATTTTGCACGGAGATTAGTGACAAAAGGACGAAGACTATGAAATAGGGAAGCGTCATTCTAGAATAAAGTCTGACAATTTGGTTATAGTATCCACGTCGTCTCGTCCATGTGAGGAACTCCTCATCGCAAAACGCTTACTGCGTTTCTTCCATCAAAATTATCATAATTTAAATGCATTTTAATAAAAAAATTAAATAATTTTTGTTGTTTTGGGGGAAATTTAGGAATAACCATAATTTGATATTAACAAAAACTAATATCTATGTATTACTTCCACTTTCCTGAGGTATTAAATTTATTTGAGATCATATCAAGTTTATCCCCCGGAATATCGACAAGTCAAGAATAGCAAACACAAATTACTCATGTCAATAAAAGTGAACCAATGTTAAAGCTCATAGAAATGTAAAAGTTAAAATATGCAAAGATAATTTTATTGATATATAGGATCAATATATCGCTTAAAATTCTCCACCAACAGAGCCATTTTAACATACTTGTCTTAAAGTTATGGCAATTAAAGAACAACCCCAAAACTTTGGGTTAATTTAGGTATCTAATCCTAACTTAAACTAAACAAACGCTACCGAAACTCTTATTAGCCAAATTGCTGTTCTTATTCCAATTTTCTGACTCTAGTAATAAATAACATGATTGAACCTTAATTTAAGTCGTGATTTAGCCAAATGATTATCTACTAATTGGTAGGATTGTGTTTGTATAGTGTTTGCTATTTTTTTTTCCAAGAGAACCGGTCTGTATTTTTTTCAGCATTTGGGAGCGAGTCATTTAAAAGCTCAAGATGAAACACAGTTTAGAACATGTCAACTAATTTTATTATGGCTCGAATAGAAAAATTATTCAAAAGATGTAAAAGCAACGCAAAGTTATTCGGATTGGTAATCTTGACATGATCCATAATTCAATAACGCTACTGAGCTTGTTGCCCCTAAACCACTAACTCATAAATAAGCAATGTGATTATGAGTGGCGTTTTTGAATTTTAAAACATATCATCTTTCGATACACAGCTTTGACAAGCTTTCTGCTACTCACCCTAAATTTGAGCACAAATTTAGAATTATTTGCATCATACCCTGTTTTTCTTCGAGTACAAGTGTGAGAGCAACCAGGTAAATGCAACCAAATAAAATTTATTCCATCATTTGCACCTCTTTTACGATCTCACCCTCGCTGACTTCCGCTTGCAAAATTGAAGGACACCATAGGGAAATTTGTGTTTATAGCGATTATTTCAGGAGCAAAAGTATTTTAAAATCTTTGTTGTATTATAGCGTTATCTCCAATGCCTTTGCCATTATCAGGCGTGGGAGAGAAAACAAACTATGAATTCCTTCGTAGGAGATCCTCATCATAGACGCTTCTGTCTCTCTTAATCGAAGTTCTGAGTGACATTCACTTTCTATGTATCAGTTAGATAATAAAAGTTGAACTCCACACTTGTTTGTCATTTTCTTTCAGTTTAATCTTAACTTTAATGTTTTTAGAAGCACGTATAACAAGGAATCAACAACCTCATTGTATATATCTTTCTGGCTCGAAAATTTTAAAAATAGAAAATATTGAGCTCTAAAAAGTGGGAAGGTGTAAGGTATGCAATATAAGGTACGAAATATTGAACTTATTAAAAGAAAGCTGCTGGAATAGGTCTTCAAGGGATACCACGTTAAAACACCGACTGAATCTGCTACCGAAATATCATATGAAAAGGCAAAAATAATTAAATATATAATGTATATTTTGTATGGAAACACCCTTGTTACAAAATATTACATATGAGTGATGGCTCTCCTTGATTTGAATTAGTAGATAAGGTTTAATAAACGGGTTAGGGAAAGCTTCTGCCCTCAAACTGATGGGCAGCGTCTCGTTCCTGGTCCTACTCATTTCAAGTTCATGAAGGCGGATTTATTCTTTTACTTCCCGTTTGACTCTTTCCCTTCTCTCTTTTCGTTCTTCTCTTTCTTTTAAATCTTCTCGTTACTTCTTTTCTCTTTCTCTTTTATCTTCTCGTTCCTTCTCTTGTCTTTCTCTTTGTCTTCTCTTTGTAATTAAAATGGACTTTCATTCACCCACTATCAAACTTACACACTTGTGCTGAGCTTATTCTCAAAATACTCCCTGAGGCGGGGGAATTGAGTTCCCCCCACCCCCGGGTCTTTGCCCGCTGCGAGATTGTCCGAGACAACATTGTGCTCGATCTTGACTCGCAAACATCTCCTCCTCAAGAATCCGACTCGTTCTGTTTCTCCTCTTCAAATTATGGTCCAGTGGTTTTCGCTGGCAAGGTATCAATTCCGAAGCTACTCAAGGTACGTACACCTATTCCTGGTAGGACGGAACAAGTCATTCAAACTCTACCCCATCTCTCCACCGTTTCTTTTAAACTGTGAACTAACGAGGGTTCTCTTATCTTACATCGCTTAGAGAATCTCCCGTGAAAAGACCACATTTATCTTTTCAAAAACCTTACTCTCATTTATCATTTTCTCTTTCTACTGTCCATTTAACCACTTCACTTTTTTTTAAAAACCATAATACGTTGAATTCGCGCCTTTCATGCTATGCGTTGGGACTAACAAAGTTGAAAAGATAAAGACTTCTTAATTTATTTCGGGTTTCTGTTAATCACTCACCTAATCAACCGATAATTTGAGTCTGGTTCTAGCGGAGATACCCCGTTAGTTTGCTTCCTCCTCAACTCAATTTATTTTTCGCTTTCCTCACCGCCTTTCAATCGCTTTTGTTCACGTTATCTTCAAACTCCGGTCAAAACGGCTTGTGAGAACATCCCTTCCCTATCATATTTTGAAGTTTAATTAAAAGAGTTACTTAAAAGCGGCGCTATCCCTAAAAGGAAAATAACTCTTACCCTAAAAAAGTATGCGCCAAATTAAAGTCTGAGTCAATCCCTGAGTTAGATGTGCAATTTAGATTGAACCCCGTTAGAACTCTCCTTACTTCCGTACATCAGTTATTCGAGAAAATTATCAAAACATTCCAGTCATGACCGTGATAGCGATCCTTTCCTCAAAACAAAGTTGAATTCCCAAGTCGATTTTGAGTCAACGCGCTATCGCGGAAAGGAAAAGGTCCCTGCCCTAACGACCCCACCCCCCTCAACACCCTTAGTTCTTACCTGAAAGTGATACTAGCCTGCCTAGGGAAGGCTAACTCTGAGCCCTCTCACCTCTCTCTCTTTTGTGAAAATTTTTAGGGCACAAATATTTCGGATTGTGAATAATTGGCGTACCTTAAGGTCTATTTGAGAGAGTATGCATTTTCCCTTATCAAACATCTTCGCTCCCTAACTTTTGGATGACGAATTTCTGGACAAAGGTGCCATTTTGACCAGTACGTCGGTAAAATTATTTCTTCCCCTTGTTTTCACGACTTATGCAAACTGTCCCTTTGATTAAACGAAACTCGCTCTCTCTTGATCGAACTAAAAAATGTCGATGTAAATTTCTTTGAAGAAGGTAGCCCCGGTAATAAACTACTATCACATATATTCCTACAAATTTCAAAAGAGAACTGAGATTGACTACAAAAAGTGATTATTCTTCTCTCTCTGATATTTGAACAATTATTCCTCAACCATTCGGACCCTCGAAAAACTGGAACCGGTCAAAAAGATTTTTAATCTCCCCTTTAAAGGTCCCTCACATCAAATTGCCAAAGAAATGTATTTAAAATATGTAAATTTCTCAAAAGAAAATAAATCTTTTATCTCAAGTAAACCCAATTCCAGTATCAAATAAACCGGCTCAAATTATAATGCAGTAATGATCAACCGTGCATCCCGACGCTTAAGACGAACATTTCTGTTGGCCGAGAGGAACCTCCAAGCAAAGGGTCAAATTCAAATACCCTCCAACCTAAGGCTCTTAGAGCCCCTAAACTGCATTGTAAAATGTGTGCAGGGACCCATTCAAGTGCTTGGTTCTCAACATTACAGCTTTTAGGATAGAGAGGTATTCCGAACTAAACCTAGGTAAAAGGTGTAGCAGTTCTCGGCACTTTTCAGATGCTTGTCCAACTGAGCAGAGAGATTTATCTCATCCGTGTAGTTTCTGCCAAATAAGGACCCATACTTCAGCCCTTTGCCTTCAAACTTTGAATCATGGTGAAACCGCCTGACTAAGAGACGGCCGGGGGGTGACGTTGGGGTTGGTGACAAATCTTGCCGAAGCTCCTAGTACAAGTCCCTTTAGAAACTCAAATTTCTTTCTCCCTACTCTCTCCGTTAACCTTGCTCTGGGGTGAAAGTCTCGACCTGCCAGGGTCCTACTGGACTTTGCGTCTCAAATGTCTTACATTTTAGAATCTCCGTTTTACTCATTGTGTGCCAAACTGGGCCGGCTTCCGAAATAGTGGTGAACAATTCACACGCTCACTGGCTCACAAATCATGCATTTAGGGGAAATGGAGGCCGAACTGTACTTCGGGTCTCAAATTATTCAGGCTTCCCTTTTGGTTCTAGTACAAGTCCCTTTAGAACCTTAAATTTCTTGCTCCCTACTCTCTCCGTTAACCTTGATTTGGGGTGAAAGTCTCGACCTGCCAGGGTCCTACTGGACTTTGCGTCTCAAATGTCTTACATTTCGGAATCTTTGTTTATCTCATTGTGTGCCAAACTGGGCAGGCTTCCGAAATAGTGGTGAACAAATCACATGCTCACCGGCTCACAAAACATGCATTTGGGGAAAATGGAGGCTGATCTATACTTCGGGTCTCAAATTATTCAGGCATTCCTTTTGGTTGATCCGAATTTGTCCTTGGACTTATTGGTCACTGGAATTGACAAATATATACATTAGGGTGATGAATTTTTTACAACCTCATATCCCTGTGTCATAATTTGATAAGATTTAACTAAAGATTATATAAAATCTTACTTTCAAGGTGATTTGATAAAAAACCTCACGCACAAAATGATTTTAAAAATTTTATTTGTCACTTTTTTTCGTCCAGTTTTTGAAGTCACTGGCAGTATATACAAGATTGAACTCTAACTTATGAGTCACATATATATAACATTATATAGGGTCATCAAACACACAAGGAAGTAAATTAGTTACAATTATCTCATTGGGCAGAATGAATCTCAGTGATAGGTTGTTCTTGTTGCGGCAGGACCCGTGACGGTCTTGCATAACTTTGACCGCACGCTCACAGCACTGGTTGCTTTGGGCAATATTAATTGGAGATTCATCTGTTTTTAAGTGGGTTTTCAAGAATTTTAAACCTGTTGGGTATTCATTCAGAGATGCAGATAGTTCACAAAAATCTTAAAAGCGGAACAAGTGCGTGCTGAACCAATGGTTAGCCCATGAGTTAGAAAAGAATGAACAGATTGAACGCATCAGGCATCAAAATGAACGCAAGAAGGGCTAGAATAGCACGAGAGTTCCAAAGTACATTGCTGATGTTTGGGATCTTTTGAAACTTTACAAAGGGGACTTCATTCATCTCAGTGAAGTGACGGAAGACACTCGTGAGGTGATAGAGAAACTTCCTGTTGTCTCTCCAGCCGCCTGTTCCTTAATCTCAGTTTGACCGTTGCTAAAGGCTGCTTTCAATTTATCTTAATGGCTCATCAAATCCTGCACAAAGAAGTAGTCTATGTTTGGTGATTTAGTCGACCCATTGAGCTGATCGTCCATGACAACCGGAAGAATCCGATCCAGGACATGGTGCTGGCAACTAATGAACTTGGGTTTGGGGTGACCTTTATTTTCGAACATTAGCTGCAGTCGAACAACAACGCCTGTCTGTTTACCGTTATTCACGCTTGTTGTGTCGCCGACAAGCATAAAAATTGATCCCCATAGGTTAAACTCCTCTAACACACCTTAGGGCCCTTTTGAAATTGTTGCAGATTTCACATCCTGCAATTTGAGCGCAGCCAACTTTATTTCTTTCGCTTCATTCTTGAGGACCATGACCTGATATTCAAAGTCCTTAATGCGTTTGCCGTCAAAGTGTAAGCTCCACTGTTCCAGATGAAGCGTGCTCACCCAGTGTTTTTATCACCTGAGCATCTCTCGTGTAGATAGCCTTGTGGATTGCTGACTGACATGGGGTTGGGATTTCAATGCCCTCACCAGAAAGCTGGCGACATACCTCTGCTGCTCTGTGGGACGACAGCTTTGACCTTCTAGCAAGAAGTCTTGCTGAGCCTGTTGGGTTATGCTTCCTTTTCCTCGTTGATGCTGTATTCGCTGTTATTAGATGAGTTCCTGCTAGTTTCGGAACAATCAATTGGTGCTGAGCTGGAAAGTGTGGACACAGTCGCTTCCATTGCCTTCTTTCGCTTGGATGGGTAGATGGTCTTGGCACTAGCAGGTTTACCAGTGGAATAACCAACCTGGCCTTTGGTCAAAATTTGCTGTTTATAGAGGTTCTTTTCTTCTTTGCACAACCAGTTTCCTTTTACCCTGGTCAAGTCAAACAGTTCATTCAAAGAATTAAAGTTTTGTTTCTTTCTGCAGTACTCATAGTTTTTCAGAAGGTTTTCTAGTTTTGCACAAATAGCTTGATCAGATACATGCGGGAAGTTCAATGTTTTTCTCCATAGGGATTTTAGCTCCACAACAATTAGGCCGATCCTCTCTCTCCGTTCTTTGGCGGTGGATTCAAAAAATTGGAAGCGTCCAACGACGTGTATTTTCAGCGGCATGCGACTCCATTCACTTTAGCGTGCTTCATAAACTGCCACGTGGCCTCTTCTTGATGGTGCTTGAAAGTTGACAAAGTTATTTGTCCAGGTTTTCTTGTTCTTCTCCGTGTTAAAAAAGCTCTTTTTGAACGACATGTTTTGTACTTAGCAACTAAAATAGAAAATAAACCTAAATATTAAATAGGTAACAAATTAAAGAAACTGTTATTAAGTTTTTATACATTTTATTAAAAAACAAGCAAATTACAATTAGAAAAAATTAAGAGACAAGGCAGACACTAATAAAATATTAAATGCTATTATACAGTATTATAAAATTAGTGAGAGAGTTGAATGTAGCTTACCAAATAACACCAGGATCTCTTTAAAATAAACGCTGGTGAATACACAACAATTATAATAAGGCAATAATAATATCAATGCCGTTAAAACTGAGCTAGTAACTACCCACTTTAAACATCTCGCTTATATACCACACGCGAAATGGCTGTAGAAAATTCTGGAACTCTACAGAAATCCCCATCCATGACGTGATGATTTTCTGGAAAATTGTATACAATTCTATGGTATATAAATTATTGCAAAAGTCTGTTTGATAACTTATAAAATAAATATAAATATTTTTAACACATATAAAATGCTAAAATGTCCTATATCACATTTCAAAGTGGTTTTGGCGACCTTTTTTAATATTTTAATGGAATAAAAGTAATTTTTCCCATTAATAGGCAAAATTTCATTGATTCGTGCTACAGGAAAATAATTTTTTAGAAAAATGCAAAAAGGTAATCACCCTAATATACAGTCTCTCTGGATCACTGGAACCCCTTTAGCAGACAGAGCCTTTTATCTCTCGAGTGGTGTGAAAGATCATGTCGTTGGCATAAATTGCCTGCTGGGGGTAGATTGCATGCAATCTATGAGAGATCTTCAACATTAAACCCAGGGTGGAAATGCATTCTTATCCTGTGTGCTTGGGCTAATCCCATATGGGAGTGTGACAACTGTCCAAAGCCTCTCAAATGGAGAGATTGCTACGACCCTCTGATGTTATCCGCCAGCCCTAGCCAGCAAGGATGGTGACATTTCCAGCGCTGTCGGGGGTAAAGGGAGACGAGCTGCTGACTGAGGCAAACGGTCATCTTAAACCCCCTCAAACTTATATTCGAACTTATATAAAACCCCACTATTAAATTCAACTCGGAAGCCTTTCTTCTAGAATCAATCGCCGTTGGCCTACGCCACAGCCTGCAAGGTCAATCAAGATGACGGAGCGGAGATTAAATTAAAACCAGCTGTAAGGCTCTCCGATACTGACCTAAGAACGGATGCTTCCATCGTCCTCTATGTCAACACAAGCTTTGACCCTATTCATTCTTATTTCCCCCTCCTCAATTCATGCAAGTCTGATACCGATTTAGACATAGGGCTTAAACACGTGGTTAACTTGGAATCTCTGGCCATTAAAGACGTTGATACGGAATTTCATAATTCCATAGAAAAGAGGGTAGGAAGTATTTTGTGGGTGGGTATTTTAAACAAAGTTAAAGCGTCCTTAGCTCAAAAGGGGCTAACTGAAGCCTATAATGAAACTTTCGAAGGTCAGTTAGAGGAAGGTATGATTGAGCCTATATATATGTTCCCAAAGAATTATGACCGCTAGATTTGGATTCCCCATAGACCCGTCATATAATCGCCTGTCCAAACCACCACTATGTTAAGGGCTGCCTCAATTGCAACTTACATACGTTTGGATCTCCATCTCTCAATGACACCTCCTATTCGGGTATATACCTCCTCACCCGTCCTTTTAACCATATTATGCCGATTCCGTTTAAACCAATTTGTCATTCTGTCGGGCATCAAAAACTCATTCCTCCAAATCAAATTAAAATTAATAGAAGACAAAAATTGCTTGTTTTTATCTGGGTGAAGAATGGTGAAATTGTTACCTATCGCTAATTTCTCTTGTTTTCAGACTCAATTCCTCCCCCTTTGTACTTAACTACATCCTTAATTACCACCTCAGCTCCTAAAACTAAAATCCTTGTAGCAAAACGTTAGGTAATTTTGTTTATGTTGATAATTTAGTAGTGGCGAACTCCGACCTTACCTTCCTCAAAGAAATATATCTAGAATCCAACAAAATTATGCAAGAAGGAGGCTTCAAGTTGTAATCTTGGAACACAAACCATCCTGGTCTCAAACAACTTTTCAAAGAGGATAATAGATCAGAAACTCATGGCACTGGGACCGAGCGCGTTTTCGGATACCATTACGAATTAGAAACTGACCTTCTGTCAGTCTACCTTCTTTCTTTTGATCTCATTGCAAAAACTAAAAGAAGCCTACTCTTTTAAATTTCCAAACTATCTGATCCGTTGGGACCAAATTTGCCTGTGAGAATTGAAGGCAGACTATTGATAAAGACTCTATGGTCTAAAAATGTTGATTGGGATTCTGAAGTACGCGAAACCGAGGTAAAAAAATGGGAGTCCCTTCCTTCCGAATTGGTGAAGTAGGGGGCTGTGAAAATTCAGTGGTTCGCATTGGAAGATGACAGTAAAGCCGAACTAGAGGTTTTTCTGATGCTAGTAAGGATTGTTATCGGTTTGCTATCTATGTTTTGCATTCTAACGAATCCCACCTTATATTTTCAAAATCCAAAGTTTTCCCTATCTCCGCGAGAACGCCCCTTCCTTGGAATTAATGAGAGTTGTTCTTGCCTTCAAATCCCTCCCCCTCTTCCTTGAGTCTTACTCTCACTCTTTCAGATCTATTGAGATATTTGTTGACGCTCAGGTCGTATTGTCCGGGATTCTCGATGACATAAATAAATTAAAAAAAAGTCGGTGTTTTTCAAAAATCGACAAGATATCAAATTGTCCATCCAAAAAATTTCCTCTAAATATCAAATTCGACGTTTCTTTTAATTACGCTCACACTTTTGACAACCCCGCAGACTTAATTACCCGTAGCCTCTTCCTTAATGAATTTAATTCCAAATTAAATCTTGGGCTTCATTGTCCGTCCTGGCTGATATTGGAACGGTAAATGTGGCCCAAAGCCGAATTGAAATGCCTTGAGGAATCTTCTAGAAATTTGATATCTTCCCATGTGACAATTCAAACCGAGGTTGTACACCCTTTTACTCCATTAATATTTATCGCATTCAAATGAACTTTTCCGAATTCCTCGCCTTGTGTTAAAATTTATTTTCAAATCAAGCAAAAAGCTGAAGTTGATATTAATTTTGCCACTCGCATTTATTGGATTTCTATGATGCAACTTCAATCCTTCCTTATTGAAAACCAATTTCTCGAAGACGCCCCTAATCAAAATAAAAACCCCTATACCTGCCATAGTTACAGATTTGAAATGTTTTTAGATCAACATTGTTTGATCAGAAGTAAGGGGAGAATTGCTAAATCCAATTATTGCGATTATGATGTCATTAATCCTGTCTTATCAGAAAAGAACTTTCATTTAACCCTCCAAAATAGTGTGCGATTGTCATGCGAAATGCAAACATTTAGAGATCGAATCAAAGCTTACGATGCTCAGAATTAAGGGTTCCTGGGTATCCTCTCCCCGTCAAATCAACAAAAGGAACCTGAGCGAATGCATTGCGTGCAAAAAGTTAAACTACTTTGTCTTTTCCTACCCTAAAATGACGAACTTCTCCGAAGCTCAAAGGAATTTTGTCAAACCCTTTAAACATAGAGGAGTGGATTTTACCGGTCACCTTTTCGTTAAGCAAAATGGTCTCACCACTAAAATTTACCTGCTTATGTTTACTTGCCTCAACATAGGCGCGGTGCACCTCGAATTACTACCCTCCATCTGTACATCCAATTTTATCAAAGCTTTTCTACGTTTTTCAAACCTCCATGGAGTTTCAGATTTTATTTATAGCGATAATGCCAAAACTTTTGAACTGGAAGGGAAATATTTGTCCGATGTTTTGCTTTCAAATGGGTTTGAAAATCACATGCTCGCCAACAACATCAGACACCTCACGATTCCAGTCTTTAGTCCCTAGTTCGGGAGTGCGTGGGAGCGTTTGATTAGAGTGGTAATATTGCCTTCTACAAACACTAGGAGGGTCCACGTGGGACTATTTCAATTTACTTACTCTGATTTACTCCATTTAAAATTCTGTCAATTCCCGCCCCCGTGCATACCGCTCGTCCGAGAAAGACCTCACACCTCTGTCACCCAATTCCTTCCTCAAACTCCACTCCAACTCTAATCTCTCTTTCAAACTCTCTGAACAGAACGACCCTCTGTGGAAACCCGAAACTAACACTCACGAAGAATTAAACAAGTCCCTCTCGCACCTAACTTAAAAGTTCGAAGCCTTCCAGAAAATCCGTTATCCTTCATATCTACTAAACTTGCGAGAACACAGCTGAGACATTGTGAAAGTTTTGGGGTTAATTGCGTAAAGGTGGGGGACGTAGTTTTAATTTACAGCCCATCCAAGGCCCGCCTCTTCTGGCAGATGGGTCGCATCTTCGAGCTAATTCTGGGTGAAAATAACAGGGCCCTAGTGGTTACCATAAAGAAAGGGGATGGTCATATTTTAAGGTACCCCATAAAATTGATCTACCCCTTCAAGCTCTCTATTACCCATTCTGGGTCAACAGACCCCAATCCTGCCTCCAGCGATTTAGAAGGCAAAGCAAAGGCCACCATGAATGGGAAATTTAAGATAGGAGATTAAACCCTAAGCAACTCGGTTGTCGAAATGAGTACCCCTCTCTGGCCTTAAAGGCAAGTTGCCTTGCGAGCAGAGTGTAAAATTAGGGAAATTTAAGGCTAAGGAAACAAACTTGAAATTAGACACCTCCCCTCTCAATCGCGCGCCCTATTTCAAATGCTCACTTCCCTTTCAAATGTGCATCCATTATCAAACGCGTGCTCCCCTTTCAAATACTTTGAAGCACTTATTCTCCAATGGTCTTCTAAATTTCGAAAACTTTTGAGAGTTTCAAAGTTTTCTTCTGTTTGTGGGGAGGCTGTAAGAAAAATGAACCTTCCTTTGCCCTCCACGACACTCACACAGGTGGGCTAAGCTTATAGCCTCAAAACTCACTAAGACACAGGGGAATGGAGCTTTCCCTCCCCACGCCCGGGTGCTTTCCCGCTGCGAGGTTGTCCGAGAAACAATTGTCCTCGATCTTGCCTCGTAAACATCTCCCTCCTAAGATTCCCGACTCGTTCCGTTTCTCCCCCTCAAAGTACGGTCCAGTGGTTTTCGATGGTAATGTCTCAATTCCGAAGCTACTCAAGGTAAGCACACAAATTCTTATTTTCCAGGCGGACGGAACAAGTCCTTCAAACTTTATTTTATATCTGCACCGTTTCTTTTAAACTGTAAACTAACGAGGGTTCTCTGAGCTTACATCGCTTAGAGAATCTCCCTTAAAAAGACCACCTTTATCTTTTCAAAAACCTTACTCTCATTCATCGCTTTCTCTTTTCCCTAGCTTTCAATCACTCCACTTTTGTTTACAAGCCTAATACGGTAGTTTCGCGCGTTTCAAGCTAGGCGTGGGGAGAAACAACTCTTTTCTTTCAGTCCTTTATTCCTCTTGGATATAAGCTAGGAAGTCTTTGCCACTGAGACCCAGTGACTCACCTTACAACTTAAATGTGTTAAATAATGAGGAAATTTTAGCGCGTTTGAACATCTTTCAGGAAAAGCACTACAAAAAAAGGAGAATTATTCAGACGCACAGCAGGAGTGCTGGTAAGCTTTGACGGACATACGATTATTCACTTAAAATAAATAAAACAAAGCGAAAATTATTTCGCACGGCGCGAATTCTTAATTATACTTGAAATATTCACTCCGGAATTTAGCGAGAGCCTGTGTTGCCCAATAGGCAAAGAATAAAACGAAATACAATATACAATACGGCAGATGTTTTATGAGGCCTAAAATGGTTAAAGTTTCACACGGCCAGAAAATCCTATACACATTACGCACACAAATGGGAAAATGGGAAATGGATAAAGTCTTTTTTAGAGTCTTTAAAATTATAACCTTTAATATACAAGAATAACACCCATTAGAATCTATCGCAGGTCTAAATGCGAGTTACTCTAAGAAGCCTGAGAACAGAATTATATAATGTTTCTCGTAGAGTCGAACGTCGATGTAGCCGAGGATTGACTCTGCGGTGCCGCGGGAAGGGAGCACGCCAGAAATTGGAATATAGTTCCCAGTGCGATGGTTAAATAACCCAAATGGAGTGCGGTTGACCTAAATAATCAATTATTAGAAGTTTTGGGTTTAGAGAAACTGATTGTAGAAAAATAACCTTACTATATACAAAGAACAAATATTATTAGCGAGGGAAGGCTGTACGATGAATGCTTCCAGAGAAAGTGGTAGAGTGCAAATAACGGGGAGAATCACGTAAAGCCTAATTGACCGGAGGCTTCTGGGACGACGAGGAAGCGGGGCGCTGCAAAGTTCCACTTGCAATATTTCTTCTTCTATAACCTCGCTGAGAAATGACTGAGGGAGTAATCCAGACGAGAACGAAGTCGATCCTCGAGTGATAGATGCCTGTCCGTGTCTATCGTCTCTCCAGAGAGAACTCTGGTTTTATATACGAGCGAAGTCGGGTAGAGAGGTGACGCGTCACGTTCGTAGCAGGAAGCCGTTGGAAGGCGAAGCATGGCGTCGCTGACTGTACGTGGCTGCTAACTCAAATGGGGCTGTATGGTACTAATTTATCAAAGCATTTCTTTAAGTATCTATACTGCGTCGGCGGAAGCAGGTCGCCGGATCTCATTGGACATAGCGCACCGGGGGGCGGGGGGATATTCTTGGCGAGCATCTCAGGCTCGTGCGAAAGTCCTCGTTATGGTTGATATTAACTTCATAAACTCCAAATTGATGGTTCTCCATTATTGGCATAATGACCGTCGATTTAGTCGTAATTTAAGGGATCGCATTTCAAAGCCCTTGTTTAGAAGCTCACCCATATAGAATTCTCATTTTTAAAAGGAAACATTAAATCCAGCTGCAGCCAAAACTTGATCTGTGTAGACCAATATTAATCGAAACTAAAGATACGAATATCATTTTTTTAATAACTGTGGCTTTCTTCTATTTTTGACGCATTTTCGATTGTTGCAGTGATCTTGTTCTGTCATTTGATGCTCTGACTTTATATTCGTCCAATGTGTATTCAATTGGTTATTCCTCCGTCTTTGTTACCGGGGTGTGGTAATAAAAAACGCGTTTTGAAGCAAAATTATTTCTTTTGCTTCTTGAGTAAGGTACGGCCTAAATGAAACAAATTCGATTTTTCATTCCTTGCAATATGTTCTATATCTTCACAAAACTTAAAACGCTCTGAAAGGATTTATTTAACACACAGACAATTAAAACATTTCTATATTTTTAAACAAATATAACAAATGTATGTATAAATATGTCGATGTATGATTGAAGAAGCTCTCTCTAAGTTTTATAAAGACCAGATTTTTAAAAAAATTATTTCACCTTTGAATACATTGGAATTTTATTTTAATACGTTCTAACTAGCGAATTTAGTTTTTTATATGATGCTGGGGATTAAAAATCAGTTAAGGGAGGTCCATTTTATTAGGTGGTATTTAAAACATTCAAATTTTGGTCTTCATCTTTCACCTTTCTTCAGGCATCTTCGGACGCAATTCTTCGTCATTGTTAGGGTGGCATTGATTTTAGATTTTTATATGCGTTACCTCCTTTAGCGGCGAGGTAGTTGTTTGGTGATCATGAGCAGCAAATAATGAATTTCATTTTCCTTCTTTGATGCTTTTTATAGCTTGGAGTCACAGTGCGGTTCACGTTTGGTTTAGCAGAAAAGGTGCAATACTCGCTCTGAGCTGATTCCCTTTGTGTTCAGTTTTGGGCCCATCACTGGGATGAGAATTGTCCAGAGTCTTCAGGCGTCGAAGATCCATCTTTTATTGAGAATGCCATTGTTTTAAAACAGAATCGTTCTTGAACTGTAGTTCATAGAAATTGCTTTGATCTCAATTAAATGTCCCCTTAAACCACTCGGCTATGCGATTGCTCGCTGCCTCAGTGTGTACAGTTCGAATCCTACCCCAGCTCGGATTTTTTCTAAGAAGGAAATAACTAGTTTGGAAGAAAGATTATTCCGTTTTCTCTTTATTGGATGTATTTCATCATTTTCTCGCACTGAGGAGAGATATACGTTGTGTATTTGCGGCGTGTTTAACTTAATTTCTCCTTTCTCCTTTGAATTCCCAATTAATTTTCTCTTTCTCAATTTTGATCAACCATGCGAAGCGTGCCTTATAAAGCTTGTCTATTCGGAAATTTTTTTCTTCTGCATAGCTGAGTGGTCTATGGGGAGGTTTAATTGAGATTAAAGCGGTTGCTCGCTGCCTCAGTGTGCACGGTTCGAATCCCACCCCAGCTCGGATTTTTTCGAAGTTGGAAATAACTATTTAAATGTTTCATTTTTTATGTTTGTATCATAATTTGTAGGTGAAATATACATAAATCTAGAGACCCAAAATATTTTAATAATAAATAGAGTTAATTTATGTGTGCAGTCAATAATTAGAATAATTTTATTTGTTCCTAAAGGCTTCTTCAATTCATTTTGGTATGCTGGAGACCAAATTTGGATGATACTTTTACTGATTTGCTGAGTTTTTGTTCGAAAAGCACCAGCAAATGTTAACGATTCCATGGCTTCTTTTTATCACCTTCACTTTGCTTATCACCAACCAATTCTCTTTTGAACTCAAATTTAACGAATTCAGCAAAGAACTTTGTTATTGCTTTTGCTTTGTGAAGAGGTACGCTATCATGCTGAAAAATACAGGTATCTTTCCCAAATTTGTCATGAAGTGTTGGGAAATGTGCTGAGTGACAACATTTTGGTAAAATTTTGAGTTTGGTATTATTTTGTACATAATCCTTAGTGCTCTAGTTCCTTCAGATTAGAAGCATTACGGACATGGTGGGTATCCTGATGCTTTACCAATAATATAGTACCTCATGACAGCTTAGAGACTAGCAATCTGCGTTACTCTCGGGTCCCATGATGTACCATGTACAACTTACAGCTTCAGGCGTTCGTCTGTTGTGTTCTTTCCTTCGACGTTTGCTTGAGCTAATTTACTATTATTTAATATAAATATTTGTCTGTTATTTCCCCTTATTAAAGTTAAGGTGCTCAATGTGTTGTATTGTTATGATGTTTATGATGTAATTGCTCCTGTAATTGCCACTTTTCATGATGTTCTTGTTAATGTAATTGTTTATTTTCAACATATGTTATAGCAGAACACTTTTCCTTATTATTTTTGTGTGCTTTGGAAAAAGGCCGAATGTCAAAACAAGGCTTCTGACACGAAAGAAAAGTGAAGAAAAGTATGGACTTAGTCCATATTATATATTATTGACTGATCCGACCATTTGCAGGCAATTGATTCAATACTAGTATTAACTTAATTATGCTAGCCGCAGTGAAGATTTTGGGGACATAAGTGTAGATAGTTAGCAAAGACTTAAATGAATCCTAGGTTGGCTTTAATGAAGGACACCTCCATAGATAAAAAGGTTTAAACTTAATATGACTGGAAAGAAGGTTAATCGTGAGATGCTAAAGCCAATGTCAAGCAAAACCTGGGTGGCAAACTGGAAAAACGATTGATTTATTATGTGTTCCTGTTCTCTGGATATAGCGCCTTTTAGGAATTCAAGAGGAAACTGCAAAGAGGTAAAATGTGCTAAGGATTGCATAATCTGTATATGCTATGCCACTGCAAAGGCGTCTCTTGAAAAAAAGAGCATATCCTAAAAATCAGCAATCAAAAACAGGCTTTAAGCGTGCATTCCAGATATATTCAGTGGACACAACTGAGGGGAAACCTAGAGAAAAAGAACAAAAGGAGACATACTTATATGGAACTCAGGTAGATATTAGGCTAGCTGGACCTTCCACACAGTCTACGGAGTCTAGTGTACATTTCTTTACGTTTAATAAAATATAAAAATAAATGTATTTTGAACATTCAATAAAACTACACTTCAATTGACGCTGGTTGTATTTTTAGTTATTTATGTATTCAAGAAGGAGAAGATGAATGGCAGCATAGCAAGAGTACAGCAGGAGAAAATAAGATTTTGAAGTTTCTAAAATATGCTATGGAGCTTTTCAGAGGTGGTTGTTCATTAAATCGAGAATGGCTTTTGCTCCCTCACATAAAACGCATCGCGAGTTCCCAAATTGAAATCAGTCACATCCGAATTGATAATTGTAAATTAAAAGCAGTAAAAGGAAAGTATTAGTGATTATTATGATGGTATGGAGTCAGAGGCATAGACATTTGTATTTGTGTGGATTAAAATACAGATAAAAACACTTGAATTACAGACACAGACACTTGAAGGTGAAACTGTCTTCTGAAAGTGTCAGGGCAGAACATTACCTCACCTTAATCTTTAAAGATGGTAGATATCAAGGCACCTAAGTACTTGATCTACAGAACAATATGTGTTATTGATGATACATTTGATGGTCTTTGTTATGAAACATTCGGTATTCTGCAAGAATATGACAGCCTTGAAAGTATGTATCTGTGTCATAATTCTCGATAATATTCCAACTAACCCTGGTGGAAACGTTGTTTTGTGGTAAAACTGGACAAAATTCATAATAAAATATGCACACAATTTGTTCCACGCTTCATCAGAATGAATTTTTATTGAGACCTATTTAAAAAAAAATAGATGGAGTTGTAGCTGGTCCATGTATCTTCGATTTTCCCCTTGGCCAAATGTCTCCAAATGTTATTCATGGTGAACCTCAATTACAGGTTGAGGCTAAGGAAACTCCAATTATGGAAGGGTAGATTTCAGACGAATTACAAAATGGTCTCAGTCATAACCATTAGGAAGGTATCGATTTAGAAAAGAAGAATACAAATGGAATGCCTGGAAGATAGCTCCTCTCAACCATGCGAGATGATTAACTCTTGGTATAATACTCCTTTGTCTATACACATGAGAAGAATCTTTAAAAAGTTGGTTTATTACAGCATTCAGATTTATTCTGCCGCGTGGTTTGAGATAAAAACACCAGCTGAACCGCATGATTTACCTTGCATCCTTTCTTTACAATCAAATGACTAAAGTTTATTCAGTTTGATGATGTGAAATGCATTATAAATGTAAACAATTTGGTTAATGTTTCCTATCTGTTTCCTGAAAGCTGCCTCTATGCCATAGTAAAAGTTGCTGATCACTAGATCAGGAATCTCATACTTCATATGATACTGACTCTTAAAACAGAGGGAAACTTTGTATTATTTAGATAAAGATATTTTGTAAAAATTTAAAAAGTCTATTGAATATTAATGTCTGTGTAATACTACATGTTGATTAATAAAACTACAATATTTGAGTACAGCTTTAAATGATAGGGTGTTATGAGACACTATAGTATACAACACTTTTCTGATAAGAAATCTAGTCATTATTAAACAGAAACACCGAGCCAGATATTCCAGACCTACCGACTCAATTTGAAATTGTTATGAAAGAATGAAAAATCAGAGAATGAAGCTTCCCATACTGTGTCTTGATTTGAGACCCGTCGGAGTTTTATCCTTAGCAAAGTACTAAGCGCGATGATGTCTGCTGCATTTGCATACTAAGGACGTTAATCTCAGACCTACGACAGCAAATGTCTATATATTTTTAGCGTGTATATAACCGAAGATGTATTCTATTTTTTTGAGATTTATAAGCTTTAAAAGTATAAAGTTTTGTAACAAATATATAACCCTGCTCAAATTTAAAACACTATATAAGCAAGTTTTCCTCATGTGAGTTAATACATGTATAATTTTACCAACATCTAACGAGGAAAATAGAATAAAATTAATTGGAAATACGTAAGCAAGTCATCCAAATACCCTGATCATATTTTTATTATTATTCGTAACCAAATCTAACTACCACAACAGATTTTAATTTCCCCCAAATTGGAAATTCCAGCTCCTCTAATATATATATATATATATATATATATATATATATATATATATATATATATATATATATATATATAAAAGGATTTTGAGTGAAATTTGAGTGATTCCAAACCACCACACCTCTATAATCAGTGTCTGATTCTCATTCAAGACGGTTATGTGGTGCTGCTAGAGATTATGGTCAAAACCTGACTAGAGATTGTTGCAGCTGGTAGATCATACGATCGGGAAGTATCAGAAATGGTTACTGGATAATTACTACGGCTTCATCAAACTTACATTCTGGCTTCTTAGATCCACGAATTTTCATCCCAAGAATTAATATACCATGTGAAGCACGGATGAGAAAAACACCAACCGTCCTTCCGCGAAATCAAAGTCTAGAGGGTGGCAAGATCAAGGAAGTGTTCGAAGATCTTTCCCTATCGATGGACACATTGAGGAACGCATGTTCGGGACTTTAGTTCTGTCTGAGTTCAAGATCAAAGCATCTTCTTTATGAAACCTCTTATCTCTCAGCCATAATCTAGCTGTTTTTTTAAATGTTTAAAATAACTTTATTTATCCCAGAGATATTGCGTGGATTTCCTCTTTATGCAAAACGTAAAATTTAGCCCGAGTACCCTACATATCTATATAATATATACAAGAAAGAGAATTTAGAGGTAAGAGAAAGGGACATTAGAAGAAGACTAGAATCAAAGAGAGCAGAGGGAGGCACAATGAAGGCAATCCTTTACCGAGAAGACACAGATAACGCTAGGGAAAAAAAGTTTGAAATTCCTTGGCAGGATTAGATTCTAGTCTTCTTCTAATGTCCCTTTCTTGTTAGTGTACTATATTGTTATATAGTCTGCAATGCAAGGTTTCTGCACCTTTCTTCTGTCTCCAAAATTGTTTTGAAAGGCAGAAAATAAATATGGCAAAAGCTCTATTGTGGTTGCTATCACCCGTAGACATTGTATGTGCTCTTTCTCTCTCTCTCTCTCTCTCTCTCTCTCTCTCTCTCTCTCTCTCTCTCTCTCTCTCTCTATATATATATATATATATATATATATATATATATATATATATATATATATATATATATATATATATATAATTATGCATTCAAAATGCATACTAAAATAAGTGGAAGACAAATTAAAACCTCTGAAGAGGAGTGTTTTAATGGCGCCAATTTTGTATGTTAAATCATAAATACTAAAGAAATTTAAATCCTGCCCTGTTTAAATACCGGAAGGGGTACGCGAGACATTAAAATCTAGAAATGCCAACATATTATTAATCTCATGTTCTTGAGTGAAGGTAATATTAAGGTGTAAATTGTTTTATTTTGTAATATTACGTTTACTTTGTTTGTCCTTAATTGATAGTATCTCTTTACAAATATTTTGCTGTTTCTTAACTTACAATTTTGTTTGTTCAATAAGGTAACGTTTATTTTATATTTTATCGTCATTTTTTGTGATTTTCTCTAATCTGTAGTTTTTAACTTTGAACTTGTGCTGTTTTTTATGTATTTAGGCATAGATTACTCATTTAGAATTTGTATTAGGAATATATATATATATATATATATATATATATATATATATATATATATATATATATATATATATATATATGTATATATATATATATATATTAGCCGACATAATGCTTCGGACAATTAAGTTTCCATTACAAAACTTATAGTAGCTTCAAATTAAATAATGGTAAGTAAAGAGTGATAAATTACAGATATGAACTAATCATTACTAAATTACTATAGGTTGTATACGTAAATATTACATTTTTGAAGGGATTAAACTGCAAGTTCATTGCAAAAGAGCATTTTTATTCGAAAACTATGCTGGTCAATATGATCCGAGCACCGTAAATCTATTACTTCTATCTTTGACAGAACCAAAAAAACAACTACCATTGGCTATATCTAGTAGCTAATTGTTAAGCTACGTTAAGATTATTTCCTCTCTAACAGAGCCATAGATGTAAGAGTTAAACGCTCCAAAAGTATCATACATTATAGTATATCACGTAACGATGCCACAGTCTCATGTATTAGTGGAATTTCTACTCGTAGCCGAGGAAAAGATCAAAGAGAGATGATCAAGCCATCTTCCCTATCTTAAAAAAGGACCTATACAAGGCAGCGGTCAGGTTTCCTGAGAAGAAAATGAATTTTAAGCCTTAGGATTTCTAGAAAGATAGCATCACGTTGCGTGTCTGAATGAACAAGAAAGCTAGATTATCCTTTATCACTAAGCTTGTTTGATGAAGAGAAGAAAAATAGTCCAATGTGCAGTTCAGCGCTGAATTAAGGTACGATTTGATTGGTCAGATAGTAAGAGGTTCCTCCGTCGAATTCCTGGCGACAAAATATCTCTGAACTGCGTGAAGAGGAACGACAACCTCGTGTTTAAACACAGTTACACTTACTATTCCCTCGAAATGCAATCATAGGATAATTTTGACAGTGATGGTTCCATCTAATATTGTGGCAATACTTTTTCACGTAATAATTTCGAATCTTTGTGCCAATTTCATTGACAATTTTAACATAAATCACAGTCTCTTCGTCTTAGATCCAATTGTTTGTATTTAAACAAAATACAATAACAAAAAAGGTTTAGTGTGATGTTCTTTAGTCCCACATACCTGGATTCAAGTCAATAAGCAAATCGCCCCCCTCTCTCTTAAAAAAAACTCTAAATGACTGTTCTCATTTCCAGGAGAGACCTTTGATAATAAAGATGAGAGCGCTGGGAACAATTTATCATTTTCCGTCAATATATATATATATATATATATATATATATATATATATATATATATATATAAATATTTATATATATATATATATATATATATATATATATATATATATATATATATATATATATATATATTTATATATATATATATATATATATATATATATATATATATATATATTAACTTCAAATCCTTGGTTTTCCCCTCCACCCCACTCCCAATATTTATTCACTTAATTTATTTAACATTCGGATACACCTATTTGATTCTACTTCCGTTTGGTTCTCCTTTCTTTTAACGGTCTCTTTGGGGCAATTTTCAGACCTATTTCTGATGTTTTAACTATAAAAACCCGAATGCTCTAAATTATAGGAAATGATAATCACAAGAAGAAATACGGGAAAAATTGAAGAGAGGATGAAATCGAAAACCCTTACAAGTTAGTAACGATGTTACACCATATGAATGGGCGGTCCATTTGTGTACTAGCACAAAAACTTCAAAAATCTGTAATAATTCGAGGCATTTGTTGCTTCAAGTGTGAGTTAAACGTAAATAGGAAAAAATTCAGTTGAATCTACCTTACAACCTTCATTTCGTCTCTAAAGTGGCATATATCTATCTCATTGAGAATATGCGTCAATGATTTTATTGATTATAGCTAATTGTCCTGACCAATCTCTAAAGCAACATTGCTTACAAAATATATGATAGTATCGAAATTTTCTACCCAAACTATCTAATTGTTTTTATAATGCATTAATTTATAAAGAAAATCGTCAGAGTAACTTTTCCAATTTCAACTTATTTTTCTCTGTCATGTAAGAAATGACGCCCTTATCCCAACTCTTTGAGAATTAAATTTGTTATTTCCGAAAATTTCTTCCAATATTTTGTCTTTCATACAATATAATACATTTGAATTGAATGAGGCCTAAATAACAAATCTCGAAATTGAAAACAGGTTAAAATCGTTTGCTTATTTGATTGCTTTGTTTTATTTTTTGGATACCGCCATTCAAAAGGGATATAGAGGGTCTTGTGATTCCTTGGAAACTCGAAACGAATACCTCCTCTGATACGTGAAAATGTTTTAGTTAATTTTTCCCCCAAAAATCTTTAAAATCTTTATTTGATCATAGTGATAAGTAAAGACTAATTTTTTAAAGATTATTTTTCAAAAAGAATCATCTGTCATGAAACTTAACCTGATCGTATTTGCTTATGGCTTTAATGGGGTTTTAAATGAAGGGAAAAATGCATATAATTTTGATAGTAATATCGCTTGATACGTTAATACTTTTGGCAGTGAATTTGAAATGATCTCTAACAAAGATTCCTTAGGGCGGAAGCTTTAATGTTTCTAAATACTTATATTTACAATGAATATGTAAAAGTTTAAATTTGAATCATAATTCAATCAGAAACTAAGTCGTGAAACATAAACTGCAGGTGATTCGCTGGATACAAAGTATTTCATATACTTTATCTAAGATGTTAAAAACACGTAAGCCCTGAGTTTGATGAAGTTTTGAAAGGCTAATTTAACTTATTGAAAAAAACTTTATTATACTTGATGACATACTCTGCGTGAAACGTGTAAATATTTCGACTGACAATGTACAGAAGAGTAATTCTTTCAGCAAACGCTTATTTAGTCGCTATGCTCAAGTATTAACTATGAACTTGTTGCCTTGGATAGCATTGGAACAAAGATATTTGACCTGTTCCGGTGCCCAATTTCCAGGAGTGTGCTAGAAATTTGGAATTGATAAGGAAGCTGCAAATCTCTCTCCTTTCATGAGTTTTAAGACTAATGACATGTATATAGCCCCATGGGAGCAAAAGATGTATTAAGGCTGATAGATTCTAAAATAGCTTCCAACCTTTTCCTTACAGAGAGGTTTCTCTGAGCCTAATTTGTTTTCACAAAGTCCAGCAATGTGGCTGGCAAATTCAAGACATTTTTAGCCTTCTTGGGAAGGGGCAATTTATAGCGAGGATGGTGAAAAAACTAATTTTAAGATACAGTTTTGTGTTCAAACTCCAGAAAGCCTTTATTTTTATCACATCTTCCCTAACTTTTGGCCAAGAAAATTTTAGCTTAAAATATTGTTTTAACCTCTAGGGATTCACTACATAAAGGAAAGGTTACACAAATTTGGAATTTTTCAAGAATAGGCAATTTTAGAGAAAAATTACATTCTGATAAAATGATCGTAACGACAGCAGAAACAAATATTCATTGGAATATGCCACTAAAATTATAGGTGAAAAATAATGTACAAGTTATAGTTCTTATTATTTACTAGAGATGCTTTAATTCTCATTTATGTTTGACATCTGCACGAGGAACAGACCGACGTTTTAATACTTGTGTGGCAATCCTGCTTCATTCATCTCCAAGAATTTCCTAGTTTTCTTGAACTACTTTTGAATTTCATCGTTTAACAACTCTCTCCGAGTGTCTTCCAACCATTTTCAATGCAATTTATGTCCACACTCTGTACATGCAGGATAATATTATTGATTAGCTTCGCGTTCAGGAAGGTTTTCTACAACTTTGCTGTTGGCAGTTTGGGATTCAGTGTCTCGCAGATGGAGACATTGATGGCAAACTTCACATCAATCTCTCGAAAATGCTGCAGCTGTCTTGAAAAGAACCTTCTTCTCAATTTGGATAGCACTGGTGTGCGATGTTTTCAAAGTCTATCACATAATATCTGATTTTAGGCCAGTTTTTTGTGCTGAATTTAGAAATCATGGTCATTTTACCTAATCATATCAAGTTTTGGAGATATAAGCACATGCCAGAAGATTTTCTTTATAAATTAATGCATTACATTGCAGATCTATTTGTAAAGAAATATCCATACAATAGTACATTTCGCAGTGATTTATGGCAGAAGGTTTACAGAATGTTCTACGTGATAACAAGGATGGTAAAACATACAAAAAAGCTACTCATGGAGGAATAATCTCTTTAGGGACTCACGATTGTGCCTAGCAGACACCAAATTCCTTTTTAGTCACCAGTATTAGTCATCCAGAAAGTTGACATCCCAACGCCCTTGGTAGCGTTCCTCCATCACACGAATAATTTGGTGAATTCTCTCACCCTGTTTTTCACTGAAGTCTCCACAATTCTCGGGAAAATAGTCTCGGTGGACAGAGGAAAGCAAATCCTCTACATTTCAGGTCCATTACCTTGACAAAGTTCTTCATCAAACCGAGTTTGATGTCCTGGGCTGGAAGAAATATCTTTCTGGATTCAACTACAGGGTAAAGTGGAACGTTTTGTAAAACGGGTTCTAATCCTTGCCTTGACAGCCAGTCTTGTCTGACATACTAGCAACGGTCAATAAGTTTCGCGAATTGGTTGGGCAAAACAGAGCAAGGGGGGTGGCTGTTTGTAGGGGGGATAGGACAAGTTATGACAAGTCGGGACATGCAGCCGCATACTCCTGCCTCGTCTATTTAAGAAGCAGTAGCTAATTGCAGATCGTCAGTCCCAAATTTTTTAACAATGGAAAAGGTTTAGCACCGCGCAGTGATCAAATTTTTGACCAAGGAAGGCAAGAAAGCAAAAGAGATCCATGAACGCATAAGTGCAGTGTGCACCCACACCGCCCTTCCTATGCAACCATTGCTCCGTGGAATAGTGAGTTCCGCCATGGTTGTAAGTCCCTTGAAGATGACCTTCGTTCAGGACACCCGTCAGACGTGATTAACGAGGACAATGTGGCCCATGCGAGAGAGGATGATCCTCGAAAATCAACGGGTAAAGGTCGAAGAAATCGAGCGAGAACTTGGAATATCACATGGAAGTGTTATCAACATCATCCACGACAGTTTGGCCATATTTAAGGTCTCTGCCCGTTGGGTCCCTAGAAACCTCAGGAAACCTCACGCACCATGATCGGCTTCAACGTCGTCAAAGTCCACAAGGCCAGAGTTGCACAAGCTGCCCTGCGCGAGTGCGAATTCGAGGAGCTCAACCACCCCCCCTACACTCCAGATCTGGCCCCTAGCGACTACATTTTATTCCGCCATTTCAAGGGTGCACTGCGTGGACGCCCATTTGGGGACGATGAAGATGTCCAGCTTGCCTTATAGGACTAGATTGAACAGCAGTCGGGAGATTTCTGGTTGTCGGGAATTAAAAGCCTCAGGGACGAGTGGCGCAAGTGCATTGAAGTCGAGGGTAGTTATATTGAAAAGTAATAAAGCACTTTTCCTCATATCTCGTCTCCTTATATCTGATTTGCCAAACATATTGACCAGCCCATCGTAGTTCAGATCGTCAACTTGCTCGTCCCACAAGCACATAAAGAATGAACACTTTGTGTAACCACCTTTAAGAACTAGGATGAGTCCAACAACTTTAAGATCTTCACAGATCAGCCATTTTTGGCCCTGGTAGTTGACAGCATAAAACAAACGGCCCATGCTGTTGCAAGTTTCTTCTATCGGAGCTTAGAGTCCAACAGTGTTCGATGAAAACTTATTTCCGTTATTAAGAAGAACTGCATTGAGACTTCTGTTAGATTAGTTAATGAAAATTGTTCATTCCATTTGCATCAAGAATACTTCAAGCCTATTAACTTTAGTAAGTCAGCAATGTTTTTTCAGTAGACCAATAAAGAGGCTTCATGCTGGTGCCAGCATACATTCCTCTCGAAGACGTGAACCCCAAAGCTAAAAAGATTCTTTGGAAAAGTTCAGGTTTCGTGTCAGGTCGTTAAGTTTGGCTTGCGTAAATGCCATCAATTGGTCGCCATCTTTTTGCTTGTATGCATCAAACTCAGCTGTATCGGTAGTGGCACTAGACTCTGAATCAGATCTAGAAACCATGGTAAAATTAAGCTAAGAACAGGAAGATTGGAGCCATGTGGCAACATTGTGTTATTGAACATAGTTCTTGTTCTTTCAATTGATGCTTTCCAAATTTGTAATGCAGAAGTAGCAGTCGGTGACGTGATCTTTGCTTTCGCTCCGCACTATTGGGAAGCCCAATGGCATACTCTTTCTTTACTTATTACTGAAATTCCATAAATCTTCCACAAATTTTACAACATATATGAGGAGTAAACGGCTAATCTTGGTCCCCTAGTTCACTCGAAATTAAGCCTGATATGCCTTTTTGACATAATCCTTGATTTTCGCCTGATGGTCTGGGAGACCCACATGTCCACAGATGTAAGACAAACTTACAGATGATTCTTACACGTACGATCAATTGTAATGCAAACCACCCCTAAGAAGATGACATAACTGGTTATGTATTGTTAATCATCACTAGATGTGACAAAACAGATATAATAAACGGTTGTATGATACAGTTCTTTTGGAAAATACGTTCTAATATAACTCGAACATATGCTAGAAACCAGACTTGATTAAAGAAAACTAATGATTTTCTTAAATTCGGCTTGCAAAAATTATTCTAACTGAGTTGGAAAACTTTGAAAAAAGTTTCGAAACGCTGGTCAGTGTTAAGACTATGCCTTCCCTTTTAGAGGTGTTGCTTGGCCTACCGGTGGATTTAAGAGCTTTACATAAACCTGTTTACTCATAGGTTAACAGAATATTTTGAAGCACTTGACAACTTTTAGTCACTTATAGCGAACAAATTAAAAATAAAAATCTCATATATATATATAAATGTATAACTGAATCACGAAAATAAGGAACGTGAGGAATTTATGAATAACGTTACAGCCACGAGGAAAATGAAACAACGGAGAACTGCGAGTAAAGGACCATTAGTCGAAAGGCCTCGCAGTTCTCCGTTGTTTCATTTTCCTCGTGGCTGTAACGTTATTCATATATATATATATATATATATATATATATATATATATATATATATATATATATATATTATATTTAAGATCATTTCAAGCATAGGGGGAACCCTAGACCTTTGGGTTTGGAAATATTTACATGGTAAATATTGGTGTTGTTAGTCCTCTGCATGCTGCCGAACAACTCTCCAATTCAGCAGAAAATAGGAAGTTGTCCAAATACGGAAAATGTCCTGAAGGCTTTGTTTGAAAAAGCGAAAACAAAAATTAATTATAAGGGCTAAGAACACAGCCTCTTAAGAAACTAGATGTTTTTTTGACAAATCAAGACTTGAATTACATCATTAGATTCATGTTAACTTTTGCTGAAGTGAGAAAATTGAATTTTTAAACAGCGAGTCCGCAATTTCTTTTATTTTTTAGTTCTGGCCTGTATAGGTTAGGATACATTACCTAACCCAATTTCATAAAGATGATTAGATGCTAGAAAGTTGGAGAAGATTGTAAGTTATCTATATAGACAAACTTACCATTTTCCTAATTAAATGAAGATTAAATATATTTGCTTTTGTCTTCCATGATAATCATCATATTTTATTGAACACATATAGATTAAATTAGTATTAAAATAGACGAATACGGAATTTTATAAATATATAATTTGATTATTTGACGGCATTCTCAAGACGTTTGATACAAAGGATTCTATTTCACAAATAGTGCTTGCTACCGAAGAAGGACATAAAAGAGAAGCTCAAGGAACCTGTCACTAAAGAGGTTTATTCGAACAGATTTTGAGTCAACGTTTTAATAGTACGATTTTTTGAAGTAAAAAATGCACAAAATATTGAAGTAATGAAAAGCTAAGGATTTTTTATTTGAGATAAGTCAAAGTTTTTCTGGCAATCATTGAACTTATTTTGATTAGGTGGAAAAAGAGCGAATGAAGTAGGCGTGGACTTTATTTAGTTACAATAAAAGGAAATAGCAACGAGTCGCATTTTATCATTGAAGAAATACTCGGGAGACTTTAATAGATAAAGAGGAATAAAATATACTAGAAAACACTAAAGTTGTCCAAATTGCAAATAAAATGACGTCCATCGAAGATTCTGAATGTATGAGGAGGCATCTTGATAGGTTCAGAGAACAAATTAGTGGTAAAGTAATTTGATTAATAAAAACAAACCTAAACACTTTGGTTGAATAAAAATAATTTGTGAACGAAAGAGGAAATCTATTTATCCTGGCTTAGTAAGAATTCAAATACAAAATTTAAGGATAATCGAAATTGTAATCTTTAAAGCCAAGAGTGGGTAATAAGGTTTCTATTTATAATATGCTGAAATTAACAATTATAATAACACAAAGAACATTCCGATACACTCCACTCTTCATAAAAAAAGTATCTGGAACTGAGCTCTCCAGTATGCATTAGGTCGAAGCAATTGATAGGTAATCTAAGAAGCCGACACCCAAACCTAAATGGATGACAAACTAAAGCCATTTTGTTAGAAAAGTAGTCTCATATTTAGGAGATTTTTTGGATATGACAAATAGATTTGAACGTGTTTAATTCTACATTTAAAAGAGTATATGTATCTATTTGAGATACGAACTATAGAATAAAATTAAGACAGACAGAAACTTTAAACCAAAGAAGATAAAAAAGGAAATTATTCATCCCGAAGTCGAGAAATTAATAGGTTGCACTCGAATTATCCAGGAACAGATGTGCAAATAGCATATGTTTAGCACAAGATTGTAATCATCTTTCAATGTTACACTATTAACTTAAAACTCTGGGATTACTATAAAAGATTTAATAAGATTATTACTTTAAAAATTTGGAGATGATATTCAGTCAACTTTTTTTGGTAGAGATGTGCATTAGCAAACAATATCACTGCTAATACAGGGTGACCCCCAAAATACGGGCCTCCAAATTTCGATTGGCCTCATTTCTGAATTATCTGCAAGGTTTGGATGAAACTTTGGTGATAACTAGTTTATTGTGTTTAAAACCATCTATCAAAACATGAGAGTCTTTGGACTTTTCTTCTTTATTCTAGAGCACGTGTTCAAGATGACTCCATTTAGCTCTGTTCATTTCTTGAGGCCTAGCACAAGGTTGTTCATGGGCTGTGAGGTGCCGACTCAAAATCAGTCTTGAGACTGCTCACACGGCCACCAAAGTTGTCTTTCAACCAATCTCGTGATAGGTTGGAGGTTTGAGAGCTTGCTCCTTCCTGCTGGAACCAGAACTTTCCCAGAAGCAACGGGAACAGGGTCTGCAGCTGCCTCTTGAAGGTTTTGATGTCCTGCAAAGTAAGGGTGATTAGTAAATGAATAAAGGATATATCACAAAAAGTGTGTGCAGGCCAGTTTGAGAGGGAGGGGGCACCCTGTACTTTGCCGGTTCATTGTTACAAGTGAATATTTTTAAGAAAGTTTATCGAGAAAACGAATGCAAATATCATTGGCAATTATGACACTCAATCATGTTGCTTTTTCCCAAGAAAATGTATTATTCACTAATTACAAACTCTATTTTTAATATTGTGAACGTTATCGAATCAGTATATGTTCCTTAGAATATGCATTAATTTTTTTTCTCTCAAAATTCTTGTCAGAATTTTTTGCACCAATATTTACCTTGTCAAAATTCCATTGGTGAGATCTATTTAACCAGAATACTCGCTGACGAATAATTCCTTTAAGACAAACTTCGATATTATTCCGATTTTTTAGAACAATAAACAGACTCATAAAATTCAGCCTATAATTCTTTTCTGCTTGTCAAAATACCGGCCAAATCTTTAATTAAACTTTTAAATGGATGATCAAAGTTCCTATATAAAATATAGACATTTAAGAGTGTAGAGAAACTTTTTGGTAAGTTTGATTTACAACTTAGTAAATGTCATCCTTTGACTAAACTCGAAATCTTATTTCATGAAATATTTGACTCAATTATTTAAGAATAGAAAAATTCTGAATCTATCGGGTGGAGATTATTAAGAATAAAGGTGCTCTCGTGCCTTTCTGATTAAGATGCTGAATTCTCACTTGGTGGTCCTCGTATTCTATTAAAATTGAGAGTGTCCCATTTCTTCAAATTTCGGAATGGCAGGAAACTCCTGCCAATCAAGGTGATACATTGAGTCCCGCAAATGTGCGCAGACATTTTTATTCTCATAGGCCAGCATGCCCCCAAGATTTTAAATCGCTGCTCAATCTCCCAATGCATCATTCTTCCATCTCTGCCAAAATGCTTGAATGAACCTCATTCCTTTCTAACCTGACGTTGGACGCATGTTTCTCATTTCAGCCACAAAGAGATCCAAAAGCTCGCTCTCTGGTGGAAACATAGTACAGGGTGTCTCAAAAGACAACTAGGGATTTCAATGGATTATAACTTTTTACATTATTTTATTATTTCAAAATAGTTTTAGAAAAAATCATAATTTAAATATTGGAAATATATTTCTATTAATTCTGAAAGGTAATACGAGGTAAAGTACACATTTTCGCCTCCACACAGACGCGCTCTTTCGACACCATTTTGAAAAACAGTGAGTAAAAAGTAAATGTAGCCGTCAACTTTCTGCACATATGTTATATTTGAGTTGTTGAATCGTCTGCAACTTAGTGATGTATACGAGCTCAATAAAGTATCTGCAAAGAAAATAATTGTATGGGGGGAGATCATGAGAACATGGGGAGCAAGAATTAACGGAATTTCGCAATTTTATTCGCTGACCAAAAGTGGCTTAAAAGCTCCATCGAATTTCGGGTTATGTGAGCAGTGGCTCAATCTTATTGAAACTACTTATCAGATTTGTTCGGCATTACTGGCTCAAACAAGTCTAGATCATGATCAGATACCATTTTCTAGTGCTTGTCACTATATTACCATTATCATACTTTTTAAAGAGTAAAGTTTAATGATACTCTCTGACGTTACATGATACCAGACGCTGCATTAGAGAGGATGTAACTTACTTTGTTGAATATACCTAGGATTCTCCTATCTTCATATGCGACACTTAAGCCTATTAACACAACCGTTCAAATGGAAAAAGGCCTCGTCACTCAGAAAACGGGTCAACAAAAACAAAAAGGTTTTTTTTCAAATCTGATCTAAGATTTGCTCTATCACCACAATTTTGTGCTATTGGTATACCCCATTTTCATGGATTTTACCGTTAATATTAACTTTTCGTTATTCATAATTTTATGTTGTTACTACATTCTGAATTTTTATGCTTTTCTATTACTATTTATATTTATTAAGTATTATATATTACTTTTATTGCTATTTTATGAGATATGCTAGGATATTTTTCTGGCGACATCTGGCATCTTCGTCGTTTATTTACAGCATGCGAATACAATTTCAGGCAGTTAAAGATTGGCGTGAATTGTGGGAGGGTAGTTAGTGATTCTTTTGTGGATAGGCATTGACTGCAAATGATTTATGACTACATCATCCCAAAGAAGGACAAGGTGTAATGAACCAAACATATTTTGCTATATCTTCGGTGACTTCATTTTGAAGGCTCAAAGCCGCAACATACTGTGCAAATTTCAAAGTACCACGTGGAGATCAGGACAAAAGCTGAGCTCCTCACAATGGGAAATAACAAAATTAATAATCTTTTGTGTATTCGATTTACCTTTAACCTGGGGAGTGTGGACATTTGGGTGACCCTGAAACTGAGACTCCTCGCTGAGTTGATTTAGGCGACTTGGACTGTGGAGGACTCGCTGAGGTGAGGCAAGCGTGGTGAGGTGAGTCGGGAAAACAGCTGATGCTTCTTCCGGGGTGGTTAAGGCGAGTGGCGATGCTTATCTCGACTTAAAGATGTAAGTGAGGAGATCTTGAATGAATCGAAGTTATCCCGCTCCCCGTGTTACCAATTCTGGCTTCTCGAAGATGAGACTTAAGCAAAATGTTAATCTCTTTAGAATGGTAATTCACTTTGGTCTTCCTCAATGGTGAGGGGTATCATAGATTTTTCAGCAAAATGAGATACGTGGTTTTCTCTGTCCACGAGAATAGTAGGAGAAGTGGTCTCGATACCTAATTGTCTGATTTTCTAAGCAACCAAATGTACAGCCTCGGGAGGCTAAGTCCCGCTTAGTTCCAACTATCTCCTTTATTTCCTGTTTGACTCAGGGATTCGTCTTCTTCTCTCGATGGCTATGCGGATTATCATCTAAATTTCTCAAGATCGAAATATATACGTCGATTATTCCACGGGGGGAGGGGAGACGACGAATTTTAGGAGTGGTGAACCCTCCTTAGCCCACCTTGAAGCTCCTCTCCAAGAGCATAATTTTTTAAAACTGTAACACTTTGCCCCTTCATGTTTACGCACGGGGAAGGTGAGATTTCGTCTATTAGGTGAAAAATATAATTAAACAATCGGAGGGGACATTGAGGTTGTTCGTAGATTTTGTGCCAACAAAGCATTTTACACCAAACTTTTCCTTATAAAGGCTCGCACACCCTCCTATGTTATATTAACGAACTGAACCACCAGTCTCGTAAATTAAGAAATCTGCTGCCCGAAATCTGCTGCCCGAAATCTGCTGCCCGAAATCTGCTGCCCGAAATCCTTCTTTGCGTGCAACATCGAAGGGTCTTGGGGTAACAGGGAAAGGGGTCGGGAAGTCTTGGCCCATGCGGAGTGTAACAGTTGACGTTTTATAAAAATCTAGCGTCTGCTTGTCCTCGGTATATTCATTCCTCCAGAATATATATATACAAATTTGTAAGTTTATACTTAGTAAGTTGCTTCTCAGATTGCGATTAAACATTGCGATTCTCCCCAACATTAACCAAAGCTAAAAAAGCAAATTTAGTAGACATAAGTTGTGTTCTTCATCCATTTCTTGCCCCCACTTTTGCCACATGTCTTCAGTATCCATACTAGCAAGGAACATTGAGCCTGCAGAAGGCCAATTTTTTAATTTAGACTAGCCTTGAACACGTTAGAAGTTTTATTAAACTGAAATGAAAATCAAAGAGGCATTACTTTAGACGATTATCTGCAAGCACATAGAGACCAATAAAAAGATTTCTGCTAAACATGGATGAATTGAGCCGCATTTACTGTTTCAGAAAATAAAGTGAAGCATTGAAGGAACTAAAGCAACAGAGGGAGTATAAACCTTAGGATTTCTCAACTGTGCTTTACTGTTATAATAGTATTATAAAGAAAAGGTGCTTCACCAGCTTTCTCAAAACAATCTTCCGCAATTCTATAAGGCTAAATAGTTTTATTTAAATTTCGTTACTCTATAATGATTCTTAATGAAATTTACTGGGCGAATATGTGCATTTTCATACATTAGCCTTGTTGCCGCTTAAAATTTACGGAGATATGGATTCTTCCTAGCCAAGTAGCCGTGAAGGTGATTTGGATGTAGACCCAAATCATTTGTTGTGCTAAAATATAAAGCAAAAAACGTTATTGTTTTTATAAATAAAAAGACTATAAAGAAGGTAAAAATATATACATGCGAAAAATTAGGATTTAAAAATTTCGAACGGATTCCTTCCAAACCCTATATATTTGAAGGATGAACAAAAGGACGCAGAAAGGGAAATTCATTTCATTTTCTTAATAGATACAACCTTTCGGGTGAACTTTTCACCCATGTTCGGGTACTATAAATACAATCCGTGTAATAGAAAAACAATTTAAGTTAGATTTTAACAGACAATCAAAATGATGAATTTATGGAAAGTATTTAATATTTATTAAGGGGGGATTGCAAAAATTTACAGGTAATTGATATTTTTGGATGATTATTTCAGGAGTTAAAAAATTAACGATTAAGGAAACACTGGAAACACATTGAGATAAACTAACTTTAAACAATCATCTGTTAGAAGATAACTGGAGAGAAAGGGCGAGGAGCGTAAGAAGAAAGAGTAGGTTAGGAGGTTAGTAATATTTTTTGTTTAGAGTAGAATTATTAGGTGAGAAGAAGAATAGGAATTTAAGGAAAGAGAAAGGTATTAATTTTCAGATATTCAAGAACCCTTAATGATAATGCATCAGGGGTGGCTTTAAGATTTTAAAATCGTCGACTGTGATATCAGTTTTACAATTAATAGAGTAAAGCCTAACAAGTGAGAATTCTTTCGTAGAGAGAACCTTCCTTTTCCTGTGGCTAACACCAAAATGGGAACAGACCCTTGCCCTCAGCGAGCGCAACGTACTGCCTATTTATCTCTCCAGATTAAAATTGGGGCAATTAAACTCATAAATAATGAAGCACTTCGCTTCAGGGGGGATTCTGCCCTTACAATTAAAGTATAACCCTATGTGGTGTGTATTTATGAAAATTAACTTAAAATTGGTATGTAAAAAGAATTTATTTAATAGAGATGTAATTTCTTTTGCATTTTTTTTATTTAAAGAACCCAAATCCGGAAAGATTATTTAACATATCTTTACAAACAGTAGAGAAATTAAATTTGGGATGGTAAATATTTAAAAAAAATTGGGCCGTCAATTTTTCAATCAGAGAGACAGGAAAACCGTTTCGTTTGAAATAGTTAGTCAGAAATATGACCTCTTCGTGAAATCCGGAGTAGGGTAAACAAATATTAAAAGCCTGGAATATTAATGTTTTAGGGGCACTTATTTTGAAAGAAAAGCCACAAAACCGAAAAGGTTTAGTCTCCATTTAACGGCGGTCAACTTGGGGACGCTGACATGTCGGGAGTATGGATTCCGGCTAAAGTTGCACGTTAATTGCTGGCTTCGGCTCTCCGCAATCTTCTGCGGTTTTACAGTCTCAGGATAATGGAGGTGTCCTTATTCAGCTTTTCACGGGTTAGGGTAGTGCTATGAGAGTGGGCGTGAATTTTAATCGCGCCATCTTGAAGGTGATCTGCCAGTCGCCTTGACAGGGTTGTGGAGGTTACGCCAATGTACTTTGAATTGCTGTGTTCGTAGTCACCGACTTTGCACTAATATTCGTACACGACGTTAGTCTCCTAGAGTTCGCTTGTCGGATGGAGACAGCTGTTGTTCATGATACAACTACTTGTTTTCTTGGTGTGGCAGTATATAATAAGATTGATGACTGATCTCTTGTGGCGTTCAAGACACTCATAAGAACCGTTTAAGTGAAGCCCATGTTCGTGGCTTTAATGTATACTTGGCTCACAAATTGGGCCTCCTGGAAACTTATGAGCAGATCAAGGAAGGGAAGGGATCCTTGATCTTCCGTTTCGTTGGTGAAATTAAAACAGAATTTATTCTTGAATGTTACAGCTAGGCCGTTCACTTTTTCGAGGTAATCCGTATTCAAACTTATGTCATCGATTTAGCACGCATAGATGCGAGGCTTGGGCACTGTATTGCTTTGGAAAATCTTGTTCTCAACTGAGCCCATGTAAAAGTTAGAAAAGAGGACGCCAAGGGGTGACCCCATGGCAACGCCATTAATTTGTACGTACATTTTCTGATCTGGACCGTAGAACGGGGCTTCTTTTTAGCATGTTTGGAGGAGCTGTCGCAATATGTCTTCGGTAATGGTGAGAGGTGTGGAGCCTTCAGTATGATAAATAGCATTGGTTAACAATTCGATGGTTTCATCAAATGAAACATTTGTGAATTGAGATTCTACGTCCATAGAAGCTAGTACGGCTGCTGGTTGAAAAGTATGAAGAAAATCAAGAAGAGAAGGACAGCATGTAGTCTGATGGGGTGCAGTGTGCGATGATCGAGTTGAGAAATTTTGCCAGTTGATACGTCACGCTTGGTGTTTGACGTATGATGGGGCAAAGGGGATTCCTAGGTTTATTCGTTTTTACATTGCCGTAGGCGTAACCCATCCTGAAGTCGCCTTCAATTAAATGAATCTTCATATGGTTGGTGGTGGTGTTATTTTTTCTAATGAGAAGGTGATCCTTGTTTTGAGATCGTTAGTTGGATTCTTGGTTATATACTTGAATTTGGTGGTGTCGTGCAGTATTGTTTTCATCTTTTTGAGCTATTTTTCTTGGCTTAGGATAACATAGATTGAGGATTTATAGGCTCTAGGGATTACAATATCCTTGTTTTCTCTGAGTTCCTTTGCAGCCTGACTCAGTCGAGATGTGATAAAGGAGCTCCGACTGTGGCCGCTGCGTTTATTCGACTCTGCAGAGAGTTGAGTAGCGAGGTTGGGATTGATATCGACTTTTCGGTCTTATTCGAGTTGAGTATGTCTTCGAGTAGAATCACTATTTCAATTATCTTAGATGAATCTCACTTTTTCTACTTCAACTTTTTCTGTATCAGCATAAAACCATCGAAATGGACCTCTAATACAGTTAACAAAAGTAAATTAGAAGGAACGACTTCCTGAGAATATGAAGGATAAATCACTACTTCCCAAGAGAACTCCTCCGAGACAAATTTGGTCATTGGAGCCTTGTGAGCACGAGTAATATCTTGAGGAAGGATGACAAATCTGTTGACTTAGGGTGGTGGCCTTTGAACCAAACTGGTTTCTAAAGGACGAAGTTGAGTGCAGTAGAGATTACCATTATTTGTTTAATTCTTGTCTAATAGTTCCTTATTGACAATTTCTTTACTATTGCAGCATAAATCAAACATGTTCTTTCTTGGATAAATTTCTCATCACGGTTGTTGAAAGATTTTGCTTTATGATAAAGAATCCACTTGAAATAACCAGTAACAAACCTGCCCAAAAATGGTGCGAAAATTTGTCATAATAGCATTGAAACAGCAAAAAAACGCTCTTGTTGCAGATTCTCAGGACGCAAATTCAAATCACTGGGGCAACCTTTCTAATCTTTTTCAATTGTAGTAGTACAGTCGTAAGGGTTAAGCCAAATTGTTTTGTGAGTTCATTATAATTGTAGCAAAAATTGTTTAGACAACACTTTACAAGTATTTGGAATCAAGTACGTTTGGACTACATTCTTTGGGTTACTCTTTTAAACTAAAATCACCTCCTGCAACTTCTTTCTTTTATTACATCATCTCCATAAATGCTTTGAGTGGATTTTGCTACTTTTATTCAATTTACACCTTTATGAAACTTATATAGTTAAACATGTCTAAATACGGGTTAATAGCGAAGAAAATTATTTACAATATTTTTATAATCTAAAAGAAAGATATATGCATTCTTTATTGTAGCATTTATAAATTATGATAAAAGGCATTACTTTAAAAAAATACAATCTAAAACTTTATTTTAAAATATTAGACATTACTTTCGCTCCACGTACATATATCTATCTATCTATATATATATATATATATATATATATATATATATATATATATATATATATATATCAGTGGAGATTTCTCTATGAATAAAAGGCATGCAGTTACGGAATCACGCTTATACTTGACAGTGCAGCGAAATCAAGCATTATTTCATAAGATTGAAAGGATAATTTTCCCGTAGCCTGGCTTGGACCCAGTTTGTATCTGGATAGAGAAAAAGGGTCTTGATTGCAATAAATAATATGACAGTTTGTGGCGTACATGAGTAATCCAGTCGAGATCTATAGTTTTCAAAGATTGCGACTGTGTACAGAAAAATGCATTTATTGCTTAGGACAAAAGGTTGCTTGCTGAGTAGACTCCTTCGCTTTCTACAACGAATAGATTCATGTTTTCTTTAGCTAAAATACATGAGTTCCAATATTGCAAAACATGCTAAAATATTAAAAATATGAATATTTACCTCTTAGCCACAACAATTTTATACATGTGCATAATCTTGTTATTATAAATTATTAATGTAATACAGAATGCATGCATTCTGAAAGCGCATGCAGCCGCATGTGATATCTGTCAATCACACGGAAGGTGGACTGATTTGCTGAAACATCTTACATTTCTGCATAGGTGAGGGCACTGGGAGCCAGTTATACTAGCACAAGCCAACCTAGCACTATTTGTTAACCGAGTTTACAATTGTTCACTTATTTGAAACAACCTATTGGACAATCTTACGACGGTGCTACTGTTGTGGTCAGCGAACTTAATGGAGTTCAACTAAGATCAAAGCACATGTATCAAAGGCAGCATTTTTCACTGCTACGCTCAAAACCTTAAACTTGTTTTATCCCAAGCTTATGCCGAAATATCTGAATGCAATAATTTTTTTCAATATAAGGAAGTTGATCATCATTTCATAGTACTCGTAGTTCAACTGAGAGAACAGCAATGCTTGACAAGGCTGTTGGAAAGGGTTCGCTAAATTAGCTCTTACAAAGTGGAGCTATTCTTCAACGGTAATAGCAACGGTTAAGGAAAATAAAGATGGTTCAATTGATCTATTTAAATATATTCTTGAAAATCCGAGAGAGTTTAAGGAAAAAGCATAAACAGAGTGCGTGGCTTGCTGGCAGGCATCGATACATTTGATTTCAATTTTTTATTAGAAGTGTTTTCTGCGATTTTTCCTTTCTCTGGATATCTATTTGATGTGTTGCAAACAAAATCCATAGATATTGTGTATATATCCATGACTATTGAAAACATGGTAACGAAAGTTATACAAATGAGAAACGAAAGGCTTGCAAATACATGGAACTTGATGAGAGGAAGGTGTGGTCAACCATCAAGCAAAAGAAAACAGGATCATTTCTCAACTGACAAGTACAATCCATATATCATGACAAATTCGATAAAATGCTTATTCGAATTTAAGAGTGTTTCAGTTCAATAGAAAATGTAGAATTAATTGAGTTCACAGATTGCAAAACGTTGGAGTTTAATAATGTTACCTTCCCAAGAAAAGCTTTTGAATCTTTGAAAAAAGCTACAGTTTCCTTTATGAGTTACCTCGCTTCCGTTCTGAATTGGGGAACTATATTCGCACAAATCTCTCTCTATTATTTCAACTGAAAAAACTCGTTTTAAAAAGTTATGGAAAATCTAAACAACTATTATAAGAGAGTAATTGAAGAATTTTGCAAGAAAACACGAGCAGAACTTTTATATAAGTATTGTCTCGCCATTACCTAAGCTAAGTTTGAATTTTGTAACGCTTTTTTTTGTTACCTTTACTTTGATTTATAAACATGGCATTGAATATCACAATGGAATATGGCATAAGAAGAAGCCTTAAGCGCTTTCGCATTAAAATCTTCAGATTTAAATAGAGATTATCAAAGATTACGTATATCCATGCAGGTTTTGTAGTAAAATTATTGAAATCACTCACACAAATTGACGAACATACGCATTATATAATATGTAAAGCAAAACAACTGAATCGAACATATATACCTTGAAATAATATTTTCTGTAAAATTTATACCAAATATTAAATTTATAATAGGTTAAAATTGTATTATATATGAATTATTTAATTCGTAAAAACCTTGGTTTACGTTCAGATTTGTTTCATACGAGTAATTTTTTTTGCCAGCTCAACTAAATCTCCGTCTAAAGCAGAGGATAATAAATAAACGATTTTATTTTAGGCCTATTAATTTGCCTATGAGAGTTGCACGGGTAGATAAAAAAAAAGCATTGGACTTATGCTCTGTCCTGTAATTGTATTGCTGCTGTCTAATTCTATTTTCTACCCCTAATTTGTTTTTGGCATTGTAAAACCTGAATTATAAAAATACTTTTATATACGAGTACACCCTGATTCATTGGGCGATAAATTTGTAAAGTTTTAAAATCGAAATATTGCAAAAACATGCGCACATTAACATTAAAATATTGAATTAAATTTGGTATATGGGGCAGGTGCTCATTATAAGAAAGCATTAAAATATGGCGCCGCGTAAAGCATATCCGAATTTTTCCATAGATTTTCTTTTATGCTGGTGGTAAATAATCCTTTATGGAATATGTTGAAGCGGGGTATCTTTGATCTTATCATATCTAATCTTTGTTTAAATAAGTCATTAGTCAGCCTTGATATTTATAATTCTGTTAGACACTGTTCCAAAGTTGTGTATCGATAATACATGTAACCCTCAGGTACATGCCTAAGTGAGTTTATTCTCCCATAATTTACCACTTTATCTGAGGTTAATTTTTTCCTTGTTCTTAATCACCGATCTGAAAATTATTTAAGTGACCAAAGGCTAAGTCAACTGTTCTCCCCGAAACACTGTACGTCACTGGTATATTTTGATATGCAGCCCCATAACATTAGAGGGCAGCCACCATTCTACTTCCTTAGGGTTCATGATATGTCTTACCCAGTCCACTACTCCCCTTGCTTCAGGCAAACTCTAGTGTTACCTAGCACCTGAAGCCTATTGGGTAGACTAATAGATAATATTTGGTATCGTTCAGTGATATCGTCTGAATTTATCTCTTTTCCTTTTTTACTACGATTCATCTTATTTTTTACATTAAGTAATCAATTCCCACTGATCAAGCCTATAAATGCAGCTGCTATCATTCTGAAATGAGGCAGATCGAAAGAACTTTGTCTCATTTGACTACCTTTGCACTATACGTTTTTTAGGAAAAATAAAATTATCTTCATAGACTTTTTCGCGCTGATGTTATTTGGGGGATTTCAACAATAAAAAAGCCTTCGCCAATGGCTCTCAATTTCGAATTTTCTCTATTTTGGCTTAAGAATTTCTGAAAAGAGTTAATTGTTAAGTAAATGACGCTTTTGGGGGAATGGCCAATATAATTTACCAGAAAGAACTGTTCTTGACACGATATACATAATAATCTAATATTGAAGTTGTGATCTAAATTTTTTACTTTTCTAAATATGAATTTCCAATATTATATATCAATGGTTGTGTAACTTCTAAAATTGATATGCTCATTACCATTTAGATTTCTAAGAAACTTTCCTACTATCGTATAAGCATCAACAAGAAGCAACTGCAACACATTAATACAATACTTTTTGGTGTTAATACTAAACAGTGTTCATCTTTGCCGTAATACAATAACCTAATAATGAGATTAATGCAAGCAGAAAAATTTATAACAACGAAGAAATAGAAACAGTCCAATTCTGCCAACTTAATATCATTGGTTTATGTTTGTTTTGGTTAAATTTAGTTATTCTTTATATTTATACAAAGTTAGAGAAGAACTTTTATGTGAGGCTTCAGAAGCGTCCGGCAGGGTCAGATTTGTAAAATGTAATAAACTAGAAGGAAGAACTGCCCAGAATATTTACCAGCATTGTTCATAAAATCAACTCATTATTTACCCCTTATTTCACACGTAGAATTCACTATTTTCAATTTTACCACATATCACATAATTTGATAACTCGAGGGAATTGACAAAAAGTTGTGTTATTACGTGTCTTCCTCTCAAGCCAATTGTGGAGATATTTATGCGATGGAGGTACGGTGTTGAGCGGCTCAGCGTACCTTGGAGAAGACTTCCTCAATGAATAGACAATTGGATTTCGCTATTCTTCCCAACAATTGGCTAAATGGTATAGTTTGAGTCAATCGTCGGATTTTTCACTCGCGTGCACGGATAGTGATTAGATACTAGTTGGCTAGAAAGTTACAATCTTCTCTCGCTGTGTGAGAAGAAACTGAACTATCGTTGGGCCTATAAGCATTCATCTTTCTAATAATTACATCTATATTCACCGAAAAATTATTACAATAAACAAAAAACCGGGGTGGCTAGAGATCTGCGTGTCTAAACTGATTGCTTATAAAATATTATTGTCATTTTAGCTGTCTTTGCATTTAATAAGACTGAGTGGAATAATATAACTTGATTTTTGCTATATTAACTGTAACTCAAGCAAAGGGTTTTGGTGTAAAAGGTTTTTCTACTACATATTTTCTAAAATTGACTCTTGCTTTACGTTTTTCTTCAGATTCATGCTTATGTTCTTTGCCCTGAAGCAAAAAACACATCTTTCGGCGTTATTCTTTTGATCTACGGAAAAAACAATCCACTTAGCCCTTTTTTCCCCATCTAAATTTCTTTACTAATAGAATTTTGTTTAACTCGTTTTTTGGGGGCATTTTCTATTTCTTCCTGCTAAAGATTAGCATGAAAATCTATTTAAGTAAACCTTCGATAAAAGTTTAGATTACCCCAAAAAATAATAAAAAAGCCATGCCTTAATTTTAATTAGTTCTCTCTTGGTCAAATTGGCTCTACAAACTTTTACTAAAGCAAAACAAACACTAGAAATATTCCTGAGTTAAAATATAATCTAATGGATCATGCGACGCTCATTCACAGTAGATGTTTTCTATTCAATGTTAAGAGTCCATTGAGAGTTCCGCTTCGCTTGATTTCAAATGTACACCAAAATTATTCAAATTGTTATTGATATATACTACTACGTTAATTCTAGTCACTTTTTATCTTCCGTTTTATTCTTTTTCATTTCACTAAGGCATGATGTTTAAAACAATTCTTTTTTACATTTTTTTCCTTGAATAAAAATGCTCCCTTTGTTCAATAACAGCATAATTCACATATAACGAGAGAGAAAATTTAATATTTCCGTCAATAATTTATAGTAAATGAAATAACTTTCTGTGCACCCATATATTTGCTTAGACCCAAATGGCTCAGAGAGAAAAATATAAGTGTCATATGTATGCTGGGTTGATGAATCTTGTGAACTCTTACAAACAGCTCGTTATAAAAGGGATATGGCATTTATACAAATTTCAGAATTTATATAACAGATTGTAAATGATGAATTATATGAAATTGATCATACTTCAAATCCAAGTAAGGGGTGCATTAGAGAGAGAGAGAGGAAACTTATTTATATGAATATATGCCAGTGAAATGAGTGTAAAGCAAACTTGTATGATGTTGGGGTATCTATTTTATTTGGTTCTCGATGCTGTGCTAGGAAAAGAAAGAGTGTGAGAAAAAAAGAGTGCATGCGAATATCATGCTGTTAGTCGTTGAAGAAGGCAATGAAGAGATCATGAATAAGGAAAGGAGTTCGGCGATGGATTTTGGCTGAGAGTGTGGTGTGTGGTATTATATTCTTTGATGTGCACCTTAAGCAAGTAAAATATTTCAAGTCTTTGTTGTGCGTCGTGAATAAGACATATTGTATGGATGAGATCGAGAGAGGTTGGATTTAAGAATATTAAAAAAAGGGAAAACCGCATGCATAAGCTGTGTGCTCTGTGTTGTTATAAAAATGAGTATGTCGATATATCTAAGAATGTTCTGACGATAAATTCCTGCCCTAGATAAATGGCTTATAAAAGACTTGAAATTCATATGAGTACATATGTTGTGTTTGGAAAAGTATAAATACTACGTATAATTAAGATTGTTTTATATGTTTTTTATATTTACTGTATTTTAGGGAAAAGCGAATGACAGAAGAATAAGGGGATACCATTGTATATGATAGAGGTGAATAGAGTCGTCTTTTGAGAAAGCGTGATTGGATCTGATGCTCAAGGAAGAATCTTGCTTTAATATCTCCTTGTAAGCTTGCAATTTATAGAAACTAGAATCTAAAGAGGCATCAGCCCTTTATCTAAATGAATATATACCTTGTGTTATTTGGGACCTACCATTTACCTGAGAAAAAACTCCTGTAACATTTACAAATCTTTTGATACTAAATTCCTTTTGCGTGAGTTGCCTCTTGTGTGGGAGAAGTGACAGAACCCTCAAGAAATATATCTGTTTTTTCCACACGAATAGTTTTTAGGATTACCTCCCTCTTAAAGTTTATACATTTTCACTCGTTTTGCCCTATAATGAATGTTTGGCTCTTAAGATTAAGCTATGCTTGAAATTTTGGTAAAATTTTTAATCCTCCCATATCTATGCCGTAAGCGCGAAAGCAGAAAAATAAAGTCATGAATAAGTCTTACTATTATATTTCTGGGCTCGGTCTATAATTTATCTGGACAGAAGATAGCTAATTTAAATTCTCAAAAAAGTTCCCAGCAGTAAAATAAAACTTTTAGAAAGAACCGGTTTTAAACTCCCTCTGTGGTAAATCATAAAAATTGATTAAAATATCATTAAGAACGTAAGTTTGTATTGGAACATGACCATCGAATGCATTTCACCAGTAGATGTGCAAATAAAATAATGCTTTTATTAATAAATCTTTGTTCAGGTGAAAGCAACTTCTTCATTAGGTCACACTCTGATATATCCATTCTCCACTTCTATGGCTTAATACATTGGCCAATTCTATTCTTTGTAAAGTGCTAACCACCTTCATTCTTTCTGCGAATAAAACATAGGACCATACTGAGCGATGGATTGCAACCAGCTCGACCGTGCAGACAGAGACAGCGCCTGGCAGAGTCCCACTGAATTCAAACAGAATGGATACGGCGTGAAAATAGAACCCCTCTTGGGACTTGGATCCATCTGTATACACTGGTACGGTTACAGCGTGACACGAAGTTTGTCCCAAAAGGCCGAACGCAATAGCCCCGGCACTGTAGAAACTTTAGCAGCAGAGTCGTGGCTAAAAATAGTCAAAGGTGGTACCCTCCAGTTTGGCGTCCTGGGCAGAACCAGGGGCGCTACTGGCCCGAGAGTATACTGTGCTATCTAATTAGTTTCTAGACCTAAACTCCAAATTTTTAAGGTATTACTGACAACTCTCGGAGGCATAGGCTCCGTCCAGATCAGGGCGGATGCAGTGAGAGCTGTTGGCGACTGAGAGAGGCGTCGATTTGAACGTTCACATGAATAATGCACTGCGCGTATTAGAAAGTGAGGGACATTACCCCACTATCAACAGTAGGCTGTCAATGAGGGACGTGAGGAAGGCCCTGGTTGCCAGGTGAAGGCTGGTGTGGTGGATCGAGTCCACTTTCTCCAATACATGCTCAGATGCGGGTGCATAAAATTCACATCCGTAGTCGATTTTCGAACGAAAAAACGACCTATAAAAAGGTAAGGCATTATCCGTTTAACGCACTAGACACTGGACGTCACGAAACGAAGAATATCCATGGCGCGAGTACACGAGACCCTAAGTCTGCAAATATGAGCCAACCAAATGAGACGCCGATCGAATACAAGACCAAAGAAACAATGGAAGTCCACCCTTTCCAAATCTGGGTCTGGGTGGAGGCATGGATGGCAGCAGAAGTGCACCACCATAGTCTTAGCCAAGGAAAACAGAAGCTGTTGGCCTCTACATTTTGATAGAAAATGTGTTAAGTGTATGCCAAAATAAAAAAAATAAGCTTCAAAGTAATAGCATTCTGACCAATTCTCATCTAATTTCCTTTAAACGCCATCAATGAAGTCCCAATCTAGAAAGAAATACTTAAATATTATTATAGTTATTATCTCGTGAACATATTTGATCATGCCTCACAGCGATTTGTTTCATGATTGGATATATAATGGAAAAACTTTGCTCAAAACTATCAAACCGTATATAAATGAAGGCTTGTGTGTGAAAAGTAATTTCAAGTTATCAATGATTTATCACACTCCACTTAAAATATCTTAAATAAAAGAAAGTAGTGTCATAAACTTGGAGAGAGTGTAAAGTAAATTACGGCTGTTTCGCGTTCAGGACTAATCGATGATTTTTAACATGAAATGAAAGGTAAAAAATTTGCAGCAATTACGTATAGCGCGCAATTATACTGCATTTTTGCTGTTTTATTGGAAAATAAAAATTAAGGAAGAAATTATTTTAGGATGTAGGAAAAAATATGTTTTGCTTAAACAAAGATTTGCTACGAACGTATATAGGTAGGGAAGAAACTCGCAATATAAATATGGAAAAAACGTGCACTATAAAAGAAAAAAATAGATAAAACAAATCAAATCAATTTGGAATAGCACTAAATAAAGGGTATGAATTTTTATTTTTTATTATCTGATTATCTTGTAGAAGTTTGTTCCTAGATAATTGCATTGCCTTCTGCTATAATAAGAATCTAGGAATTAAATATTTTATTCGATCAGCTTTTTTCAACCTGATTTTATTTCATTGTACTTTCTGTTTAATTGTCTTCTTTATATCTAAGATTCTATTAGACTACGTGAATTGTAGTCTATTAAGCCTCTCTAAAATTGAGAATTTAAATACGGCCTTCATATTGATCTTCAGACATAAATAAACTATCATAAGCCATTATTCCTTCATCGTTTTACCAACCTAAATTCCCACTGCAACAATCATTCACTAATAATTTAACAACTAGCAAATATATGTACAAAATAAAATACTGTATTAAAACTATATATTTTTTGATGATTTAGTGACTCTAGAACAATGAAACTTCTATCTGAGAGAATAGCAATCCAACGTTAAACTCGTTAACAAAACAGAATGATTTGGTGGAAAGAGAGTGAAATTTGTGCAGAATGAGGGGATATAAGAAGTTCATGGAAGCACGAAAATCTTATTATAGAGATCGGCTTCCTTTCAATGAGAATGAATAAATAGCGATGATGTCCTTAATTAAACCTATCTCATCGATCGTATTTTTGCTTTCTAAGGGGAAATAATATTCCATTGAGGGCTGATCACGTGAAATAACTGATTATGCGCGTACGAAAAGGCTAAGAAACATCGTATGACTTTGATTTAAAAATTCCCGTTAAGCTTATTTGGACCTCTTCTATTATTAAGAACTTCATTCTCTACAGAGGAATGTGGCAAACACCTAAAGGAAAGCAGCTAACACGGCTGAGTTAGTTTGTTAAGCTTTTGTATGATATCTTTTGCGATGTGAGCTCGCGATTTTTTTTACTGAAACAGCATTTTTCTTTCCTTGATTTCTGCGAGCTTTTCTTTCTTCATGGGTTGCATTTAAACGGTCAGCTGAGCACATTAAGGTTCTTTGGTTGTAGTTTCATTACGACTAAGAATTTTACAACGGATGTGATATTCACATCAAATCATACCGTTGCAGGGAGGAATCTCCTGCCTATCTGGCGACTGCCTTCCAGGGAAAAAGCTGCCGTACTCACCGCATCCTATTACTAGGCTATATTAAAAAAATAACAATATATAAATAATAACGATATAAAAAGGACAAAGGCTAAAATTAAACAACGAAAAAGAAACGAATGAAAAGGCAACAAGAAGAAAGCGGTGTCGGGGGCAAGCCCACTTTGCCCGGCGCAGGAAATGCTGACTACAACAAACTGTCAAATAAAGTAGAGAAGTCCAGCCAACTTCACCTGTCGTATAATCGGCAAGTCTGTGTTCTAGAACCAGTCCTCAGTACAAAGGACAGGTAATGTGCGCCAAAATCACCCAGACTGGGATATTCAAAAAGAATCTCTCAAGCAGTCTGGGGGAAAACGCATACGTCACAATAAAGCGCAGGCGAGCACTCATCAAATGGTAGTGCGTTCCGCGAGTGTGCCCCCTTTGAAGACGAAAGAAAGCAACTGAATCCGTCGCGGCATTGGGGGATAGGTCCATGGGAAGAGTCGAGACGCAATGGCACACAACTTTATGTTCTCCTTGATCTTCTCCCATTTTCTTTCCCAAGCCACCCAGAGAGCTGCCCGTATTCCTGCCATGTAATCGGCGTGAAGATAAGCGAAACGCTGGTCTGGTTGCCAAGTCTCCGGGCACTATTTGGAGCCCTCATCGGAGCGTTTATACCCCACAATTTTTACATGTACAAGAACCCAGTAGAAGATAATCTCTACAACCGCCCTGCTCACGACAACCATGGCGTCACGAATATCGTGAACCAAGGGATGCTGAGATTCCATGCCTCAAGAGCACTCAGAGTGCATTGTGAGTCGCTATAAATTACAATCAGGTCTTCGAACCACTCACCTCGCTTTATATCTCATACCAAGTGATGTATTGCAACCAGCTCGGCCGTGCAGACAGAAACAGCGCCTGGCAGAGCCCCAATTATTTCTAAAAGAGGGGATACGGCGTTGAAACCGACCTCTTCTTGTGACTTCCATCCATCTGTATACACTGGCACGGTTGCAGCGTGACACGAAGTTTGTTCAAAAAGGCCAAACGCAATAGCCCCGGCACTGTGAAAGCTTTGGCAGCAGAGTCGTGGCTAAAAATAGTCAAAAGGTGGTAAATTCCAGTGTAGCGTACTGGGCAGAACCAGGGGGCACTACCGGCACGAGAGTTATACTGTATATTTAAGGAGTTTCTAGACCTAAACCCCATAGTTTCAGGGTATGACAGGCGTCTCTCGGAGGCATAGGCTCCGTCCAGATCAGCTCGGATGCAGTGAAAGCTGTTGGTGACTGAGAGAGGCGTCGATTTGCACGTTCACGTGAATAATGCACTGTGCATAGTACGAAGTGAGGGATATTTCCCCACCATCAATAAGTAGGCTCTCAATAGGGGACGTGCGGAAGGCTTCGGTGGCCAGGTGAAGGCTGGTGTGGTGGACCCAGTCCACTTTTTATAATACATGCTCGGATGCGAATGCATACAATTCGCATCCGTAGTCGATATTTGAACGAACAAACGACCTATAAAAAGGTAAGGCATTATCCGTTTTTTGCCCTATGCGCTGAACGTCACGAAACGAAGAATATCCATGGCGCGAGTACAAGATATCCTAAGTCTGCAAATATGAGACGCCGGACAAATAGAAAAACCAAAGAAACGGTGCAAGTGTACCATTTCCATGTCTGGGTCTGGGTAGAGCCATGGATGGTGGCAGAAGTGCACCAAATTATTCTTAGCCAAGGAAAACCGAAACCCGTGCCCTTCAGCATACCCAGAGAGGTGGTATAAAAATTGTTGGAGTCGGCGCTTCATGGTTGGGTTCTGGGCCGCGCCAAAATAGATTAAAAAGTCGTCACTGTAGAACGTAGAAATAACATCTTCCAGCAGGATCGTGGTGAAGCTGTTGATGGTCAGGGCAAAGAGTGTGACACTGAGGATACTTCCCTGCGGGTGCCCCTCTTCTTGCTCCATTGTGCCGGAGAAGGCTCCCTTTACACGTGAAGATTAGGAGGTACTTCCTTGCCCCATCGTGTGGAGAATCTCCATGATACCATATTAGCATGCTGTATCAGAGGCCTTCTCTAGATCGTAAAACACCGTGGCGTAGTGCTTTCTACGGAAGAATGACTCGTACAAGGCATTTTCCAGTCTACCTTTAGCATCCGCTGTATTGTGTAACTTGCAGAAGCCGCACTGTACATAAAACAGCTGGCCTTGGCTGTCCACCCAAAGTGGCTAATCTAACATTTACCAATTTCTCCATCAATTTGCACAAGCAGGAGGTTAGAGTTATTGGCAGAAACCAGCCGGGGTAGAATGATATCTACCTGGCTTGTGAAAAGCGAGCACAGTAGAGATTTGTTCGGAGTGTGAGAGGATACTCTATACCTAGATCCTGTTGAACAAATCTAACAGTAACGCTATGCATCGCTAATTCAGGTGTCGAGGAATTACGTACCGGACAGCTTCTGGACCATGGTCGGTGTCCGCAAAGTAAGCGAAGGGAACGCAACTACCTCAATGTAAACCTGTTGTTGAAGGTATTCTCCGCCTCTGGGGGTAAAGTCCAGTCGGCAGCCTTCTGCGACTTTACAACGAATGAAAATGGAGCAGCCTCCTGGCTAGGTAATGCGGAGAAAGTGGTCTTTGAAGGGCTGCACCACGAACAATGGGTCTGAGAGTGCGGTCCTTTTATCATAGGGAACGGTAAGGAGGTCCTGCAAGAACATGCCCCAAATCCATTGGATTCGCTTCTGCACCTCTGCTAGGGCAGTCTTCCTGTTAAGTGAAGACATCTATGTCCACGAGGAAGAGCGCCTGTAGTGCTTTGAAACATACAGGAATCTAGCCCTGTCTCGACGAAATTCAACGACAGTGAAATCGTTCGGGCGGCGCTTATAGCGCATGAAGGCATAACGCTTCTGTTTGAAGGCCGCCTCAAACTCGGCTGACTACCACGTGAGTGGTCTGCGTGCAAGAGAGCAAGACATTCTATGAATAGGTGGTAGGTCATCGACGATTTCGTTGCCAGAGAATAGCTTAACGGCGTAATATACCCACCTAAAATCCTCGACTGTAAGAGAGAAATCAGTCATTTGGGGAAATGCGGACTAACGCACCCGCGCCAAGCACAACTGGGGCGGGCTCTCAGGCAGCAGCGACCGATAAAATGATATTTGAATGCCATGGAGGTCATCACTGCTCCCAATTCAAAATCAGTCTGTGCATGCGGAGAGCACAAAGATAGATAGAGACAGGAAAATGATTCAGTTCTTGGGCAGTGTTGCGTACACTCATCTATATTTAGGAAGCTGATCTTCACGTCAGAAAGTACTTGATGCCTGAGATTCATCAAGTAGTCTCCTCAGAGGGAACTTCTTTTATTTCAGATCTCCGAGCAAGAGAAAGGGCCTCGACAACCGTGCCGGCATGGCGGAAGTCGCCCACTTCAAAGTCGGCTGACGGTGTAATGTACGCAGAAATTTTCAGTATACATCCTATCCAGGTGTAGCTGCACATCTAACGCCTGAAAGGAGGTATCTAAAGCCCCAAAAGAACGGAGACATCATTCCGGGTGAAAATGGCGCATCCTCCTGCCCGGCCTCCATCCAGTGATGCTGAGATCAAAAACCCTTATACTCCGGGAGGGTTCTAGGTGCCACGCGCCTAGCATATTCTGAAAAAAGATAGCTAAGGGAAAACAGGAGGAGACGAGACTCCGCCACTCCTCCCAGTTGTTTCGAAGTCCCTGGCGCTTCCATTGAAGGAATATGCCCTGGAAGCCTTCCTTGGAGGAGATGCGGTGGCACTCTGCGAAAAAAAACCCTGAGTGGGATGGTCGTACGCTTCCCGGGCGTTGTTGGCCGGATAATAAGCTAAAGGCACTGTCGGCTTCGAGGACTTATTGGGGCTGTTTGGGCTAGCCATGCGAGTCTTTTCCTCATTGCGCCTCGAAACCATAGCCAGGCGGGGTGACTTTGAAGGCACAGGTCTTGACTTTGGAGGATCCACCGCCTTCGAGTCACCCAGCCTAGCAATCGGTGTTGGCGTAAGAGCCGAAGCTCCTCTATTTGTGTCCTCTTTTCCCTATGCCCCCCAACCAACTTCGCAGGTGTTGCCTTCTGTGAGTCTAATGACTCAATAATCAAAGCGCCCGGCCGCTCGGCCCTGGTTTTGATCGGGGGTTAGTATGAACCCTTTTATGCAAGCATCTCTACCAGCGAAGCGCCCGGTGTGGATAGAACCCACCCAAGGGTTCCGAATGAAACCCTTCTGTAGTTATCGTGTGCGGCCTTGAAGCAACTTATATAAACTTCGGGTAACACCGGCTTTGCACATCTATAAGAGCGATTCGTATGGCCGAAGTGGTGGGAGTAGTAGCACCCCCGTGGCAGTGGTACGAATGTCATCAAGCACTAAAGGTACTAACCGTCACGCACCGACCCCAGGAAGCTTGTCACATTCGAATGTGACGAAGAGTGTATTGGTTGGTCTTGAGACCCCTCCTTTTTAATCATCACACGTTCGAATTTGACCGCTCCATGGTCGGATATGGAGTAGTCCGCGAGTTCCCTCGTGGCGTCACACTAACTAGCGTGCCATCAAGTGTCCGAAGTACACTAATCATGACGGCCTCCGCCTTAGAAGAATTCCACACATTCGCCAAAAGCTTCCCGTGCGAGAAACGGGTCACTTTGGCTCTCACAAAGAGCTCCCATCTGATGGATCATGTTGCCCTTAGCCAGCAGGCTGCCATCAGTGGAGTCAATAAAGAGGAAACATTTGAGTCGAGCGGGCTCTAAAACGCTAGTTAACCTCTGAATGAGGGACCCCTCTGCTCTGCGCACGTGCAGTTTTGCTCTTAGTCAGGAACACCCCACCAATGGCAGCAGCGAGGACGAACGTGCCGATGTTAGCTTGTTGCTCATAAAACCGAGGCGGATCCGTCCAACCAGTGGCTCCAGCAAAGTAAGAGGAGCCACGAGTCTTTTTTCTCCCTTTCCCTGTTTCTTTTTTTCGTAGTAAGGGAGGGCAGGGAATGAACCCAACTTCTCTACCTAGCCGGTAGGAGTCCCTAGTCCTGGTGAACTGGCTTCGGCAGATCCTTCCCTGAAATGGATGAGGTCTTGGCTGTCACAGGGGCACCGGTTGGGGGACGCGATTGCTCCCAACTTGTAAGGCCTTAGAAGCACGAGCCACGTGAGTAGAAGCTTGCACAGGGGCGGACTCTGGTTCTGTGATTAGCATCGGCCTTGATTCGACCCCATAGATGTTCCAGACGTATGTGTTAGGGTCACATGAGGGAGCTTGTCCATCTCAGAGGGGTCCTCCATGTGGCGATTGAGGATCCTTTCATCTCGTCTTGATCCGGCGAACGGGCATCGCTAGGGTGAGAGAAGGGGCAGGCACAGTCCGGTAGTCATTATTGGGCTGCCTGCTTGCTTTCTTGTCAGTCCCCTATGGAAGAAAAGGAGGGAATGCCACTGGACAAAGGGACTCGCCTTAAGTCGACTCTAGAGAAGGGGGTGAGGAGATTATTCTTGGACAGTGCTATTGGCTTTCCCTTAGTACTATTACATTGTATACAGCGTTAAATATTCTGTATAACCTATAATATCTCACTTTTCGCCGCCTGTAGGAATCATGCTGAAAAATGGTTCACTTTTTACTCTAGAAAGAAGATATTTTTTGTTGTACGAAAAAACTGTGACAGGTTGTTAGAAATCCATTTCAACAATAATTAAACCTTACATCTCCATAAAATGAAAATGTAAAATGAAATCAGTTGAATGTATTTTTTACAGAATTCTTTAACAGTTACAACATTTCAAAGTCCAGTGTTCTTTCTAAAAGTGGTTCATTTATGATAATAAAGTTTCTCGAAAGAAAATTTTAAACCAATCTCTGTTTACTGGTTCATTCTACTTGTTCTTTTACTATACTTTTGACACAAACTTTTTAGTATTTACTTAGTATTGTTGCTTTTCTAAACTCGTTACACTTAATGTTTCGAATGTGCGCATTTGACTCTTCCATAATATTCATTATTTAATGATAATGTAAATTAAATTATTTATAGGAATAGAAAATTAATAGCCTACAAAACGATTGCTATGTTATGTCGAGAGGGTTTGGATTGGGTTAAGCTAAGACTTACATGTACATAGGTTTCTAGTTTAGTAGACTAGACGAGTATAAACACAAACGTGGATTTTATTATTTTGATGGACAAAAAGATAAACAGAAAAAAATGCCCATTACCTCTACGATTACATTAAAAATAATAGGGCAATATTATTTTTAAAAATCAAAATATCATTAAATAAAATCAGCTATATTTTAAGTTAATTAATCACGAAAAGAGTTAAAAACTATTTAAAACCAATAATTCAAAATCCCTTTCAATAGCACTTTTGAATTTCTTTCGTTCTTCATAAATTCTGACAATAAGTATGCTAGAAGATGTTGTGGTGCTCGTGTTATATAATATGTAGGCTTCTGGCACCAAATTGCAGGATTTAATATCCCTAGCGATAAACTCCTCAAATGGATGCTCGGTGAATTTATCAAATCCTATCGAATTGCCTTACATGTAAATAACAGAAATAATATGTGTAATACGAGAATAAGAAGATGAAAATATATGTGTTAATTCGTATATATTAATTTGTATAGAGAATAAAGAAATGAAAATACATATGTAATTTGTATAAATAGAGATGAGGCAAGTGGTCGGTAGAGTCACGCGCGGGAACATACAAAATACCTACGCGGAGAGCAGATATCAAGTTTGACACCTGAATCAATACGATAAACAAACATTCGCGTCTTCGGAAAGATTAATGACAAAACGGGAAGCTAGAAAGCAACTGAGCAAATTCAGACTTTTACCAAGAGAAATTTTAACACTCATCTGTAGCAAGCGTTTCTTATAATAAAGATAAAACTATTGGAAATACGAGTATATAGGTATATCTGACACGTAGGTCTGTTAGGTAGCTTCCTCCTAGGGGTAAAAATAAAGGAACTAGACTACTGGGGTCCACCCCAACAGACAGGTCAAGGACACTTCCTTTAGGCAACGAACACATACACGTATATAGTCAGACATTTATTATTTTGACAGAGTTATTTCAGTGAGAAGGACAACCAAAGTCAGACAAAGAGAATCATAATTCTTTAACACCATTTACTACCTTGGTAGCGTTACGGAACCAATTTAAATGGCCTAAGTCCTGTCGCTTTTGAACCCAATATTTTGCGTAGAATAGAAAGCTTACTTATTGCCCGCAAAGTAATCGAGACGTGCCGCTGGCACTAAAATTGCACCAGCAAAGCACCTAGCCGGAATAGGAACAATTGCAACTAAAACGGGAAACCAAGAAGATATCAATAAAAATATGACAACAGAGTAATAAAACGAACATTTCTCGTCTACGACAGGAATTAAGCCAAGACAGGTAACGGATGCACAGAAAAGACAAAATTTATATCCAAAAAGCGTGAATTTGTAGGCACCATGAACCAAGAACGTTTGGAACCATGTGATCAGCAAAGTCCTACCCAGTGGGCGGATCTAAAAGCATTGTTGTACAAGTGAAGAAAAGAGACCACACCTTCTCTACTATTGATAGAAGAAAAAGGGAGAATTCGAGAAGAGGAGATTCATTTACTCTTGGGTAGATAGTTACTCAGATAGACGATCGAATGTAAAGCACTAATTATGGTTTGTTTAGCGTATCAAACCTTCGTTGTAATCAGCTAAAGTTTTGTTCTGGTAATACTCGCCTTTCTGACCGGTAGAGAATTTTTCCGTGACTGTAAACGCGAGCCTCTCTTTTGTCTTGCTTGTTTTTGTTTGTTCGAAACAAACATTTATTTTTTCCTACGTGCTTCCTCGCAGTCCTTTCCTGATCACAAGCCTTCGGTAATCTTAACCAAGCTGGCATATTACTTGAGTATCTTTTGGAGTCAGATCCCAGATTAACGCCACCTTTCACCTCACTCCTCGGACTGGAGGGACCTCTCCAAAATACCCGCGTCATTTTTAACCATCAAATTGGTCACGTCCTTCCTCTCCTGTGGCTCCTCATCCTCGCCCACATACCAGGTTACTCCCTACGTTTAACCTCCTTCTGCCATTAAGTGTGTGACCGTGAGCCCTCCAAAGATGTGATCGTGAACCCCCTATAAGTTAGTAACCCGAGGCCTCTCATAAAGCAGCATACATATACTCCTTCAAATGGAACCCATAACCTCAAATATTTTTCCTGGAACTAAATGATCTAGTTTGCAATCACACTCTGCAAATGTCTTCTCTCGAACTGTTGGTATCCTGATTAAAGGCAAACCTCCTCTCTAGCAGTTTTTGTTTCATCCTTTACTGCAAAAGACATTAAGACTAACTCCATTTTTTGCGAAGAGAAGGATTTGGTATACTGTACATACAGATATTGCGGATCTTCTGGACAAGATTGGAGAGCCAAATTACCAACGCAAAGATTGAGACTGTTCATAGAGAGCAAAAGGTAATCCCTAAAATGTGTTATGCTGCGCATAGGCATCAGTTTTCCTGTGTGCTCCTTCCTTACAAGACTATAATGAAGAAGAAATATGAAACAGTAAAGTTCCTGCTTGAGAAAATTCGTTATAATCAGAATGGGTGGTTGATATTTGTTGGGGCAACAGTCAGAGTTAACAGAGTACCTATACTCTATGTGCTTGCAGAATAGTAAGGAATGAGATCAACTTTACACGAAGGAGGATACTCTTCCCATCGCTGCAAATGAAAATTGACTCAATTAAAGACTTCATCAAAACTCTGGTCAATGATGTTGGCTGCCTCACTTATTTGCGTCACAGTTTTCCATGATTTACCATAGAGAAATTTAAAGCTGCGACATCTTAGACTGAGATCAACTACGTTCAGCTCAAAATTAATTAACATTCTCAAATATGGATCGGTTTCCTGAGAATCTGGGATCAATAAGCGAGTTGGTGGACGGAAGATTCCCTCAGGACAGGTAAAGGTTTGAGACCAGATTGTGTGGGCCAGTTGGATGTAATTATGTTCGCTGGTTACTGTTGGACTGTGAAGAGAGACATTCCTACCGATGAGCATTCTGGAAGTTCAAATAAAATCATTCTCATGACCTAATTCTGAACAATGATGACATCTATTTTACATGTAGTTTTTATTAATGTATACAATTCAATAAAGTTAATGTGATCAATTGTGGTAAAATTAAAGTAATAAATTGTTCTAGAAAACGATGTATTTAATCCTATAACCCTATTTCTGATCCGAAATAGTTAAATAATTTAACCGAAAATAACATAAAAATGTAATGGATTTAATATAAGATCGGATTTAGCATAAAATCGGCTTAACCAAAAACCTAACCTGATCGGGGGAAATGGATGTCATTTACAGATTTATCGCAAGACATTATCATAAGCAAGTTGAAATAATTTAATCGATTAGAAATTTATTTTTGTAAACCGGTCTTTCAATTCATGCTTTACAACCACCATGTTTAAGTTGTTTCTTTTAAAAGAGGAATAGCCTATTTTTTAAAAAAAACATAAAATGTTATTCAGTGCGTTGAAGCTTGCTACTTTTATTGTTTCAGAAAAGATATGATTAAACTGGATACATTATTAGGACAGAGACGAAATGGTAGGAGAAAAAAATTACTGAAACACTATAATTGCATTTTTCTATATTTTCTACATCATTATAAGATATATATATACTTCATCGTATCCTGAAACATGATATAATTCAATGAATCTAAATTAGCCCAAGGACTTTGGAAATCTAAGTCACTTTTGAAGTCACCACGAACATTTGCGCCAATAATAAAGATAAAAAAACGCCAAAAGAGATCTCAGACCAAGTTCTTGTGGGATTCAAAACAGAGTTTAATAAACCCTAGAGAGGAGACAAGGCAAAAGGTAAGTTCTTATCATTACTATAAATGATTTACTTTTTAGTAACATTTATTTTAATTTTAACAGTATATAAATTGCTACAACAAAAATGCGCAAAGCGATGAAAATAAACAATAAGATGACAGAGAAAATGGGAGAGTAGATAAGATTATGAGTATGAAAGAAATGGAAATACAAATAATGCAGAATCAAAGCTTTTGAAGCCACGCAACTGCCATCACATAGATTAATTTAGAAAATATGATTTCTTGGTTCAGAACACATAGGAGAAATGACATTTTCCTCATCTATTCAGATAAATGACAGTCTTAAATGGTTTTTGTAGTTTTTAATAATTTTATCTTCATCTAACCAAAAATTAATTTAACAATGCATTATTTTGATATTTCAAAAAAGAAAAACCCGTACTTCACTCAATCTTTCTCTCCGCTATAACTTTATAATTAGATATTTATAGTTTAAGGAAAAGAGAATTGAAGTCATTAGTAAGAAACAATATTTGTTCTTTACTCGCAGATAATCCTACAAATCTACTTCGCACAAAGAGGTAATGATTCGACACAGAAGGAAAAAACTTAGCCGAAGAAGCTAACATTATTGTACCAACTTGTCGACACAAGGCAAAAATACCGCGATAAAGTTACCATTTGTTAAGTCGAATGAAAAGATGAACTTACCTTGGAGTTGGGAGTTTAGACAGTGTATAATGTATGTAAGATGTTTAACGATGTTTAGTTTAGGCACTTTAATGTTTTTCTTCATATTTTAGTTTTGGCCACTTCGTATCTTTTGTTTCTCAAATTTAATTTTGTAACATCTTCTCGATCTTAATCTAGGCATGTTGGTGACAAATCTTTAAGTAAAATTTGACCCTCCTCCTCTCAACTTCAATCTGAACACACCACCATTGCTAAACTCATCGATCAGGAATCAATCACGATTTCCGAGTCTATCTTCACTTGCGATCTCACTATCGTCGAAATTCAGGATTTGATTGTCAGCAAATTTGAATTGCCATCTTTCCCAACCCACACCAAATCGATAGAGAGTCTGATTCGCGAATTAACAAGTGCACGCGGTAAAATTGCTGGTTATGATGAGAGAGATGGCTATATTCGCGCGAGAATAACTTCCAGAATTTTGTTTCGAAAGCTGACACAAAAAACGATTTTGCATAAATAACTTGATAGTTACAATCTCTCTATTTCTCAATATGCATTTCTCATGCATTTCGTACCTTTTGATTCGATGTTCCATTAAAAAAGACTCGTTACTTGCTTAGATTTTAGTTCTATTATCAAAACAGGATTTAGTAATATGATTAATTTGAAAAACCTAGGCATTCTTGATTTTTAAGGCCTTATCTAATGAGTGGCTTTGAATACAGTCACGTGACTAAAGATGACCAATCAGAATACAGGATATTGATTGGATTCTTAAATATGGTACGGTATTACTAAAAATTGCTCTATGGTTTAATTAGCCGGATGTAAGTTATTTCTTTTTTACATTTTGTAATTAATTAATTATTGTTTAACCAATTTATTTTACAACAAGCTTTTATCTTTAAAATAGAGCTATTTCATTTGCCCTTAATAAATACGTTCTTCAACAATCTTTTTACTGCTTCTTCGGTGTCACAAACTTTCCATTCAATATCACTAAAGTATTCATTTTCTTTTTTCATGTTTCAGCTCGTACCTTAGTCTACATTAATCATAAATTCCTATTCCAAATCGTGGCTCACGATTTTATCAGCGATTTTTGGTACAGTTTTGCTAATTTCTTAGCGTTCTGCAGCTTGCCCACTGGCCAATTAGTGATGTGCATTATTCACCGGTATTAAGCAATCATGAACGTTTAGTTTTTCCTGCCCTATTTTGTGCTTCCAAAGATGGTTATAAAATAGTTTAATATTTATTTCCGATGTTTTTTCTAAAATAAATTACTGATGTTTCCTGAATAAAGTCCCTTTTGACCGCTTTTCATATGTTTGGGTACGCGTGCCAAGTATGCTTCATTTTAGTGATTTGGTTTGTAACTTTGTTCGTTTATTTTATTTATGTTCTTATTATTTAATAATAGATTTGGTTTGCTTGTTTCTCTTATTTGTTTGAATAGTTTTTTAAAGTTTTATTTCCATTTTTAGCTAAAAAAATTTCTATAAATGCATTTACTTACGTTAGGCCAGTTGGTAAACTAGTGGGTATTTCGGAAAGTGACTGCTGTCAATTGCCTGGATAATTTATATATATTTGTGCCTCAAAACAAGTTGTTTTTTAAAGTTAATAGACTTTTTTGTGTGAATTATAAAAGAGTGCCTTTGTTATTTGTTTTTAGAGGTTGGGTTATTGGTATTGCATCATATTGCATTATATATCATTTTGAAGGAAAGATCGTAATAAGGGGCTTCGCTCCCATACCCTCCTTTGATTTTGGGGATTGCACCCTACAAACATCCTGCTATTGTTAAAAATTTAGTTGTCTTCTCATTTCAAAAGCCTAGCATTAGAGTTGAATTCAAAGGTATTTGCCAAACCTCGTTGTAGGTAAGCCTACAACAAGTTGAGGGAATATGAGTAAAGTAGCAAGAAAAGCAAATAGCCCGATAAGAATATGAAGTGGGCTCACAAACACAAGGTGAAGTGGCCCAGCCTCACTTCCATGGATGGGGTATTGCTAAGAAAAGCTTGAGTCAAACGACCTTTATTTAGTAGAGAAAGACAAAGACAAAGACAAAGAAACAGAAAAAAATAAAACTCAGGGCTCAAAGTGCTGACCCACGCCATGAGCAACTCGGACCCCATTTAACATAATAATTGCGGCCCCCCTCTAAACAGCAATACATAGTCTCTGCTTGAACCCTCCAGTCTCTCTAGGGTTACTAGTAGTGTTCCTGAAAAGATAACTTATTTTTTTAATTATCCATGCACTTAAATGGTCAAAGACTCCGCTAGTTTCAATACCTTTTGGTTCAAATAGAAACCACTCAGTCAAGGCAAAAAACTTTATCCTTTTGGAATTTTCTGTAGCTGAAGCTTCAGAGATAGCTATTCTATTAATAATATACTCTGTATAGGTCTTGCCAGAAGGTACATCCCAACACAAGCTCTCTCCATTCCTAGAAGGAAACATTGTTATCCCATCAGGCCGTTCACCATCTCCTCGGTCAATTCCAACTGGCTCCCAAACATCTGGCAATCTCGCTCTTTATAGGGTTCGGCATACTATATCATTGAGGGAAAAGTGTCTGGGGATCTTTCCAGCAACCAGGTGATAGGACAAGAGGTACAGAACTAGAGGCTCAACACCAGATCCACATCTACACCTATGTTGTTCACAAATTGCCCTATCCACGCTCAAGGGTGGGTAACTATCGAACCACTAACATATAATGCTCAAATTTTATCCAATCATTGTAACTTCCCTTTGTCTCAACCGCGGACACGAGAAAAATGGGAAGGAGAAAAGTCTTGTGGCTCAACTAGTACTAGTAAGAGGTGGGAGTACATAAAAACAAAGGATTTTGATGACGGCTGAGGCAACCGACACAGTTGGAACAGTCACTTATGCAAACCCTCGTTATATAAACATAACTTAATTGAATCTTCCCGTAAAACTAAAAGGCAAAGTCCATAAGGCAGTAATGAGACCAGCAATGGGGTACGCACTTGAAACAGCGCCACTGAAGTAAAAGAAGGAAAGAGTGTTCGTTGTGGTGGAAAAGAAGATGCTGAGGTGGACGTCAGAAGTGACCCTGAGAGACAAAGGTAGATTAAGAGCAGCATGTACTTAATGAAGTAGTGAAGTAAAGACTAGATTATGAGTGACATGAGAGAGAAACGACTAAATAGAAGTGGTGCACTAAACAAAATATTTTGTAAACGACTCATCATTAACGGCAACGGTGGGTAGAGAAAAGCCGATAAGAAGGAGAATGACCAACCTATCTCTATGTGTTCATTTGACCAAACTGTCCTTTCTCCTTTACCAACCAATAGCACCACTTATCCTATACCTGCCTATTGCTCATGCCTCTTTGTCATCCTAATCACATTGTTGGAGCTAGCATCTAACAAAATAAAAGGCAACCGGCTTCGCGACACCACCTCAGGGATGAGTTTCGCTTCGGTCTGTGGCCAACGGCCCATTTGGCTTTAGTAATTGTATTTTGGTCTAAATTTGTTTTAAAAGGTTTTTTTCACATATATGCTTATTTTCTATTCCTAGTGGCCAGAAGTAAAATTTATTGGAATTCTTTTTAAATAAGGAAAAACAACCTTCACGATTTTTTTCTGAAAAAATATGGGCTCCACTAACTTCCTTTAGATAAAACTTTCCAATATACGTAAAAATAATACAAAACAAGCCATGCCTAAATTTAGATAAATTTTCGACATTCACCATTGGTAATGCTTTCTTTTTAAAATTACAAAACATTCGCTAATGAAATTTTATCTAAACTTAAGCAGTTTGTTTTGGTAAACTCTAACGAAACTCTTTGATTGGGCTTGGATAAAAATTAAAAATATACCTAGGTCATAACCAAAATAAGAGAAAACAAGGTCTGATAAACAAAAAGTCGCGTGCTGTCACTTATTTTTATTTATGACCGTATGACCTTCAAAACTTTGAATAATTCCTGGAATAACCTTGGTAAGACCTTTGGCAATTCTATTATTCGAAAGAGAAAGTGAAACAACATAAGGGTTTCAAATTTCGTTAGAATCGGCCGAATAGTTATGTGGTATTACCAAAAGAAAATAATTCTTTGGCTAACCTTGGCAGGACTTTGGCAATTATATTATTAGAAAGAAGAAGTAAAACAATGGGACGAATATTTATGATGTTATTTCGAAACAAAATAATTCCCGTCTAACCTTAGGAGGACTTTGGAAATTATAGCATTAGAGACTCAGAGAGACAATGTAAAACAACATAAACGTTCCAAATTTGTAAGCATGGGCCGAAGAGTCATAATGTTTTTGCGAAAACAGAATAATTGCCGGGCTTACCTTGAGAGGCCCTTATCAATTCCATCACTCGAAAGGGAATGTAAAACAACATAAGGGTTTAAAATTTTATTAGAATGTAGAGAATAGTTCCGATGTTATTGCCAAAAAAAATTGCTTATATGGCTAATATTAGGAGGACTTTGGCAATTATATTATTAGAAAGAAGAGGTAAGACGACATAAGGGTTTCGAGTTTTGTTAAAATCAGCCGAATAGTTATGATGTTATTTCAAAAATATAATAAGTCTATCATTCGAAAGAGAATATAAAAACAAAATAGGGGGTTTAAAATTTTGTTAGAATCGCACGAATAGTTATGATGTTATGGCCAAATCGAAATAATTCCCAGGCTAACCTTGGGAGGAATTTTTCAATTATATCATTCGAAAGAGAATGTAAAACAACATACTGGTTTCAAATTTCGTTAAAATAGGTCGAACAATTTTCTAACTGTTAGTGCCATGACAAAATATTCCCGGGCAATTATATCCTTCTAAGAGAATGTAAATCAACATAATGTTTTAAAATCACATTAGTATCGGCCGAATTGTTATGATGTTATTACCAAAAGAACTCCCGGGCTAACCTTGGGAGGAATTAGGCATTTATATATGTCGTCGTGTGACATTATATTATATCAATACCATATTATATCTATGGGAAAGGGACTAATCCTAAAAGGCGAACCGACAAAGGGGCAGAATACCAAGAGTTTCGACGCGGAAGCAAAGAGAAGAGAGTGCAAAAACGAGGTCAGGTAAAATTTGAGCAATGGCACAGCTCAAAGTTATTTAAAGAGGAATGTTCAAAAATATAATTTTATTTACATAAAATAAGAGAATCAATGGTAAAAATTATATTGGAATATGAGTGGGGGAATTGCAGAGTTATGCATCAGACTCTGAATTTAGACATTAATGCATTCCAGAAGGAGAATATTTCAATGAGGAGGATTTAACTTAAATGGGTTGCTGAAAGGGGGGAGAGGGGTTGGCTAACGGAGGATTCCGGGTGAGAGGTCAGAGTAAGGTTTCAAGGATGTCTTCCTCAGGCAATAAACGTGAGGGTGAGGGCACTCGGTGCTTTTGAGCGGGAAGTTAACGTGATGACGGTTCTCCAAGGGAAAGGGTTAACGTCTGGTCCAGGGCAGAGTATTTCGGCCACCCAAAGGAGGGCTTCTACAGTAGTTGATGAGTGGAGTTGGAAAAATCGCTCGGTGGCGATCGTCAAATGGAAATACCTCACTAGCTGGGCTAATTCCAACGACACAAAAAGTTCATCCGTCACTTCGCTTCCTTGTTAAGCACTTGACTTGGAACTAGGGAAAATGCTTTTTGGATCCTGGCGGGACTTCTCAACTCTGTATCTCTCACCTGGAAGATGAGCCCTATATATCCGAGACTCCCCCCGCAGGGGTGGGGAAAACATGTGGTGTTTGGCCAGTGCTACTCTCGAAGGGCTTCGAACCTTCACGCCCAGGTGACTCTAACCCGCGAAAAAGGTGGTCCGGAGTGGACGCGGTCCGAGGCTACCGCTTTTGGAGGGGTGGGGGGAGGCTTACCAATTTAAGCCTAACCAAATTCTAGAATTTTCCTTAACGCATGGACGTCACTTCCGTGCTGAAAAAGAAATTCTACGTCGAATTCCCCCACAATATTATTTGAAAGAAAACATAAAACATCATATGTGTATAAAATTTCGTTAGAATCGGCCGAATGGTTATGATGTTATTGCCAAAACAACACAATTTCCCGGCTAATTTTCTTGAGGACTTTGGCTCTGATATCATGCGAAAGAGAATGTAAATCAACGAAAGGTTTCAAATTTAGGTAGTGTTGGCTCAATAGTTACAATGTTTTTACCAAAAAAACTGCAAAACGGAGACCGACCGACCAATATAGCGAGATGTAGGGGCGTCCGTGACTAGACGTCAGCTATTATCCATAATTTTTCTTCGAAAGCAGTGATAACAATATAAAAGGCTGATTGATAGCAATCATTTTAAATATCATAGAAAAGCTTAATTATACCTTCCCCTCTGGTGACTTTGAGAAGGGCTCCTTCCCAGTAATGGATTAAGAGCTAGTTAGCCTTAACATTGCCTTCTTATCCGCTTAATTACAATTGCATTATTGCCAAAATAACTATCGATATATATTTATATAATAAATAACACCCACAAGGAAAATGGAAAAACGATTCTGAGCGCTTTCGTCTTCATTCTAAAGACCTCTTCATGGAATGACATAGGTCAATACAAAACAATGTTTTAAATAGTACGTAGTTAGGGGTTAATTCGGCTACCTGTATTAAAACCCTAACTATGGTGTACAAATACTTTAAATACTTTAATTTGTGATTTTTTTTATAATCTGATATGATAGGATCTAGGATAAACAATCTAGGGCTAATATTAAAATTTAACAAAGTCTCTATAGACATACACTTCAAAATATTTCTTGAAATGTAGTTTGTACATTTAATAACCGGTTTAGCACTATTCCAATTAATAGTATTACCCTGACTATAGCTATGTAAAAATAATGAAGATTGTTGACAGAGATTACGAACATTAGTTTGGTGCTGTTTAACTCTAACATTTAATTCTTTATCTGTCTGCAATAATAGCATTTTTCACAATTATTGCAACCAATAGAATATACAATGCCTGATTTAGGTGGTGATTTTTTTACGTGAAGGCGATAGATAGTGTTTTCATATTTAAATATAACATTTATGTTCAAAAGTTTTAATAAACGAGGTAATTCACTGAAAATTTGGTTAAAAGGTAAAACTAATACATTTTTGGCATGAAATTTAGGGATGTTACGATTAGATTGATAAAATGAATGCTTAGCAGAATTATAACAATTTTTAAGTACAGAGAAACGGTAACACAAATTTAGACGTATAATATATATCCTATCAACCTCTTTTTCCAAATATTCGAGGGACGCAATTCTAAAGGCACGGAGAAACATGTAAGAGAAAACACTTTTTTTCATCCTAATATGGTGATCGGAAGAGAAATGGATTTATGAGTCAATGGCTGTAGGTTTTCTATAAATTTCATATTTGAAACCTATGGACAGACAGGTAAAGAATTGAATGTTAGAGTTTAACAGCACCAAACTAATGTTCGTAATCTTTGTCAACAATCTGCATTATTTTCACATAGCTAGAGTCAGGATCATACTATTAATTGGAATAGTGTTAAACCTGATATTAAATGTACAAACTACATTTCAAGAAATATCTAGGAGTGTATCTCTATTAATACTTTCCCAAATTTTAATATTAGCACTGGATTGTTAAGCCTAGAGTCTATCATATCTAATTATATTAAAACACAAATTAAAGTGTTTAAAGAATTTGTACCCCTTAGTTATGGTTTTGATGCAGGTAGACGTATTAACTCTCCACTCCTTAATATTTAAGACATTGTCTGTCCTGACCTATGTTATTCAATGAAGAGGACTTATAGAATAAAGAAAAAATAAAATAGCTATTGTGCTAAGAACAACGTATTCATTTAAAAAGCAATATTTCCAACACATTTCCGGCACGAATGGCTACAATAATACCTGCTATTGGATTTGAGTTTTGATTTGAAGCATTTATACCTGTTGTTTTTACGTTGATTATGGCTATATTTATATTTGTGGAAACCTTGTCGTGCATAATTTGACTGTGAGCTAACAGCAGTTCAGAGAGATTCTTTAGTGTTCGTGTTGATGTCAATTATTGAGAATAGACGCTCACGATGCACATCAAAACTAGTGGGAGAATAGACGCCCTTTAAGAGAGCCAACTTCACCCCATGCCTATAGTAAAAACTGAATGCAAAATTTGCCCAAAAAATTAACATAGGCTTTAAAAAAAACAGATAAGCTGATGAAGCTCTGTGAAAGGTATAACGAAACCAACCTGATACAGCAAGCTCCGTAGTATGTCGAGAGGCGCTGGGCAATGATGAAAGCATATATACTTTCAGGCATGATCTCAATAAGGAGGCAAACCCTGAGAGGTGGGATGCTAGACTACTTCCTCTCATGATTAGCTTCAGTCTCTCATTGCTGACTGGATCACGCCGTCTTACTACCTCTTTCATGTTCTTCCAGAGGTTATCTAGTGAGTCATATGTAGTGACCGAGGTGGTTTGTCCATCACCGTGATATTGTTCTCTAGGAACCTAGTAAGACTCTCGTGGACTTGTAACATGGGGTATTATCCTCCTGAAAAATTATATTGCGGGCATTTCTGGAGAGGTCTCGGGTAGCTTGCACTCTCGCAGGAAAGCTGGGTGGAGAAAAAATAGACGATTTTACTTTAGGAAAATCAATTTGGTGATTATATTTGGAGTTTGCCATTACTGCAATGGTATTGCTGCTGTTTAATTCTATTACTTAATCCTAATTTGTGTTTAGGTTTAAAACTTGAATTACAAAGAAAATTACAAGCTTCATTGGGCGAGGAATTTTTCAGGAGTTTTTAAAAATTAAGCTATTGCAAAAAAAAAAAAATTAACATTAAAATATTTAATTAAATTTGGTATATGGAGCCGGTATTCATTATAAGCATTATAAGAAAGCGTTAAAATATTGCACTGCCTAAAGATTATCCTATCTTTTCTATAAAATTTATTTTATGCCGGTCGTAAATAATCGTTTATGGAATATGATATGGCGGCTGATCTTTGCTCTTATCATCAACTTAATCTTTGTTTACATAACTTATTAGCTAGTCTCTATATTTCTCGATGGGGTATACACTGTTCCAAAGTTATGTAGGGATAAAATTGTACTCCCCAGATACATGCTTATGTGAGCTTATTCTACCATAGTTTGTCACTTCCTCTGAGGGAAATATTTCAGTTGTTCTCGGTCACCGACTTATGCCCAAGTGGGCAGTTGCCAGATGGGCTCTATAAAATTTAAAAAAAAAAAAATCTTGGACACCGATCGGAAAATTTTATGTGTGGTAAAGTTAAATCAAATGATGTTTATTAGATGATGTTCGAGGTAGACGAATAGGTAATATTTGGTATCTTTCCCTAATACTCTGATTATATCTCTTTTTCCTTATTAATTACACGTCATTGTATTTTTACCATCATAACTCGACAAATGGAGGTGCTATCATGAAGGAATGAGGGCAGATGTAAAGAATATGCGCATTCTTACCCCTTAGAGCTATTTAGGTTGCTTAATATATCATTATATGTTATTTTTCAGTAAAAATACAATTCTCTTCACAAACCTTTTGCCTGAATAATTTTTGGGGGGGATTTCAACAATAAAAAAACCTCCCATATTTGCTCTCAAGTTCGACTTTCCTGTATTTTTAGTTAAAAATCTCTGAACAATGACGTTCTTTTTGGAATAGCCGTTTTAATCTACCAGAAAGAAATGTTATAAACGGTATAAATAATGATCTGATAATGAATTTGTAATTCCCTTTTCTTACTTTTCCCAGTATGAATTTCCACTATAATATAGCCTTGGCTGTGTAACTTCCAAAATTAATATGTTTATTACCATTTTACTTTCAAAATTTCTACCTTCCTACCCTCTGGGAGACTAAAAGGTACACTATCGATGGGTTTAGCATAGAACTATTCATCTTTTTACGAATTAAGTATATATTGCGTTAATACTTGAATGACATATTAATATAACAATCAAGAAAGCCGAGGCGGCTCAAGGGATGTGTCTAAACTAATTGATTATAAAATATTATGGACATATCAATGTGTTTGCATTTAATAAGACAGAATAGAAAAATATGACCTAATTTTTATTATACTATAACTGATGAGAAGACCAAGTTCGAAATACAATGAGGGCATGTTTAAGTAGAAGAATAAATGTCAGAGGCAGAATATGTAGACGAAAAATGCAAAGGAAAATTCATAATAGATATAGTATAAATGATGAAGTTAAATTAGCCGTGATAATATAGCTTAGGAACCCTTACATTTTGAGAGATTGAGAAAAGCTAAGGAAATTATTAGAAGTACATATTTCAAATCTTCGTTTTCGGGTTGCAAAGCCTCCACTACTTGAATAATCCAGTTTCGCTTATTTTCTATCTTCATTTTCTCCTTTTCGTCTCTTATATTCCTTTTTATATTGTCGGTCACACCTCGTAATCCAGTTTTTCATGCATTCTACTTTTTTCTATTCTTCTGTTGGTCTCTTCTATTACTTTTTAGGTTTCCGATTTAAGGTCGCTTTCTTCTACATTAAGATAACAATGCTCAAACTTGATTTTATCGCACATTCTCTCGGAAATTGCCTCAAGACATCTTTGTCTAAGCGTTTTTAAAGTATTATATAATAACGTGCATCATAAAACTCCAAATTAAGATATTCCTTTCTTCCCTCAATATTTTTATTAGAGCTAATTAATTCACTCTACTAAAAAAATCCGGTTCCATTTTTGTCGTAGAATTGCTCATAGTCTGGTCCAATAATTATTCTAGTCGTTGATCTGGACACACCGCTTTTGTTTTAGTCGGTGGTATTGACCTTATGACTTAATCCTACGATCATATATATATATATATATATATATATATATATATATATATATATATATATATATATATATATATATATATATATATATATATATATATATATTCATATAGGTAGGCTTTAATTCCTACTGAACGTGTGAAAGCTGGTTAGAGGCGTGTTGTGCCGTAGCCAGGATTCTCACTATAAAAGTCTCACTTGTTACTGGGGGAAGGTTTGTGATTGTTGAATTCTAAGAGTGCATAATACAGGTTGGATAAATTAGCTGAAGGGATGCTTAATTAAAGTCTTGCCAAGGGAACGTCAAAAGAAAGCAGCCACAAATAAACACACGTACTCAAAATAAACTTTACTTTACACAAATATAATAATTTAGCAATAGCTAACAGGCAAAATTAAGGATTAAATATTAAACACTGACGTTAAGCGTCTAGATTTATAATGACTCAATGAGAGTATCAATCACGGTTAATTAAATAGGTAATTTAAGAATAGAGGGACACTGGGTTTACAGATTACCATTAATTAATGGATTGGAGAGACGACTACTCAGGTCCAGACGGGGTGGTTTGGGTGGCGTTAACACGAGCCTTCGGGGAGAGGGGGGGGATAAGACGACGGGTTCGGGGCTGCTGGCTGCAGTTTAGGTTAGTTCACTCGTAACTGGATGTGACACTAACAAATAGTAACTTCCAGTAACTATTTGGACGTTCCTTTTCTTACTCAAGTTACGTTGAACAACAGAGCGTACTCTTCTAGTCACATACTCTGCGAGGCGGGATTTACTTCCAAGAACACTTTGAGACAGCGACTAAGTTGACTCGACGGCACGTTGGTACTCGATACGTTACGGCAACGACTCTCGTTCAACGTGAGGATTACGCGAGTAGATTTGGGACACTGCTGTGGAGAAGTAAACGGCGATGTTATTTATATCGCGGATTGTGGGAAATCGAGAGAGAGATTCCATTCACGACAATTCGCTTATCGCAGCGCATTCTGGACAATATCCATGCTATCATAAAGAAAGCAAATAAGATTTAGGCTTCTTTGTGAGATAGGCGTTCTTTCGTCCGACTTCCTGTCGCCAGTTGGGGGAAGGGTGGGGGGAGAGAGAGAGGAGACGAAGATCAACTCAAACGACAAAGTTCTTTCGTTCCTACGATTGTCTGGCGGAATGTGAGTATGTACGTTCCATAACGTCACAATTTTATTCTTGTAAAATTAAAAAAATACTATATTTTCGTAAAATATTTGGGCCTGGATTTTTAACCTTAAAGAGATAAATGTTTGTTTGCGGATGTCTTAGGAAAATATTGTCATGCTCCAACCCCAAGAAATGAAAAAAATGATGCGCTCCACAAGCCTCGTCTTATCTAGTTCTAGCAAGTGGCTTTTGGTTCAAAAAGTTTTATAAGGTTTCCAATACATATCTTCTAATATGTATTAATTTAGAGAAAAAAAACAACTCTCTGTGCACTCATGCAAATAATTAATGATTAATACCCCGTTGAAGGGCATAAGAGCCAATTCCATATAATCAATGTCGCCAGATAGCCCCTTAAAAAAAAAATCCATATAATCAATAAAAATATCGTATTTTTCCGTTGACTTTCCTCTCAAAACAGTTGCAAGAGCCATTTTGTGTGCAGTTAAATCACCTGGTGCAATTTAAATGAAATCCATCAAGAAAGTTTCATAAACAAAGATTATTTACAACATGTCTTCTTCTAAGCACTGAGAGATTTGACCTCTTAATTCAATGGTAGTTCCGTTAACGGGGGTCAAGATGCGAATCGAATAACTATAACTGTTGAAGAAGGAAAGAGGGTTTGTAGAATTAGGGAGCCTTTTGAAAAGTAGAAGAATATTAAAGCTTACTTACGTGACAGAAACATAGGGGAAGACGAAGAGTTTGAGTGTGATGGAGCAAAGGTTGTGCAGTCGTAATATCTGGGAGGAATCTGTACCGAAAACTTCATTGCATGAGTGCATTAATGCACTTCTATAATGGAGAAGATTGTCTAGGACTCCATTAAATTAAATATGATTTTTCTGTAAGAATGATAAGACAGGAAATCAATGGACAGGATCCCGGTGGGTTCTATAGCAAACATGTTAATATTTGCTTAAAACAAACTGGCTAAAGAAGAAAAATATAAGTATTGTATCTATGCTGGGTTCATAAATCTTGTGAACCTGTACAAACCCCTCGCTATAAAAGGATTATGGCAGTTGTAATAATGTAATAATTTGTATAGCAGATGGTATATGATGAATTGTATGAAATTATTCATACTTCAAATCCGAATGAGTGGTGCATTAGAGAGAGAGGAAACCTAAGTAGATACATGCACGAGAAAGCGAGTGTAAAGAAAAGTTGTATGATATTGCGGTGGCTATTTGATATGGTTCTCGATGCTGTGCTGGAAAAACAAAGAGTAGGAGAGAAAATAGAGTGTATGCGGATAATATGTTGATAATGGTTAAGTGCGATAGAATTGAAAATATTGGTTGAAGCGTTTAAAAATGTACCTTTGAGGATGACAATGAAAGTAGTGTAAATGAGGAAAAGATTTAGGGGATGAGATTTGGCTGAGAGAATTATGTGGTGTGAGGTGGTATATTTTGGGGTGTGTTCCTTGAGCAAGTACAATATTTTAAGTATTTAGGGTGAATCGCAAATGATAATTTCACTGGTTTACAGAGAAATTGAAGAAAGCACAAAAATAGTTGTTATAGCCTAATTTCGCTGTGCTGATTTCAGATACGAAACTAGGTTTTACTCATCACCTCTCGTTTTTGAGGTATACATGTATTAGAAATTTTAGGAATTGTGCTCTTTCAAAGCCTTGCCCTACCAATGGGTCAATATATTCCAGAAGTTTTTAAAAGATACCTTTGGGCAGAATTGAGCTTAAGTTAGTATTTATTTTTATCCCAATGTTCTAATGTATTAACATATTATTGAAAATCCGGCAACTCTCTACTACTCCTCAGCTGTTTTTGATAACTAGTAAAGTGATCACGTGCTGAAAGGTTAGCATTCGTTTAATTAATTTTTGAGAAGTAATTGTTTAATTAGTTCTCAGGTATATTAGAAAATATATATATTGCACTAAATAGATTTATGCTTTTTATTCAATATAATATATCTACATGGCTAAATTCAAGCAAACGGGCTGCCCAAAATTTCAACCCCCTTCTAACTAAACTTTAATGTTTTAAAACCTTTTATAACATCATTTGGAATAAAAAATATTATGGTAGTGAAAGGGTTAAAAAATTAAATGTCCTATTCTTAGATTGTGAGGTTAGGGCTGCCCCACAATTCTGTTACACACCTATTTTATATGTTGGACACATGTCTATATTATGATTTTGCGACCATATGTACTATTTAACTATATATAAGATTAATGTTTATTTAGTTTTCCAGATTTTTGTGAGTTGATACATATATTATACAATAGCTTCACGCACTTCAAAACACAGAGAATACATCAACAAGCAAATTCTTTCTGTTACGTTTGTGGAGACTTCACGACAGTTGCACAGCGCCGAACAATTACTTCCCTCTTGAGACCTGCTTAGTTTCATTATTTTGACTGTAAAATTGGAGATTATGACAATTTTGGGATCCACACATCTGGTGTAAACCCTGTTACAATGGACTAACTGCATGGTTTAATAGCCAGAAAATGGCCTTAAACTTTGCTGTCCTGATGGTCTGGAGAGAGTCAAAAAGCCATGCAGATTGTTATTTTTGTCTGAGAAATATAACTGGTTTCAATGCTTTTTCTTGAAAAAAGATAAAATATTCCAACTTTTCCTCACCGATGAGACCGGTTGCCCACGCAGATGATCCTTCTGTCCTACACTCCTAGCAAATAAAGATCTTCTTCCTTTATCAGATGAAGAAATGCCTACAGGAAAATATTCACCCAATTCGATCTCTTGTGAAGACAATGTCTCTGTTAATTCAGGAGTAAGTAGCAATGATCCCCACTGGGTCAGGCAGGAAGACCTAAATGATCTGGCCCGTGATTTGTATCGATCTTAGCATCAGGCAGAGCTACTGGCATCGCGGCTTTAGCAGTGGAACCTGATCAAGGCAGATGTAAGGATCACCAGTTTCAGGAGACGGAACAAGGACTTAACTTCATTCTTTTTCATGGAAAACAGGTTGTGCTACTGCGAAAATGTCTCTGGCTTGTTCATTTTCCTTGATTTTCCACACAATCCTTCGGATTAACGTCCTTCCATACACTCATCTAAGTGAAGTCTGAAGGCTTTTCTCCTGCACAAAGGGAATAAATACCCAAACATTCCCATTGCCCACTTAGTCCATCCGAAGGAGTTGTATGACAATAGGAAGCTCGTTTTAGAATCTGTTAAGTACAACCAGTACCAGTTAAGTCTCTGCAGGGACCTCAAGGTCATTGAGCTTCTTATGGGTATGCAAGCGGACTTCACAAAGTACTTTTTCTTTCTCTGTCTCTGGGACAGTCGGGGTGTGTCCAAGCACTAAAAGAAGAAGGACTGGATTCTAGGAGCACTATCGTGCCTGGTGAACACAGCGTCCAAGAACATCCTCTGGTGGACATGAAAAAGGTACTTCTTCCTCCTCTTCATATCAAGTTTTGGCTAATGAAGAATTTTGTGAAGCCCATAGCCAAAAATGGCGCTGCCTTCCAACACTTGTGTACTCTATTTCCAGCTTTGAGTTCTGCTAAGCTCAAGTAAGTCATCTTCGTTGGACCTCAGGCTCAGAGGCACTGAAGGATAATGAATTTAAGGAGCTTTTTGCCTTAAAGGACTTGAGCGCATGGGAATCATTTATGTGTTTCTGTCATGGTTTGTTTGATAACACAAGGGTTCTAGATTACCAAGAGTGTATTTAGAATTTGTTACAGTCTTATAAGGATATGGGATGCCGAATATCACTCTAATTTCACTTTCTTCACTCTCAGCCCAACTTCTTCCCTCCTAACCTCGGGGCAGTAAGTGATGAGAATGGAGAAAGCTTTCCCTAATACATTTTTAAGATTGAGAGCAACTACCAAGGAAATTGAAACCCCTGCATAATAGGAGACTTTTGCTGGATTCTCTTGCGTGACATCCTGAAGGAAAAGTACACGAGATCGGCCAAAAAACTCACTTCCAACTGTCTGCTATACTATGATTTGTGTGTATTTTATTATCCAAGTAATTAAGTTCCATTAATGTTCTGTATCTATGCTGTTTTTACTCTAATATACCTTTGTAACAGATGAAATAAACACAGTAGATTTTGAATTTATATTCAGTATAATAAAAAGGGAGTATGTGAAAGCAAAAATACTAGAGGTGATAGAGCAAACTGTTCAGAAATTTGAATTCACCACAAAAAAATTAGTAAAAAACACCTATTCACATCCTTGCCTTAGAGCAAACAGTTTTTTTGTAAACCAGTGTTATTGTACCAATGAGCCCGAGGCTCGTAACAAAAATGTAAATCACACGAAAGTTCTAAAAGTAATCATTGCTTTGGTGAATGATATAGTTTTAAACGGGCAATTTGCATAAATATTCTATGACAGTAAATGGAATAAAGTTTAATATATTTGAGTGAGGACTTAGTCAACTTAAGAGAAATGTTTATATAAATAGACAATTTTGGAGTAATGTTTGATGTGGAATATTAAATTAATGAGAAACCACATGCAAAATTCGTAATATCTGTTGACATAAAAGTAACTATGTCGATGTATCTAAGAAGGTTCCGACGAGGTATTGCTAACCTAATTGAATGGCTTATAAAAGAAGTGAAATTTTTATAAGTATATTTTGTTTGGAAATGTATAAAGAATACGTATAATTAAGATTGTTTTTATATGTTTTCGTATATTTATTGTGTTTTAGGGAAAAACGAATGACAGAAGGATACGTTGATGATATTGTATATGATAGTGGTACATAGAGGGGTGTTTGCGAGGAAGCGTGATTCAGTCTGATGCTCGAAGATGAACCTTGTTTCAACTTCTTCTTCTAAACTTGCAATTTAAATAAAATAGCATATAAAGAGGCGTCAGCCCTTTTTCTAAATGAATATTTGCCTTCTGTTATTTGGCACCCACCATTTAAACAAGAAAAACTCCTCTAACATTTAGAACTCTTTTGATGCTAATTTCCCTTTGCGTGAGTTGCCTCTCGTGCGGTAGAAGTGGCAAAACCTTGAAGAAATATTTCCGTTCTTTCTACACGAGTATTTTTTGATTACCTCTCTCTTGAAGCTTATATATTTTCACACTTTTTGCCCAAAATGAATGTGAAAATTTTGATTTTTCCATACCGATGCCATAACCAGCAAAATGAAGTCATATATAAGTCTTAAAATTATATTTCTTGGTTCGGTCTATATTTGACCCGAACTAAGGAGAGTTAATTTAACTTCTCAAACAAGTTTCCAGCAATAAATAAACTTCAAGAATGACGCGGTTTTATACTCCATATGTGAAAAATCTTAAAAAAATAAAATATATTAATAAAAAAATAAGTTTAAATTGGAACATAAACAAATGAATGCATTTTATCATTATCTTAATATTGTCTAGTTATGAAAATAGAATAATACTTGTTTTTATTATGCAACCTTTAATCAAGTCAGAGTGACCTCTGCACAAGATCACACTGAGGTTTAACCATTCTGTACCTATGTCACTTCACTGACCTTGTGGAGTGCCCAATTCTATTTATTCTTGGCAAAGTGCTTACCACCTTTTTTCTTTTTCCGAAAAAAACATAAGATAAATTGCAAGCCTCACATTTTGACTGAAAATGTGTTAAGTGTATGAAGAAAGGGGGAAATATTATAAGCTTAAATTAAAAGCAACATGGTTTATCCTCTTCTAATTTCCTTTAATGTAGCCCCAACTTAGAAATAAATTAATACTTAAATATTAATATAGTTATTAACTTATGAGCATATTTTATCTTGCCACAGAGCGATTTCTTTAATAATTGTATATATAATGGAACAAATTTGCTCTAAACTCTCAAATAGTGTATAAATGAAGGCAAGCGATTGAAATATTGTAGTGAATATTATAGCTTCGTCAATAGTGATTTCATGTTATCAATGACTACCACAATCAATCGAAAAATATCTTTAATAAAATTATCGTGAAGATAGTGTATGAGTAGATGGTGTCTGTTATATTGGAAATTATCTTCTGGAGGTGTGTCAAAATAAGTTTGGTTGGCTTGGACAAAAATGGATAACGATTATATATAGGTATGCAAAGATAATCGCATTACTTTACATAGCAATAAGGATAAATAATGTCTTAAATAACCCTCTGATGTACAGAGACAGGATACTCTTCTTACCACTGCACATCAGATCGGCCTGATCAAAAAGTTCCCGAAAACTCAGGACAAAAATATTGGCTATTTCACTTACGTATATCACGCTGTTTCAGGATTAAAGTTGGAGAAGTTGAAAGCTGCCATCTTTAACGGTCATGAAATCATTCAGCTCATCAGAGATCCAGAAACCTCGGATGTAAGATAAGTACCAAAATAAATTACTTTCCTCACATATGGATCGGTTTTCTCAAAATCTGTGATTCACAAAGGACGGGTAGGTGGAGGAATTCCACCAGGACGTGAAAAAGATGGAGACATGTATAAGGGACGCCGAGATGCGATCATGATAGCTGATTACTGTTGGAATATGAAGTGGGACATCTTTACCATTGAACATCCTATGAGTTCGAACAAACGGATGTTCATGCCATGAATTATGAACATTGATGAACTAATATACAATTTATATGCACATACCTTTATTAATGTATAAAATTCAATGTACACTACTCATTTTTATTCCTATTTCGGATGAGAAACAAAGTTAACCGAAAATATCACAAAATGTAATGGATTTAGAATATGATTGGATTTTTTTTTTAAATCAGCTTAACACAAAGTCCTTAGCTGGTCGGAGGAAACGGATTTCATTTACAGATTCCTCTCTGCAATATTTTCTGAAATCAGTTGAAATAAATAAGACTAGTTAAATACTTTTTTCATAACCCAGTATTTCAATTCACCCTTTACATTTACCAGGTTTGGTTTAGTTCATTAGAAATACGGCTAGCCAATTTGTTAAAAAATATACAATGTCATCCATGGCCTGCTCTAAAGTGCTCTAGAAGCTTCCTCTATCTCTTGTTTCAGAAAAGAGATAAAAAACAGGCTACATTATTGTGACGGTATTTGAAATAGTAAAAAACATTTTAGTGAGACACTAGACCTGCAGTTTTTCAAGTTTTCTCCCGCACTTTAAGAAATTTACTTTATTGTACCCTACAAACCTGGTCTAAATCATTGATTCTAAATAAGCACATGTCGCTTTTGAAGTCACCACAACCATTTGCGACTAATAATAGAGATAAAAACACGCCATATGAGAACTCAGACCGAGTCGTTGTGGAAGGCAAAAGGGAGTTTTATAAATCCTCGAGCAAAAAAGAGCAAATATTTACATATAGGAATGCAAAAGTGCGACATTCTACTTCCTAAATTCTTCAAGTTTGGGTGCTTCAAGTTTGGGTCTTTATTTTTACCAAGGCATCCATTAAATATATTTTGAAAGGCACACCACGCCTCACATTCGAAATCACTCATTATATTCTCAAGTTGCACTGACTTCAACCTTTTCCTTATTCGCGGTCCAGTAAATATACCACCCCTAACCTAAGCCTCTGATAGCTTTGGAAAGAGTAGAAGAATCTCTTGACATGCTTCTCCCTTATGATCTACTGCTTTTACAAACTGTTTGATCAAACTAAGCTTTATATGAGGACTTTATATGGTACACTCTATCATAGGCTGTGTAATATCATTTAGTTTTCCTGGCTACAAGTCATCTCGAGAGGGCCACTCAACTTTCTCCAGAGGGGCAGGAGGATCAGCCCTACTGTCATATAGGCAAAATAAACATGAATACTTAGTGTATCCACCCTGCAATCCGAGTGAGAAGGCAAGCATTTTGAAATCACCACAAACATGCCATTTATACTTAGTATAATTTACCTTCTCGAGAAGTTTTTAAATTGTCATATTCTTCCTTCATCTGTACCGAGTAAGCTATAGCAGAGATAGATACTGATTTCCATTATTTAGTAAAACAACGTTGATGAATTTGTAGAACAATCTATGACAAGTTGCCATTCTTCAGGGTTGTGATCAATTCCAATAGCTGTAAACTAGCCTTTAATATCTTTGCAGAGGCAGAAATCCTCACTTATATCCAAGTATACTTAGAATTCCTCATGGCGCTTCCTGTATACTGTTGATCTGGAGTCCTTTTCCAACAGATTCCATTCATTAAGTTTGTATGCCAAAAGTTCAGCTCGTGACTCAGTGAGACTCAAGTTCCTGATGAGATCATCCAGTTCACGTTGATCTATTTCTTCATTGTCACAACTTTCCGACTTTCCTGATGATACTTCCATCATACCCTGTACCTGAAAAAATATATATAAAAATAGATGTATTTAATATCTGGAGAATAAATATGGGTTGCATGTGCAATCACATTACAAGACAACTTAGCTAGATGTTTTGAATATTTTAGTATTGATTCTGTTTCAAAGAATATAGCTTACAATTTGATAGGATTAATTTACATTTTCTGGTGGCCGTGGAAACAATAAGGTATCATCATGTGGCAAAGGTGCAATAGAGAATGAAATGCTGAGATATGGAAGGGAATTTCTTTGCTTAACCTTTCCGTACTTATATATGTCAATCATGCAAAAATTGCATTCACCGTCATGATTTTTTGGCTCTCGCCAAATCCCGGCACAGCAAATGTTATTCCTTTTCTTGCATCTTTCAGCCATGCATCTAAATTTAATCTACAACTTCATAATATCACATGAGGGGCCCATGGTTTTTCTTGGTCACCCATACTCTTTCTAAAGTATAGTCTATAAGCAATCCAGTACTTTATACCTTTCACAATTTTAATTGATACATGCTTAGGTCCAACATAGAAACCACACACAAAACAGAAAGAATCGGGTGAATTTCTAGATCCTCTTTTAGCCGTAATCAAGAACGTCAATATTTATCAAATAAACCTGAAAAAGAGAATAAATAAATTAGCGACAAATGTAAGTGTATTTACCCGTACCCCATACATTTCTTTATATTAACATAATTTGTTATATCTTTCAATCCGTCGGTGGTAGAGAAAATGTAAGGACATATTTGGAATCAGCGTAGAATTTAATATTAAAACATTGAAATAAATAAGAGAAACAAAGGTTTAGTGAAATTTGTTACCCAGTGTAATGGAAGAAGTTAAGTACTTCTTAAAGGTCAAAGGCTTACTGCTTACTTCATTGATGTTATCGACGCAGTTCAAATGTTAATATCAGTCCTGAGAAAATATTCGACTCCTATACTTGCCCTTTTTTAATTTTTCTTCCATTTTGTTTAAAAGGGTTTTTCTTGAGAAAGTTCGAAAATGTAAAGAGATCGTAACTATTCAGGGGGATACTTAATAAATCTAGACCCCAATAATTATTTTCTACCCCTTGACTTCTAGAGTATTTGGCTCATGCAACTTATCCTTCAAGTATTTCTGTACCCTATTTGGCCTCCCTTAGGTTTTTAAGGATGGAAGAGTATTTAAATTCGTAACCACGAATAAGGGGCGAAACCATGTTGATACCAGTTATGAAGAAAATATCTTCATCTTGTGTTTAATTTCACAAAGACAAACTGGTATCAAGTTTCATCATGGATCATATTAAATTATGATAATTTAAAACATAGATGAAGGTTTGCTACCCTTCTTAATTTTTATACATCAGCCATTAATTATAATAGCGTTATTCGAACATAGTACAACTTATATTATTATTATCTGAAATGCTTATTGTTAGTATAAGGCAAGAAGCATGCAAAAGATGCATAATAGGGCAGACATTTGAAATTCTATAGAGAGATATAAAAGTTAAATATCTCACGGGGCTTTATTCATGCAAAACACAAGATTATGTTGTCTTCCTATGTGCTCTTATAACCACTCACTAATTGTTTTGTAGGCAGATCGGATCTTTGCACCGGCGAGGCTGAAATATCACATAACACAGTTATTCCACCTTTACCACCCCTCCTTTCTCACATTGCATCAAAACTAAATGTAAAAACATTTAGAGATTTACACATCAAGTAGTTTTAGGGGCGTCTTCATTGGCCCGCATCAATTCGATAACAAGTTGGAATATTAGTCAGAAAAATCCGCCTATCCAGAATTTCTTCTTTTTTGCTTAACTAATTTAGAATATTTGGATTTTCCATGGGTTTTCACACTCTTCTTTGACCCCTTTCTTTCTCAGGGAGGGTATACAGTTTAAAGTTGTATCCGTACCACTAGTAACAAAGGCATATAGCGGTCTTTGTGAAGTCAACACGATTCTTGGCGTTACATATACATAACTTTACCAAATGTGGCTTAACATAGTTCAGTCGAGAAGGCATGTTTTAAGTTGTTTCTGCCGTGGCCCATTTTTTGCCAAGTAGAATTTATTGGTTCTTGTTAACAACCTGAATCCGGCAAGTAAGAGAGCTGCAACGATGAATTCAATCAGTATTTAGACCAGTGGTTGCAAATTGATTTGGGGCCATGCTCCAAGGAAGCTTAAAAGACCATTAACTGGGTCTCTAAACAGACTTCTAAGAACATGGCATTCATGAAAAATAAAAATAAAAAGGAAATATATGCAGAAATATAAAATATTTGAATGAAAGCTTATTCCACACAACATTGATCTTTTAAATTACTTTAATATATTTAATGAAAAATAAAGTTTGAGCTCTCCTCAAAATGTCTGTTAGTGAGGTCCTTGTGCCTCATGCTTGCTATGGAGAGATTTTATATCAGGCACTAATTTTATCAGCTTAAGTCTCAAGTTTACTCGTTTACTGAACTCGAGTCGATTTCTTTCCTTCAATAACAAATCATTTACAGCATTAGAGACGCATTTAGCTAAATATGAAGATGGGACATACCTTAATAAATGTAAGGAATCCAAATATCTTCGCCTTTGCATCCACAAGAGTTTTATTTGATCTTTGAAGTTGTTTATTTAACATATTCAGTTTTTCAAAATATATATTAAATAACACACAAATGCTCTACCATCAACAGTTAGCAGGTGCTTCCTTTCAGTCTTGTCACTTAGAAAGTCACTAAGAACATAAAATAGTTTCATGTATCTTTTCAATTCCCCTTTGAGCGCCACCTTACCTCAGTGTCAAGCAAAATTCCTATTTTTCATTTTCATAAAATTGCTTGGAGAGACGCTCACATTTTTATTTAGCTTTGAGATAATTGTTACATTTTATAACTTAGTTTAGAATTGCATTAAGAACCGGAGTAATATTTTTAGAAACTAAGTTCTCTCTATGAATAACACAGTGCACAAGAAGTATTTCTGGATTCTCATCTCTCATCAGTTTTAAGCAGCTTCTTTTGTTGCACATCATAACAGGAGCACCATCTGCAGCACAAGATGTTATGTTTTATATTAGTATATCATTAATGTGTACGTAATTTAATTAGTGGCGGTAGTGGTGGTTTCTAATGAGTTGCATATGCTAACAATAGGACCGCATTGTCTCTCAGAGTTAATGCATCCATTTGTAGCGAGAATTTTAGTGATTTTAGCTTTTAAACAAGTTGTGCTTCAACATCTTTACTCATTTCATCTATTCTTCTACTAACAGTATTTTTACTGAATGGCATGACATTAAAAACTTTGTTAACTTTTTACAGGAATGTTTGCACAAATGCTGATATTGCTGGTTCAATTAAATCCTCTCCTGTAGTATTTTTTTTCCACATTTAGCAATGAGTAAAAAGGTTTCATAACTAGCCACAATCATAGGACTAACGCGAACAGTTTGTGTAGTAAACAGAGACTTTATTGTTGATCCTTTTGCAAACTTCTCTTTTAGAGAATTAAACTAATTTAAATCTGAATTTACATCCACACGGTCTTAAAATGCAACTCAAGACGACCTGGTTTCATTGATTCGTTTGGTCAAGATTTATTGGCACGTGAGGCAGAAGGGAGACCGTCCATCATTGATAGTAGGTACGAATCCAAATTTTAAATATTCCTCTGAATATTGACGAACCTTTTTTTACTTGCAGTACTCATTTTATATAAAATTGTATAGTGTTTGTGACTGAAAGAAATAAAATTATAAATTAATTAAAGGAGTATTGAAACAATAATTTCTAAATAAGGAATATAAATGTCAATGAAAAAAATTCTTATAGAAATAGTCCATTGTTTTGGCGTGCGTGGTATAAATGTAAGATACGGCTAATTTTCAAAATTGCAGAATACAATTGATATATACAAAAATAAAAATAATAATATACTCCTTTTCTTTGGTTTGCCAAATTGTAATACATTTATCACGTTAGGTGATACAAGAGTCACATAATATTATTATGAAAAAAATCAGAGCAACATGGAATTATGGTTGAAACACGGCCAAAGGTAAATACACTGACAGGCAAACTGAATGCTCATACACGCTGATTGGCTGAGGAAACATTGACTTATCCAGCGACTTAAGTCCCGCCCTCTCTTTGGTCGACCGAGATACCAGAGTGTGGGGAGATGGGAAATAAATGTGTACCAATTACACATTTATAGGCATACACACAAATATTTTATGTATGCATACTATATATGTACCGTATGTATTAACACGCACACACACTCACACAGAGTCACTAGAAACAATTCACTGTTAATAACTCATTCTCGAATTGCCCCTTAGTCTGTTGGTATAGTAAGCCGAAGGTTGCACGTCCTACGCATGCCCTACCGGTGGGGCCTGAGCCCTACGTTGGGAATCACGGATTTAGACACAAGACTAGCAAAATGATCTATGGAAAGATTAAATGTCTTAACATTTTTCAGTTGCAGAATAGATTTAACCCTAGAATCAGCCAGTGAACGCTGGCAACATGACTCCATTCAGCCTCTCTATCTGGCAAGCGCAAAGAATGCAGATCAATTGTCATTGACATAATCTGTCGGTCGCTCCACGCTAAGTCCCAGCCTTCCCAGCAACATGCAAGAATCTCTCCATCAACGCTAACTGCAATTTCCTTCACTTGAGGTAACCAAGAAGAATTCTCTATGTACATTTTTTCTAAAAATACAAATTTTGAGTATGCTACATAAACGACAACTCCATTTGTGAATTCATGATCCGCTCTACCGTCTAGTGCTAGTTGGCAAACATTTTTTATATACAGCCTTAAAATAGACTAAAAAAATAGTCAACAATATTAATTTCGAAAAGGTAATCAATTTGATTACATGATGTTCCAAGATAAAAACAGCGAATACTTTAAATCAGTCATTATTAGCGTAATAAACATTACTTTCCCTTTCTTATATTACACCTAAACCCAAGAGACAGATTTAAAATGATGTGAGATTAAGAACAAAAGTTTGAAATGTGATTAAAACGTTAATGGGTTGAAGCCACTATTCCTACACCTGAATAAATTTAATGCAAAAAATATGCCGTAGTGAGAGTGGGGCAATTTAAATATAGGATAAAATAAAAACAATTTTTATTCCAACTATTAGATGTCTCTAGCGTAAAAGCCCATGAACACTCTTTACATTGCCTATAGTAATAAGGAACAGTTCTGATATAATCTGTTTTGCCTTACTGTTCCTTTAATTTTGTCCTATAGAGTAAATTTTTAAAGCTAAGTAATAAACGTTCTGTTTGTTTTGATATCAAACTTAATTTTAATCCTATTATGGAAATGAATAGTGGTTTGATTTGAAAATGCTTGCATCGAGGTTTGTCGATATGTTATTTAAAATGGCTACAAATGTGCATAGGCAGGTTAAACATTTCAAGAAGGGTAACTTTGAACTTGCTTTAATGTGCCCCATATTTCATATGCAATATATGCATTTATGTGTACAGTTTTATTTCATTTACTTTATCTGCTTATTTATATTATGTTTATATATGCTCACGATCGTGTATTATTGATATATATATATATATATATATATATATATATATATATATATATATATATATATATATATATATATATATATACATATATATATATATATGATATGCATATTTCAGGTAATAGTGTATATTTGATAGAAAGGTCTGTTAAACCGTTTATTAATATAGAATTCAATTTGCAAAGTTAACATCGACAAAATTCGATACAGAACTACAGAACTACAGAACTACAGAATCTAGGACCAGCAAAGACCCTAAGGTCCGCTCGAGGATAGTCCGCTACACTAAATCAAAAACTACGATACACCCTTATCTACGAGTGTATCTCTAACATGCTTTTTTTTTCTTTTTTTTTATACTATCTACTGTACACACTTATCTACATGTGTACATTATCGTGCAATTTTAACTAATCAAACTAGGGGTCGGGGGAGATAGAAAGTTTTTCTTCTCATCTTCAGCAGCCACTCGACTGCTAGTGGTGAAAAGCTAATTTAGGGATAGAGACTACTTATAGGATAGGCGGAAAAGAAATGGGACATCTAAGCTACACATGCAGAGAATCGCCGGCATCATTTTTAGTCATCATAATTTCATATCCTTAAACCTCCGCTCCAAACCCTCTCTCTGCAAGGACGTTTAAATTCACAGTGCTCAACTACGTTATATTTAAACTATTCAAATGCACGTCGAGACGATTTTTGAACATATTAACCGAAGTGCTATCTACTACGTGGGTGGGCAGCCGATTCCAATTTTGAGTAACTTTAAATGTAAAATAGTTTTGGGCTATACTAGTGTTAAAACGCTTGTTCACTAATTTTAACCCGTGCTGACGAGTATTTCCCCTATGATCCAGTTCGAACAGATTGTGAAAGTCAACGTTTGAGAAACCCTTTAGTATTTTAAATACTTCTATTAGCTGGCCACGTAATCTTCTGCGTTCTAGCGATGGCAAATCTAAAGCCCTGAGCCTTTTCTCGTATGATCTATTCCTCAGCTCTGGAATTAACTTTATTAGCCCTACGCTGCACTCTTTCTAATTGCGCGATATCTTTCATTAAATATGGAGCCCAAAATTGAACAGCGTATTCGAGAAGTGGCCGCACAAGGGATTTATATAAAGGTAAAATTACATCCTTAGATTTGAAGGTGAAATTACGCGCGATATAACCCAAAACGCGATTTGCTTTTTTACACGCATCCGCGCATTGCTTCGAGAATTTAAAATCGTCTGAGACTAATACTCCCAAGTCTTTTTCTAATTTAACCGCGTCGAGGACTTGGCCTTTCATGGTATATTCTACTCTTAAATTATGGCAACCCAAGTGCATTACCTTGCATTTGCTTAAATTAAATTCCATTTGCCACTTGTCCGCCCAATTGGCAATCGAGTTTAGGTCCCCCTGCAATTTATCGACATCCGATCTTACATAGGCACGATTGCCCAGCTTCGTGTCGTCCGCAAATTTCGAAATCCGACTAAGTATGCCTTTATCTAAATCGTTAATATAAATTAAAAACAATAAAGGGGCTAAAACAGAGCCCTGCGGTACCCCACTACTAACGCTGGCCCAATCTGAACATTCCCCATTTATTACCACCCGCTGCGAGCGATCTTTCAGCCAATTTCTAATCCAGTTTAAAATCTTACCAGTCACCCCAATCGCTTTAACTTTCATTAATAACCTTTGGACCTTATCGATCTGAACTAAGTACTTACTTCATACCAAACTACTAGTCCTAGCAGGCTGGCATTCCACTAATGCTTAAACAAGGCATTTTATTGCGCTCTTCCTCCAGAAAAATATCGCATGTGGTTTCAATAAACCTTGTCTCTTGCTATAAATTCTGAATTCTTCGATAATGACTCTCAGTCAGAAAGTGTTTTCAGGAATGAATTAAGAAGTCCAAACACTTCCATCAATGATGGATCCTTCAGGCGGACTCAAGGCAATTGCATCAGTTACCAAGTTATCTCTTCAACACTCGGCGAGCATCTTACTCAGTTGATGTCATGAGTCACAAGAGGAGCTACGTAGAATTGAAAAGGTTGCAAGCATTACCGGACGAGGATGCAGGGGGGGAGGGGGGAAGAGGCTGGCCCACACCAAATTTAGGAACTGTTTATTTTTTTATTTATTTTTCATGCCATACCTGTATTTGCATATTTAGAAAGAGTTATGTAATAATATAGAATATATATATATATATATATATATATATATATATATATATATAGGGTCTTTCAATAGGGCGGCTCGATATTTAAATATAAATAAAACAAGTTGTGTGTAATTGTGATAGAACGAGTTGAATCTGTGTTAAATTCAACTCCTATCCCATATTAGTTAAAACCTCGAGGAGCCCCACGTGCATCTTCGATTCGAGGCTTGGAGTCTTATCAACAGCTACCGGACGCCAATGTTTAAACAAGGAGGTTAGCGTCCCCCCCGTTCGCCCCCATGCGCCGACCTCGCCAGATCGAGTTAGGCTTATGGACAGATAAGGCATTTTTCTCCGGCCCAGCTGTGCGTTCCCTCGAAGCTTCCACAACATTCTCCCCCACGCCAAGGAGATGTCCTGGCTATTTATATGGAAACTTTACCACTAAGATGAGATTGGAGATCCAGATTTTTGTCGCGAAACATCACCACGACCCTCTCTCCCTTTGTGCGCCAAGGGACCTCGACCTCGAGATTCACCATCACTTGTCCAGAAGGAGGACAATATTCCTTGAGTGCCAAAGGTTCGAGCCTTTAGTGACGCCAAGTCCCCAAGGCATCCCCCCCCCCTGTTGTTCAAGGAGAACAACATTAGAACAGCCATTGTTCGTTTTGAGCCCTTCGCCAAGAAATGGTTCTCATCCCCCCCTGTTGTTCAAGGGAGAACAACATTAGAACAGCCATTGTTCGTTTTGAGCCCTTCGCCAAGAAACGGTTCTCACTCCCCCTGTTGTTCAAAGGAGAACAACATTAGAACAGCCATTGTTCTTGAGCCCGTAGACAAGAGACGGTTCTCATCCCCCCTTTGTTCAGAAGAGAACAAAGTAGAACAGCCATTGTTCGTCGAGCCGTTCGTCGAGTAACGGTTCTCCTTTCCAAGACGCCTCGTCAGGATCCTTTTATCCCCCCCCTTCGGCTGGAACTCGCCAGCGGACCGAATATTTCTTCGAGTACCTTCCACTGCACCCTAATGAAGTTACGTAAGCCAAGCGTCACCTTTTGAGTATTGATCCCTTATTTGTCAATTCTATCCTGTGCTTTAAATGGTTTATCGAACCATCCCATCTCTTTAACTCCATATTTGTTTTACCTTTTTTGATCCCTTAAATTCTTGGATTAGCCCGAGTCTCCACGACCCTTTCCATTCTGTTTGTCAATATTTTCCGTTTTTGTGTTTTGTTTATAGTTATTATTAATAAAACTCTATTTTATTAATGATAGCAATATTATTATCCTTGAGCTCAGTTCCACTTCTTAAGCATTTTGAAAATACATAATACCGGCCGCCAGACAGTAAAACGCACTCTAAAGATAATTAAGGAAGTTCCCTCAACGAATAGTGTTATATATAGTATCGTCGGGAGTCATTCTACGACATATATATATATATATACTATTTAATTTGGTATCAGGTGTGTAAGGTTTAACGCTATATCTTTGCAACACTGGTCTACGTCGAGTAAAGCATAGTGTTATTCGTTATAATAATAGAATATAGTAGTTCCCTTTTGTTTTAACGATTGCTATCCCCTTTTTTTTTTAAACTTAAGAAGCTGGAGTAGCTCAAGGAACGGTTATAATAATTTGTTTGTTTTTTTTCGTGATTTTAGTCAGTGGTTATTTAGAGTAAGAAACCAAGTACGAATAGGTCAGTGCCCATATTTAGGTAGGCTAATTCTATAGAGGCATAATTCTTGTTGCAAGGAATTTTAGTTGGTTGACTAGTGCGCCCCCAAGTGCAAAGATGACTCAGTTTGAAATCTTTAAAGCGCAAGGAGAGTCCTGTGGACTTTCCGGAAAAGAACTAATTGAGTACATTCAAGAGGAGCAAAGAAGAGAAAAGGAAATACAACGAGAAGAAAGAGAAAGAGAGGAACGGATAAGACAAGCTGAGCTTCAGATTGAATTAGCTCGGATCAAAGCAGAAGTTCAAAGAAAAAAGGTAGAAAAAGATAGAGAAAGAGAGGAACGGGAAAGAGTAATCCAACGAGAAGAAAGAAGGACGGACTCGCGCTCCTTCCCAGGGAAGCTGACAAAGTTTCTGAGCCCCGTAAAACCCCAAAACTTTTTTTCCCAAAACCAACAACGGGACTCCAAACCTCCCGTTAAGACTTCTCCTCCATCTCTCTTCCCGAAGCGACCAACCATATGCTTCACCTGTGGTGTAGAAAACCACATGAGCTGGAATTGCCCCCAAAATTCTAGGCTTAAAAGCGGACCAGCCCACCAAGTTCACCAGATTAATGCAACCCCGGCCTCCCCGGTGGTGCAGACCCAAGCAGAAACTTCTCCCCATCCGTCAGGCAACCAGGTAAAATTTTTTTTTTATAAAAGTTCAGCGGGAACTTTGAAATATGAGGAGGGCAGCGTGGACAGCTGTCGAGTATCGACTCTCGTCAGGGACACAGGATGTACATGCTTCATCGTGTCCGACGAACTCCTCCCAGTGGCCTCTAACCACGAAAAATTTGCGGTGGTACGTGACTACCTTGGGCGGGCGAACAGATTCCCCGTCGCTAGATGTTACCTGCAGTGTCAATATTATAATGGCTGGGCTGAAGTCATTGTAGCACCAATAAAATTCTGTTCCGTACTTATAGGAAAGAGCCCCCAAGTATGTTTCGACCCTGTGTTTCAGGCCGCCCTTCCTCAAGGCCGAGATAAGAAAGAAGCCCAGGAGCCCGTCCCCATCAGAACCCCGATACCGTCCGATTTCTCGGAGACCCCTAACCAGGACTTTAGGACGGAAAAAGAGGAATGTGATTCACTAAAACCCTTAGGTGATAAGGCCCCAGACAAGGACACGGAGACTGTCCTTGGACCCCAAGAAAAAAAGAACCCCCAACGCGCTCATGAAGATACCTTCGTTGAACTGGACGAAGCATCGGCGCTTGAAGAGGATTGCCCCGCGGAGTCCCTTAAGGTAATCCAGACAGTGTGCATCCAACCTGATGCCGATTACCCTCCTCCTTCCCTACCAGGCGAGTCTTTAGAACCCTCTGACCTGGATAGTGACGCGCAGCTGACACCACGTCCGAAGAGCCAGCTACAAGAACTAATTAAATGGAATCACCATTTACCCACCCTATTAGCTCTTTTCGAGCAACTGCGTGAAAATGGCCTCACCATTGGCCCCAGCAAATGCCCGTTTGCCCACGAAACCATCAAATATTTGGGTTTCAAAATAGGACAAAGCAAGTCAGGTCCCCACGAGAACAAGATTAAGGCAATCGCCGACATGCCCCTCCCGATTACAAAGAAGCCATTAAGATCGATCCTAGGATCAGCTTCTCCCTATCAGCGATTTGTTCCGAATTTCGCTGCAATTTCGGCCCCCCTATGCCCCCTTCAGGAAAAGAATTTCTCCGATCGTTTACGTTGGAATGATGTCGCTGTTTTCCATTTTAATCAGCTCAAAAGTAAGTTCATTTCTGCCCCCATTTTTAAGTTGCCCAACCCGGAAAAATCCTTTGGGGTTAAGACCGACGTGATCAACGAGGGCATTGGAGGTGTACTCCTTCAATACGTGGATGACAGAACGAGTCATCCAGTTGCATATGCTAGTCGTCAATTATTACCACGCGGAAAGAGATATGCCACTAGAGAAAAGATAGCTCTATCAATTATCTGGGTCATAGACAAATTCAAGCTGTACTTGATATGTAAAGAATTTCGAATAGGAACCGACCACCGTCCGTTAGCCTATATTAGGAATTTGAGACACTCAAACGGCCGCATCATGCGCTGGAATTTACTCTTGCAAGAGTATCAATTTAAAATAAATTATATCAAAGGTTCCGATAACCAGGTCACTGACGCACTCAGTAGGAATGCGTTACCGAATAGCGTAGAACAATTGTATTCATAGGATTAGTATCTCCATGTAGGTATATACCGTCTTGTACGACTTAATTTAAGATTCTTTTGTAATATAATTAATTAATGTATATGTCTGAATTTTGTAACGCTCAATGTCTAATTTTTTTGATGTATATATATTTGTTCTTATTAATTTACGTATAAATTATTTTGTCCCGTATGTACTAAGTTTATATCACTTCATTGTTCCATGCCTTTTTTTTTTTTATTAAGTTGTATTAAAGGTTATTTTCCCCTGTAATCTAAAGATCAAAATAATCATGTATTGAGGTAATAATAGTTAGGTGCAGGAAGATACGGTTGGTACAAGAAAACGAGTTCCCTACAACGGAGCTCTATCGTTGTCCCTTCTCTCTTTTTTTTTCGAAGTGACAACTTCCCCTGGAATGGAGGGGTGTGATAGAACGAGTTGAATCTGTGTTAAATTCAACTCCTATCCCATATTAGTTAAAACCTCGAGGAGGCCCACGTGCATCTTCGATTCGAGGCTTGGAGTCTTATCAACAGCTACCGAACGCCAATGTTTAAACAAGGAGGTTATCGTCCCCCCCGTTCGCCCCCATACGCCGACCTCGCCAGATCGAGTTAGGCTTATGGACAGATAAGGCATTTTTCTCCGGCCTAGCTGTGCGTTCCCTCGAAGCTTCCACCCCATTCTCCCCCACGCCAAGGAGATGTCCTGGCTATTTATATGGAAACTTTACCACTAAGATCAGATTGGAGATCCAGATTTTCGTCGCGAAACATCACCACGACCCTCTCTCCCTTTGTGCGCCAAGGGACCTCGACCTCGAGATTCACCATCACTTGTCCAGAAGGAGGACAATATTCCTTGAGTGCCAAAGGTTCGAGCCTTTAGTGACGCCAAGTCCCCAAGGCATCCCCCCCCCCTGTTGTTCAAGGAGAACAACATTAGAACAGCCATTGTTCGTTTTGAGCCCTTCGCCAAGAAACGGTTCTCATCCCCCCCTGTTGTTCAAGTGAGAACAACATTAGAACAGCCATTGTTCGTTTTGAGCCCTTCGCCAAGAAACGGTTCTCACCCCCCCTGTTGTTCAAAGGAGAACAACATTAGAACAGCCATTGTTCTTGAGCACGTAGACAAGAGACGGTTCTCATCCCCCCTTTGTTCAGAAGAGAACAAAGTAGAACAGCCATTGTTCGTCGAGCCGTTCGTCGAGTAACGGTTCTCCTTTCCAAGACGCCTCGTCAGGATCCTTTTATCCCCCCCTTCGGCTGGAACTCGCCAGCGGACCAAATATTTCTTCAAGTACCTTCCACTGCACCCTAATGAAGTTACGTAAGCCAAGCGTCACCTTTTGAGTATTGATCCCTTATTTGTCAATTCTATCCTGTGCTTTAAATGGTTTATCGAACCATCCCATCTCTTTAACTCCATATTTGTTTTACCTTTTTTGATCCCTTAAATTCTTGGATTAGCCCGAGTCTCCACGACCCTTTCCATTCTGTTTGTCAATATTTTCCGTTTTTGTGTTTTGTTTATAGTTATTATTAATAAAACTCTATTTTATTAATGATAGCAATATTATTATCCTTGAGCTCAGTTCCACTTCTTAAGCATTTTGAAGATACATAATACCGGCCGCCAGACAGTAAAACGCACTCTAAAGATAATTAAGGAAGTTCCCTCAACGAATAGTGTTATATATAGTATCGTCGGGAGTCATTCTACGACAGTAATATATGCACTAAATTTATTTTAAAATTTAAAAATATATTTTATGGCATTAAGTATAGAATATGACCTTGTTCAAATGTCCCGAACGTATTCGGGAGGCCCAATTTTCGATGACTTAGTCGCATAAATCTGGCTGAATTTGCTGGATGGTCTTTGTTATGTTGACGTTGAGGACATCACCTGTTTGGGGATTATTTGCATAGACCTGCGATTTGAGGTAGCCCCAAAGAAAGTAGTCTAATGGCGTTGAACCGCATGATCTCGGTGGCCAGTTGACGTCGCTGACGCAAGAGATGACCCTGCCCTGTATTCGCTGGTCCAAAGTGTCTATCATTGCGTGCGCAGTGTGGCACATAGCGCAGTCCTGTTGGAATTACATGTCGTCAGTATCCATATTAGGCATATAATCCAGTTGAAGCCACAAGAAGTTGCTTATCATCAATCTGTAGGTCTCGCCGTTTATGGTTATGGAAATCCCATCTTCGTTCTCAAAAAAATACGGACCGATGATTCAGTTAGATGAAAATCCGCACCAAAAAGTGACTTTGTTAGGATACAATTGATGCTGGTGTATCTCATGTGGATTGTTTTCGTTTGAAATCCGACAATTTTGCTTGTTCACGAATCCATTCTTCCAAAAATTGGCCTCGTCGCTGAAGAGGATAGAAATCACGTAATGCGCGGAACGTTTGTCGAAATGAGCACTGATTTTGATAATAACATTTGATGATTTGCACACGCTGTTCACCGCCAAAACCATCCATTGTGAATTGCCAAGTACTACTGAATAGTTTACAGTAAGGTTACTAGATGTCGCTTTAACAACATGGCCACTATCGCCTGGCTAAGCTCGAGCGTCCTTGTTGAAAGACCATTTATATATGTATATATATATATATATATATATATATATATATATATATATATATATATATATAATTTTTCAAACCACTGCAATCGAATGTACCTTATATGACACATGTAAAAAATACAGGTAATTTTCAAAACTTAGAATGGTCAACAAAGTTTTTGTTGCATTGATATCAAACACCTGGTATTAACTAGCGCTGATTTCAGACCTGGATTTAGTTTTTTCTTCAGTGCTCTGATTTTGTGTAATCGAGGTATTTGAAAATCTCTAAAATTTCGTCCAATCACATTGACGTCATAGTCTATCAGGAGAAAATTATGTGATGAAATATGTTATGAAACTTTTTAATATAGTTGGGTAATAAAAAAGAAAATGCAAGATAGTATAAATCTCTCCAGGATCACGATTTAAAACGCATTCTAAAATAAAAAATGGTTATAGTTTATATAAAACTAATTGGTAGAGAAGACTTTTGTTACTATGAGAAGGCAAATTTCAATTGCAGTCTACTCCGGCATGAATTTCCGCTTTCAACTCTTGCGTTTATGGACTGTCTAAGGGCATTCACGTTTAATGCTCCCGCAGTAATCTGCTATCTTATGTTTATCCCATCTCCCTTGGTAACGCTTCTCCATGGTCTTGAGGTCCTGATGGAACCACTCGCCTTGCTTGTTACTTACTGCTCCTAGGTTCTTAGGGTACCTATCGAGATGATTTAAAAGTAATTGAGCTGGACTCTCATGCTATATCCAAGATCGCAAAAAGCTGACAAGATAGTAGCTACGAAGGTTTCATAGTTGTGAGCCTTTTTATTACCGAGAAAGTTTGCCATCACCGCCACAAATGAAAGCCATGCAGTACTTTCCTTTTCGTTCAACTTTCTGGCAATTTGTTGAGCACGTCCAAGTGCACAAATCTGTGGTACATCAAAAACACCTGCCGTGATCTTTTCGAAGGACAAACCACTTTGGGGGGGGTATATTATTTGGGTTGGAAGCATTTACCGTCATTATTCAACGACTTGACAAACTGATGAATAAAACCCAGCTTGATATGGAGCGGAGGAAAAATGATCTTTTCTATCCTGACAATTGGATCTTTAACAATATCTGGCATACCTGCTACCAGAGTCTCACGTATTGGCCACTCTTTCTGGTTCCAGTGCTTTTCTTGAGCTCGGCTGTATCACATGCAAAGATAGCAGGGATATTTTGTGAATCATCTTTGTTGACCTAGGAGGAAATTAATCATTTTGAGGTCCACACAAATTGTCCAGTAGTTCTCGAGATATTTTAGTAGGTCAATCACAGTTTTATTGTCATTATTTTCCTCTCGTAAATTCACAGAATGTCCAATTGGAACAGTTGCATAGACATTGCCATTAAGAAGTAAAACACACTTTAAACTGCGCTTAGAACTATCTAGAAATAATCACCATTCATTTGGATTGTATACTGGCATCCCTAATTCCTGGAGAAAATTAGTTCATTAAAATAAGCAACAACATTGTTAAAGAGGCAGGAGCCACTCTAAATTCCTCAAGAGTGGCTCCTGCCTCTTTAACAATGTTGTTGCTTAATTTAATGAATTAATTTTCAAGAATCTTTTGTAAAAGTCCCAAAAGAAAAGACTTTTTTATTGGGCAATTCAAATTACTTTAATCACCTAATTCCAATATTCAAATCATCATTGGCACAGCATTAAAAAAACTCCCCCGTCTACATTTATTTCCAAGATAGGAATAAAGAAGTTGCTGCGAATAAAAGAGGAAAAAATAGAGCCAAATCCTAGTCTTTATTGGCGTTTTTGTTAGGAGACATAAGACCTTGTTAGGAATTTAAATTTTTGCAAAAAGAAGATAAAGATGAAGAAATATAGGAAGGGTCGGTAAAAGCAAATGAATATTGTGTGAAATGCGGCGTGTGTTGGATTTTCAGTGTAAATGACCTAGTTGAAGTTTAATTAATTAATAAATTCATTAGAATTATTTTGGTTTTTATTTGGAAGACTGATAGAAGACGGAAAGGTTTTGTAACATTTTTGAGGATAAAACGGGAAAAAGTAACTAGCCCGAAGTAAGGATTAAGAATAAATAGATGATAGGCTGGTATCTAGAAGGACCCCGCCGAAGTAGTTAGCGAAGAAGTGAACTCTTGATTTATAATTTAAATATTATAAGAGAAAATGAGAAACTTATTACGGAAAAAATGAGACACAAATGATAAGTTATGTCAAAAACTGGTCTAGAGAAGAAACAATATTTTGTTTGTATTTTACAATCGAGATCACTGAAAACTCAATCACCACGACTTAAAAATGATATATGTGGCAAAGGTTTTGTTTTTTATTTTTTAATTTTGTTTATTCCCAATCTACGTTATCTTCATTTTATTATCCTTTAAATTGAGATTTCATTTATCGCTTTATTCAATCAACTTTGTAGATTTTCTATCAATCTCGTACACTTACATATTTTGGCTTGTGATTAACATGTCTAGCCATGTTGTATAAGCTTCTATATTCTTGTTGTTACATTTATAATACACACGTAATGAATACAGCATATTTTTAGTTAAATTTGATCATTTAAATGGTGCTGAATCGATTCTTCTTTGAGTCATTTATTTAATTCACTCGGTTACCATCTCCGTTCAAAATAAAAATGCTTCAAGTATCCTGCTACGTATGCATTATAGGCTAGCCACCATTCCTTATGTTTGCTACTTGTTCTCTTTCTAGAATATGTTTTTATATATATGTTTATATCTTGTTATATCTCTTGGCATTTCTCCGTCCTTCTTTTACTCCTTGGTTCACTTTCATAATCGGCCTTGTCTTCATTCGAGAAAGCTGAGAGGTGTGGAAAGTTGGATTTCCTTTTAGTCCTATCATCAAAACTAGTTTGCCTTTTTGCACACTCGAGCATATTCCATTCTTATGGTCTATAGTAAATTTCATAGCTTCATTGCTCCTCTAATGAACTTTGTTTCAAAATATGTAGCCGGAAATATCCTCGTTCACTGGTCTCCAACATATAGATATGGAAGAGTAAATTTGAATAGCAATATTTAAACGTGGAGCGCCTTTAATAATGATTGATCTTAAGCCACTTTGAATATGCGTTTCTTAAGACGAAAAGGTGGCTACGATAGACTCAACATATGAATCAGAAGGGTAGATAAATTAATAATTAAAATTAAATTATTTCTTATAATATCTACTGACATGAGAGCCTCATCCATTAAATAAAAGGGTCACAGGTTGTGCAATTCTGCCCTAGTTTGTTTTCGGTTCTTTTTTAAATAACACATTAAAGTTGAAAGTAATAATTATCCCATTGTTTGCACTATCGCCTCACCATCACTTTTATTTTTCTGTTGTTGTAGATAATTCTGTTCTTAGTTCTTAGAAATTTGATGAAATCATCTGCATGATGAAATAGAGGTAAAGGTGAGCTACATGTTTGGTTATTTTAGTGGAGATGAAGTTTAAGAAAATCTTTTCCTCTAAAATAAAAGTGGAATTTTAACTTTCAAGTCATGTGCAAAGAAGTCGAAAAGAAAAAGAGTGACAAAACGGAAGTTCACAAAAAAAGCAAACTCATCAAAAATTTCAAACAAAAGTACTGGTTCATAGATTACGCATCTGATCATTTTACAAACAGTCACTTATTTTAAGAAGCAGTTTCTCTGAATTCCATTTTCTCCTTTGTTCTTTAAATTTGATAGAAATAATGTCTCTTCATTAGGAAATGCAATAGTTATGTTGGTTTCAATCTTTAATTCATTCTAGCATTTGTCTTTTTATCGTAAAAAAGCAAGAAATTATTTGCTACTGAAGGTAATTTACAATGTTTGACGCAGACCACTAATTGGTATGCTGACAGTACATTGAAAACTCTCCCTCTGTTATTTCACTAATTATATACCTTACACGGATTAAAAGATAAAAACTTCACTGCCGCTTGTGTATGTGTTAATTCCCGACAAATCATATGGAACATATACCCTAAACCACGCTAATAGCTTGGGTAGGGGAAGTTAGGATTCCTCGGTTTTCTCTGAATCAATTTTGATGAAGCTTTTCACAGCTAGTTTGCACAATATGGCAACACTAATGTTTGGTTTTCCTTATGTTGTGTTACGTCCTTCAAATTTTTTTCAGATTCATCTTTATTGGGTGAACCACGCGAATAGCTTTTGAATAAAAGTAGCATATCTAGACGTATTTTGGAGGAAACGAAGAATAATTCTACATTTTAAGTATACTTTGCGAAAATGTTTAAAAGAAAGCCATAATTATAATACAAAACTGATGGATATAAGGAATTATTTGCCCACATGAGCGCCATATCAACGCGTGACTTCAAAAACCATATCATGCATAGAAGCTGTCAATTTCTTCTGCAGTGTTGATGGTCGCCCATAATACTCCTTTAGACGAAAATATTTGACATCCTTTGGCCAAAACATCTAGTTTAATGATGGACCACAATTTTTGGTTCATTATCAACTTGTCTCCTAGAATGCCGTAAAAGCCTAGGAACGCTTGGGTGGTCATAGCAGAGTAGGGGGTGGGGGTTATGCATGAAAAATGGAGTCCTTAGAAGTGACAAGGTTATGTCATCTAACCAATAATTTAATACCTGCTTCAAGATATAGCAGTTTGAGGCTACAGCCATTTCAACTCCATCAGGCACCCGGTCTGGATCACTAAGGCTGTGTCGAATTATACCTGCACACCGCATGCCCCCTTAGTGATGTTGACCTCTCAAATGTTCGTGACGCTCATCTCCGAAAGAGAACCAACCATTTCCCCATCTGTTAGATCTTTCAAGCGTCGTCCTAGTCTTGTCTTTGAAGAGAACGCAATTCTTGTCCAACGCTATGTACTTTCGGGACTATAGAAGCCTCAAAGTCTTGTGACGGGAATTAAAGGAGGTAGTTTCAGGGAAGCTCGCACGGAATCAATGGTCCTGAGAATATGGTTCATGGTGGTCTCCTGTACATGGAGATGTCCAGCAGCAGTGAAAATGACAGCTTATTTTTCTTCGTTTCCCACATTATTAGCAGCCAAATATCCTTTAAAGCTTTAGCTGTCACATACTTGAAGGTCCCACAATCGGATCACCTTTTCCTTAACGAATGAACGTTTAAAAATACTCTAACCGTTTCTCCATGGTGAACTAACTTCTCTATTACAACATGAATAGGGGTGTAGTTAGCACTTTACTTGATGATGAAAGACTTTTCTTTATCTTTGAGGCCTCTGTGATGTCGTATTGTTCTTAAAGAGGGTAAGTGATATTAACATGGTTCCAATAAAATGAGGAATCTGAAATACAAATTCAAGGGCGTAAAACCGCTTAATGAAAACATTACATTAGTGTTGCCATATTGTACAGACTCACAGGAAAATATTTATTATAATTGATTCACAGGGAACCGGGAAAGCCTAATCTTTCCAAACAAGCTATTATCGTGTAGGTAACGCTTTTGAAACAGATGTATTTTCCCCACTTACGTTCATCATTGACAATAACGATTGAATTTTAGAGTGCAATGATGAAAGCATGCATCTAATAATTGCCAAATGTGGAGCAGAATCCATTTCAGCCAATGTATCTATCGTGTCATTGAAAATAGTTCCTTAAAACGGCATTATATAACAGATCTCGATTTCACTTTCAGCATGCGTATGCTATTAGTATAAGCATTTGTTTTTAGTATGCCTAATACCCGATGCATTTAAGATATCATGCGATTAAGCATCTTCCCTCATAAAGCAAATAAATTGTATTTTAGGCAAATAGATATTAGCTCAAATTGATTTAGGAAAATTGGTCTTAGACAATCTGATATAAACAAATTGATTTAGACAAATTAAAATGCATCCGATTTGCTATACACAAATTATTCTAGATATGGGAAACATGGATTCGTACAACGACAAAGAAAATCAAAACTTAATAAAGGTTTATCATTGGAGCTAAATTTATTGGCTAAGAAGGGACCTATTTATCTCATTACATTTGAATTAATTATTATTACTAGTGCACCACTCAGTCTAAGAAATAATAAATTAATTAGTATAATTTATTGTAAATTGCGTGATAATAGTAAATGTATTGAGTATTTGAATTTCAAAGTTCACCAATTAAGATAAACATCACAATTTAGCTACAATACACTAACTACCTTTCAGTAGTTATATGGCAGCACATATACCTAAAATTGCCTAATATCTTCTACGATACTTACTTAGTGCCTATTCATTAGCCTCCGTTCCCCCTCTATCCTAACCCACTAGCCACCCGGACCAGGTAAGTGAAGGTCAATTTAATTTTAATCTTATTTACAAGAATACTGTTTGTATCTCAAATTCAACCATCAAAACATCCTCAACCTAATCAAAACGTCAACATACAAACAAACTCTTTCACTCTATTTAAATCCGCTATTATTCTCTATATTTCAGGCAAATAGAGAGTTGAAATCTGAAGCTAAAAATGGCATTGGAGAAACTCTGAAGAGGCATAAATTACCTTTTCAGTCAAAATGGTAATTCGCCCACTATTTTAATATTTTTTCCTGTTAAATATCTTAACAATTTACCATTAATTTAAGCAGTAGGTAGGTATAGTTCTTTACTCAAAAGCCTAATAGCTAACGAACATGAAAATGGCATTTGTGTATCAAATTGAATGATATAGTACTAAATTTGAAAAATATTTTCTCTAATTTATCGCTTAATTTCTGGTGCAATTCACACTTTGTGTTCTTATTTCACCTTTTCGTCAACTATTAATATTCCTCAAAATATTTGTTGCTTAGTTGCCTAATTAATTTAAATTTCAGATCTTTCATTCGAAGTGGCGTGTGACAATAGTGGAACCATACTCGTGATATACAAACAGGCAGTTGAGGTGGTGAAAAAGTCTACCTATAACTAATTTTTAAAATTTTTTAGCAGAATTTCATTCAGAATGCTTCCTCAAAGATGATATGCAGACGAAATCAGGCTCTATTTAATCATTCCTTTCTTCTCTAAAATAATTTGACCAACAGGTTCTTAAACATATCAATATTGGGATAAAGAGGAATGAATTAGTTTTTATTCGAGGGAGAGATGTCATCAAATCGTCTAGGAAATTGAACTCACATGTCAAACTAAAAGTCTTGCTAGGAAGGAGGACCTTGCTCTGCCCTAACTTTCCCAATTCTCAACGCCCCCCTGAGACGGAATTAAGAGATATTAAATGGAATTTGTCGGAAAAGCCTGACTGAACCTTCATACATATTTATTCCCGCATTAATCATTTCTGGAACCCAAGATAAATAAGAGTTCTTCACTTTCATCATAAGAATTTAAAATACAAGTAAAATATCTCAAAGATGGTCCACTCAATTAAGTTAGGAACTAAAGGAAGAAATATGCATATGCTATTGTAAAGCATTTGAGTATTCCCGAAAAAAATTACGAGGGATGAATTTTTTGTGCAGAGAGGACATGAGACCAATATTTCTCCAAAATTCTGAGAGCCTCTACGATTCAAGTGCTATATTTTTAGAAATTAGATAACATTAAATAAGACTCGCTTCGCTAATCAGAACTTATCAATTTTGAAACGTATTTCTTTGATAACGTAAGCCCTTGTAATATATGGCTATATATACCACATCATCTATGGTAAAATAACTAGAAATGTCAAAATAGAGCTTAGGTTAACGAAAGAAAGAGACTACTCTGCCAAATTGGATATTTTGAAGAATTTTTGAGCCATAATCAAGGTTTAGAAAATCGACAACCTTCAAAGCAAATTCGAAACGATTTATCTTTTGAATCAAGCCAAATATATAGATCTTATTGGTTCCTGACTTGGGGCAGTTTCCTAATAACAAATGCACCATCAAAACTTTCACCCTCACTCAAATTGTGCCAATCTCTACTTTGTGTCTCCAAAAATATCCGCGAATTTCTTCATCAATTCAAATTGAAGTTTTGAATTAACCATAAGCGGGAATAGAGCGGAATAAGGACTCTGTAGATAAAGTTTTAGTTTGGTGCGAAAGATGGAATTGAGGAGCGAATTGTTCGGGTGGGATCGATGTGAACCATGACCTATGTTACTATGCTGGAAAGTGACTTTCTGCCAAATTAGATATCTTAACAAAGTCTATAGATCCCTTAAAGAAGGAGCGTATGTATGCATACCCCTTCCGTTGTGTGCCCCACTTCAGGTATTACTCACGAAGCATCGTAGGATGGCAGAAGACAGTCAAATAAACCTCAAAATTGATTAGACAGCTAAGTCATGCTTTCCAAATTAATGTCATTTTCTTAATCATTTCCTTATATTTACCAGTAACCAAACGTTTATTTCTTCTCGTTATTTTCAGGAAACGTTTTAAAGCATCTTAATAGGAAACAAAAATTAAAATATAATTATTTTGCGCTAGTAAACATAAAATTTCTTTGAAAGTATATAAGTAATAATTACCATTTCATTCCTTCCATATATTTAAAATAAATATTTTTTAATCGACGATAAAAAATGTATGTGTTTTAGAGAACTGAAATAGCAAAAATGTTGACATTTGGCAATCATGCAAAGTAATAATAATAATAGGTATTTTTAAAGCTCCCTTCAAGACTGTTAGCCCTCCAAGAGCGCAGGTTGTGTAGCGAGTGTAGAGAAAGCTCACAAGGAAGAGAAGGCAATTCTGAAGAGAGGAGTGTTCAGGAGACGTTTAAAAGTAGCAAGGACGGGAGAAGGGCGGACTTCGGCAAGAAAAGCATTCCAGAGTCTAGGAACAGAAACTGAGATGGAACGGTCACCCATCGAGCAGAGGCCAGAACGAGGAGTGTTCAGGATGAGAGCGAGGTTAGACCGGAGCGTCCGATGAGTTTGACTACGGGAGAGGGCAGACAAGAGATAAGGTGGAGCCTCGAGGTTAAGGGCCTGGTAGGTGATGAAAAGAATTTTATAGTGACGGAATAGAATAGGTAACCAGTGTAGCTCCTGTAACAGAGGCATCGAAGGAGAAAACCGGGGGCGGCGAAGGAGGAGACTGGTAGCATCGTTAGTTGTACGGGGTGAAGTGACGAAGAAGTGAGATTCACTATAAGAGAATTGTAGTAGTCTACGCGTGAGTTAACGAAGCATGAATAGCAGTCTCAAGGCTTCGTCGATCAAAATGGGATCAAACACGTGAAAGGGTGCGGATGAAACCGAGTGAAGACTTACAGATACGATGGATGTGCGGTTTAAGTTGATCGTCGAAAATAACACCAAGATTACGGACGGTAACAGAGAAGCTTTATGAGAAAACAATTAATTTAATGGATTTGTTTTGCTTCTGTAAGGTTAATATATATGTTAATTAAAATTAAAACAATTACTCTAAATTAATCTCAAAAACTTTTAGTTTTGATATGGTAAACTTTAAATTGTGTCCACTTCTTTCGAAGAAATATATAAGAGTAAATTTATAAAATATTATTAAATTACTTATGTTTAGATTCAATATATATGTAAACTATTGTAAATGAATTAAATAGAGTAAAGTGCCCCTCTTCTAAAGAGGTATGCTCTGTGACCCGTGACTCCTCGGCTGGCGGAGAAGAAGAGTTTATCCACCAAAAAATAAAGAGTCCCACCACCTCAATCATCAGTCGAGACATCCTCTTTTAGAATTTCCCTCCGACCCCCCATAAACTGGTGACTATCTTTCCGCCGGATAGTAAATGTGATGAAGAAATGGACGCATCAAACCATCGACCAGCAGAACTTAAGGATGCAGAAGTTGCCTACAAAAACACAGTCGAGTCTACTATCAGCGAAAGAAGAAGAGAACCTGGCGAACTCCAGCATTGATGGCCTACACTTTTAAAGGAGCAGCAGTAGAAGGACGCATTTCTACGCAATGGAGATCTGCAGACAACACTGCAGCAAGATTAGGACATACACTCAGGCTATACGTTCGGGTACAGTTTTTAAATAATTTATTGATAAGAAAACGTAGTGCGTTCCAGTTATATTCAATTTAACTTCCTAAATTTAGTTTTTAAAGAGGTGAAAAGTAAATGTCCGGTGATGTGAAAGGAATATCGGTTTTGCTAGACCGAAGCAAAATGTACAAGTCAGTAAATTAATTATGGAAAGTTAAGTGTAAATAGTAGGTATATATATATATATATATATATATATATATATATATATATATATATATATATATATATAAAATATATATATATATATATACATATATATATATTTATAATGCGTTATTCCATAACTGGTAGAAGTGTCTTTGTGGGAGCTAATGTTGTAAAATAGGTACGCTTGTGGCACTTAAATGCAGGATATAATAGGCCCAACGAGAAACTACACAAATAGTCGCTCGGTGGATCTATCAAATCCTAGAATTGGCTTTTTGTGTAAATTAAGGAAATAATATGCCAAGTTTAATAAATAAACAACCTAAAAGAATGAGAAAAGGAAACGAAATATATATCAAATTGTAAAAATAAGTGTAAGGCAAGCGCTCGTTAGAGTCGCGCGGAAACACATGAATAGCTATAAAAGCTCAGCACATGAACATATACGGGCCTTGAGCTCACACAAACATACGCGCGCTAAGAGTAATTATCTGTAAAATGTCACAACAGGCAAGCTGAATATAAAACCGTATATCTTTTATTGTCCTTCAGGTTTTTTTCTTACACATAAAATTCTAAGTTTCTGTGAGATGTTTAAGGTTTCAGCGAGCATCTTTTGTTCTCTCTCCAATTTTCAAATCCTTATGGTAAAACTGCCAAAAAACCGAAATTTTTTGTAAAGAATTCCTTATTTGTGCTCCACTCAATAGTAACAAGCGAGCCTATATAGCTATAAAATACTTTTCCTTTGAAACTAAGATAAGAACTGAAAAGACCTGCTGGCTTTTAAGCCGATTTATTTCAGTTCTTCTTTTAGTTTCTTGTTATTGTGAGGAAAGTCAAGAGAAGCGATACCATTTGTGGTTTTTCTTATCCTCTCGCCTCAAATATATATATATATATATATATATATATATATATATATATATATATATATATATATATATATAACACCCCAAACCTGACAAAAGTTTTATATCGTGGTATGACCGGTGTACGCCGTTATACGCACACAGGCTTACTGGCCGACAAAAATTACGGCTCCGCATGGGGATGGTGCTTACAGTGCTTTACATACAGAGTTGCTAGGCTAAAAAATATTCAAATACGGCTACAAAAATATATTTTAATAGGAATAGAGATTAGATATACATTTAGGGATAGTTAAATGGCAATGCAATTAAATATTGACGGTTCGCTGCTAATATGATTAATACTATCAATTAAGTTTGAACCGAGGGATAATTTATTAAGTAATAATTTTAAAATTATGAATGTTCTAGAGTAAAGGGGATCCTTGAGGTTTGAAGAGGTAAAGGTTGGAGTAGCGTGACGGAGCAGAGATTAAATCCTTTTTACTTTTATATATGGCGAGTAGGAACAGGATAGGTAAGTTCGACCTTGAACATGTTGACGTCTCACGGGACGCTCAATTCAACTTCGGGAAACTGAAGTTGGTATGTGGGAGCTCTTATTCTTAATAAGAAAACGGGGGTGCTTTGGGGATGGCTTTTCTAACCCATAAAATCCGAAGACGTGGTGAGAAGAGTTGAAGCACGCCTAACTATTTCCACGAACAACACAGCATAACGATTAGCTCTTTCTTCGCTTTTCGGCAATCACTCAATTCTTCTCTAGACGAGAATGTAGTCGATTTCTTTTCGACAAACGAAGACGTTTCACCTAACATACTGGACGGCGGCTTCAGACACAAGCTGCATGTGAATTCTGAACTGTCGAATATATACCCTGAAATTATTTCAGCGGGGAGAGAGATTCATAGCCAATAGACTTCCTTAATTGCCTTAGATCGTGATAAGGTTCTATACCGCGAAGTCGCAATACCCACTTAATGGTCTATCCATTGTTCTAATTTCGCTGTATATAGGGCAGACGAATTTGAGCGGTCAACGGCGAACTGGGAAAGTCAGGGGCGGGGGAATTTCTCTTCTTCCTCATTCCTCCACAATTTGGTTCTTTTTGTAGTAATTTGGTAATTTTGCTGTTATAGACACCCCTAAAAGAACCAAATCTGGTACTTTAGTACCAGTTGTGGCAACCCTGTCTTGCGGGTGTATAAACTGGGATAAGAGACATGCCTACAGATATCATCTGACACCCCGAGTGGATTGGGTTATAATCGACCAAATAATGGCTGTTTACCAATGGCATGGTTCCAAACTTCCCTTTACTTCTTTTGAGAAAAATCGCTTGCATGACTTAAAAAAAATAGATTATTCTTAATAGTTTTACAGTTGCAATAAAAAAATGAATTACAAAAAGCATAAGCAAACACGAAAATATTAATCTATATATACAAATATATAGTTTCGCAAAAGATAGAGCAATGAGCATCGAAGATCAAATATAATAACAAGTAAATAATACGAATATTTAGGAAAGCTTATTAGTCCGGGTGGGATCATGGAAAAAGAAACCAGTAGAAGGAAAATGTTAGGTTTAACCCTTTCACGGCTGACAGGACAATATTTACAGATAAAATCATGATTCTAACAAATGAGAAATATAGTCCCATCTTAGCATTATATTTGCTTGATTTTCGTATGTTTTCGTGCAAATAACACTGCCAGACGTATGCCAGTTATTCACAGAATTTTAAGATTTGAAATGACAAAATTTATGTGAATGACATTGATTTTCTTGCTCCAGCCTGATATGTAAGTATAATATAATTTTTGTAATACTTCTGCAAGTATATTTTTGTTAGAAGCTGGTTAGGATTTATAGACAATGTTAGGAGTAGTACATATCAGTTTGTTTGAAAATAAACGTAAATTAGAATATGATATAGGCCTACCTTATTGTTTTGGGACCTATTGTCCTCCGTGTGTTTTTCATTGGGAATCTATGTCCCAAGAGTATCTCATAATTTGGATGTACTGTCTCACTTGTGATTATTGTTGAGATATTATGTCTCAACAGTGTAAGTTATACAGATATTTTAGAGAGCAGATTTGTAAAAGTAAAATTTGAGGGAAGAAAGATGGGTCAGTGTGTTTAGTTATCTACTGTACTGTGGGACGGGTTTCATATGCCATTGTTTCTTTCTCTTATTTCTCTCCAAATGTCATTGATGCGTGCCAGCCCCGTCACTGCGTGGGATAGTGGTGTTGATGATTATGATGATCTACTGTACTTCAGTCATGACATGTTATATTATGGCTAAAATCTATATTATTAATTTTCTTTGAAAAATATCCTTTCTTTCCTTTCAGCAAAATGTCTAAAAGAAATCGACTCACGACATTTGAGATTTCTGAGACTGTGCAGCATCATCCAGTCGAAGAAAAATCATCTTACACCTTTGATTCTGATTCTAATGTTGAGAGTACATATTTATGATGTCTCTGATTTGGAAAAAGACTATGAACCAGACAACTTGAACAGGTCAGTGTCTGATGTTTCTCTGTCTTCAGTTGAAAATGAAGAATTCAAAGATAATCCACTACAATCAAACGAAATATGCCTACCTATTTTTACACCAGCAAGACTATCAACTCTTACTGAAAAAAATGCAATAATAGAGCCAAAAAGTAATTCTAGGCTTACTCCAAAGTTTTCTATCCTTGACAAAAACTGGGATTGCTTTAGCTAAGAAAGATATGTCTTCTTCACTATTGCATGTTTTTCGCTCAATTTTCCCAAGGAGTCTCTTGATTTTTATTACACAATTTACAAATGAAAGAATAGATACCAAATAAAATTCCCAGAACTGATGTTGGTGAGATTACAGTTGTTTTACCGTGTTCAATAATAATGGGTTATAATAAACTATCAGAACTTTATACATACTGGTCAAAACATCCATCTATGGGAAATAAGCGCAATAAGTTATGGCATTTCTAGAGATAGGCTCCAAGTTAACTTATCCAAAATGTATTTCAATTCTTCTCAAAAGCCCAATAATGCATCTGCAACATATATGGATGGAATAGTTTCATGCATGAAGCGTACATTTGAAAATTCTTATTCGGAAAGTTCACGGCAAAGTATTGACGAGTCCATGGCAAAATTCAAGGGTCGATCGGATATATACAGGCGAAGAAGTTCTAACTGAAAAAGGCACTACTTTGGGGAAAAGAGTAGTACAAAGATTGTGCAGCACAATCAAAGTAAAATATGGAACAATTTGCTTTGATAGGTTCTTTACATCTGTTATTTATGTGGCCAAACCTTCGGCTTGAATCGGTTTCCTAATGTATATGTGTGGGTATGTCGCGTGTAAGTCCAACGATTTCACTAGCCTTCTGACAAAAATAATATGCTTTACATTGATATATATTAAATTGTAATTTTACATTAGCTACAAATATTTGTTTTGTCTTACATTGATTCATTACTACAGGATGATATATTATTCAATGTTTGATTTGTTCGCCCAATTTCAAGATTTCATGGGGCCAAAAAGGTGCTCGTTTGTGAGGTTCCTTGTTGGCTCTACTCCACTTTGCAATTTAGCGCTACAGATCTACAAACGATGGAGTTTAACGTCATGATAAAGGATCCACTCCTCCTCACGAGCAACATTCCATTCACAAAGTGGTGCGCGAAGAAGCCGTGGAAAGATCGTGCGGGAACCAATTTCCGATCACTGGAACCTTTCTAATCCTGTTCAGTTGGCACTGGACAGTCGTATAGTTAGGTTCAATTATTCTGCAAGTACCCTAAAAGTTGAAGTAGGATTTAATGTGACAATAACTACCAACTCTTTGGAATATAACCTCAGTTTGTTCAGTCTTTTAGACTGTATTCTATAATTTGGAAACATGAAAATCACATACTGCATCTTCTTACATTTATTGCATCATCCCCAAAAGTGCTCTAACTGCACTTTACCGCTGTATTTCAGATGACACATTTATGAAACTTATAGAGTAAAACGTCTAATGTGATATTTAGATAGAAGGGCATATTGGGGATTAACACAAAAGATTATGAACAATATTTTTATAATTTGTTTGAAAAAGGTATAAATTACTTACTGTAGAATTCCTAAACGATAGCAAGATGCACTAAATTAATAAATAGTTGTAGCGACCCCCGAATGGCAAGGTAAATTAGGCTTGTAGCGACGCTCTAATTTTAAGGTGAAGTAGGCTTAGCGGGGAACCTAACAAATGACCACCCTGTTAGACCTATGAAATCTTCAAAGCGAGCACAAGTATTAATCTCTGGTATTTTGGGCAAAAACAAATCTTTATCTCTATGGACACGAATTAGTTAGGGAGTGGAATAGGCTCGACTCAAACAATATCATTGGATAATAATAGACGAAGCTCATTGTTTTCGACACAAATATATACCGCCATACTCACTAACACACTCAGAGAGGCTCAGGATTTTCATGTGTCATAATTCTCGCTCAGATTTCTATCATTCGACACCGTTCCTCGTCCTAAACTCCATCTGTCCTTAGGTTTCAGCCTAAACACTACGTAGGCCTGAAGAGAAGGCCTCGTCACCGGTTATGAGGTGCTCTTCTCCTAAGGAGGTAGAATCTATGACCGGTGACCCCTTGGAGGATGGAAAAGAAGAAGCCTGGTAGATTTCCCCATCAAAAATAAAGAGTCCGCCAACTCAATCTTCAGTCAGGTCTCCATTTTATCACCCATATACTATCTAAAACTTTATCCTAGGGATCGGATATTACTTTTCTTTCAAACCTGATATTTTCAATCTATACCAAGGGAGTTTTCTCTGAAGCAATCAGAATTGTGTTGCCTAACAAATGATCTCAAATCCGTTAATTTTTATTGCTCATCTCGCTTTTGTGATCTTTATTTTTTTACCCATATTTCATGTGTTAATTAGCCTATAAAAGGTCATAAAGACGTGAAATTCGAAATTACAAATTCCATTAAATTTATCCCTAGCTATATTTTCTTTTCCAAGACTTAGATTGCTGGTCTTTGAAGAACCTTCTGATTAACGGTTGTTTTCTGGAAGCTCTTTCCTTAGTCTCAATATAAATCGTAAATCGTGATATTAAGTACGCCCTTAACACATTTTTTTAAAAATTAGTTTTGTCTTTAGTTTATTTAAAAGCGTTTTTGTTGTGTTTCGAGGATAAAGTTTTGCCTCAGGGTGTTATCAATATCGTGCAAATGTTGTTTTGTTCTACAAGGTCAGCCCCCTAAAAAACAGGCCCTAACTTTCGATAGGCATTACTTCCTAATTTTAAGCAAAGATTGAATGAAACCTTGGTGATTACTAGTTTATTGTAAGTTAAGGGAAGAAGGCGTGTGCCTAAAAAGCCTCTAAAGGTACACATTACTGTACGTCAAGAAGCCACTATCGGCGCTGCGCTCGGGTACAATTGAATTGACAGTGCAATATTATAGGTTGGCTCTTTAAAATGGAATATGTTTGCCGGGTTCGTCAAAAGATAAAACACCTCTACAAAAATAAACTTTAATACAAATAATAAGAAAAAGGGCACAGATAAAAATGAAAATCTAAATAATAATCAGTACTACAAAAGAATATTATTACAGGCAAAAATTAAGGAAACTAGGTTCACGAAAATATATGAGTGGTGAGTTACGAGGAAAGGACTCCTGGTTACTTTTGGAGGATGAACTGGGAGTGTGGAAGACCAATAGACAGGTCTTCTTTGACGGGGTGTCGATACGAAGGTGGCCAGAGAGACTCCGAAGTGGGTTGAGATTACCTCGGCTCCAAGGAGAAATAATCACGAAATCGAGATTCGTCTGCGGAAGGCAGGAAGTCTCAATCAATGTAGTGAGACGAGAGAAACCCAGGACAATCTTTCAGGGGTATAAACGGCTTTCTGTAATCTTCCTCTGATCAGGGCAGATTACACGAAGACGATCTGCTGACAATATCACAAGTGCCAGGTGATCACTTCACGAGAGACAGATACTAAGGTCTGGACGGCAAGAAGCTCGGGTTCTCTCTATCTGCTGAGGATTTGCACACATCACCTTAAATAAGAGCCACACCAATGGGTGAAAGAGGGCTTCGCGCACGATGGACCCTAAACTGGAAATCGGAGGGGGATTAAGCAAACATTAACCTTGATAATCTTGGGTATCGACGAGGCGAAGGAGAAATGAGAGCAATCCCTTCTCCCCCAAGAGGGAGAAGATGGACTCTGCTGCCCTCTAAAAGCGAAACAGCGTTATCAAACTGATGGGAAGACGGTGATAAAGCACCCCAAGTTAAACATAGTTGCGTTGATTTGTCTCGACCAGAGAAATTCTGTGTGAAAACGGCCTATTGAGTTTCGTGATTCCACATTGTGTATAAAACATCATATCAAAACAGGAGAGTCTTTGGAATTTTCTTCTTTATTCTAGAGAACGTGTTTCGCATAACCTAACTTTAGCTCTGTGCATTTCTTGAGGCGCAGTACAAAGTTTTCTATACGTCCTTATAAACCGACCGACTAATGGCTCTGCTCTCTTGCTTAATGGCTTCCTTGAGTTCCATGATGGTACTGCGTCTCCCTGCGTACACTCTGTCTTTAAGGTAGCCCCAAAAAAAGAAATCTGGGGGGATAAGTTCTGCGCTGTGAGTTGCCCATTCAAAATCAGGCTTGAGACTGATCACAAGGCGACCGTAGTTCTCTTTTAGCCAATCTCCGGCCAAGTTTGATGTGTGAGAGCTTGCTCCATCTTGCTTGAACTAGAACTTCCCCATAAACTACAGGAACAGGGTCTACAGCTCCCTCTTGAAGGTTTTGAGGACCCTAACATACCGCTTCTTGGTGACTCACTGGCGTGCTAGATTCATCGAAAAGGAATGGGCCGATGATGCCTCTGGCTGAGATTGCAGTCCATACCCTCCACTTAGTAGAGTGTAGGGGTTCATTGGCTACCCCATTTTTTCTGGAGGTCCCCCAGAAGATATTTGTCTTAGAGTTTACCTTTCCTTCACGATGATATTAAGCTTCCTTTGAGGGCCAAAGGAGTTGAAGGAAAGTTGGGGTCTCCTGAATCTTCTCCAGGATCTTGACTACCATAGCCTTTCTCTGCTCCTTGTCTGAGGCTATAAGTGTCTACCTCCTCTGTATTTTGTATGAGTAGGCCTTTACTTCCATTACTAGCACTCTCCTGCAAGTCTCACGAGATATACCGTGAGACTGACTTCACTTGCACGAAGAGCGTTTTGAACTCTGCTGAACTGACTCTCTCGCGCTGTAGACCAGCTCAGCTGTACGCTTTCTCGGGGCGTCCTGAATTTTTTGGACGGTTTTGACTGGCTGCATTGAGGTTCTTCACTGTCCTATAGTTCTCAAAGTGGTCTACCCACTGCTCAATTCGGTTCTTAACGGTGGGCTTTCTCTCATTCGAACTAATGCACGAAGGTGTCCTGCACTTTCTTGAACGAGCCTGTCTTGTAGTAATGCTTTGACACAGCATATTCTTTGCTGGAGCTACCATTGAGATTTAGTTGTGTTCACAGGCGTTGCTTCTGTCATGGCCTCTAAAGTAAGGGTGATTTGTAATCGAATGAAGGATGCATCAAAAAGTGTATACAGGCCTGTTTTGAGGGGTTGCCCTGTATTTGTTCGTGTTTTCGTTATATTATTTTATTTTTTTACTTTTTATTATAAGATATTCGGACATACCTCTCCAAAGTAAAATTCAAGTTGTTCTAATTCCACTACATTTGTTGCTTTTTTTTCCTTGTCACGTCTATTTGAAAGCGTTTTATGTGGTGTTTCGTGATTAAAACTTTTGCGTCAGTGTGTTTGAAATATCGTTCAAAAGTTGTTTTGTTAATTTCTCTTGTGTTTGCATAATATTCTGTTATATATTTTGAAATATATACTATCGGGTAGCCGAACAATAGTTTGTCATTAGTAAACTATACTTTATTCTTAATCCAGTTCAACGAGCTCGGCTGAGCTAAGTGACTTCAGAGTATCTAAGCCAATCATAATGTACAATTTTCAGGCCACATTGACTTCAGAGTTCTTTGACCGTTCAAAACCATCTTGATTTAGAAGGAAATTTAGATATGATTTGCTCTGTGATAACCTTTGTTATTTCAAACACAGCCCTGAGAATTTGTTCTCTTTCTTTTTATTTTTATTCTGTGGGTTTTTATATACTTTTGTAAAATTATACTAATTTATACTCTTCCCTCATCAGATACGTTGTAAAGCAATTTTTGTGTTATAACGTTATTATTTAAAATTCATTTTCTTTCTAATATTTTGCTTATTTAAAATTTACTAATAAATACTGTTTTTTCCTCTCATACTTCCCTAAGCAGAATTAATCATTGTAGAGGTAGAAGAGTTTAATATATATATATATATATTTATATATGTATCGATGCCAAGGAAATAATAACAAAAGACATCTGGGTTTAGCTTTGCCCGTCCGATGGTGGTCTCCGGTAACATAGGAGAACGGGCAAAATGGTAAATTTTACGAGACAGATTCCTGACCTCAGCTCAAAAGGCAGGCCCTTCGAGGGTGTACTTATAAACAATCAATTCAAAAGTGCAAATGCCGATCTCGTATTATCCTCTCTCAGAGCTACAAGACGCCAAGCCCGGGAGACCAACCTGAGGCTCACTTTGCGAGTCTTTTCTCCACTTTCCCATTACCCCGCGGCAGTAATTTGGGTATATAACAGGTTGACCCGAGGAAACGAGGATCTTTGTTCGTTCCAACAGAAGAGACAAGAAAGTCACTGGTTGACAGAAGATTTTTCGTGTTCGAGAAGAAAACAGAAAGATCACCAGTAGAAAGTTTTCTGCAAGTTAAGGAGAACTTGCAGTCCTTGTACAAAACCAGATTGTACCAAGAAAGCTCTGCGCCGTTCGAGCTCCAAGATTATTGAGTATCCAACTACCCAGTTTGAGGACTCAAAATCTTACTCCTTTCTGAGTTGGACAAACCCCAACTAGATAGAAAAAATAGAAGACACGATTTCATCTTGTCCCGAAGAAAACGAGGTCAAGGTCGCTCCAACCGCCTAAAAGTAGAACGACTAAGCATTCGCTTGAGCCTGCACCCACCCCAGATCCCTTGTGACGTCACCCGTCAAATCGAAAGGCAGGTCGACGAACGCCATCTATTGAGCAAACAAACAACTACTCGAGCTACGCTTCTCCGGAACAAAATCTCCGAAGATATTCTAACTGGTCTCGGGTATTATCTTATGTAAGTAAAGAAGAATCCTGTTGTTAATGACCCCGTGCATAATAATTAGTTTATTGGATGAATGGCTAAGGACAAAGATATTAACTTAAAATTGTTCTCCCCCGTAAAATTCGATCTAGAATCGAGCCTGGAGATCTCGTCCAGTAATCCCATTTTTCTTTCAGACGTGTATTAGATCTGTATTAATTTTGTTATTTAGTGAGAAGGTTTATGTTCATTAAAGTCTATTTTTTTTAGTAAAAGCACTGTTATAATTATCTTCGAACGAGTTAAAGTGGCAATAATTAATAAAGTCAAGAAAGAAACCCCTTTTATTCATTCCCTAGAATAAAAATACAGTTTAGCATTCTTAGAAGACGATCTTCAAGCGATCACCGAGGCACGAACATACGCCTCAAGTCAAAGTTTGTTTGGTTTATTAAAAATTAATAAAACAAATAAATATATATATATATATATATATATATATATATATATATATATATATATATATATATATAATTTCGGCTAACCTACGACAATCATCATAAACCCAAACACAAATATTCCACCACAGAAGCGAGTTTGTAATGTCTGCATCGCCAATTTTTGTCTTGCTCACCTTCTCTTCAGTTTAACGCAGTATTGCTTCAATATATAAGCCAAGGTTAGCCTCAGGTTTACTTTCTTCGCCTGAAGTAGAAAGTGGCGTTCTTTTCTATTAAGATGGGTACAAGACTGTCAGGCCTGAGGCCAGGAATTAACCACTACAAGGGAAGATCGTCAAGAAATGGCCACACCAGCAATTAATCGATCTGACCTTTCTTCTGAGCTGAACACTGATGTGAACCTCACAGACAACCAAATAATTACCTACTTTTAGCTTTTCTTGAAAATGAGGACGAGGGTAAATTTGGTCTTTTTGGCGATTTGATCGCGAAACTAACTCGATAAATTTCCTGACAGATGCCTGGATCAAAGAAGCTGATAATGCTCCCGGGTGCTAGAGTTGAAGATTTATCTAACTCCCTTTATGACTTTTTAGACAGCTAATGCAAATAATAGGTCTATGGTACATGTAGTCACTATTAATTTTTCTATTAGGTCGAAGGAGCTGCTTGCGTGTTATAAGTCGCTATTGAGAAAACAAAGACAGAAGCTGTAAAGTTATTTTTTCAGTGGTACTGCTGCATCTGTGTCCTGTTAACAGCTTCATTGGGAGAGTTTCATAAATCAACGAACTAAGTAAAAATTATTTTCAAAAAAGAAGCAGTACATTTTCTCAACATTTTGGCAAATTTCTTACAGATATACGGTTGGCTTAGACCAAGGCATTGAAATTAAACGGAGAAGAATCTGAGAGGTTAAGGTTTTAAACCAGTTAATACGCTTTTTCATCAAGGACAGATCGGCCCAAATGCCAATCAAAGTTATTTTCCGCACAGATCCCCCAAACTTGATAGAGAAAGGCTAAAATTATTTTTCCTCAGTCACAAAAAGGGGAAAAAATAAGGTGGCTATATTTGAGAGCATAGAGTATTATAAATAAACTCAATGATCTTACAAGTTTAGTGGCTATTGAAAGGTTTAGATTATCACAGTAACTACGTCTTGAGTGAAATCAGACAGAAACAAGGTCTGGTGAGCAAAAAGTCGCGCACTCTGATTTATTCTGATCGAAGACTACGACCTACAAAACTTTTAATAATTCCAGAAGTAACCTTATGAGGACTTAAGCAATTATATCATTCGAAAGAGAATGTAAAAGAACACAAAGGTTATAAATTTGGTTAAAACTGGCTGAATACTTATGAAGTTATTGGCAAAAATATTATTTTCTTTGCCAAAACCTTAATGGATGCGTCTTTTACCGAATGAGAGTAACGCTATGACATCGCCCGTATGCGACCACCGACACATCACCCTATCTCTGGGGACCAGTAAAAGCTACCGCATTTAGAGCCGGTGCGGCCAAACAAAAGAACTAAAACGATTGATTTACGAATTGGAACTCTCAATGTAGGAACCATGACAGGCAAAGGCCATACGATTGCCGACCAGATGAGAAGGCGGAAAGTGGACATTGTATGCGTACAGGAAACCAGATGGATAGGAGATAAAGATAAACAATTCAGTGATGGATATAAGTTCATCTATAGTGGTGCAAACAAGGAACGAAGAGATGAAGTTGGAATAATTGTATCCAAAGAAAAGAAACCTGATCACAAAAGGGCATATGAAGAATGACCAAATAATGAGAATATGACTGGAATTGTTAATCTTCACTATTAACATATTTCTTGTGTAGACACCATAATTTGGTGGACCAGATGAAGAAAAGGAACATTTTTGGATGGATCTACATGTAGATGAAGAGGAACATGTAGTAAGGCAAGTGATGAATATGGAGGTAAATGGGACCCGAAGAAGAGAAAGACTGAAAATGAAAAAGAAAGACCGTATTTTAAGTGACATGAGAGAGAAAGGACCTAATAGTAGGAAAAAGCCTGGAAAAAGAAAAAGAAGTGGAGAAAATTTTGTTCCAAGTGTCGTGCTGGCAAATATGACCACAATGCTATTTTATTTTATTTTTAAAGTGGCTTTTCAAAATAAGACACTTAAGAAGTAATATTCCTAATTTTCGATACTTTTCGTACTAGAATGAGATAACTTAACTATAGGAAATTTCACAATATGAACAGTATCTTTTGTAAGTTACGATAATTTAAAAAAAAAATCTTATGTGCGATAACGAATGCGACCAACAAAGGGAAGCACCCACACTTGAGATAAATATTCGCCATAAGGCAATTAACTCTTAATGGTTGCCATAAGTGAAAGACACAATTATTACTCTTGTTTAAAGAAAATTGCAACAATTAAAACAGCCCAAATTATGGTCATTACAAGCATCGGGAAAAAGAAATGTAAACAAAGCAAAAATACTATCAAATACATCTTTCTGAAAAAAAAACAGTTAAATTCGTATATAAATATTTTATAGCGCAAAATAAAACTGAAGATCCAAAGCTGGTCATCGATACAGAAGGCATTCCACAATTCATAAATCGGAAGGTTTCTGAGACTTCTTAATTTAGAAAGAGATAAGTTACATTGCTCGTCCCCTATATGTAATTGATTTTAATGAAGAAAACATACCTTTCGAACTAATTTCTCACAGATCAATTTGTCAAATTATTTTGAAAAAGAATTAAAAAGTACGAAATCTTTTGTGGCCTAGATAAAACTCATCTAAGTCATATTGAGTTTTAAAAAAATCATAGCGCCAATTACCAAAATTCGTTAATTTTTTAAAGTATGGTAGTGTTTCTAAGACTTTAAGTTAACAATGTTAAGCCAACATTTAGAATGGTGCATAAGAGTAATCCCACAAATTCTAGAGCTATTAGATTAACGTTGTTTGTGGGTAAAAATTTGGAGTCAATTGTGATAGGCAAAATCGTTGATCAATTAGATAAATATAATTTAATTAAAGATAACCAGCACGGGGTCAGAGGTCATCATTCATGTTTAACGAATTTGTTATAATTTTTCAAAATACATCGTCAGAATATGATCGTCATAAATTAACCGGAAATAAAACTTTGATTTTAATAAGATGGATGATTTCGTCTGAGTGTGCCAAATTCTCTAGCGGTGTACCTCACTGTTCAATCTTTGGATCCTACAAATCAGGTTGGGTTATTTTTCACCTAACTTCAATGTCAAAGAAAATAACCTAGTTATTTCATTCATATATATATATATATATATATATATATATATATATATATATATATATATATACATATATACTTACATTTGTTCCATGATAATGACATAAGAATAGTATTATTTTTTTTATTCAATGAAATAGACTTCGGCCTCAACCACGGCCTCTAGGTGGCATTGGAACTTCCCGCAAGCTTTCTGGACGATCCATTTGTTTAGATTGGTAAACCTATCGTGACCCTAGACATAGACTACACCGTGGTGGTGCACATAGACTTTTTTGTCTTACTTTCAACCACTTTGACCACTTATCTAGCAGGTTCCATTTGCCTTTTAGTGACGACCTCCTGGATTCAGTGCAACACGAACTCTTTCAGACAATTAATGTAGAACTCCGGAAAGATAAATAGGAGCATAACGTGGCCTTTACTACTGACCACCCGAAACACTATGATATGGACCGGGAACTTGGTCTTCATCAGTTTTGGTACATATTTGAGTGACATAGCATGCCAGCTGTTGTTTTTCCAGTTCACCACCGGTTCCTGGCCGAAATTCTTATCTTCTGAGATGAATAAAGCATGTCAGGCTTGAGAAGATGCTTCAGCTTTTTCACAAGCTTCACACCACGTTCCGTAGGCTTGTCCTATATCTTCTGCGACAGAGGCTGGCCCTTTCTTTTCTTTTATGAGTAGTAGTGTACGTCGTCATGAACTAACTCACCGATGAGAAAATCTTACACTCCCTTGTCTTTGTCTATGCAAATCATTAAGTGATGTTTCTGAACGACCATACCATCGTAATAACAGCCTGAATCATCTAAATCGTTCCTGATTATTTGCCCCTTCTACAGATTGATACAACATCTCGGAGATCTTCGCATTGGAACTCTCGTTAATGAACCCTAAGCAGCACAGCTTGCATTTTCCGAACTCTGTGGGGATTAAATTCAGCAATGTTATTGTTAACTTGCCAAATTATGCACAACTGATTCTACTATGAGACGAAAAAGAGAGAACCGACGCTAGAAACACGTATGTGTGGAATTCAGAGTTGCCAACGGCAACAAATTACCCAGCATACACTAGATATTATTTGGTATCTTCTTAAATAACATATTCTAGACTATAACCAAGATTGCCAAGTTCGTGGAACACGACTCAGTTCGAGAGGAAATACATAAAGATTTGATTGCGGGACGTAATTGCTCAGTAATATGTAAGTTAAATTTGATATATAATAAAAAAAAAGGAAGGCACATCGGTCGTCATCGATTATAAAATGTGGCAGAAGAACATCTTTTCTAAATTCCAGAGAATTATTTTTAAAACACTGCTTTCAAATTGCTAAACAAGAAAATAGAACAACCGTGGCTTTACTCCGTTAAATTTTTAATACAAGGGTAGTGAACTAGTAGTCCTAGTGTTAAAATCAATGTGCGTTTGCAGTTTGAATATATAAATGGGTTACGATCTCCTCTTCAGCAAAAGCCTCTCGCTACATTGGAGATAGTAGAACGAAGGGTGACAAAGCTTATTCCAGAGATGCGAAACAAACCGAATAAAAACAGAATAAAGAATTAAAAATTCTCTCACTTCAATATAGGCAGTCCTAATGGAGACCCATTAGGACTGACTAATATAGTTCCCTTTGAAAGTAAAATGGAACCTGGTGCAAAGCCTATTTATATAACCCCCTATTGCAGTCCCCATTCTCAGTTAAAAATGATAGAAGGACACGTTGAGGAGATGCTTGAGTGTAGTCATTCAACCCTAGATCAGCCCCTGGTCAGCTTCTCTGATTTTAGTATCAAATACAAACGGCAAAACACCCTCTTGCATAGACTTCCGACATTTAAATCAAATTACTGCCCTTGATTATTTTCCCCCATATCACGTGGGATTAAACCCCTCTCGTTCATTTTTCATTGATACCCTGGTAAAGAGATTTTTGGTACCTGTTATTTCTGTGCATACGAGAACTGTACAACCATACCAAAGAAATCGTTTCCCGGAAAATTTAGGCGTTTGTGACTGTCTACTTTTCTATCTGTTGCACTTTTTCATCGTTTTGGCTATGCTAAGTAATCTTTTCTTTGCGATAAATTTATTCTCCATTTTCTTTATTGCTCCTAATTCAATTATAATCTCTTACTTCGAGAATATTCTCCATCTATCCGCTTTCTCCCTTAAGTTTTTATTAGCGTATTCCTTTTTGCTGTTTTATTCCTCGCCTGAGTGTCTCGTAACCTTGACACTGACTCAGTCGCTCGACTCCAAACGTCTGTTCATCTTTGCGATAATCCCAATTTACGTCTTTCTAACCGAGTTAATTCCCTTTCATGTTTTTACCAACATTATCCGCCCTTATTCGTTGTTCCAAAAATATATATTGTTTTCTTAGTTTTGTATCTTCTATCCACTTCTGTTTCGTTTGTTCTTTTTGCTAGACTCGTTCATTCTCTAGTAATTACATTCTAGGTCATTTTAAAAATATTCTTCTATTCTAGTTATAAGACGCACTTTTATTTGTATGACTCATTTTCCTTAACTTAATATTTCAAGCTTTCTTAGCGCCTCTAACTGCCTGCTTTTATGCTTTTCAAACACATTAAATATGTTGCAAATACTGATGCGTCATTTCATAAGACCCATCCATCATTCCTTTCCACTTGCTCAGAATAAATTTTATCATCGATTCATTACCATAATCTGCCGTGACATCAAGCTATTCGTGCAGATTTTTGTTCACTATCATCTCTTAATTTGCAAATCATAGACAGCTGATATTTATATCATCTATTCCCATTCCTCCTCTGATATACTTCAATCTTTTATTAGTTCATCAATGAATAGATTAAAAAGTTGCGGAGACATGGTACATACTTGGCTCACTCCCATATCATTTATCATTCATTCATTTTCCAACCGGTGAATAAAAAACATCTTCATCCGATTGTTTAGATAGGAACTCTTAATCATATTCGGAATATTCATATTCCCACCGTTTCATTTCGTCTGTCTTGTCCACTACAAAAGCGAAAGTTTGTTGTTTACCGCGAATCCATCTTTTTCTCTACTCGCCACTTTAGCGAGTATGACGCGTTCTTATTCCCGCTAAGTCCGTTCGATTTCCTTAAATTTTTGTTAAGGATTCTTTGTTTTAATATTTATTTTATTTAATTTTCCGGTTCTAAGCGTTCGTTAACTTCGAACCACATTTAACTGTTTGCTTATTATGACATTTTCCACCCTCATTACGTAACAAATACGTGTTTGTCATTTTTTTTCATATTTGCTTTTATATCTTTATTTTCTTCCTCCATATGATTGAATTAATTTGGCGAAAATCTATCTCCTACATTCATATGTAGTATTTCTCTATTATTTTTAATAAATGAATTATTTTATATATGTAACACAACATTTAAACTTTAGTTTTGTTGTTTCGCTTCACTAATCTTTTATGTACGGCTATTTCATTTGTCTCTTTTCTCAGAAGAATTATGCGAATTATCTTCTTCGAATGGATTACCCAACTTACCCCTTCTAGATCTTGCTAAATTTTTGGCGACATTATCTTATTTGGTTTGTATATAAATCAAAGGATTCGAGAATGTTTTTGTAGACTTTAGCACCTCCCTAAATTATTCAGAATCAGCTTGCGCACTTTATTGAGAACATCCATACTCTAGTTGAAAAAATCAAATAATAATCCACCCTGGAGTATTACTAGAAGATTTAGGTAGAGGAAAACTGCTGAGAGGAGTTGACGACATAAATTTAGAATTGACGGCCCCTATATAAGTTCAAGAATACTTGCTAAAATTTCAGAAACAAGTATGAACCCTCTCCAAATATACCCTCATCTCTGCTTACTCACGAAATCACACCAATCACACTATGTTCATACTCCCTTGTAAAATCAGATCAGATAATTCAACTTAACATTTGCATCAACATTTGGGTTTCATTTGAAGTAACACCGCAAATCACATACACCTGTTTTGGAAATCATTCTGTGACAAAAATTGAATCACCTTTTCTAATCCCTAGTGATTGCTCCATTCACACTGAATCTGTTGAAATCTATAACTCTCACAAAATAACTCTTAATCAGACCTATCTTATACCCAACCTTGAAGCCACACTCATTAGTTTAACATATTGAAAATATCTGAAAATATCTGCAAAAACTTGGGATGATCACTTAAATACTTATCTTAATGATTGATAATAGGTTGCAAAAATTATAGGCCCATTGTTTAATATGCGCCGCTGGCATCCTATGTATAAGGTCGAAAAGAAGTCTAATAATGTTTTCGGAGAATCGACCCTCTCCCTCCTGTCTCAGTTGAGACACGGAAAGTTGACAACAAACATCCTGGCCGTGTAGCCGCCACGGTTCAAACTCGTAACCACAGCGACATCGACTCTAGTCCTGATGAAAATCGGGGTATTCCATTTCATCTCAAGTGCGAATTTGGAGACGCGTCTCCTTCAAGCCCGAAGGTCCATCAAGACCAGAGGTAAGACGCCCTGAGAAAAACCGTTGGAGAAGGAACTTTCACGCGGCCCGTCCAAAAATCCCTCCCCCCTCCTACCCCTACCCCAGTGGAGCTACGACTTATATATACCAAAAATTTTGGAAAAATGAGGTAGAATACGTGAGTCAGCAGGCTATTAAGAGAAGGGACTAAGAAGCAGCTCATCCTCGAGCTAGTTCCTGGTTATCAAACTGAACATCAAGTTACCTTGTCCAAGGTCAACTTATTCTCGTCAGAGAATCCGCCCCCCCTCCTATTTAGGTGTATCTCAAAGCCCCGAGATAATTCTAGCCCTTAAGAAAAAATAGAACAAAGAAAAAGAAGCTCATCCTCAAGTGAGTTCCCGATGGTCACACCGAACTTTAAGAATCAAGTTTCACTTACTCTCGTCAAAGAAACCCCGCCCTCCTATCCTTGTGCAGCCTAAAGCACGGAAATAGTCCTCGCACCTGAGGAAGACCCCCGAGTGCACTCCCTCCAGAACGCCCCTGAGTCAAAGTATTCAAGTCTTGGCTTATCGCTACCCAGTGCGAATTATTCCTTAGAGTAATTCGAAGAGGAGAAACAAACACCCTTTCACAAGTCCGTGGTGATATCCTTTCCTGCCGAAGGCGAGTGACTCCCCCATCTGTCACACTAGCAAGAGTCCTCTGTAGCTTTCAAAGTTAATCCGTCCGACACCAGCCATCTGGCCGAGGCACGCGTGAACGAACCAACAAGATTCTTGTGGTGTCTGAGAACATTGAGTTCAAGGTCAGACTCAAACCCGTCCCAAGAAGGACAAAGATATTTAAATTCCCCTAGATACAGTTACCATTTTTTTTATATTATCGGGAGCGGTGGGTAAAGCGTCATTATAATTTCGAGAGGTCAATTTAGAAAGCCTTACCCAAAACTGATTGTAGTCATTTTTGTGGATTATTTCTTTGGTTCATGTTTAATTTTTTTTGTTTTAATTCCCGTTTTAGCTTGTTTTTACAAAATTTTTTTAGTCTATCCTCGACTCGCTAAGTACGGCACATGGAACCCCTCAAAGTTTAACTAAATCAATAATCAAGATAATACTAATCAAGCACATATAGCAGTCTTAGAGAGATATAACACTAATCACGGAGTTTGTTTTTATGTAGTACGCAAACAAACCATACGTAGGAACTCCCCTTCCATCACTCGATCCTTCCTATACCACGACATAAATATTTGGTGTCAGGTTTTATGGGTATTTAAAGAACTTATTAGAAGTTGTCTTGTATTTCCTTCAGGAATAGTGAAGTGGTGATAAGCGTTCGAGGAAAGATTAAAACATAACAAGGTCTGTGTATAAATTTGTGCCTATTAGCCGATTAAGGTCATTAAATATTTTTTTGTGGTGGAGTTGTACTCCAATCAGTATAGTATTGGGATTAAGGGTAAGTTAGTGAGCGCGCTACCTGTTCAGTGGTTGCATAAGTACCTTTAGTATCTCGGTGAGTTTTGGACAAACAAACAGTGATAAAATGGAATCGTTCGACGAAATTCTCCAACAAGCCCAAGCCTTAGGACTAAAAGGCAAGTAACTAGTTGCCTACGTCCAGGAAGCGGAAAGAGAAAGGAAACAAGTAAAAAGGGAAGCAGAAGAAAGAAAATTAGAAAGTGGAAAGGGAAGCAGAAGAAAGAAAATTAGAAAGTGGAAAGGGAAGCAGAAGAAAGAAAATTAGAAAGGGAAGTGAAGAAGAAAATCAGAAAGGGAAGAAAGAAATTTAGTAATGGAAGCAGAAGAAAGAAAATTAGAAAGGGAAGTGAAAGAAAGAAAATTAGAAAGGGAAATAGAAGAGAGAGAACGCGTACCCGCTCATAAAAGAGAAATGAGCAAGGATCAGGCGGAAGCACATCTATAGGATCCCGAGCGGGTGCTACACAGATAGGCGCAATGAAACTTCTAGCTTTAAAGGAAATGAAGACCTGTGTTCGTAACTGACACACTTTGAAAAGATATTTGAGTTGAATCACTGGGACATTAAGAAAAAGGGGATTACCCTCCAAAGTCGAGGCTTAAGTCATCCTCCAGCCAATAGGTGCACAACCTCACGGCAACTCGCCCTCAAGAATGACTTGCCACTTCAACGGCCTCTACATCCGCCTCAAATTCCACTGATCAACAGGTGATTTTTTTATTTAATAAGAGTTCACCCGGAGGACTAAAATTCGAGACGGGATGGGTAATGGGTGCCGAGTCTCAACTCTTATACGCGATACGGGGTGCACGTGCATCTTCGTTTTTGATAAATTGCCTTCCCCAGTCAGCCCCTAGCACCCGAGGTTTGTGGTCGTCCAGGATTTCCTGGGCCGAACCTACAGGTTCCCTGTCGTCAGATGCCACATCCAGTGCCAATATTTGACTGGCTTGACCGAGGTAGTGGCTGCGCCTATTAAATTCTGTTCCGTATTAATAGGCCAGAGCACGTAGCTCTCCCGAAAACCGCTGGCTCAGCCGGTAGTGACTCGGATTCAAGCTACTAAGAGGACCATCCCCCGACCCCTTTATCTCCTCTTGAGAACCATGAATACGAAAGGTTGAATTCCCAAGCCTTCGCGACTGACCAGAAGGACGGCCCCACTCTTCAGCCCCTGTGGGAGAAGGCCGCTAAGAATGACGCAGAAGCGTTTTGGGAGAACAAACAAATAAGGTACACTACTGAAAGGCGGCTGAAGTAAACCCCCCCTCGTCGGATAAAGTCTTATGCATTCCCCAGGGTTACACCCAACGAGTATTAAAAATTGCCCATAAGGGATTATCGGCTGGACAATTCAGTCACAACAAAACATCATTACGTATTTTTAAATACTTATTTTGGCCCATAGCCGTTAAGAAGATCGCTATATACTGCCAGTCATGCGAGCAGTGCCAGAAAGCCTCCTCTAAAGGCAGGGTACGACAGGCTCCATTACAGAAACCCCCATCATTACCAAACCCTTCTTCAGGGTAGCTATAGACTTGGTGAGGCCGCTCCCCCCCCCCCGTCTAGTGAAGAGTACTCGTATATACTTACGTTAGTAGACTGCGCCACTCGTTTTCCCGACGCCTTTCCCCTCAGAAAAATAGACAGTATTTCCTGTGCGGAAGCCCTCATATCTATTCTTTCCCGGGTATGTATCCCGAAGGAAATTCTTTCCGACTGAGGTCGTCAGTTCACGTCAGATCTGTTGGAATACGTGAGCAAGTTACTCCTTGTCAAACCCCTATTCACGACCCCATTTCACCTCTCAGCCAACAAAATGTGTGAGAAATAAAACGGCACCCTAAAGACAGTGATGAGAAAGCTCTGTCAGGCTCAGCCCTGAGAGTGGCACCGGTACCTCCGATTGCTGCCCTCTTCACCTGCCGAGAAATCCCCCACCGCACGTTGGGATTTACCCCCTTTGAATTATTGTACGGACGTAACATCCGAGGTACTATGAGTATTTGTAAAGAACTCTTCACCAATCCTCAATTAGATGAAAAAGTTAAATCACCCTACGCCTACGTGATCGAGGTACGGGAGCGCTTGGAAAAATGCTCAGAGTTGGCCCGCTCCAACAAGGAGTGCGATCTTGAAAAGTACCGAAATATTACGACTTAAAATCCAAATCTCGAAAGTTAACGCCGGGGGATGAAGTATTATTACTGCTGCTGACTAAGACGAATAAATTACTCGCCAAATGGAAGGGGCCCTTCCTGGTCATAGAAGCTCGGGGCCTCGTTGGCTACGTCGTAGAAACCCCTCGGGCCATAAACTGTACCTTACCGACATGCTTAAGAAATATCACCGTCGTGTGGGTATTAATTATATTGTGTCACTGGACGAAGAAGGCACTATGGATGCCGTATACCCATGTTAACCTCTTCAGGTGGTTAACACCGTGTGCGTAGAATCCTCACACGAATATCCTCTCCCCACCTTGGTCCTCTCAGAAACTCCCAATTGTTCGCCGTATTGAAAGAATTTCTAGATGTAATCTCAGAGAAACCCGGTTGGTCCAAACAGTTGGTTTATGAGATCAAGTTGTTCCTATGTTCTTATTAGGTCCAAACCTTATCCCCTCCCCATTCATCTCCGCTCCGTTTTTAACGACGAAGTGAAGAAGTTGCTACGGCTGGGTATCGTCGAGCCGTCGTCTTCTGATTATTGCTCGACTATAGTGATAGTCCGAAAATCCGACCATAGTTTCCGTATGTGTGTGTATTTCAGAAAGCTTAACTCGGTTACCGTTTTCGACGCCGAGCCTATTTCCCTGATCGATCAAAGTTTACACCTGTTTGGAGACTCTAAATACATATCCGAAATAAATTTATGCAAGGCCTATCACCAAATTCTCTTCGCCGATGCGTCTAAGAAGCTAACAGCGTTTGCAACGGACAAAGCCTTTATGCAGTTCACCCGATTGCCATTCGGTTTGATCACGGCTGGCATCAACTATAATTGGATGATGCGTTGGATTGTTGATTGGTTGAGCGAAGTGTCGTTCTATTTTGACAATGTGTATGTGGCTTCCGAACATGGGAGCGACACCTACATTTACTCTGGGCTCCCTAAGTGCCACTTTGCCTATGATTCAGTCTCGTACCTGGGAGTCGGAAAAGGGAGAAATCGTCTAACCACTCAGCAGGAGAAGGTCGAGGCCAGAGCAAAGATGCCCCTCCCTTTACCAAGAAGCAGTTGCGATTGTTCTTGGGGGCTGCTTTCTTTTACACAAGATTTGTTTCCCAATTCGCCGTGATAGCCGCGCCCATTAACGACCTCTTAAAAAACTTTCCCCTACCCCATTAGATGGAATCCAAACGCGATCTCTCAGTTTAACTTGCTAAAAAAAAATAATTTCGGCTCCCATCCTTCGACTACCAAATCCAAAAAAGAAGTTTGGGATCCGTACTAACGCTTATGGTAAAGGTATCGGGTGTGTATTGGTGCAATACGATGAAGATGGGACACCTTTTCCCATAGCGTACGCAAGTCAAAAACTATCGCTACGAGAAAGGGCATATGCGACGATAGAATAGGAAGCACTAGCCATAATCTGGGTTATAACCGAATTCAAATGTTATTTAATAGGGCGGGAGTTTATCGTGGAATCCGATCACTGGCCGCTGTCTTGATGCGTAACAGTAAAAGCCAAAACGGAGGGCTCATGCGATGGGGCCTATTGTTAATGGAATACCAGTTCACCATAAGTTATATTAAAGGCTCAGATAATTGTATAGATGACAACCTGAGCCAAAATCCCATTGAGGGTTATATAAAAACGCCCGTACAGCTTAAAACCATTGTTTTTTTGTAAGTTAATAGTTGAAGTTAGGATTTAACTTCTTAAAAGTTTAGAAATGTAAAGAAGTAGCTAGATTGTTTTGTTTTGTGTAATCGATAAATTAGGTATTAGTTTTGTTTGAAGGTTAAATTGTGTTGTAAGTAAGTTAAATTGTATTGTAAAACATACACACAGTAGGCTCACGAGGCTTCTTTCGACCCAATGCCTTTGTACGTGCACGCGTGTGCACCTAAGTTTAAAGAAACGTAAGGTAAGTGTTGAGTTGACCTCAGATTGTCGTGATAATCAAGCGAAGGTTCAAAGACAGGCAATTTTGCTTTTGTCGACTAGGTTGAGTTAGTTGTTTTGTAGTTCACTGGAGTCCCCATCTCCCCATAAAGTTCTTCGAAAAGAGGTTTGTAGGGAAATCGACCCTCTCCCTCCTCTCTCAGTTGAGACACGGGACGTTGACAACAAACATCCTGGCCGTGTAGCCGACACGGTTCAAATTCGTAACCACAGCGCCATCGACCCTTCTCTCGATAAAAGGCAGAACGGTTATACTGCAAGATCTCCCCTAAGAACAGGTATTCCACTTCACCTCAAGTGCGAAATTGGAGACGCGTTTCACTTAAGCTCGAAGGTCCATAAGGTACAGAGGTAAGGCGCCCTGAGAAAAACCATTGGAGAAGGAACCTTCACGTGGCCCGTCCACAAATCATCCTCCCTCCTACCCCCTTCCTAGTGGGGTGACGACTTATACATACCAAAAACTTTAGAAAAACGAGGTGAAATACATGGGTAACCAGGCTACAAAGATCCAGGCAAGATGCCTGGGAAACCAAGAGAAAGGACTAAGGAGTAGCTCATCCTCGAGCTATTTCCTGATTATCAAACCGAACTTTAAGTTACCTTTTCCAAGTTCAACTTATTCTTCTTAAAGAACACCCCCTACCCTATATCGGTGTATCCTCAAAACACCGAGAGAGTCCTTGCCCTTGAGGATGACTGAAACTGAAAAGAAGAAGCTCATCCTCAAGCTTGTTGCCGGTGGTCACACCAAACTTTAAGTTAACTTGATTTAAGAATCAATTTCCACTTAATCTCGTCAGAGAAACTCTCCCCTCTTATCCTGGGGCACCCTAAAGCACAGAGATAGTCCTCGCCCCTAAGGAAGACCCCCGAGTGCACTCTCTCCAGACCGCCCCTGAGTCAAAGTATTCAAGTCTTGTCTTATCGCTACCTAGTGCGATTTATTCCCCAGAGTAATGCGAAGATAAAAAACGAACACTCTTTCACAATCCCATGGTGATACCCTTTCCTGCTAAAGGCGAGTGCCCTCCCCATCTGTTACACTAGTTAAAGTCCTCTGTGGCTTTCAGAGTTATTCCGTTCGCCAGCAACCATCTGGCAGAGGCACGCGTCAACGAGCCAACAAGATTACTGCGGTGTCTGCGCTAATTGAGTTCAAGGTCATACACAAACCCGTCTCACCAGGGACAAAGATATTTAAACTCCGGTAGAGACAGTTACCATTTGTGTTTATATAGTGGGGAGCGGTGGGTCAACTGTCCCTATAATTTCTAACATCAATTTAGAATACACGGTACACGACAAGTCGCTTATCCAGCAAATCTCAAACAAACTATTGCATGTCATTGGTAAGAGCCTCAAACGTAGCAGTGATTCTCTGCGTGAGATTCTCTAGTTTTTCGAAAAAAAGGTGACATAGAACAATTACTTTATATTGCCCCAGATAAAAAATAGCTAGGTGTCAGGTGATGTAAACATGAAGGCCATTTCAACTGAACATTATTATTTGCGGCACTGATCCATCTCCCTGGCAGATTTTCATTGAGATAAGCCCTCATTGTGAGCTTCCAGTGAGGTAGGGCCTTGTCGTATTCAATAATGCAGTCTTCGTATCTATGTGCAATGAGTTCGTGTATTAACCATTTCTAAAGCATTTTCAACTAAACATCACCGGTAACATTTCCTTCAAAGTCAATTGGGTCATACAGAAAATTCTTGGAGATCGGGCTCAGCAAATTCACTTCAGTGAATCTCTCTCTTGCTCAACTGTGGCCTAAAAATTTTCTTCTAGACAAATTCGAACAATATGGTTGTTAATTTTGTATTAAATGTGGATTCATCACTTTAAACAAGACTTTCATCGAACTCATCTTCTTCACCTTTTTTTGGATATCACCATAATTTATTTCCCTTTTTTTTATTTGCCTTCGAGCAATAAGCAACCTGTAGAATGGAATGTTTCATTCGCAAGTCAAATGTTTCCTCAGGACAGAACCAAATGTTACTGGAGGAAACTAAGATTGCCTTCTTGCACTTCTTCTGGTCTTCTTGAAACAGGCTTGGTCATTTTATCCTGAACAGACAGCTTTCCTTTTGAAACTTTTCGCGCTATATCCAAACCTGCATTGCTGTTTTTTCCTAATTTGATAATTCTCTCAAAAACCCCAAAAGAGTTCTTGTTTGACTATTTTCGAGAATACTCTAACACACAAAATGCTTTTTATTTTTCAGTGAACGGCAGTTCTATACCGAAAAGCATAAAATTATTATACCTAAATTTTTGGGGAATTTACATTCATGACTATATATATATTTACACTCCTGCCTATATAATTTGATGCCAATTGAACCTTGTATCGGCAAAGTGATTATTATACTCGTAGATTGCGAATTAATATAAAATATTTAGAAACCTCCTGTGTAATCTCTCCGTTATTTTAACATTTTTTATCGTTACCACATAAAAATACCCTATTGGTATGAATACCATTCTTTTTTTAAATGCTAGAATATAAATTAAATAATTTACCAAATGTGTCCAAATATTTTTTCGAATCAATGTATTTTGGTCGTCTAAATTGTGAACCAAATTTCCCCAAAGAATTCTTTCTATCGCTTTCGAAAAACATCAAAGCTGCACTTGCCCAAGTGCAGGCAGAGCGGTTAATCACGTCAATTTTTGTATCGATGGTTGGGCTATTCTGAAGGGTATATATGATGTGAGAAAGAAATGAATGGTAGTTAATGTTTATAAAACAGAGAGATTGCTGATACATGCCCTATGAGAGACAAATATGAAAAAGAATACATTTTTATGTGGAATGAAGTGAATGGAGTGTGATTTTGTGTTGCTTAGGGTGGTATGAGTAAATAGGGCAGTAATTTTTAGTGACGTGAGTCAGGATGTAACAGGTATGAGTGTGAGAATTCGAGAATTAATGTGGATGAAGAAATTGAGGTTGCAATGGTGATAATATTTGTGTATGGAGCATGAAATTATAGAAAATAAAGAGTGAAAGAGAATGTCAGGGGACGAGTGGGTGATGAAATTAGGAATAAGCAACGGGAATTTTTTGGACTAGATATTAAAAGAAGAATACATGAAAAGAGCGAAGTATAAGTGGAGCTTTTGGTAGAGCCTAAGAAATTTATGTGTAGCAAACATATTCTTCTAGATTAAGAATAAGTATAAACACACATTGGTGTGGCAAAGGAGTAAGAAATTAAAACTATGAATTATCTCGGCCTAGCAATAAAGAATAAGCTGGTAACATATTTGATGAAAAAGCTGTATTTAATGCACCATCTGATTGCATTATTAAGAGGTGTAAGTCTAAATTATTTGCTGAAAGTGGATATCAGGGAGATGCCATTGAACTCATACAAGATGAGATGTTAAGTGAAAAAGTGATTAAACTAGTAGTAAACTATATGAGGGTTTTGCGCCCAAAAATAAAAGAGCAAGGAAATGATAAGTGAGAATAACGAGGTAAATACTTGTTGTAAGAACATCAAGGACAAGAAGAAGGGATACTTATGAATAATAAGGAGGTCTAAATTAGAATTTGAGACTACTTTGACGAGTTGCATTTTGAGGATGTTGAAGATGGATCAAAGGAAAATACGATTGGGTTCTCGGTAAAATTAGATGCTATTTGAAGGCAGTAAAGTGATAAGCATGAAATAGATTGTGAGTGCTGTGAATGAGCTAAAAAATATGAAGGCTGTTACATCAGATGATAAACTGGGTAAGATCCTAAAACGTGATGATGATCTTATAGAATAAGTCAAGTGGCTTTGTATTGAGGCATTTGTAAATGTAAGAGTGTCTGAGGACTCTAAGCATAAAAAATATAACTAATGGTTTGATAGGGGCTGAACAAATGAGAATTGTTTCTGTGACTCACGTTTTTTTAGTAAAGGAGTTAGCTAACTAAAGCCAATCAATGCAACCGAATATCTAGAGTAGGATTCGAAAATTTGTACACACCACTACACTAAACTACACGCTAGTTGAACCTATTTATTTGATTCAATACGCCTCTGACTTGAAGTGAAATTTGAGGAAGATTAATATATACTATTTTACAGGTAAGGTTAGAATAAAAAAAATCTGCTTTAATATTAAAAAAAATAATTTAACTAATTTAATTTAATTAAATACATTCATTCATTTCAATGCAAAATTCCACTACGAACGAAATCTCTTTTAATGCGCTGAATTTAATATCTCTACTGTAATGATATGTAAATTGATATATTTATATTCTTTTCAGTGTATGTTAAAGTTTGGGACCGCTTGAAAAGAATTTACTGATCTTGATGCTCAGTGAAGTTGATGAAGAAGTAAGTGCAATATTTTCCGAGAAATGGAAGATTGTAGGATTCGATGTGGAGTCCTTCGACGAAGAGAACATGAGTGAAGTGTATAGTTGGGACCATGAAATGAAATGAGGAAGAGATTAGGGCCGACTGTTTTCATGATAATCAACGATAGGTTATAGGTTGTGCCTATGACTCTATTATTTTGTGCACGTTAAACATAAATACAAACAAATAAAAGTTAGATTTCTCAGATTTGAGTCAGGTGCCATATGGTGTCTCCGATCAGTACATAGAATATGGATAATTTGAATCGTCTAAAGTGATCTCAACCTACCTTTGTAATTTTTCCGCAAAAATGGGGAAAGTTTGAAGGCTCCTTATATGGAGAAGTATTCCGATTTGAAGCAAGTTTACTTCCGGGGAGAAAAGAAGTGAGATTATAAGAATACTTAACTGTTCAGGTGGTAAAAAATGGCGTTTTCTTCTCTTGTTCATTGTTGAGGGAGTTTGAAGCTCGGTCGGTTACTTTCATTGTTTGAACAGGAAAGCCATTTTACTCGGATGCAGTTATATTAGAAAAGCAGAAGGGTGGCGTCCTCTAGAGGTGCCCTCCCTCCCAGCAATGAGATTCTAGAAGAGAAAAAAAGAGGCAAATTATCTGCGAAATAAAAGACTATTCTTTTTGGTTTCCTTTAGTGCCACCTTATTCTTTTTAATGCGGATTCCCGCCCTTGAAAACTGCTGTTCTGAGCTGAGCAGATTTTCTCAACAAAAGCCACAGAGTAAAACATGTAGGGTGAGCCCAGTTATTTACAAAAACTGAATTCAGCAAAGAAATTTTGACAAACTAGTAAAGGCGCACTCTAGGTGAGCCAGCTTATTCTGCAAAATGTTGAGATATCAATGAACGTTTGGTGAATCTGGTCACCAATGGAATACATGGAATACCATGATTTATGAGTTAGATTGCCTTTTTTGGAGACGAACTAGTTGGAATTTGAAATTAGATGATGGCGTGAAAATGAATCCGAATGCGTATTACGAGTTTCTTAAGAACTAGTTGTTACCTTGGTTTAAGAGATCGGCAGTAATGAAGAGAAAGTGATACGACTATATGTAGGATAAAAGCTCTTAGTCGTAAGAAATTGTTGGACTCAAAAAAGAATTTGTAGTGGACTTAATCATTGACGGGTCTCTCAAAAGTTGCATATTTATCCAAAAGGAACTTATGGAGCATCCTGTTAAAAGAATTTTACGCACATATCAGGCAATTTAGCCAAAGAATAACCTTTAGTAGTGCATCCAAAATACTTCCAAGAATGTTTCTGTTGATTATATCAAAACGTGGATGTTGTTAATAGATATCTTACCCTAAAAAGTTATTAAGAAAATTTCTATTTTATGTAGCTCTTGAACTGTTCTCATTGAAATTGAGCTTTCATTAATTTCCAATCATTGTATTTCCTACAATTTCTTAATCTAACTTTTTTATACTTCCTATAATGTGTTTTTTATTTTTTTTCGAGATTTTGATCAAAACCTTGAGTATTCCTATTAATAAGTAATCAAATGATATGATCTTAACAGTAAAATAGACAATCCAATAATTATTTCTATTTCTTCTTATATAGGATTTAACTTCCATAAATTCACATCCATTTTTTGCTTATGATTTTCTACTCTATAAAGAAAGTTACATAAAATGCACCGGTTTTAAGAGGTTTGTCTATTTTCAATATTTTGTCTTGTAATCTCTAGACCTAGTTTGTCCTTCTTCTAAATTCTAAAGTTTAAAATCCTTTAATTATAAATTAGTGAATTCTCTTTTCACCTGTAGACATTGTCGTTGTCATTCCTGTAGTTGAAGGAAAATCAGTGTTCCTATTTGTTGGGAGTGGTTTTCAATCTTGTCAATTTTCACTCTTGCTATCTCATCTACAACGTCTCAGATTTAGAATCCTATACTTTGCAATTACTACCAAATGATTAAAGATGCAATTAAAATACAATGCATAATAATTTGAATTTACTATAGTATCATCTAACTCCGTTGTGGCCAATTGTAAACAAGTAGCAATATTTCGAATTTCCCATTTTATTTTCTGCCATTTCATAGTGTATGTCAAACTTAAATGAACTTTAATAAGGATGAGATATGTAATTTTAAGTTGTTGATGGGTTTCAGAATGACAGAAATACTAACAAGCACGGATCCTAAGATCTACTAAATCCTAGTGAAATAAAGGAAGCAAAGGACAGGAAAGGAAGAGAGGATACGGATAAAGGCTATTCTAACAACTCTTATTTCTAGAAGGTCGATATCAACTTTAGTAATATTCGTGTTTGTTGAAATGCCAAGTTTTTTTTTAAATTTCCTGGTGTTTAATAGGAAATAAACAGAAACCAGTAATTTCGTACCTTATGTTTAATCTAAGCTTTCGTCATATACTTATGAGGTGAAGAAGGAATTTGTTTTTATAACGTCAAACGCGCGAGTATAAATAGAACGTTTAAAATGGGCGCGAGGGTAGTATGAGGGATTGCTCCTGGGTCGGTCTTGATATTAAACTTCAAGATTCATGGTCACCTGCGATTTAAAAATACCTAATATATGAAGCAGTACAGGATTCTTCAATACATACTAATTGATACTTCTCATTGTCGTGGATGAAACACTTATCTTTTTAAATTCAGGATTAACTTGAGTGGATCCGGTGATGCTGCCTTCAATTCTCTTATTAAGAATCCTTCTCCGAACTTCTGGTTCCACTGTCACCTGGAATTCTTCGAATACCTATATGTAAGCCCGATCGGGTATCGACGGACCATAAGCATTCCTATCATTCGGAGATATTCTGTTGGCGACATACGTCTTTCTTTCCATTCAGAATAATACAAACCTTAAAGTTCCTAAACAGGAATAACTTACATATTTTTGTAAATTTATAACTTAAAGTAACATTACGGACAAGTTGCCCAGCATGTGTATTATAGTGCTTTAAATCTAAATCCTAGGCAACTTGTTCCACGATTATATTGATCTATAACAATTATTTTTATCTGTATTAAAGTTTTGGTTTCCTATCTTAAAACCGTGATTAGTAGTGTGCCCTTAGTTATTTACCTGAAATATTGTATCATAATTTATAGCAAGTTATTTGTTTAGTATTTATTATAAAGAAAATAATAGTTTGCATAGATAGCTTAATGTTTCCAAGGTCAACAATCTTCATAACTTTCTTTTATAAAGTTGGCTCTAAATTTTCGTAATTGAACTCCAAAGGAACTATTCTCTGGCTAATAGATTCTTTGCAAATTCTAACAAAGCGTTTTAACAGATCGTTTGCTAATTCCTTGAGGTAGATTGGATATATTTTTCTGCCAACTGTGGCTTTGGAGATTCTTATTTTTCTCATATAAAAACTAGAATTCAATTCACTCATAGTCCGCCATTTCATCTGGAAAATCTACTGTCGGATATAACTATCACTTTATCGTCTAATTAAGGCCGAAAGAATTACAAATAAACTAATTTTTACTCTTATTTTATTGTTATTTTTTATGATTTTAACATCTAAAATCTCTAATTTATCATCAATATCGATGTCTTTTATTATCGCGATTAGATTGGTTTATATATATAATAATGCCTCCTCAATTTCCTCAAGCTACAACAGTATTAATTATTTTCAAGGCCGTAAACTCAATTTTTCATAAGAAATCATTAAATTGAATGTAAATTTAGCAAGGTTAGGCACGCTAATTAAATTAACTGAGGGATTATTCGGAGTGAGACAACTATGCCATGGTAATTTAATAAGCTAAGACCCCCCCCCTAAAATCTAGTTATTCAGTGTTTTCTTTCCCCCTTTATACTAAATTTTAGTACACCATTACTCCAAAATAGTGATATTACACAGCTGGTTCCTCGCATTTTATATTTTGTCTGCTAAAAGGTTTTCACATAAAATTGTTCTGAACCGATTGGGAACAATTTTCATACCACCATCACCCGTAAAATTTCCATCGAGTTGAAACTAGACAGAGTGGTCGATATTTTCAACTCATATCAAAGTTTCTTTAGTTTACTTCTCTAGTTTCTAAGATGTATAAGTTTAGACTTTAAAAGCAAGTTTCCTAATTGTGATTTCGTATAGAAGGAATTGTTATTTTTGCCTTTGTTTACAACTTTTCTTATACAGGGTGACGTGAAATTTAATCCTTTCCTCCTCACTTGTATCAATTATTTGACTTTTTCTCCGACTATAATTGTTCTATCAAATAGTTTATGCTTGGCTATTGGACTAGTGTTTCATTTTTTAATTATCTTTTATTTTATTTTAAGTTTTAATGAAAAATACTCATGCAGAGTACAAACAGCAACTTCCTCAATATAATTTTAATTTCTTTTAAGCATCCTCTCTTTTACTTATACCTCAACTTAACTGACAATAAAGAGCAAATTTTGAAGGTTGTTAATTTGCTTATATAACCAAAGCTAACCATGTAAGAATAAGCGACATCTAACTGCTTCTAATTACTTGGTCGAAAATGTGACCGCTCAATTTCACGATAGTCATCTTTACCATTGTGACTTAGGATGACTTATCTTTACTTCTTCGTAATCAAACTCATAACATTTTTGTAAAAGTAAGATTAGATGTGGTCGTCTACAATTTCTTTTTTCTTCCTTTCCATCTGCCACATTTTCGCATTTGGAAAGGGAGAACTTACGATCCGGGGAGTAAATTAATCTTGAATACACTAAAATATGTCAAGATAAACGGATAAGATTTTAGCTTTTGTTTTCATTTTCTTTCTAATCACGTGTATTTTTAGTCATGATGTATTTTTATTATTTATACTCTAAATAATCCCATATCCATTACCTATGTCATAAATTTCTTCCAGGGTTTCAAGAATTCCAAGTTTCACCAGATTATTAATTACCTAATGACTATATAACAGAATATGACAGATGCATACATTTCAACTTAACTGATAATTGGATCAATATCTCAAATTGGCAATTACATATTAAATAAATTGTTAATTATATTGGTGAAGTACAAAGATAGCTCCGAATTTTTCATTCTGGGTACTCCAATAAGCTATAGAACGCTTTCACTAACTTTATGGTCAAATGTTTTTCTAATTAAGTTTATACTGTTATTGGCTTTATAAAATGGAAGCATTTTAATCAATCCATAAAGAAGGAAAAGGAGTGACGTGTGTAGATTTACATCTGTTAGCTGGAAAATTTGTAACCACTCCCAGAATCAGAACACCTGTTACTCTCAAAACTAGATTAAGTCTAGTGGATCTTTATTCCTCCTTAGAGATTCGCATTTTCCCCCTTTTTCTTCATGGTTTTTATAAGCTACTTGGCTAATTTTCTTGTTCGTCTGATAATACTATAGTAGTTGCTGGGTGAAATTGAATTGATTCGCCTATCCCTTTTTGCCCCCGTTAGGAGGGCGGAAGTTAAAAGGTCTGCATTCTTCTCTCATACTTCTTTTTATACTGGCTCTCACCTCGTCTTTCTTTCCCTTATTGATATTTTTATAGAGAAGGGAAGGCAAGGAAAGCAAGGCTAACCTTACCTTGGTTAACATCAGAAGCGATTAGTTTTTGAAAAGTCAACATCAATTTCAGAGTACACAATTATCTCTAAAACTATTCGTGCTTTACAGTCACAAAGTACAAATATTTCTATTCCAAATCTGTATAGCCCCGGTGGAGATTTATTTGTTGTAAATCAGCCTACCTTTGAAAAGCACTAGTGACTCATCGATTACAAGTTTTGAACCGAAGTAAAATAATCTTACAATTTGTCAGTAAGTTTGTTTAACACATATTCCTTTTTGGCAAAATGGAAGCACAGAAAAAGGAAAATTAATCTATCTCTTGCCATATATTTTTATATATAAGTCTAGCAATCAAAGGATCATGGTCCCATTAATTATTTATAAAATTTTTTTTACAATGTGGTATCAACAGAACAAAAGAAAAATATACAAATGTCATTGACTGTTGTGTCGATCCACTTATGCAATCATAACATGGGCAAAAAGATACTTAGTTCTCGTTTATATTTATGATACGCATTTATTTTGTTCACAATCTATCGCATAAAATCGTCATCAATCTTTGCACAAAAATATTCCTTTTCATCGCTATTATCAACAGCCTTGAATTCTGCATCGCATCCAGATGCAATTTTATCAAAAGTGTTCAGATGTCTAACAAACCTTTCAGTCCCTTATGCCAAACAAATTCGCTAGGTTGATATCTATCTCCGCTTGTTTGAGTATGTGATGCGAATCTTTTACTCAATCCTCATTACATTCCGAACAATTACATGAGTTATTTTTACTATCTGACTCCCTAGGACTACTAACTATAAGTGTTCCTTGCACATTCGGTACCAATGTAAGGTAATTAAGAACTGATCATTGTTATATGCCTAGGCATATATCTTGTAATGCATTGATTCATTTCGTTTGTCAAGCGCCCTCCTTTTTAACGCGTTTCATTCACAAAGCTCAAAATCACTTTTCAGCTGCGCCAAAGTTAACGATAAACTGCAATCTAGACAAATAAATGCCATTACTTAAATGGTGTGGCGATGTTCCTGAAGAAGCAAAGTGTTAATAGTTGCATTCAGGCAAATGTTTAACATGACTACAATATGTACATTCATTAAGAAAATCTTTGTACCAAAGATGGGAATGAATAAAGGACTAAAGCGTGAAGTCCAGTAAATCTAAAACGAATAAATCTAAAACGAGGCTAATAAATATTGGTTCAATTGAGGTAAGTCTGTAGCATTCCAAAGATTGCGAGAATCGTATTCGAATTTTTTTATATTCTTTTATGTTGTCTTTTCAACAAATTAATTGTTTCGTTTAAAAAGATTCGTTTTTTCATGTTTTATATAATTAACCTTCTTGGGGCATTATTTAATTTTCCCTTGTTTAGTTAGAAAATTATTTACATTTTATTTCTTTTTGTTTATAAGATTTCATTTGAATATCTTTATCTTCTACTTCTCTGCACCCTTTACTCCTGTGAAGAGTTGATAGAATTCCAAATATAAAATTAGCCTTATTAAAGCACTACTTCATTTTCTTAGCCCGCCATAATCCATTTAAATTTTACTGATTTGCCGTTGGCCGGTTCCTAACAGATATTTAGTATATACCTTGTTTGAAAAGTGAAAATCTTTAATCACTTTACCTTATCTAATTAAGGGTTAATATAGCTAGTAGAATGGTCTTTCCCATTAGTTTACTTCAAGGAGATGATTGACACATTTATAGAGTTGATGCGTTTTGATGTTGATTCCTTGAGAAGGTCGCTCGGCACTCTTGTGGCAGGCGAGGTGACCACGGAGATATCCGACATGTTTTGATTACCACCGATTTCACCTCTAGCCCTTAAAGCGCCATGCTAAGAAAATGGAGGACCCCGTTTATGATAGAGAAGAAAAGAAGGTTAAAAAAATCAAACATCCTCATATCGAAAAACTGATGAGTAAATTAGTTGAAAAAGGCAAAATAACTAAAAGGTCTGCTTACCGAAGGTGAAAATTCATTAACAAAGTGTCTCCTTTTCATCCATTTAAATGCCGTGAGTGTCGTCCTTTGGAGAGATGCGGCAGAATTGCTTTGCTTTCACTACTGACCTTGAAAATTAGGCGTATTTGTTTTGTTTGTTTGTTTGTGAAAGAGAAATCTAAATTCTTGTTAATTCTCTTTATAAAATTGAGATTTAATACTCTATAAAAATAGAAGTTTTACATAGATAGTTAAAAACAAGGTCAACAGCCATAAGTCGCGTGCTCTCATTTATTTCAATAATTTGGGAAAGCAAAATAGTTAACAACCGTATTATCAATTAACAAACAAACCATCTGACTTTACGGCCGAGTGACCAACAGACAGGCATAGTAACAAGGAGTCACTGCACGCAACCCAAACAATTATGAAGTCACTCATAATATAAGAGTCACTGGTTTAAATGTCAAACAGACCTACGTAAAAAATGAATTACTTTAGAATTTGTTTAGTAATTTACCTTATAAATGTACACCTCTTTTCTTTATTTAGATATAGATTCATATTTCTAAATATTCTGAATGCAGTGAAACCCACTAAAGCATAGGACCATGCATAAAAACACTGAATTCATGCCACCACGTAATAACCTTTTAATGCCACCACCTAATAACCTTTTAAGGCCACCACGTAATAACCTTTTTAATTTTTTCTCTTCGAATTGTAAAAATGGCTTTTCTTCGCCCTGATTTTCGGTATTCACCGAGAGTCATTCGTTCTAAAAAGTGACTCTGAACCGAGCTCATTTCTTAAAGCCTTTCCAGAGCCTCAGGTTGATATCCTCTTTGATAAATGAGCCGCGCATATTTCTCGCTTAATTTGGTCTAAGGACAAGTCCCTTAGAGTTAGTCTTTGCCGATGCGAATGGGGTGCACCATTTACTAATTACAGTTTGCATAAAGGACCACATCAAACAAGCAAAAGAAGAGTTTTTTTACCAATTTTATTGATTTTCTGATGCATTCTAACGAACCAAACATGCCTGATTTATCTGCTGTACGTATATTTTTGTTGTAATCAAAAATACTATCACTGTCGTGAATAAATTCGTTTGTTTGACGGTTAAATTCATGTTATTTTATTTTTCCTTGATAAACTCAGAATATGATTAATGGTTCTTGCTTCCAACCCACTTTATAATTTTTGGGGGGGCAGGGGGGGAATTGGTATACTTATTTTTACGGACTGGCTAAATTTGACCTATTTTTACGTTTATTTAGCAAGAAACTCGCATAATACAATTGTCAGTATAGAAACAATGACCTAGATCCAGATAAGGTTCAAAATGGGTTTGAGTCCAACAGCTCCAGATATTCTAAGTTTGTGATTGCGCTCAATATCCATGGTTCTGCTCGTATTTAGAAGCATATGGAAGATTATCTCCGATTCACAATGACATATCAAAAATAATTTAATCCAAAATCGATACCTTTTTGATGGTATAGACAGCTTGAAATAGAGTCGTCTTTGAATGAGAAAAGAGATTCATAAATCACCATATTCTGAAATGGAGAAAACATTCTCTTTATCTTGTTTTTCAAAACATCAAATATTATTTGAATTTTCTACAGTGTGTTTATAAACCAGCCCATTTTGTTGCCAGTGAAATGCAAAAATCTATTTATGAATATATATCTATTTCTTGAGATGTATTTTCAAAAAATAAACTCATCTTTTGTTTAAAAATCCTCTTGAGTACTGATGACTAAACTCCTAAGCAAACAAGACACATATCTCAGGTTGTCGATCAGGTGGGCAATGGATCATCCCCTTCCTTTGTTATTTATTCTTTTTCATTTTAGAGTATAGGTTTGGGAGTGAATCCGCTTTTCTTCACTCTCATAAGGAGCCCCAAAGCTGAACTAACCCACCTCAGCCATATCCTTCCTCTCCAGGGCTAAAGAGCAACCAGTGGTGGTAGAAGGAAACTTCTCTCCTTTTGAGCCCTCAGGAGCACATCGTATCTAAGGAGGGCCTTGCACAAAGGGCCAAACAGATTTTGGTTTCTGGGTACAGGCCAAGGTTTATCCACACGAAGACCCTACTCTCTGGATAGACTACATCTCGCTGATATTCTCCAGCTCAGGGGGCCACTCCAAGTTGCAATACCTCTCATAGAATAAAGTATCCCGCTCTAGCACTCATGGGGCCACAGCTCCTAAATGAGCAGGCATAGAGACAAGGCGAGGCGGTGTATTTACTCACCAGGTCGTATTAGTTGTAGAAATGACGACGAAGATCTAAAGATCTGTTGTGGCAAAATCAGAAAGAAGACCCTAGTAATTTTGGTTGGCCTTGCAGCCAACAACACAGTACAGCCATCCCGCTATAAGTCGTATAACATTATGCACACGAGGCTGGCAGCAGTGAGGTGTTCAGCCTTTTATACACATAGGATGAGTTATTGGAGCAGAACCGATCTTCCCATTAATCACGCACCAACATTTAGAAACCCTCAAGTCATAGTCATTTGCGACCTGCTAGTGTTACATAGCTGTGTTTATTAAGATTAAGAAGCTTTTCTTATGACACAGAATGATGGAGCTAGTCTGATACATATATATAGCCATGGGTTCAGCGGATACTCGTAGGGATTACAAGATTGTTAAAAGAGGCGAGTAGCACAGAAATATCTTTCCAAGGAATATTATAGAGTTCAATTTAACAATGAGGGGGCTTCCCTACTTTGCATTTAGTCCGAGAAAGAACAGATAATCCAGGAAAAAGTGCTGGTAAGCAACATGTTGAGAAGATATTCGCAGAGTAAAAAATGAAGTAACAATGAGAGGGAGCGAAAAGAAAGCGCACCAATATAATCCCTAAGCCTCACAAGAGGCCTCATTTCAATCCCAGTAACTGGGCTTCATTAATTTCTACTCAGTCCAGTATGATGTGCAGCTCACCCAGGTACCAACTGTAAGAGGCTACATAGTGTATCTATCTCCGGAGTTTTAGAGTAATAATCTGCATGAACGTTCAGCGATTTTGCCTTTCTTGTTCTTATGGACATTGGACGGAGGTCAGGCATTTGCATGTTGTTTTAAGCCTGCGGCCTCTCAAACGATTTATGGCTTTGGACTGCTTTTACACTCTGCCTGTCGGAGAACAGAGATATCGATTCAGAATCTTTTATTTGAGGAGGTCGCAGGTTTGTAGTTCCAAGAGTTGCTAATCGGATTCACCGACATCCATTATTTTCTGATGGACAGATAATAATTTTTTGCCCATTCCTGCAGCAGACTAGATGAAGGAATATAGATTTATTGGTTTAGTCGTTTTTCAGGTTGATCCCATCTCTTTGTGCATCTGTTTATCGCATAAAGCTATGAATCTTACAATGGTCATGTTTGAATAATTGTAATTTAAAACATTTAATTTATTATTTGTACGATTATTGTTATTTAATAGTGTATTTTTTAAATTTTACATTTTATTAAATAATACAATTTATATTACTATCATGAATGACTTATTATAAATTAAACGTGGTAAAAACGATTAATCAAAATATAGAAGTTGATAATTATTGGTTAATTAAAATGCGTTTAAGGTAAATCGATACAGAGTTAAAAACTGTACCCAATGGCAAATGACCGCACCAGAAAGGTCAAAGATTAGTGGATAAATTCACGTTCTCTATTTTCTGTTGCAGTTAAACTCTAGATTATACAAAGGCATTTAGAAATTTATCTTTTTTAGAGAAAATGGGTTGTAACCTAGACGTATATGTATTGCACCTGAAGAGGGATGAGGAACTCCAAGGAACTTCTCTAGTTGATTAAGAAATTCTTATTATTACCTTACCTAAGCTCATTGCCTATTAAATTGGTATTTATTTGTTCATATATATATATATATATATATATATATATATATATACATATATATATATATATATATATATATATATATATATATATATATATATATATATATATATATATATATATATATAAATTTTGTTGAAGACCATTGTGTATTTTGCCTTGATTAATTTCCTTTGGCAACTTTCTCTTCTTCTAAATATCTTTTTTATTCCATTTTGTAGATGCTGGATTACTTTGGCAGTATTCATCTCTTTTTTCAAATGAATGTGTTTGGTAAAAACAAAACTGAATTTCTAAGCTTTCGATCTTATTTGATCATCTTTGGAGCGTTTTGAAATGTTCTTGCCTCCTTTACCGATGTAATGAGTGGAGTGAGGATCTGGAAAGAAAAAGATATTTAAGGGGTATTTATTCCGCCTTGGTTAAACATAACGTTAGACGAAATGAGCCACTCCTGTGAGTGGAATTTTTAAAATAGTTTTAATGTTCAATTTCAGCTTGTCGCTCGACTGTTGATGGCTGGCATATCTTCATTTATTAATATGGCTTTCAAGATGTTAAGCCTCGCTTTATTAACTTCTTTTATTTTAATAATAGTGCTATCAACAAGCATATCTCTCGTTAAGTTAATATTATGGACGCTCTCCATATGGTTCTTAGGCCCTCCGTTTTGTCGATGCATAGTTCACCGTCTCAAAAGTGTGGTAGTTGTCATGCCAATATATTTTGATTTTTTATAAAGCTTACAATCTTAATCGGGGCAGATGAACTCGTAAACTATGTTGGTTGACTTGAGATTCGAGGAGTTTAGGCAGATGTTATTTTCCATCAGAAGAAAACTACTCGAATCTTAAGTCAACAACATCTCTTGTGCACAGGAGATGAGGGTGCACGAATGTTCATCAAAAAGTGTATTAACCTCCAAAATTCATGAGTAGTGGCAGAAAATTGAGCCAACCAACTTTACCAATTTAGTCTCACATACACGAAGGCGGTTAGAATACAAAAGAAAGAGACATCGAATATTAATTATCGATAGAATATACGAAAAAATGTTTACTTATATTATGTCAAATATAAAATTATCGCTAATGTAAAGGTCATGTTCTTTGTGTGTGATAGGTAACCAATTTGTGGTTGCATGCTCTTTAATTATAAGGGGGTGTAATGGGAAATCCTCATTGCTGTTGCACTGCTTAAAATCACCCGACTACTGTAGTGAGTGAGAGAAGGTTCCGATAGAGTTGACTCGACGAGTAACGAGGACATTATGTAGTGGCCCTACTTTATTTCCCTGTTGAATTGGTTCTCACTACTTATATTCCCTATAGTTTCTCTAGACGGACTATGCCTTAGGGTGTGTGTCGGGAATAGAAGATAATACCGACATAAGGCCGAGATGAACTGTTAAAACAACGAGGATGACGTGGCATTCATTTTCTGTGTCAGATTTGAAGCTGCCATATTTGGGTTGAAATTAAGAGACTATACAACGGATGAACTTAAGGTCTGATAAATTACTGTTATCTAATTGCTGTCTTTGAAGAAGAGATGACAATGTTTAGGTAATGTATTCCTGTCCAAATTTGTGTTCTCACTTACCTAACCCACCCTGTGCGGATAAGAATTTCTCAAAATAGAAAAATAAGATTATCTTATAAGAGTTTGCAAACATTTGGAATTGGTATCCTGATTAATGCTGAATTAATTTCTGTTTCACTTTAATTAAAACATTAACTAAAATAAGTTACGATATTTATCAATTCGCGTAGATTAATTTTGTTAAAAATAAAGATCAGAGCTATATTATGTCTAAAATGATCTTCTTCAAGAGGGAAAAGTTATGAATGTCCGAATTATTATCTAGCTATCAGGAACTGTTAATATAATTGCGAACTTTATAAAATTACTAAAACTAAAGGCAAAAATCTGAAATAATAAATCCGAGGACATTCGATTTTATTATATACTTTAAAATGAGCATATGTTTATTGGATTAAATCATGTTTGTTAAACATACATAATTAAGATGAAAAAAATCTTCATTATTAATATGAACCACAAGGAAACAACAAAATTCTGAGATTAGAAAAATACAACGGAATTAACATGTAGAAAAAATAGCGACATATAATGAAAATAGAGTGGTGAGTCTGGTATTGGGTGTCTACAAAGCAGATTATATTTATGCTAAGAAAGTTTTATGAGTTAGAACTCTTAGGTAAACTCAGATTTAAATACCAATAGTAAAGTAAGTTCGAGAAGGTTTAAATACCAATTTCAATTTCAATTTCAATTTTGGAAGTAGAAAATGAAGATTGTTCATTCACATTATGTATAAACCAAATTCATTAATTAGGAAAAAACTAAATGGCAGGATAATTAGAGAGAAAATAAGAAACTAAACAGAAAGGCGAGATTGAAAACGATAAATATAACTTTAATGGAAATCATTTTCAATCGTGAAACCAGGAAAAAACATCCATAAGCTAAAATAGTACATTGCACAAAAGTTCCGTTCGTATTTACTCAAAATGTTACCAGAAGTAACTTTTTTTAAATTATTTGCGCTGCATTGATCATCATATGCAATTATAGGGAAATCTGTCTATCTTTATGGCTAATTTAGTTTGGGGGAATGGCCTTGTTTTGGCAGCTAATTAATTTGTAACACTTCTGTTATGTACAGATCCATTATGATTTTGAAAAGTCTTTTACGTCAAGGAAATAGTAGGTGAACGCTACAATTAATTTACTGTTGTTGAAATGATAAATATTAAATATTCGAATCTTTTTAACAACTATTTGCATTGAGAATGAAAGAGTAGCAGCCTATACACCCCCAAAAACCATTTTAACACTATAGCTATTTAGTATCGATTTGAAAAATCAGGCAGGTATGCACCAACTCATAGCACAGATAAAGTATAATCTTCTATTTGATCACGACTCATCCAATGATCTCTTTATACGGACCTACCTTGTAGGTTCGGTAAATTTTCATCTGTAAATAAATCTTAACAATCACAACTCTATTATGACCTCAATTTTTAAAAGTTTTCAGCAAAATGTTTTGCGAATTACTAGTATAAACGCCTGATAATTTTGATATTGCAGGGAAAAGGGGAAATAATAGTAGGTCTCCTATGGTGCACCGATTAAGAGCGAAGTGGCCTATTTATTGTGCCAAAAGACAAATTTTTCCTACCAGCTTTGTTTTCTGAAGAGGTTTTGTATAGGATAAGATCGGATATGGTTGAATTTACTGCTAAGTTTTAATTGTAAATATTCCAGTTCTCTGTCTGGAGAAGAAACGTCAATAATTCGAATTTTTTCCTTACAAAATCATGAAAGTTGTAACAGCCCCCGAAACTGATAAAGAAGGGAAACGAAGAAGCCAGTGTTATCAAATGAACTTGACTAAAGAAAATACTATTTAACTATCACATTCAAACATAGGTTATCAATAATAAACTCTATCTTACTTAAAACTAAGGAAAAAATGTTCCTCTGAACAATAATAGTATTTTAGTAAAACAACATCAGTAGTCCCTCAAACTCCATTGCAAGAGTTGATAAATGAGTAGGAGCATAATTAGTTTTTATCACTAAGAGAAAATAAAAACCGAATAATTTGGTAAACCAATGTTCTCTAAAATCTATTTTGTAGTATATATTCTAAATAAAGTCTTAGTTTAATATGTGCGATTTTTATCTACACTAATCTTTTCACTTCTAAGTAGAAGTTCTGAAAGATTCTCGAAATGTGATATATATGTTTTTTTTCTACTTCTTTGCTTCAAATTTTTCCATGTAAATTTTGCATAAAGAACTGTGTGAGATTTACACTAAAATTAATATAATGTCACTATCTTTGTAGTTCATCAGAATGTTTCTTAATAATAAATTTAACGATCTCATAAAAGAGAAAGGGGTTGTGTTTTGTTTAATAATGTGCTGTGCACATCTCGGAATTATTGGAAAATACGTATCATAATTTTCCCCGTAGAAAACTTAGAATCACGCGAAATTTCGTGATTTATCTGATTAAATACAGAAATTGTAGGTCTGGTGACGTCATTCTGCAAGTCATATAGAAGAATAATTATTTTCGGCATTCCTAAGTCAAGAAGCAATTCTTTTAAAATTTTAAATTGTGCGTTTGCACATGATATATATCTGATAGCTTCTGCTACAATAAAAGAAAGGAAGTTTGTAAATTTATATGATTTGAACAATGTTATTGATTTAATCCTATCGAACGGTCAAATTTTCTAAACAAAATTAAACCTGATGGTCGAAATTTATTAGCATAGAGTTCTACTCTGTATAACATAGTATTTTACATCATATTAGTCAATCTGTGTCATAAATAAGTTTTGATCTTTAGATTCTCTAACATTTGTTACTATTCAGAAGTGGCTCATATTCCTGCGGGTTATAAAGTTAGAGAATGAAATTGCACGGTAATATAATGCATCCAATAGGTTTTTATGCTGAGATTATCCTGACTAATTTAACGTATCAAGTTAGAATATTTTTTTTAATTAGAAAAGAAGAAATGATGAAATGGTACTCGCTAATTGGGACACAATAATTTTACATTATCAAGAAAAAGTTTTAAATCAGTTTAAAATCAGAATAATGCAGGTATGTATAACCTAAAACCAGGCAATGGCTTCGCCACTCCCCCCTACTAGGGGAACTTGCGCTTCGCTACTAATTTAAAATCTATAAAAAAGCAGCCATGGTTAAATTTTTATAAATTTTTTGAACTTGGCTAATTATAATAATTTTACAAAGGAACTCTATACTAAATTTTTCCCCTTTCAAAATGTCACGTTGCTAAAATATAGAGTTAAAGATAGAAGATATATAAAAATAAATTTTCGGAACGTCTCCATTTGTAATTCTTTGGAATTTAAATTTTTACAAAATGTTAATACTTATATTTATTTCTGAACTTTGATAAAAAATACATAATTCATAACCAAACTAAGATTAAATTATTATTCAAATATTTAAAAATCCCCTTCTTAAATTATAGTTAGTTATGATGATGATGATGATGATGATAATTTAATTTCCGAACAATTTCATCGATAATTTTCATGAAGTGATAAATAGGTAGGATATGAAAAAATATCATGAATAAATTGAAGTATAACAATTATGAAAGGAATATATTAGAAACAAGATCTGCTGACCAAACAGTCACGTGCCCTAACTTATTCGGAATCATGTTCTTATGCCTTTTAATAATTTCCGGAGTAACCTTGTGGGGACCTTTTGAATTTTATCATTCGAAAGAGAATGTAAACCCCTTAAGGGTTTCAATTTCCGTTAGAATCGGAAGAGCTGTTAAAATATTATTTTGAATAAATCCAAACGGGGACCGACCGACCGCCGAGCGACCGAAATATTGAAATGTAGAATCGCCCGCGACTAAAAAACACAACTTTCTAATAGCTTATTAAGAAGCAAAACTAAATTATATTAAAATATATATTTTCTTGAATTGAAATGGCGGGCCTTAACTTTTTGTCACACCTCATTTATGGAATTGGAAAGGTTATTAAATGGTCACACTCAATTGCATAGTCTAGAATAATATAGTATAGCATATTATAACATAGTATAACATAGCATATTATGGTATAGTGGTGATTATCATATTATAGCATAGTATTAAATGAAATGGTATATTATAATATACCCTAGCATAACATAGTATAGCATAGCTTAGCAAAACATAATATAGTATAGTATATGTAGTATATTATCTCCTAGCATAGTATAGCCTAGCATAGCATATCCTAGTATAGACTCGAATAGTAGCCTGGAAAAACCTAGCGTACAGTAGGATACCCTGCCATACAGTCAGATAGCCTAATCTAGCCTAGCTTAGTATAACCAAGACTAACCTAGGATTCCCTATAATAGTAGAATCTACAATTCCATACTCTAGCGTAGTTAACATAGTATACCTTAGCCTTACATAGTATAGCTTAGCCTGCGATAGTATGAATTAGCCTAGCCTAATCTATCTTAGCCTATCAGAGAATGTATAGTATGGACTATCCTAGCTTCGAAACTAGAGTAAGGCCTAGTCTAACATAGCGTAGTACAGCTTAGCATGTAAAAAGTAGTCGCTAGGGGCCAGATCTGGACTGTAGGGCGGATGGTTGAGCTCCTCGAATCCGCACTCGCGCAGGGTAGCTTTTGCACCTCTGGCCTTGTGGACTTTGACGACGTTGAAGTCAATCATGGGGCGTGAGGTTTCTAGGGACCCAACGGGCAAAGACCTTGGCCATGGCCAAATTGTCGTGGATGATGTTGATAACACTTCCATGTGATACTCCATGTTCTCGCTCGATTTCTTCGACCTTCACTCGTCGATTTTCGAGGATTCTCCTCTTCACAGGGACCATATTGTGCTCGTTGGTCACGTCTGACGGGCATCCTGGACGGAGGTCATCTTCAAGGGACTCACTTTAATGGTGGAACTCCCTTTTCCAGAGAGCAATGGTTGCATAAGAAAGGGTGGTATCGGTGTACACTGCAACCATGCCTTCAGTGAACTCTTTTGTATTCTTGCCTTTTTTGTTCAAACATTTGATCACTGCGCGGTGCTAAACCTTCTCCATTGTTGAAAAATTTGTGACTGACGATCTGCAATTAGCTACTGCTTCTTAAATAGACGAGGCAGGAGCTTTCGGCTGCAGGACCTGACTTGTCATAACTTGTCCTAACACCCCCACAAACAGCCATCCGCCTTCCTCTGTTTTGCCCTACTGATTCGCAAAACTTATTGACCGCCCCTCGTTCATGTCATTTATCTTTAATATTTTTTGTTCCTTACTTCTGAACTTTAATAAGTTTTTTTCAAAACTATCTATATGAATGAGACAGCGACGATACTCCTTTAAAAATGTTAAATATTAAATACTATTTTTTCTGGCTCAGTATTTATTTATCATGACAGTTTTTTCAATCATAAAACATTAGGAAAATGTGGGTCAGTTTGCGTCATAATTAAATAAAATATACATAGATTGTCGGCCTCTTTTAACTTTATGTTTTTATTGACATAATATATTCGTGGAAAGCAAAAGGAGTCTAAACCAAATCAGTTAAAGACTAGATATCTACGAGATTCTTTTGTATTCAAATGATTATTGCATATAAATTTAGCTTTAATCATCGTTTTTATCTATTAATTCTAGTCACGCTTGGCTCTTTGCTTTTAGTATGACTTCTTAATAAAACTTTGCTTCCCAATGTATTCATTGCTTTCTAAAGGCGCCTCTTTAAGCCACTTGCTGCTTGAAATCGAATGTTAATTTAATTTTTCTGGGCGAATCCTTTATTTCTCGTTTTGAGACCTGTTGATTTACTTAGCGCCTCTCGCCATGAAAGTCGCCTTGTTTTCACCTTTTTCGCTTCTCCCCAGAATTTTTGCCGGAATTGAATAAGGAAACGAAGTATTATTAAGTCAATTTTAATATAGTGAATTTGAATATATTTTTAGCCCTTTAACCCATCATCAGCATGGTGTTTACCCACTAAATCGTAAAAATTTTCAAGTACTAATTGAGCTTACCGAATCCTGCTGTTTAACTTGCTGATAGCATCAATAAAGCCTTTTTAACGAACAACTTTATAGGGAGAAAAACATCAGAATTGGTTTAATGAGCTTATGGCTTGAAATATTGAAATCCAAATCGTGCCTCAATAGAACCTCAAACCTAAAGTTATTTCTGAAGAAGAATTGGTTGTAATGGCTAATAATCTATGAATAACCAATATATCATGGGCTGAAGAATAAGAATTTTAGTGGCAATGTCTAAACTCTAAAACTATGAATGATCTGTTCGTAGTAAGAGGTAATATGCTGCAGGACTTATGTGAGGGAAAAGCTGTCAGTCATATTAGTATGGGACTATCTGATCACGTTGAATGTGTTGTATGTTATTATCTCTTTTGGTATATGGATGAGAAGTGGTGAGAAAAATTTAAAGAAAGGGGAATCAGAAGTGAATGTTTTTTGAATCAGAGAAAGGAGAGAATATTTGGGAATGCAAGAAAAGAGGAGAGAAGAAATAATTGTAAGAATTGTAAGAGGAAAAAAGTGGAAAAAAATAAAAAAATTAGTAGTAAATAAAGCAAATGCTGAGTGCGGGTGTACCAGAACAGAAAAATGGACGCAAAATACCGAAGGGTGGAATAACGAATTGAAGCGGTGGGGGAAAGAATATGGTGGCGTACCTCCGCGTGCTAAGTAGTTCAGATGAGTATGACAAGGATCTGCGGTTCATTGCATAGAAGGAGTTGAAATATAGGGTAGAACTAGTGATTAAACAGAGTTGAGTGTCAGAATTTAAAGCTCTGGTAAAAATATGAATGAGGAATGAAATGAGGGAGGTTTGTAACAAAAGGAGCATCAAGAACAGGAATGGCTGGGTTCTTATAACACAATGAGGAGGTCAAAAGAAGAAGGCAAGAATACTTTGTTGAGTTGGAGAATGCTGGAATGGAAGATAATGCAAACGCAAATAATATTCGATTCTTGGGCAAAAGTATGGTAACTTTTCATCGTATAAAAGAGAGAACAAGCATGAATTTGTTAGAGCTGTGAGAAGTTTGATATATAGAAAGACAGCTGTAGTAGATGATATAGTAGTTGAAATGAAAAAATAGGTGTTGATTGTATTATGGGATGAATCTGATGACTAGTTTGCCATAAGTTGGTGTGATGTCGCATTTCTGTTTAAATATCATTATGGCTTACTTGCTCCGGAAAGTACGACTTCGAGTGAGGAACTGGAGTGAGAGAGTGTTTAATAGAGCATTGACGAGGAAGGTGCTATGAATCATGGGGAAGATGTTGTAGCTGATACTGTTATGCCGTGGCTTGGTCATGTAAAACAAAAGAAAGGAAAAGTAAACGGGTGGAAGGAATAAATGATAGAAAGTTAAAAGGGAAAGAGGATACCCAAAAATAATTAATTTTACAATCATCGTTTATATAACTTATAATTTGATTGATATTTAAATGTAATGCTTTAAACGGTATTCATAGGAAACCTATCCCACATTTATTCTATTTAATAGGAAAAAAACTTTGTATTAATAAAGAGCTAATAATCTTTAGTTCACTAGTTTCTCCATTAATTGGTTACAAATTTGAAATTTTAGGGTGAAAGATTTGCTAAAAATACAAAAGATAATTAGCGGCTCCTCTCGTCTTTTGCGCGGATATTTTCTCATTAATTATTGGTAAATAAACCAAACAAGACGAATCTTTAACGCTAATGAGTTTCTTTTTTGAATTATCTTTCCATTAATTAATTTATCACCCTTTCTCTCCTATATATTTTTATTTTTGCTTCATATTATTTCTTGAGGAGGTGAGAGATAACAGGAAAATTGCGTCTCTAACCATTTCCTTCAAAATATTTGGAGATAATTAGAAAGCATTTGAAAATGGAATAAGAACCTGGAAGAGAGTAGAGAAGCCGAGTTTAACGCCTTATTGCCGATTTATGGGATAAAGTTTATAATTATAAATCAAGTGAATTGTGCAAATCAATGTAGATTTTATTCACTCTATGGATAAAGTATGATGGGTTGAAAAGACTGAAACCAATATTAAGATAAATAGACAGAAGTAGAACAAAAGTAAAGTCATTTGGGTGGAAAAAATGTATTATATAATTCGGTAAGACGTTCATAAAGGACTAAAATCACTAAAATTTAAAATGTTTAATATCCTCTAGAATTATATTAAACAATTGAAACTATTAGTTAAAATAAATAGATAGGCAGCTTTAATTAACAATCTGGAGGAAACAAGCAATAAAATTTCAGAAAACGAAAGTCCCAAAACCCAAACCACGAGAAAATTAAAAGAGTGTTTGTCCTCGTAAAATTGGATGCAGATTACATGCTATTTAAATTTCTTTAAATCCTTCTTTCACTTTAAAACAAAATTCCCTTAATTACTTGATTTATATGTTTGAAAGTGAGTTTTTCATATATCTTTCCATCTATATTTTTCTTATATTCCTTAATTCGTTGGAAATATTAAAACGTACATTAATTAATAAATACACCTGTGAACAAAAAGCTGCAAATGGTTTATTTTTCTAAATTTCCTGAATCTTTCCTGAGATTTAAATGTCTGCATGTTAAAGAAAACGGAAAATATTCACTAAATCTTGCTGGACATTAAAATAGCTGCATTTTGAAAGAAAGCGCAATTATTTTATCGAGGAATTAGGATGGTCTGTGTGTATAATTTTATGGTCAGATTTAATGAGTATCTATTTGCTCATAATTGAGAAGATTTCAGTTTTTCTTCATTTATCTTTCGAAAAATTCGAAGCATTATATTTGGGAACAGTCCTTTAAAATCTTTTTCTATTGAAATGGTCAGTTAAGTATTAGGAAATTTCTCTGACTTTTGCTTATTAAATCTGACTCCATAGGGAAACTTAGTCTACTGTAGCAACTGCCCATACAATGTAGTCCCACAAAGTATAGTATGTAAATATGCAGCTAATTTTAATTTATATACGTAGCCAGGTTTTACTTAATGTCTTACTTATAATTCATACATACCTAATGTGAGTATACAAGAATTTAAATCACGAAAGATACGTTGTTCCCTAGTTAGACGTCCCATCGCGTGATGCCTATTAGCCTATGGGGGATTATGTTACCAATTTCACCAGTTTAAGGCGAAAGGGGAATGATCTGACTCAAACAATGATTCTTCACTGGTATTCTTGTAGTTGGTGGGCTTACCGAAGGCTTACGGGTAATCGAGGTAAAGAAGGACTTTGAAGGAGGATGTAGCAAAAATATACTTAAACTCTAATAAGTGCCTATTAAAGAGACAAGAGGCACGTAAATAAGTACTTTGAGAGCAAGTATTCGTATTTAACGCGAAGTATTAAATTCTAGAGCGATAAGACTTAGGTGAATAACAATTGTAATCCTTAATGCTTAGTTCATAATAATAACAATTCTTCTTATTGCTCGCCTATATATACGGTTTCATTTTCAGGGGGTAGGTGGCCTAGACTCGTCAGAAGGACGAGCCTGCATCATCCAGCTCCTAAGTTTCTACTACTAAGGCGGAGCTACCGACCAGATGAGTGTGTCTGATTTATTTACATATCCTAATAGGTTTATTTCTATTGCTTGTCACACATCTCTGTTAAAATTTCCTTTGGTCAAAGTCCTTTTTTTTCAGCTGCTTTGTATACTCCCATCTTCTGATATTTCTATTTAGAGACGCGAATTGTTTGTTCATCCGCTTTCCCTTGTCAACTTTGGTATCTTAAACTTTTATCCTTTTCTCGCGTTCACCATTTTTGTATTTCCCGCTCGTTAGGATTTAATGAGACCACCGCACCTCCAGTTTGGTGAGTTTCTTGATCGGCCTATTGAATCCTGCAATTTGGTGCCAGTAGCCTAACTAATATATAAAACGCTCCCTACAAGCCAATAGCATCTAAGTATTCCAAGGTCACCATAACCCTCTCCTGTAACGGCTTATTGGGGCTATAAACACGGGGTCCTAGAGTTTTATAGTGTGTTAAACAGTGACGGGCAGTCAATGGAAAGAAGGAAAGCAATACTTCCCCTATTTAAGAAGAAAAGAATAGGAAATTACACCCCAACAATTAATATGCCAGCAGAATCAATTTTATCTAGACATTTATGCTTGCCTATACTTGTATACACCATACGGGACCGTTCTCTTTAAATCGAATTGGCGTTAGACCTGATGAGCCCAACTGCAATTGAAGGAATGTAGCCTTTTCGTCTAGATTTTTACTCTTTATTTTCTCTTAATTTCAATAATAGTTCTTATTTGGGGTACTTTGGAGTGAATAAGAATAATTTAAAAGATGTTTTGCTGTTCTTAGCAATACCATACAGTAATTAGAGTTTTATCTAGATATTTGCACGTTCTGTTAGAATTATTAAAATTAACCTATTTATATACGAAAAGGAAGGAAACTAAGCTTTGCAGTCTGCGGCTTGCATCTGGTAACCCGACATAGTTGCCAGAATCTAGGGAAAAGCAACAAAATGTCTAAGACACAATGAGTTAACAATTATTATGCTCAGAAGCTTAAACAATTTTTAGGTTATACCTAGATACTGGTTCTGAGAATGAAAACAGCTACATAGCATAAAATTGTAAGATTACGCTCTTGTGTCTTAAGCATTTTGTTAATTTTTACTGGATTCCGACAGCCCTACCAGAGTCATCCCTAGTCTGATTGCATTGTTTACAAAATAAGTGTGGTGCGTGGTTTATTAAATTTTCTTAGTGATGAACCTCTTTTAAACAAATTGCATGCAAATGAAGTTGGTAAAAAATTCGATTACATTATTGAAAAATGATTAAAAAGGAAGTTTATTGCGATGACCTGTAATGAAGGTGAAACTATTATTAAAACAGGTAAGCCTATGCCAAGACTAGATCTGTCATCCTCAAACAACTACTTAGAGAAATAAAAAAATCGTTTAATTAATAAACAAGATAGAAGAATAAAATTAACCTTTAATTAAAGTGAATAGCTTACAATTTTATAGTTAATTTTAATGAACAACATATTTACTTCGATTAACATATTTATTTTGGTAAAAATTGAATTGCTTCATCCTCTTCAAAGGTCATCGCACGCCACCGGTGTTAAGCCATCATAGATAAAGTTCGTAGTTAAGTGTTTTACAAAATAACAACTGTTTAATAAAATATATAACTTTAATAAAATAATAATTCCCTATTTTACACTTGCCGTTCCTTCAGCTATCGCGATTCTTATACATGTATATTCATATAACATATATTCACATATACTCGTATTCTTGTATGTCTTAGAAATTGTATGGTACAATATCTTTGTTAGATTAATATATTTTGCTCATAATCCTTAGCCCCCGAATTTCTTTTGGTTAAATAACCTCGTTTTGTACTAATATTAGTATTTAATATTACCATTCATTTGTCCCTCTTAATGATTAATAAATTACCTTATTTAAGCCTCTTCGTAATTGTATTTCCTTATAAACTAGAAAGGAATAATTCCGTGGATTTTTCCAAGCAAATTTAAACTTTCTTTCTCATCTTCAACTATATTTTATACAGAATAAAGTTAGTAATCTATGAAAGTTAACGTCCTCAATACTCTGATATAAGACTACTATTGGATTTCTTTTGAAAGAAATGGGCTTGGATTTTGATTATCACTTCATGAATGCTGCGCGTGAATTTCTGTGCACGGGAAGCGATAGTAATGATTTTTTATTCACCAACAAGCAACGAAAGTCCTTTAAAACCTAATAGTAACAAGCTTTCATCGGTGATGAAGTATCAAGGAAAAATATAGTAGTATACACGAAACAATGAAATTAATTTAACAGGTTTTTAAGGATCTTCTTTTCTTTTTCTAGAGGGCAGATTGTCTCTCTCCGGAATTGTCATTCATTCTCACATAAAAATCACAGAAAATTTGGACTGTGCAATATTACAATGGCACATGGGCAAGCAAAAAGGAAAAAAAGAAGATGAAATAACTAAATAAAGGGGAACAAAAGGCAGACGAGTGATCCAAAATGTTGAAAGAGGAGAAGAAAAATAGTTTTAAAAGAGAGCACTGAATTTTAAATAGGTCGAATGCAAAGGTCTGAAAAAATGTTTAATCCTAAAGAAATAAAAGAGACGTCTTAAAATATTGAAATAGGAATGAATGATTGTTTAAAAAAGAACGCATGAAAACGTAAAAGTATGGAGGAGAGAACATGAGAAAAGTAAACTAAAATGAGGAATGAAAAAATATGCGGTAATTCGTATGAAAGAACTAGAAATATCAATTTAATTTTCTAAAATTACTTACCCACCCCACATTACTTTTTTTCATTTACTAGATCATGACACCATCTATCTTTTGCGATTTAGTATCAATATTATAGAAATATTTATCACTAGAATTCATATATATATATATATATATATATATATATATATATATATTATATATATATATATATATATATATATATATATATATATATATATATATATATATATATATATATATATATATATATATACCGGGTGTCCCAGAAAAAATTTAACCGTAATTTGAATTGATATAACTTAAAAGCTATTAGAGATGTTGATGTTCTGTAAAAGGCGTTTTATTTATCAACTATTTTTCTGTCGATTCTGGAAATTTCATTAAATTCCTTTTTACGATATTGATACACTAATGGGTTTAGTGGAGGTTATCAAAATTATGTTTGCGCAAGCAAGTAAAATAATGAAACGAGCCTAGGGAGCCTAGGGAGCCTAGGTAGCCCAGGTCACTGTGTTATTCTTCACGTAAAGCCTAAGACATTTTACAATGGTTTTTCAGCCACCAAGTGGTATGGTTTAGTCATTATTGCTTAATAAGCAAATTAAAGCGTTTCTATGTAAAAGTTTACTTCCATAGAACCTTTTTAATCATACAGTCAACAAAAGATCAAAGCGTATTTGTAATCACAAAATTTATTAAGACTGCCAGTATTAAACAAGTACAATATTTATTTGAACAACGTTTTCCAAGTAGGCACCAAGCCAAGCAAGCCTACAATTTGGAAAAATGTTCGCAAATACCAACATGAAGGAACATGCTTAAATCTGAATAAAGGTCGTTCGGGTCGTATGAGAACCATAAGAACAACAGAAAATATCGAAAATGTTAAGATGAACTTTCTTCAAAATCTACATGTATCAGTCAAAGTCATTATTTAACCGCATTATTAAACATGACTTAAAATGGCCTCCCCATAAGATGCATGCAAGACACCAGCTTCTTTAAACTGATATTCCTGGTCGTAGACAATTCGTCGAATGGCTTCTCCATAAACCTGCTCGTTTCTTGGAAAACATTGTGATTGGTGACGAGGCAGCCTTTTTCATGAATTGAAAGGTGAATAGCCATAACATTAGGCATTATTCGCCGCCTCGCTCCTACCTCAGCATTCAACTTTGACACACGTATTTGTCAGCAGAAAGTGTCTCTGTGGATTGGAATATGCGCGAATGGGTATCTTGTCGGCCCATTGTTTTACGAGAACAACTTGAATGGTGCTGCCTACATGAGCATGATCACCGAAAAGATCTTCATAGAACTCCGTCAGATTTTCGGCAATCAATTCAATAGGGTTTGGTGGATTCAGGACGTCGCACCAGCTCATAGACAGCTTGCTGTAAGAACAAAACTAAGACAAACGTTTGACAACGGCATTGTGGCGCTAAATCATGCAATTGAATGGCCCCTAATATCCCCTGACTTAACACCGTGCGATTATTTCTTATGGGGATATCTAAACAATAAACTGTATTCTTCTCCACCCCAAAGCATCAACCAGTTAAGAGAAAAAGGAAAATCACAAGTTAATCAAAAAAGTTGTTCAATCAATGCGATCAAAAGCGCAACTGTGCTTGGAAAAAAATGGCGGACATGTGAAAGGAAACGGTGTTTAGGAAATTGAAAAATTAATTTGTATTAACCATATGAAGGTGTTTCTATTAAAAATGGATTTAAATATATTTGTTGATTTTAAACTTTGAAGTTTCATTATTTTACTTCCTTGCGCAAACATAATTTTGATACCCTCCACTAAATCCATAAGTATATCAATATCGTTAAAGGGAATTTAAGGAAATTTCCCGGAGCGACAGATAAATAGTTGATAAATTTATTTGTTTGCAGGACTCAAAAATCTCTAATGAATTTTGAGTCATACTAATTCAAATTACGTTAGCTTTTTTCTGGGACACCTTGTATATATGGACAGAGAAAGAGACAGAGAAAAACAGAGACAAATACAGACCTACGTTTGCATCTGAGCATCTCGTGCATACTTCAAAGCGCGAAAGAGATTTCAGGGAAAATGCTTTGATTTCATATTTTGAGGCTCTTCTTCTCCCAAAACCAGTTTCTTTTCTTGTAATTTATTGGCACCTTCAGGGAGTCACTTAACTGGTATACAGAATTTCAATCTTGATGACTGTTTTCCTTAATCTCCCTTGTATCCACTCAAACTATTTTTTCTCCGCTCCTTAGGAATTCTCTACCAGGTCACAGAAGAAAACTAACCTTGGCAGGATTTCAAAGTGGAAACTGTAAAGGGGATTTATGCAGTAAAGTATTTCAATCAAATAAAAGAAAGGATGTGAATCGTTGAAATCTCTCTGCATCCTATTCAATTTATGGACAAAGAATAATGAGTTGTAAAAAAAAGGAAAGAAAAATTCACAAAAAGAAACAAGAAAAACAGTAAAAACCTCTCAACAAACAGCTTAAATCGGAAAAAATATATTATATATATTTTGATAAGATATCAGTAAAATAAAATGTGCAAAACAAAATTGACTCAATAAATTATATTGTACAAGTGAAAGTATAAAAAACTCATAAATAAAATCAATAGATAATGGAAATGAAATGATCGCTAAGGGGAAAACGGATGCAAAAATATTTTAGATTAGCAACAAGTATCGGACAAGGGATACAATTATTGCTATTCTCTGTGGGATAAAAACAAATTAAGTTTTTAAATTTCTCCGATTATCTGATCAAAGTGAAGAATAATAGAGATAGAAAAGCACTTTGAATCGAAGGCTTGTCTTTTATAAATAATCAGAAGCATTATTTAATCAGTGAGTACTAAAAATACCGAGATGTGTTGCTCATTTTTTTATTAACCTATTTATTAAGGACTGTACTTTTTTCAGACATAATAAGTACCCATTTAACCGAAGAGAATGTAAAAGCTTTCTTATATGAAAAGGAAACCACTATAATATGGGCAAACCTTTTTTCCCTACTATTTTGAAAGAGACAAGCAATATTTTTATATTATTTTTATAGTTGGAGATTATCATTTTTTCCCTCGATAAGGCCGCCCATAGCTAGAAATGCTGATCGGGTCCAAGTACTCTAGCGTTTTCTTATAGCATCGCTTTCTATGGAAGTCTCCAATTAGTCTGTCTCGACCCTTTTCTTCTAACAACTGATTTCGAATAGCTCGGAAGTTTATGAGGTTACAATGAGCTTATAGGCTATTGCTTATTCTGGAAGACCCTGGAACAAGGAGCAGAAACTAATTAAAGTAATGAGTACGAAGCATTTAGTTTGCAATGGCGCATAGAACATTTATGCTTATACTTTATAAATATTTTCCTTCCTGGGGTATTAAAAAATGTGTAGAATAGATTTATTTCAAAGGAAAGAAGAAAAAATTATTAAAGTTAAATAAGTATCAAATGTGATATAAAGAGTTAGATAACAAGCAATACACTGGCAAAGAAGGATTATTAGAATACTTATATGATTAATAATTAAAAACTTCAAATTTATCCAAAGTTGTATAATACATTAAAACATTACGAAAGAACTTTGATATATTCACAAAAGTTTTAAACAAGTGAGTATTGATTAACATTTCCCCGTCAAAGCTCCAATAGTGAAACTCCGCCATGGTGTTCCAGTGGAGCGAATGAAAACACAATTAAAAGTGATTGCAACCTTGTATATAATTGAGAAAAACTAATGTGCCAGGTCATTCCTTTTCAACGTCCAAATAAGCAACAATAAATATATCGCTGTTTTCCAGAAAACTATATTTTTAACTCAAAGGTCGGATGGCAAACGTATTTGAAACAAAGACAACAACACAAATATCTTATTGTTTGGTTTTCTTTATCCACGGATTCTCGATGGTACTCACTCTTTAATCCTTTGACTACATATATTACCCCTAAAATTTTAAAAGACAAAGTTAGAGAAAACATGAAAATTTTCGTACAAAATGGCCAAAGAGATATCATTAACTAAATGCCCATCCAAATGACATCACCCGACTCACAACCTTTGTATGTCTAAGTTTCATCTCATTAATTTTATTTTATCCTCGTATTTTTGAAGTTCACTTTTTTCTTTCTCCTATCATATACACAAGCATACTAATGGCTTCATCAGCACAAAAGATAGCTTAAATTGCTGCCTTTGATTCCTTAGTCATCTAATTGCAATCATTTGGTTTGGACTGATTTCATTTTCGGCAATTTGGAATTACATCGTTGACCAGAAAGTCCTGACTCACTTAGGAAGCGGAAAGAAAACAACATAATTTTATGGAGCAACACCAACATTAGGTTAGGTTAGCCATAGTCATTCAACTAAATTAGGTTATGCTAGACTAACTCATTTGACTACATTAGCTTTAGTTTGCTTTACTCATTTAACTAACCACCTCCGTACGATTCTGTTGTTTGTTGCTTCTTGCTCCCGCGCAGTATATTTCTCTTTGTGTAAGAAGCCCTAACATATGGAAACGAGTTTCGAAGAAAGGGGAATATGAGTTTTGCTCCACTACTTCTATAAGAGTTGCTGTGAAGGAAATAGGCGAGACTGAAAGAGAAGCCACAGTCAGCCAGGTGAAGGTCTCGAGGTGGTACAAGAGTTTTTAGCCCTGGGATTAATGGCGTTTCAGCCGACCATCAACCTGATGTCTGGTTCAAATATGAATGTAGTGTTTATTTGCAGAATATATAGATTTGACTTAGCTTCTAAAACCTTTAACATCTCAAGGCATATTAGACTGAAATCTATTAGGAGTAAATTATCCCCATGAGGATGTATAATCTTCTTTGAAAATCTTTATCCTAGTGATACGCTACGATACGGTAACAGCGTGTTTTAATAATTAATATTTCAGATGTGCTTGTAAGCATGTTATGTTTTTAAAACCAAAGTTTCCCCGTTTAACTGTTCACTTTGCTGATAAAACAACTAATTATTTCCATATAAATGAAAATTCGTTTATGTTAAAATCTCTGCGTCACATTTCTTTGCCATATTTTTGATTAGAGGGTGTGAGGATATAATTTTCAGGGGCTTAAAAACCTCACACACTCTTCCACCTACCTCACCTAACTTACCTACAAAAATAATAATTTATCCAGAATAATGTAATCTATATTTGGAATCAGCGTAACAAAACATTAGGGGTGGACTGAATTCCAAAGAGCCAATGTTCTCACTATATTTTTCTGTAGATTTTCGTCTGTTTACTTCTGGTCTTTTAAATAAGGTCTTTAGCTTTTTTTTAAGTTGTTTTTGTATTTATTTCCTTATTTTTATTTTTGTCACTCTTTGATATTTTTATGCAAAAAGGATAGCAAAAAGCAAACTTGGATTTTCAGACAAATAGTTTTAAGTAGTTTGTGCTATGAAGAGATTCAAAGGTCTAGAAGACTGATTGTTGCTATTATCTGCTAAAGTTAAATACTTTGTGTGCTATTCAGATAACTCGGAGTGAACAAGGTCTTAACTGCGGTGCATTTTAGAAATTGCATGATTCACTGGGTTATAACAGCAACAATGCAATATGTGCAACGAAAAAAATGACCAAGTGAATGCTCATTGATTTAAGATTCTTTGATTCTAAGTATCAGGGATTTATTTCGGCAGCTTAATAATCCTGGTCCACTGTGATAGGGAAAGTGTATAAATAGGGTATTTAAATAAAAAATGCAATGTCCATGGAAAATGAATCTGTGTGTTCAACAATTTGCTTGCCATGAATAAAAAACTACCATTCCTTAAACTAGTTGAAACTACGGCTGAGAAATAAAGTATCATTATCAATAATAAAAGGAAGTGGTGGCTATTGCAAAAAAAGTTGGGTAAAAAGAAGAAAACCAAAGCTGCAAAAAGAAGAATTTGCTGAGCATATTGTAGAATACAACAGGTATTTTTTTTAAATTAAATTAATTGAAACAAGAGAAAACCATAAATGCTGGCCTTTTTTATTAACATCTTGAACCTGCAAATCATTTGTTGCACAAAAAAACATCCAACTCTAATAAAAAAGAGGATAATTCTGCAACAAAATAATGTAATGTTACATTTAGTGAAGAAGGCCTAAAAAAGATAAAGTCCATGGGCGATTCTGAGCAATAAACTTGCCTTGTATATATTCGGGCTTAGACATCTGCCTTAAGGAAGTCCTGCCCTTAACTCGAATAATGGACTTGTGCATTGTCCAAATGTATATATTTTGGGGGTTTTATTATTTAGCTATTTTATACTGTCATCCTTTTATGATAACTTGATATTCCCTTTTCTCTCACAGAGGATGATGTCTCTCTATAGTTTCTCAGCATTCGATTTAGTGCTTTTTGGTTAGTATAACCAGTGCTATCCTAGTGTCTCTTCTACCTATTTAGTTACTTTCTGATTTAATATTTTTATAATCTTTTACCTGTAAAATTAACGATGAATTTTTACCTGTATCTATTTACTTAGGTCTTTTTCTAGATTTGGGTAAGAGTATCACTTTGGTTACGTAAATTCTTCCCGGTAAGTATTCTATGTTGAAACCTGCATTCAACATTTTTTACATCATAATCTGACGTTTTTGAGTTCATTAGTTAGATTCATTTTAGTCAATAGCGTAAGTCCTTGTGATTTATGCCCAAATGAGTGTAATGCATTCTTTATTTCAACGATTTTTTCTTTCTTATAAACGGATTCATAATGCTCATACATTTTTTACTCTACTATTTGTCTTGTGAAATTGCTTCCTAAAGTCCGATGTGATGATGAAACCTTTTAATCAACACACCTGAAATCTTTTTTAAAAGGCTGGTTGTATTCAGATACGGTTCGTAACTGCCTCTACTTCATCTGTTCCCACTTTATGTTTCCTTTTTTATTTTGATTTGGGCAACGATTATTTAGGCCTGTCGAGGGGATTCCTGGGTTTGATAGACACATGTAGTAATTTTTTATTAGTTTTACCAGGATTATTATATTATTGCCTATTGCAAATGGAGTTGGTGCCTTAATTATATGTATTTTATCATATGGCTACTGCTTAGAACGACATCTGGTTTGGTTCCATAAAATCAGCTCAGTTAGTTTTGGAGGTTTTTACCCAGTCCGATGCACAACTCCCCTCTTAATTACACTGTGTAACAGCTTTGCTGAAAGTTCAGTTTTGTATCTTTTTTTTCTCTATCAATTCTGTCATGCTGAATCCTCCGAAAATCCCATTGGTTTTTGTATACCAAAAAGGCTAGGAATAAATTCACATTAGTGTTTCATGTCAAGAAGGATATAAATAAAAACTTGAAAGTGCAATAATAATTGAAAAATTACTGAGTCATAAAATATCTTTTAGTAAGAAAGTAATATCATATAAGGAGCAAACAAGTATTTCTCAAAAAATTTTTGATTAGTAAGTAAGATCAATTAAGTGAAAATATCAGTAATCAGAGAAGTATTTATTGGATTAGGGTAATCTTTTATGCTTTGTACTTTCTTCAAGGACCATATTTTATACATATTCATCCATTCCTCCTCTGAGATATTGCTTTCTTGATACCATTCTCCCCGCTCTTCCGAGTTTGCAGACCTGAAGAATTCCAAATGAGAGTGCAAGTAGTGTAGCTTAAGTGATATTTTGCATTCTATGCAGCTGTAACATTCAAGCAGTTTTCCAATAATAGCTTGTATTTCTATGATTTCTTTTGCCTAGATACCTATTGAACTCTTTCTTGGGCGCATTTCAAGATAATTTCTTGAACGCTGTCATTTTAAACTCGAAAATTTGAGATTCAAATATCTCCTTCACCCCCGGTCCGATAAACAACCAACAGCAAACTTTACCTCCCTCTAGCAACTTCAAATACATTACTTATATTTTTTATTATACCTTACCATCGCGATTTAATGCTGTGAACAATTGATATATCAGGTCCAATTTAATCTTGAACTGGCTAGTAAAATGTTCTTCATGGCAACAGGAGCGTTGTGCTATACATTTTGGGTGCCCGGCTGCAAAACCGATCTTTCTTCCCATTTTTGCTCTATTTGTGCTATTGTACAAACCACACAAGGTTTGGTACTTATTATATCCACCCTGTAATCCAAGAAAGAATTCTAACATTTTGAAATTGCCCCATACAACATCCCATTTGTAGTCCTCAGATTTGATATTTGCCAGCATATTATTATATTTACTTATATGTATTTCCGTAATGTTCATTCAAGTGAACAGAGTGACCAACATAGATAGATTGTAGCTGCTTGCCGTTGTTAAGCAGCACTGCATACTGACTTGTCGTATCAAGCATATCGTTCCAAATATACGTGTCACTTCAGGCCATAAGCACAGAGACTGAAGAAATGGGTATAACTGGGCAAAATATGAATACATGTTTCGTTACTTTAAAATTATTAGGTCTTCACCTAGTAAGTTTCATTCCTTAAATTTATAAAAAGAAGCTTTGCCAAATACTTGGTTGGATTCAAGTGTCTCATGGGTTCTTTAAACGTGGAAATTTCATATGGCTATGAGGCCTCCACTTCTCGATCCGCATCATATTCTATATTTCTAGCCTGTCGGTCGCCGTAACTTGGCAGGGAATGCAGGCTGCTGTTTCAAATCTATCCTTTAATGAGAGATCTTCTCTGGCAGTGTTTTTTTTTTAAAAACAAGTCGTATTCTTCACTGACTCACGGGCCCTGGTATCTCCATCAAGTTTTATTGTGCGATTAACCACAATTTGTGACAGATTACAATGCTTCAAAAAGTCGAGAGGTGTAATCTTTTACTTTTACCCAGAAAAACATGCTTTCTCAGTAGTTTGACAACCATATATATATCTTATTTAATAGCCTTATTATTAAGCAAAACCATCAATATAAGTGACACTACAATCTTAACTATTGACATACGAGGGGCGGTTGATAAGTTTTGCAATTCGGGTCTAAGGAAACGAGATATGAGAAAAAGTAATTTAGTATTTTTCAATATAACTACCCTCGACTTCAATGCCTCGCGCTACTTGTCCCTGAGGCTTCAAATTCCCGACAACCAAAAATCTTCAGACTGCAAATCAATCCACTCCTAGACGGCGAGCTGGACATCTTCATCGTCCCCAAACCGGCATCCACGCAGTGCAACCTTGAGTTAGCGTAATGAAATGTAATCGCTAGGGGCCAGAACTCGACTGTAGGGGGGATGGTTGAGTTCCTCGAATCCGCACTCACGCAGGGCAGCTTGTGCAACTCTTGACTTGTGGACTTTGACGACGTTGAAGTCGATCATGGGGCGTGAAGTTTCTAGGGACCGAACGGGTAGAGACCTTGGTCATGGTTAAATTGTCGTGGATTATGTTGATAACACTTCCATGTGATATTCCAAGTTGTCACTCGATTTATTTCACCTTCAGCCGTCGATTTTCGAGGATCCTCCTCTCCACACGGGCCACATTTTCTTTGTTGGTCACGTGTGACGGGCGTCCTGGACGGGGTCAACTTCAATGGACTCACGACCATAGCGGAACTCCCTATTTCAGCGAGCAATGATTGCATAGGAAAGGGCGGTGTGGGTGTACACTGCAACCATGCGTTCATGTATCTCTTTTGCATAATGGCCTTCCTTGTTGAAAAAGTTGATCACTGCGCGGTGGTCAACCTTCTCCATTGTTGAAAAATTTGTGACTGACGATCTGTGATCAGCTACTGCTTCTCAAATAGACGAGACAGAACCGTGCGGTTGCATGTCCTGACTTGTCATAACTTGTCCTAACACCCCCATAAACAGCCATCCATCTTCCTCTGTTTTGCTTGACCGATTCGCAAAACATATTGATCGCCCCTCGTATATATATATATATATATATATATATATATATATATATATATATATATATATATATATATATACATATACATATAAATATATTTATATATATATTTGTTTGAAATCTTTACGTGTCTACCGATAGTTATAAAGAAATAAACACCATTATATTTAGGAAGCTTTATTCGGATACCATATGGAATCAGGATACTCCTTTGTGTTATTCGTTTATTCTTGTTTCCAGCACATCCATCCCTTTAATGTATCGGGGGTTTTATAACGTCTAATTTTACAAAGGAAAGATTTTTTAAGCCAAATAGATTAGAAGAGGATGGTTAGAAAATATATATACATTTTTCTTTGTCTTTAATCGGTTTGGCGAAGAAGAATGTGGCCACTTGTCTTCAATTACCTTGTTCTAAAGGCTGAATCCAAATAAGCGTAAACAAATTAAAATATTTAAATTTTTTCTCAAAAATAAGGCAAAAATAAAAATTAGTTCACTTATTTTCATATGGTAGGTGACATAAGTTTAAGGCTGGTCAAATAAGCCAAAATGTGACCTTACAATGTACGAACCATCCCACCACTAGAGGAAAATTCGTGGTCGTAAAGCATTTAATTCATCCTCATAAAACCAGTCTAAATTTCAACTCAACACTGGTTCATTTCATCCAAATGCAAAGTTACACACCTTACTAATTAAATAAATCCTACCATAATTAAAATTTCAGACACTACAGCAAATGTATTTAAGCGTTTTGTATGTATCTCTTTAGTTTAAGTCATAACTTTACTTGATTTAGAGGCAAATCATATTAAAAAATTTAAAATGTTAAGTCTTTGTTTAGAATTTTAGTACAATTATTTAAGGTACATCATTGATCTTAAGAATTACATAATAACAAAATAATAAACAATACATATAACAAAAATACTCATAAACTAAATGAAATAACCACAACCAGACAGCTATGCGTCACGTTGCAAATGTAACACTTTCTTCATATTTTCACTCTTCTTTCAGAACTTCTCTTGATCCATCTGTCCTATACACTTCACTACTTATCCTTAATCAAATCTGATCCTGATTCTCAAATTGAGCTGGAAAAATGTTTGTCAAGCTTGAGGCTACTCTAATAAAAATAATCAAAATCAACAATGGATTCGTAGTAATATCCAGGGAATTTAAATATGTGAACGTAATATTTCAATCAGTGGATCCATCACTTTAAAAAATTTAGGACTTGAAGCAAGGCACCTCGTTCCCAACCAGTGGCGGCAAATAAGAGTGTCCCGTGCAGCAATATGGAAGGCCGGTTCGGCGACCACTCATCCGATGAAGTGAAAAATGAATTTGAGAAACAACACCTATGACAAAGGGTAGAGGAATTTTCAAAATATAATAATACCACTGCAATAGATGTTTATTCCAAATTATTATAATCTTATAATCGAGTAAGATAAAAAGCATGTATGATAAAAATAAAATATTTCAAGTAAATGGGAACTAACCGTGAGCAAAACAAAAACTGTATATAATACTGCAAGAAAAAAGGGACAGAACGATAAGCTAAAAAAATAGAGAACAGATGGCAAGTGAAAGGGAAGCGAAAGGTAAGCAAAATAAAAATAGAGAACATATGACAACTGAAAGGAAGAAAAGGGGTTAGCAAAGCAAATATTATAGGAAATGTAGATAAAAGATTGCAAAGGGTCAATAGAGTTAGATAAATATTGATTTTGAGACGAATGACTCAGCAAACTTCATCCCAAGCCTCAAGTATTCACATTAAAATAAAAGATTTTAAACTCTATCTTGGAATATGGCTGCGACCTAGGAAAGACATGGTTTTAATATAGGTCACAGTATATCGGGAACCTATCTATGAGGCGATATTGAGTTTCAGAATAGTAGAGTGCTCAAACTATCTTTAGCACACCAACTCGTATAATACGCTACACACCAGCACCAACCCTCAATTGCTTTAAAACCACCATTCCCCATACTAACTTCCTTTTAAAAAAATTCTGGACTAAATGCACATTTGCTCTTGGCTTTACTTCCATAAATAACCAAACAAACCAATATTTTTATCCATTACTGTAATTATATTAAACTTTATGCCGGATTTTTATTCCCTTAATTCAATTACATACACGAGCCATAAAAATATATTCTCCGTTCTAATCGACACTCCTAAGCAATGAAGACCAACTTGACAACAGGATTTGGCAACAGACAAACTATAAATTGTGTGATGTTGGTCGTAAAGACCTAAAGTTTCAAAAGTCTTCATTTATGAGCAAAAGTCTCGAGGGGTATTACTATTAAGGCTACCAGAGAATTGATCTGACGGCCAATATCCTACTAAAAATCATGCAGATAAATGGGGTTTAGATTTTCCAAAATATATATTAAGAAATTTATTTTCAGTGCCTATTTACGAGCTATCTCATCGAGTAACAGTATCTCTTTCCTTTATCTTTACTAATTACAAAACAATAAACTTGGTATAAAAGAAATTTTACAGATATTTCGAAAGTTTTGGCGCATTATAAAAGGTAGTAATTAGAATTCCTTTTTATAGGCAACACCTACCTATCGACAGAGAGCGAAATAAATGACTATGGGATGAACAAGGAAACATAATTATTGGTCTCATTCAATGGACATTTCAATATTTATGATCTCCCCAAAAATATATCAATAACCATCAAACGCCAAAGATAAATTCCCCCAAAAGGAAAGAGAAGTCTGAACAATACAGGCACAAAATTTTGACCTCTGTTGAGAGGAAGAAAAATTGTCAAGCACCTGCTTGGTAGTCAGCTTGGAAAAATGGTCAAGGGCGCCATAGAAAAACCTATTGTTATTTTTACTATTATTATTATAATTTATATTATTATTATTACTATTATTATAATTATTATTTTTATCATTATCATTATATTATTATTACTATCATAATGATTATTATTACTATTATTATTAGAATTAGAATTATTATTGAATTAAAATCATTATAATTATTATTAACATTATTATTATTTTAATTTTTATTTTTATATTAGTAGCAGTTTCTAGAAGTTGTATTTTTTTATTATTACCATATTGTTTTTCATTATTATTATTGATGATGATAATATTATTATTATTGTCATTATTAATATTATTTTTATTATTATAGTTATTATTAGTATCAATATTATTATTAACATTCTATTTATTTAAATTATCACTCTTATTATTATTATTATAATTAATTATATTATCATTATCATTATTTTTATATTATTTTTTATCATTATTATTAGTATTCTTGTTATTTATATTATACAGTAAAATTCTAATGGCATTGTCTCCGGCTTCCATTCCTTGTTTTTGAAATGAGCGATAGTTTAGAGCAAAGAACTACAGACTAAATGATATCCCGTCATTAAATTAATTTGCCAGCAAAGAAATTCCCATCAGACTAATAAAAACTTTACCTTTCATTCACTCCCAACTACAAACAGATTTCTCATAAACATTGGGTATTAAATGATGTTCTATAGGCTATTCAACAAATATGAAATTACATTGAATGTTAACGAACATTTCTTTCTAAAAGCTTTACACACATTGTAATTTAATAAAGGCAGCATTGACATAATATCCTGCAAATAACAATGATGAAACTTTGTAGTTTAGGTGGTATTCGGTTAATAATGAAACACAACTAGACGACGTTTGACCTTAGGATGTTTTTTACCTAACACTGTCTAGAATTAGATTTTCAAGACATTGAAAAAGGAACCAGATGTAATTAAAAGTAATGGAGATATACGAGGTCACTATTATGAGGGTGACATTCTATTAATGGTCTCAAATATATTGGAATTTGTGTCAATAATAAGAGAATTATGAGAAGTCTCTGTTTCAGGTGGACTAATAATTAACTTTCAATGACGAAAAAGATAATGATTAGGTTTTTGATTAAATGAATCAATCAGAACTGACGGTCATTTTTACCTGGGGCAAAGCACATGGTTAAGGCGTTGCTTTTTTTGTAAAAGGAGTAAAGTTTAATTGTATCCATTTAAAGCCATGAAATGACCCATGTTACCATGGTACATATGGTTATTCACCCTGGAAATTTCAAATTTACCATCGGATTTGGTGGTGGGTGTTGCCATATGGTGTCAGAAGTCTCGTTTAACCCTTGCGCCATTAAAAGGCATTTGTCAGTGATTTGAACCACGGGAAACCATCAAGGCAATGAACATTCATCATCTTATCACAAAAGCGCCGCAGGTCATTGGATCGACTTTCCCTCTTCTTTAGAGTTATGTGACTGCTAATGCAAGAATACAAACAGAAATTAGTTCGAATACGAGGATATAGGACCTTAAGTTAGATTAATTCTAACTTCAGAACGACCGACTGACCTAAACATGAATTTCTTTCGCCCCAAGTGAAAGTCAGTGTCCTCCAAACCTCCAATAGAGAATAAGGAGTTCAATTCTGATATAGATGATATGATCCACACTTACTTGAGGAATAACATCGATAATATAAACCCAGCAATAAAAGTAGCACAAGAAAGGCAATAAATTCTTGGGTACAGGGGCCAATATAACAACAGAAGAAATAAAAGTTGTAATCTATTTCTTTAAGCAACAAGTACAAGGCCAAAAGCGAATAATTAGAATCAATCTTATCAAGATATCAACAAATATTTTTGAAACATTAAAAAAATTTCTAACGCGTGCTTACATAATGGATCTTCTCAGATGGCTACACACTATCCATAATAATTTGGATTCTTAAACCAGGTAAACCATCTAATCACCACAAAAAACTACAAGCCTATATCCCAATTGGATATCATGGGGAAAATATTCGAAAAAATACTCATTCGAAGACAGAAAGAATATTTCGAAGAAAATAATCTATATAATGACCAAAGTTCGAATTAGGGACAGGAAAAGATACTGTCTTGGCACTTTGCATAATAACAGAAAAATACCTTAGGCTCAAGCAACGTAGAAAATGCCTTTGATAAAGTTCGGTTTGAGGAATATAACATCAAATCTTAAACTTTCAGATGAAGAAAGATCTGGAGAGAATCAGAGGCTATTGGGTCACAGAGATAAAAGCATACGGGGTGATTAATGATTGCCATATGTCGCTGAAGATTCATGCCCTAGGTGTATTCAATCCATTCAGCAGAGCTTAGACTTCGAATTAGGCAGACAACATAAAGCAGCGTGTTGTTAAACGGTGCAAAACGAAGGCTTCAGTCTGAAAGGATATCACTAAAACTATCAAAATAAATGATTAGGAAATAAATTGGAGAAAGATTTTCCATGGTCCCAATCTCCAGGATAATAGTAGCAGATATAAAATAGAGTAACATAACTAGGGATATCATTCTGAGAGTAAAGTGTTAGGATTAAAATATACATTTAAAGGCTACAATAATCACATTACCGAAATAAAAATCAAGTCAACTTAAATGATATACCTTTTATACAACCTGAGGCGGTAAAACCTAAACACAATTTAGAAAATTTATATTAGTAGGAATGGAAGTACTTTTATACACCTCCATCCAAGCCAACAGCGAAACAAACACTTAAAAGCACTCAACTTAATTAAGAACATGAATTCAGAGGCAGTAATATAACTGCTCAAAATCAACATCAGGAAAAAAGCGGAAAAAATATACAGGAAAATAGAATTTCCTCCATTGTTTGCAGAGCACAACACCATCATAGAAAAAACACCTGTGGCACCTAAATTGCGAAATGGAGTAGACCTAACGAGGAACCTCAAAAATGTGCACCCTGTTGAGCCTAGGAAATCATGAAAATGGTAACACGTATCAATTAATGAAATAATATCTCATGTAATAGTAATGAACCAATGTAAAATAGAGAGAAATACTTATTAGAAAACTGTACATTTAAGAAGAAAAACATGAGATAAGCAAGCCAATAGCTGGAATTTACAACGCGGTCACACAAACATACACGCAATAAAACACCTTCAAATCCAAAGGATCTCAATGCTAAATAACAGGGGGAAGCCGAGAAAATATAGGGTTTGTATGTGCTTTCAGCGGTTAAGTTGTCGTGGATCTGTAAAATGACAAAAATAAAGGGTCCTACCGATAAGGTGTGGCAACCCGAGTTGGGAAAAATGAGTATAGCTACATTAAACACCCACACACCTAATTTGCTTTTGCTCACCAGTCAACTGAGGAACAAACAAACATACTTCTGATCATTAGCTCTACCCAGCTCCTAGATTAAGAAAAAAAGACGTCACGCCTCCTTGAAGTAGGAGGTATGCAAATAAACAGACTTAAACAATATGAGAACAGACATACAGAGAGAGAGAGAATCAGTTATGTCATTTGTCATTATAATATTTTGGCCCTTTGTTATTATTAGCATCTCGAGTCCATTCCTCGTCCTTATGTCTTGCCACCTTAGCCCCAGCTACCTAACATTAGTGGAGAAACTTTCACACAGCCGTGTAGGACTCGAATTATTTCGCTTGCTCCAATTAGAGTAGACTTCAGCCAAAAGTAAAGCCTGCATATCTTCGCTTTCCTTTCAAGTCCCTTTCTTTAACCCCGTGATAACCAAGGTACATCCCTGAACCCAGCCGAAAAAAGCGGATTCTCCGTGAGAAACTTTGGGAGTTAGAGCCAACTCGACTTGAATACCAAAATTAGGCCTACTAACTACAAACACAAATAACCCCTTATTAACCCTCAATACTGCCCCCCCCCCCCCTTATGCACCTTTAAACGCTTAATTTCTCAGCAGAAGTTATCAACTGATAGTTGAGGAAACAGATTTGTTTACTTAAATTAAAGCCATCAACAAAAGAAGAACCTAAACAGATAAGGGCCTATCACCCGTCCAATATTAAAATAACTGACCATGAAAACCTAAGTGGAATACCGAAAAGATACCCGAAGATGTCTAAACAAAGTGGGATATTACAAACTCAAATATAAAAAAAAACAAAGTGAATTGAAAAGTAAAGAAAAAACAACAATGAATGGCTATAACCAAAGTTAAATGCAAAGTGCATAATTAAAGTAAATTAATAGTTAATATTAATATTAACAAATAAAACCCTGCAATATACATAACATATATTAAAGGAAATCACATAAGCCCATTATACTTAGTACCTAATATAACAGCTTGAATGCCACAATAAACACATTAATGAAAGAGAAACTGCAAAAGTTAACAGAAATTATGGGTCTCTTCCGCTATTTTATCATGTTGAACGTGTAAAAGTGGAAGAAAAGAGTTAAAGGTTATGGGACGACAAACTGACTAATACAGGCATGTCTTCTTCGGAATTCACAAAAACACAAGGCCCATACATATTTGTTGTTTCAATCTATCTAACTATCCAATATAAGACGAAAGTCAATCTACTTCCTTACTTTTTTCTCTCATTTCGAAAAAGCTGTCGTAGGGGGCGGCCATAGCCCTGATGTTTCAACATATCAAGCTGATAAAAAGGGTGCAGGCTTGACATCTTCTGCATAGGTGTAAAGAAGACCTTCGACAAAATTGGGTTAATTGCCTGAAATACAAATCTTATAGACTGAGAACCGCGCCAGAATGCAAAAAATTCCTCTCTAGCTTCTTGAGTAATATACAAGCCGTCGTCTTCGAGAAGCATACAGGGCAAGCCTTCAAACTCTCATCCACTGTTACAAAAGGAGGATACCTCAGCGTCAGTCTCTTCACCATCTTCACGACGGATCTATCAAAGCCACTGGATAAGCAGACTGACTCTTATCCTACAGCACGCGGATGATTTCACCCATGTCGTGGTCCTACGGACAGACACCACAGGATGATGGTCAGGTCTACGGTGACCAAAGCCAAAAGGATCGCCAGATAAGAACAAGGCTGGAGTATACAAACAAATGTGGCTAAATAAACGGTGGTGCCAATCGAGCAACAATGGAACGCTACACTAAACTTTGACAACATTGAAATTGACTATCCTTCAAGTGTGTCAGTCCTTGGCTTTAAACAACCAGCATAGGGATAAATTGATAGATTGACACAACAATTGGATGATCACGCACCGAACTAGACAAAAGCATCCAATTTAGAAACCTATTCTGGTAAAACAAAAGTAAGTTATACATCGGTCTAATTAGATCCAAACTTGAATATCCAGCCAAAACGGTTAAGTCAACGTCAAACCATAAAATGTCTAGGTTACGAAGAATGCAGTATATAGGACCCTGGTTTATCACCAAAGGAAGATGGCAAGAGTTCTAAACCACTAAATGCCTGCACGAGCAAGCCAGTCTTGAGCCTGCCATTAAGTAGTCAGTATATCTGCGCCAAGCTGAAGGAGATTCTTCCCAGAGAGAATCTAGCAGGCCTTGACCCAGAAGCAAATTGATTATATATTCAAAGGTTAAATACCAAACACAAGTTCAAATGATAACAAAACGATAACAAAAACTAAGGAAAGAGAAGATCTCATAAGAAACAACGAAACATCGCAATCTACTAAAATAAAGAGATCCCGTAGTGGGACATCAATTTTTTAAAATATAAAGATACCTACAGTGACATAAAAACAAACAATAAAACAAAAAGATCCCGTAGTGGGACAAAATTAGTAAAGTAATAAAATACCAACTCAGAAAAAGAAGGCGCGCCCACCAGCACACTATAACACTATTTGTTCTTTCTTTTTTTCACTCTTTCTTCTCTTCATTATTCACTCCTTTTACTTTTATTTTTCTCTCAAATAAACTGAATTAAAGCAAATTCTTTGATGCATCACGAATATAATTAACATCTCCAGCAAAAAAGGAGGCAAGTTAATGGAGAGGAAAATCACCACTGCTTCGAAAATAATTAAGAATTCCGTCTAAAGATGCAACAAGGAAAGCAGACGTTTACCGACAATTTTTTTATTAATTAGTAATTTATTCTTAATTAACGAGATTTTCCTAACCCATTAATAATCTCCAGCCAGATATAAAAACTTCATTCGCAAGTTAAAACCTTTCAATTTTAAAATTGTAAATGCGAATTACAATAAGGTCATCATAAAACAATAAAGAAGAGAGTTTGTCTTTGTGCACATTTTTTTCTGAACAATTAAGCCTATATATATACATATATTTATATATAGATTATTTCTTAACTAATCATTTTTTTTCTTTTATATGAAAATAATAATAAAGTGATAATATTCAGATAATGGTTAAATCAAGATATAAAAGTCAATGTTTCATGCAACCAATTAATGTTAAAAATGTTACTGAAATTCTACTTGGATTTATAACAAAATCATAAAACTTAAAACAATTTAGTTACTCAAATTAGTTAAGAGATTGAGGTTATTAGTTTTTGTCTAAAATGGACACCGTTAATATCCTAACGATCATTACTAATAGTACATGGATGGGTGAGTACTTTTCTAGTTTTAATATCGATTTACCTTTAAGATTTTTCCTTAGGCATCTTTCTTGATTAAATTGTTTTTATTATTAATTGTGGCTCCTCAAGGGAAAATATAGCTTTGCAATGGATTCCGATTTCTATTATGGCTTTCTTGGGCATTATTAAAAGCATTACTAACTTTAATTTACTTTCTTGAATGTTTATTTTATTGTAAGATATTCTCCTATATTACTTTTTGTCTAATTAATGTCATAATATTGAGATAATTTAATGGTGTCATTAGATAAATCCTATGAAAAAAATGCATTTTATTTATCCGTTTTGCTGTATTAAATTCCTTAGTAATTGGTTTCAATTTATATTTTATTACAAGCCGATGCGCCAAGTAAGTAAAAAGGCAACAAGAATGAGTAGTAAAAAATAATATAAATTAAAACTATTTTAAAAGATGCAAATTCTCTTAAACTTCTGTCCAAACAGGTTCACAGGAACTCAAATTACTATGAAACTTTCATTGTATGGAATTTCAGAATAGGCGAACTAATTATGGATTTACCTAATTTAAAAATCATTACCTCTGCATTAAATAAGTTTTTGTCTTCGTTTTAGGCTAAAATCATATCTTAGTTAACTGTTAAACGTATACATAATTCAGAAAGTTCTGTAAAATCCTAAGCCAATTTCAACTGAATACTTTCTCCTAAATGTGAAATTATTTGATTTTTTGACGAGATTGCACTGAATGCATAAAAAAATTGGCCATGTCTTCTCGAGAGTTAATATATATTAATTCCTTCTTGTTGGTCACTTCACTTTGTTCCTCTTTTATTTTACCTTACTTAATTCTTAAATGGTGTTACCATAGCTAATTAGTTAGTCTGTTGCAAGCCGACTTCTCTACATACTCTTTCTTGACAATTGGGTCGAGTCAGTCTTGATTCGACTCTATCCGTCCATTTTCTCTATCTTTATTTTTTATCACTCTTGCTTTTTATCCTTTATCACGGATTTTCTCAAATATTACTAATTTTTCATCATGAAATAGCCATTTCTTTGGCCTTTCTTTCCTGTATATTTCATTATATTTTCATATTTCTTAATCTCCCAAAGTTTATTATGGTTAATTCTCATTTGGCCCTAATTGACTACAAGGTAGAGCAGTGATTTATGCATGTTTCAACCGTTCCTGGTTTCTCGGATAATTTATACTGTAAAGATAAAAATTGTATTTAACTATCTTTAGCCTTTACGATTAATGAAACATGCTCTAAATAATCAAGTCAACCAAGTAATTATAAAATTTATATTTTTTTCAGGTTTTACTTAAATTAATTTTAATCAATTCGTTTAGTAATAACCTGCATTGCTAGAGCACATAGGTTTTCCGTTATTTTTAAATTGACTAAAGGTGTCTTGGATTACAAAGAGGGTAACCTTTATAATTGATTACTCTCTTTATATAATAATTCATTTCTTCCCTCGAAGTCGGCAGAAAATGAAAGAGACGCGGAATTTAGAAGCGGTGTGAGGTGAGACAGATGGCCTCTAAGTGGTTTCTGATGCAAGAATGAGGTTAATGAGCTGATTCCGGAAAGAAGGTCGTAAGGCAGCACTGCAGAGTAATATTTAACACACAGCTTACTTATTTGTATGTCTCTTAGCATAACTACCTGGATGAGAGACAAAATATGGATCAATTTGTAATAACTATATAAATTTTAAAAAATTCATGATTAATAAAACTATTTACATATATCAACATCGACAATAAAGTATAAAATACATAGTTGCGCACATGAAAAGTTAAAAAAAAAAATTCGGACCATAATATTTCCATGTTGTTTATACAAATGTGATCCTTCTCAGTGAACCATTTCTTGTTCCAATAAATACATAAAAATGTTGCGCTTGTTAATAGAACCATTCTGGATGCTTTCAGTCTCATTTTATTGTGGATTTATTTCGGTGTGGCTCCATCTTTGTGGATGGATGCCACTGTGTCATTAATCTTGTAGAAGAAATCGGACTCTCTTTGTAAACGAATAGGAAGTAGAGCAGCCATGGTATTCGCTACAGGTTTACTCGCGATCGAAATTAAAGCTTAATATTTCTTAGACAATGCCAAATTTTCCCTCTTTATTTTTACTTGGTATGACCAAGTTAATTGCTTAATCAATATGCGAAACTTTAATTTTTAAGGTGTTTCGGGATGTGAAACGTTGGATTGAGGCAAAACTTCTCGGTGGATAGCAGCCAATTCTAGAATATGTGGATTTAGGGCACTAACAATTTCAGATAAAGATAAAGGGACAGTAAATAATGCAAACAGGCTCTGCTGACCAAAGGTCGCGTGCTCTCACTTATTATGATTTATCACCTTACTACTTACAAAACTTAGGAAGACTTTGGGAATCATATCATTCGAAAGAAAATATAAAACAACATAAGGTTTTCAAATTTCGTTAGAATCGACCGAAAAGCTATGAGGTTATTGCCAAATAATTCCACTGCTAGCCTTCGGAGGACCTTGGCAATTCTATCATTCAAAGGGGAATGTAAAACAACATAAGGGTTTAAAAGTTTGTTAGGTTTTAAAAGAATAGTTACAATTTTACTACCAAAACAACGAAAAGCAAACTGGAGACTGGCTGACTAACGCACCGGAATACAGACATAATCTTCGCAAATGACTAGCATAAAGAGATCAACTTGGGGAGTTTGGAGTCAGTAGACGAGAAAAGCCTTGACTAATATATCAAACTATCATTCTAGGGATTAAGAAGCAAGCAAATATAGTTTATTAGAGAGGTAAAACAACTCTAAGATCGCATTCCATCCTTATATGGTAGTGCGTAAAAAAGAGGTAATTAATTCATAGTAAGATAAATATAGGATAGGTCCTCCCCGTTTCGGAAATAATTGTCCTTGGCATGCGTAACCAAGTGATCCATGCTTGAAAATTACATGAAAGGATTCAGTGGCGAATAGATCTGAAAGCGCTACAGACTCTACAGATTTATCAACCAAATATAAGATATTTTAAAGCCATGGGATTTAGAATATAGATCTAAATTATCGATGTGAATAATAGAAAACCTTGCATCAGGCAATGGGTATTGATCGTAAGCAGGCATTATCAAGGTATCGATTTGTTTGTTTGCAGAATATGCATTCAGACAAGATACTAAGTGTATATATTCGTAGGTGCTTAGCTCTGATCTCTAAACGCTCCAGAATTTTAAATAATTTATTTTAAGGAAGCAAGAACAAGGACCCAGAGGCGACTTAAAGAAGAGTCAACCATATTAGGCTCGTTATCCTCCGCGAAAGAGCTTAAAGCTCCAAATCTGTGCGCTCTCGACCAATCTCTTCTAATAGCATGTGAAATGTGGCTATTAAAGGCATCAAATTCGTGGAGCGGAGCTTTCTGTGGTCAGATTCAACTTTTTTCTGTGGGCTCAGCGGGCTAAGGGGATTTTAGGACTGGGAGCTAGAAAACACATTCTCCTGGGCCATCCTAAATAAATTGTATTGCTTGAATTTTATTGATAGTGTATCTAATGAATTTGCTTATCCTGTTTTTTTATCATTTTACTTCATTAACAAAATGTGTAATGAAATCCAAATGACTCGTAATGGAACAAAGTTGGTAAGAGTTTGACACCAATTTTCAATCACTAAAGATGTTTATTTCTCAATAAAGACCTTCAGTTCAACGTCAGGGCCAAACCACTCATATAGTGTGTATGATACTCGTAGCAACCGTGAAGGTCGCCCTAAATAATGCCCCACTGGGTGAATAGCCACACCCGAATTGGCTTAACATTGCTAAAGTTTGAAGTAATGTTTGCTATCGGTTAAGCTTAACCTTACCAAATGGCTAAAGTATGGTGTGTCTGACTGATAAATACGTCCAAGTATAGCACTGTATTTTTTTAAGGAGAGTCCACATTCCCTCGGCTTTTTCTTAAATAAAGATTCTAACGTGGGTTTTAACAAATTGGTGAAGTAGATCATCCTCGACAGTGATAGCAACTTTGGTAGCAAAAATCGCTTAAATCCGCACGTAACACCATTGTGGAGGGAGTCTACTATGTTTCGGTGGTCCAAAGAGGCGTTCTCTTAATGCTACCGCGTTTTTCTTTTACAAAATGAAAATGGCCTAAAAGCTCTCTTAAGGAATAGCTGAGCAGAAAGGGGAAATTTTTATTGCCTCTCCTATATCAAGAAGGGTTAAAATTAGCTCGTTAATTAAACATGGCAGAGGAACTAGTGAAGAAAGAGTCAGCGAATAACTGAGAGAAAAATAAGAGAAAGAATGAGAGGGAGAGTGAAGAAAGAAAAAGGGTGAACAAAGTGAAAGAGTAAAAGAGAGTAAGGAAAGAGAAAGAGAAAAGGGTAAAGAGTGAAGAAAGAGAAAGAGAGAAGTAGAAAGAGTGGAGAAAGAGAAAGAGTGAAAAAGAGAAACAGTGATTAGAACATTTATAAAAGAGAAATATTGAATGAAGAGAAAGAGAAAGAAGAAAGCTAAAGAGTGAAGAAAGAGAAATGGTGAAGAAAGAGAAGACATACGAGAAAGACTGAAAAAGATAAAAGAAAGAGAAAAGGAGAAAGAGTGAAAAAGTAAAGGAAAACAAGATAAAGAGAAAAAGATCATCATGTTTTCCCATTTTGCGATCTTCTAACTTAAGTCTTTTTACCTGCGTCATTTCCTCCATACAAAGGACGATTACTAAAGAATCGTTTATAATTTCCAGAGTTTCTTCTATTAACTTCTGCAACAACCGTTTTTATTCTGTTTTAGAATTTTTGTCTATATCTCTTTCATGGGCCTTCTTTGTTTTTTCTAATATCTTTCTTTACCCTATGTAATTTTCTAGATTTAGCTCCGTAACGGGTTTTTTTTTTACAATATACCGTCGATTTCACTCCCGTAGAGAGTCTAGAATTTCGGCTGTCAACCACGGCGCCCCACATTGATTTAGGTTCGTTGTTTTTTCTACATGCTTAACTAACCCGGAGTCTATTGATATAATAATTCGCTATAACTCTGTATATATATATATATATATATATATATATATATATCCTGCCAGTCAATGAGCAATCCCATTGGTATCTGTCAATTACTGATACACTAGCCCTTATATGTAATCTAATCGTGGTTTGGTCGCTGTATGTTAACGGTTCCCAACATGAAGTTTTTTTACTAAATTTTCTTCCGTGGCTTAAACTAGTTTGTTGATATTTGGGCCTCTCTTTGGTTCCTTTACATTCTTCAAAGGAAATTATCTCCCATGAATTTTAATCGTTTTCCACCCACTTTATCTCCTGCGTACGTTACATAATCAAAATTTGTGAAGTTAAATTCACCGCAGATGTTTTTGTGTTTCTTTTGATAACAGAGGAGAGACAATTAATCAACTTTCTATCCTATGCTTCGATTAAACCAGGCGGGCGATAACCGTTTAAAATGTGAAACCGAGCGTTCCATATCACTAATTTAACCATTACAATTTCCAATCCATGTTTAAATTATATAGACCGACCCTAAATGTGGTTTTATTTGATTTATTATACAGCGCTTCCTCTCCTTATTGAAGACACTGTAATCTTCAATGAAAATTTCTCCTATAAAGTTCCTTTGAGACCTAATAGGCCATTTTTCTGTAATTAATTGATATCAAAGTTTTCTGATCTGACTAACGCTTTAAATTCAGGAAATTTATTTCTTAAGATTCGTGCGTTCGTGTAGAACTAATTTAGTTTATTTTGTAATCTGAAATGATCATTTCTCGAATGCCCGGATCGTTTTCCTTAATGTGGTCGGGCTCCGTGGGGCAAATGAGATCCAAGTCATGAAGATCACTTATGTTTTTATCTATTAATATTCCCAACCTGGTATTTCTACTTCAAAGATATTTATGCCATATTTATGGAAAAACATTGGTTTGCCTTGAAATTTGTTCCAAAACGTCTCTCACTGCAAAGTTTAATTCTAACCTAATTTCATTTATCGCGTTTGCTAGTTTTCCTCGAATGCATGGTTTATTAGACCAAGGGGACATGTTCTAGTGTTATGAGGGCGAGTAAGTACGTAAATTTTCTTATTAAACAAAGCTTCACAATAAAAATAATCAAAGTTGATGATACCCATGGTATGCCATAGATTTTTAAAATGACAACGAGGAATTTAGAAAATATAGCACTATGGAAGCTTAAAACCTTATCTCGCATTATATTTAAATTTATTTCAAGTTGTACTAGATGACAGGTTTGATCCTTGTGAGGTAATGCCCTGGAAGGACCACCGTAAGAGGAAGCCCCCTCTGGAATACACCTCTATTATTTCAAGACCACGTGCGCCAGCGTGAGAATTCTAGAATGTTAGAGAAAGAATCGGTCCCTTGCTTAGTCACCTTTTACAGCTGTTTTTGCTTTCGGACGCCCGCCCCCCTGCTTCCCTGCAATAAAACCGTGCGCAGCTACATTAAACCTACTCCCATATTACGAGGCAAGTTTAATCGTCTGAAACGACGCGTTATCATAAAATGTGTTCGCTTAGACTGGCGCCAAGAATACCCTAGGGACCGCAAGGCCCTGAGGCTTCTATCAGATCAGCCACTCGTGTATTTAACACAAATCTGATCATCTCTGTATGGGATTTAAAGGCCGCCATCCACTCCATTCAGACTGCCATCTCTTTTCCGTGAAATCACGTAAACTGTCTTCGTACATCGTCGAAGACCTCGTCAGCAGATCTAGCTTCGTTAAGCTTTGGCTCCTGTTCAGAGCAAAGCTATCGAGACCCCATTCTTCCCGGAGAGTTGTGCAGCCCTCTCATCTTCACCACCTCTTTAAGCTTCCCATTCTTTTGAGACAAAGACCCTGTCGATCTGCAGAATCGTATCGAGTTGAGATTATATCTCTCTGGAGGACAAAAAATCTCATTCTTCAACCGAAGTAATTCAGCCTCATCTTCGAGTCCTCATCGTCAGGACTCCAATAAAATAACTTTTAGAGACCTGCGTCGTTGTCCTCCAACCCCCTCCACTCGCCCGCGCTTGAAGATAAAGTGATCTTGTATTGTCATCCCCAGATTACCTCGTTAATCTTCACTTAACTTATTTAACTGCCATAAATAATTTTTTCACCACTTCGGTATATATATATATATATATATATATATATATATATATATATATATATATATATATTGCCCCTTTTAATTATACATTAAAATTATATTTGGGGGTATTGTCTTTATATATCCTTTGAACTGTATCTTGGCTAGCCATTAGTCTAAACCAGGTCAACCGTAAATCGCACTCTTTATTTATCGACCCAGACATATCTCAAACAGCTGTTGCTAAATCTAGATCCATATTGCGGTTCTAGTCCTGATGCTACATATATTTCCGTTATTCTTTATCAAAACTGCTCATTTTGTAGCCCGCAAGGTAGCTAGGGAATGAAAGTTCAGCTTATGTTGGAGGACTGCTAATGTTACTCCTAGTTCTACAGCTATCTCTGCTGGCCCCTATCCCTCAGAATACCATTCAATTTCCATTAATCCTATTTTGTCTAAGCTCTTTGAGCGTTTGTTGGCTAAACGCTTAAATGCATTGGGTGAGAGTACTAAACTCTTTCCAAGTCAGCTGTTTGGCTTTCCTAAGGATCTTGGCGATTGTGAAGCTATCCTAATCACTTCGGACAGAGTCCAAAAGGCTTGGGATTGTAGTTTTGAAGCTCGTCTGGTTGGACTTGGATTTAGTGTAGCCTTTGATCATGTTAATTACAAACCCCAAATTTACAAACTTAAACAGCTGGGTATTGGTGGCCCTTCTCTCAATATTTTAACTGAGTCCTTAACTTACCATAGACAACGTATAATCTGGATAGAAAACTTTGTGAGTGGAAAAGAGTAATTTAAGGTGTTCTCAAAGTTAATATTATGGGCCCACTCTGATTAATTCTAGCTACAGATGCTATGTGGGTTGGACATGAAAACCAACTAGTTGCTTATGCTGACGAGGCTACTTTCATAGCCGTGATACCTTCTCGAGTTCAAAGGCATTTGATTTCTGAATCACTGAATAGATTCCTAACAAAGAGAAATGATTGGTGCAATTTATGTGGTATGAAGCTGTATGCCAACAAAACCCAAAGTATGATTGTTAGTATATCTAGAACTATGTACCCCAATCACCCTCATCTAATAATAAACAATGTTGTATTAAACACTTGTGTATCTTTTAAAAGTTTAGGTGTACTGTTTGACAGCAAGCTTACCATTGAACATCATGTGTGCTATATTTCTTCTTCTGTTTCCAAAATTATGGTTTACTTAGAAACTCTTATAGAATTTTGGAAAATATTGCTGTTATGTGGAAGTGTTTCAAACCGTTCATACTTTCTTATCTGGAGTATTGTTCTCTTGTCTGGTTCTCTGCTGCAGCATATCATTTTAAGCTACTGGACAGGAATCTGAGAGCTTACAAATTTTTAATTCCTGATCTGAAGTTTGACTTGTGGCACCACCGTTCTGTGAATTCACTCTGTATGCTGTATAAGATACATCATAATCCTATCCATCCTTTATACTGTAAACTTCCTGATTTTTTTCATCCAGCTTGGTTAACTAGAAATGCCGCAAATGCAAATAGACAAGTTTTCATGGCTGGGAAATTTAGCTCCATAGTCCTGTCATTGAATCTCATGAACTTCAAAAGTTTATAACTGGTGCTCATTCCTTCTTGATGCAACGTTAAGTTGTGTGTGTCTTTCTCTTTTCATCTAGTATTTCATTATTGGACTGTTTCTCTGCGGGTACCTTAGGCTTTATAGCTTTCTGCTCTACCAGCAATGGTTTGTAGTCCGTCAGATAATAATAAAAAATATCAAGCACACAGTCAAATGGTTGACAACTTGAAGTATCCACGAACGAGAGCGATCTTTGATGTCTTCTCCATTCTTGAGCTTCTCCACGACCTAGTGTACGGTCATCTGGCTGACATTTAACCGGTTCGTGATGTTAGGTGTGTTGTGGCCCGTGTTCATGGGAGCAGAGATTTTAATTCTTTGGACACACCCGCACACAATGGGAAAGACGTTTGATGAAATATGGTGGAAATCTGCCCTTGTTCTTTTATTCGTTATAACTCTCTTCTGAAAATATTGATGGTTTAGTGTTAAAAACACTGAAATAAAGGTAAGTGGTAAATTTTGGAGAAAATTTTATTAAGATAAATCCTCTCCAACACAACATTTAATAAAATAATTTTCACAAATAAATTTTTTTTCTTCAACTTTCCTTTGTTGAGATAACTTGATATTTCAGAAAAAAGAAATAGAATTTTCAATTAAGCGCTTTTCTGAAATTAAAAATTAATAACGAAAAAAATATTAAAATTTGGCGTTCAAATAATTTATGCAAGTAGTTTTACTATGTTGAAAGGACAAAAGAGAAATTTTGGTACTGATGATTATGGACAAAAGGTTAAGATGAATGAATACAATTTTTAAAAAGCATTGAGAATTATTCATTGAGCCATGAATAAAATAATATTATCACTTTGAGATAAATTATGACATTTGGAGAAAACTTAAGCAAAGTAAATATACAAATATATTGGGAAAAGGTGTACCAAAAGAGAGTGAAGAAAACAGCGTATTTTAGTCAACATAAAACATAAATGCTCATCACAGGGTATATAAAAATGAAGTTTAAGGTAAATGAAAATTCAAATGTAGACTTCACGTGCTTTCACCCATAAAGCAAATGTACAAAGAGAATTCTAAAGGAATCAACAAATAAAAAGAAACTATAAAGAGAACAAAAAATAAAATCCAACAAAAATAAAAAGGCAAAAATTATAGTACATCTAAAGGACAGGGTTCAACTCCTTTAAATGAGTTGGGATAATAAAAGCAGGCCTCAAATGCGAGATAAAGACTCCAATGCTATCCTTCAGTCTTCCTTTAAACTCTCTCTCTCTCTCTAATGAGCTTTTTCTCACTTTCTCTATCTTTCTCTATCTGTGTGACTCTCTGTCTCTCTCTGTCTCTCTTCCTCATCTTTCTTACTCTGTTTTCATATCTCTCCTTCACTCAGCCAATCTTATATCTCCAACACTCTCCCCTTCTCTTTCCCTCTCTGCTTCCCTCATCCTTTTGTTCTTTCTCAATCTCTCTCTTCACTACTCTTTCTTTCACTCTTTAAAACTCTATTTCTCCTACTCTCTTGCTCGCACTCTACCTCTTCTAATTTATTGTCTATCTCGCTATGTTTTTGGCTCACTCACTTTCTCGTAATCAAGAGCTCTTCTTTTCTCTTTCGCTCACTCCATCATTATCTTTCCCACTCTCTATGTCTTTCTCTCATTCTGCCTCACTCTCAAATCGTTTCTCCTAATCTCTAGTGCTCTCACTCAAACTTTCACTCTCTCTATGATTCTCTATCTCACTCTTTATCCCTCTTTTTATTCCCATCGCTCTGTCTCTCTCGCACCTTCTCCTTCTCTGTATCCATCTTTGTCCCATCTAATCTCTCTATCTTATCCCTTCCTCTCTCGTTCTACTTTCTCTCTATCCCCATAATATCTCTCTCCGGCGCTTTATCTCTCTCTCTATAGCTATAGCACTCTCAATCTCCCACCTTCTCTCTTTCTCTATATCTAGCTATCTCATTTTCCCTCTTCTCTCTCTCTTTTCTTTCGCTCTTTGTTTATCTATCTTTCTCTTACTCACACAATCATTCTGGCTATATATCTAGAATGGAAAGGATAAAGTTGTGAAAAGATTATTAGAGAGACCACCAGATATTTATAAGGAATATTTGTAACCTCTGAGGCAAAAGATAGAACGTATATGTACAAGTAAGCAAGTGTGTATAATTGGTGATTTTAATTAACGAAGTATAGACTGGGAACCTCTTGTAAGTGATTAACAGACTGAAGAATTTTGTAATATAGTGCAGGATAATTTATTTAAACCGGTTGTGTACTAATCCAATAAGGGGGGATAATGTATTTGATTTAGTTCTGTAAAATATTGAAGAAGGTATTGACGATAGAGCGAGAAAGAAATATTTGGGAATTACGACCGTTGCGAGATCAGATTTAAGTTGAAATTGAATAAGGTTCTTAGAAGAATAAGAATGATAAAATTCCAGACTTAGAGAATAAGATTATATTAGTCTCAGAACGTACCTAGATAGTTCTGTTTGGGAAGAAGTGAGTGGCGAATAGGCGATTAATTCTCTGAGAGAATATAAGCATTCAAATTTAGATCCAAACTTGTCGACCTTAAATGCTTTTAGATAGAATTAAGCATTATCTCGGCATTAAAAGGAGCATTTATATGAAGATAAAAAAAATGATGTCAATAAAGGCTCTAGAGATACAAAGACTAACACGTAAAATTAAATAGTTAATTAGAGTACCAAAGAGAAATTATAAACTTAAAGAGGCAAGTAATGTAAATAAAGGAAGATTACGGACATCTTTTTCATTTATACAGAACTAAGAATAGAGATAAAAGGAGTTTACTTGAATCTACAGATGGAGAGTTAGTGAGCGATAGTAATGAATGGTTAGGTTGTTAAACATGTGTTTTCTTTCAGTATTTACACTAAAAGATATTCTTATGCAACCTGAGGGGACGTTGACTTCATGGGTAATGAAGAGGAGAAAATAGAAGATATTTTAACTACAAAGAAGATAGACTCAATATAAATAGATAGAATTATATGTAGTAAATCAAGGTCCCTGATGAGATTTTTTCTAAGATTTTGAAGGAATGTAAAGATATGTTAGATGAACCCATAAAGGCCTCTTTAGAAAATCATTTAAGACTCTTATTGTACCAACCACATGGAAGGAAAATAATGTGATATCTATATTTAATAAAGAATATAAAATGCTTATGTCAAATTACCGGTCAGTTAGTTTGACATCAACGGTAAGGAAAATGATGGAATCTGTAATAGCGAATAAGAATAAATTGATTAAATAGTCTCAACGCGGCTTTGCAGTGGCACATCATCTTTTTTAGAAGAAGTGCATGATGCTGCTGATAGAGTTGAGAATAATGATTTTGTTTATTTTGGGTTAATTAAGGCTTTCGACAGGGTGCACACTTACGGTTTTTGAATAAAGTTGAAGGGCATGAGATTGATGAAATTATTTTTAGGTTGATTCGGTAGTGGCTTAGTGACATACAGCGAAGAGTTAGAATAGATGAGATTAAATCTGATTAAGAAAAAGTAAAGAGTGGGTATTACAAAATAAATTAAACATACTAACCATATGGGCGGTAAAATGACAAATGGAATTTAACATAAACAAGTCTTGTGTACTTAGAATATATGTTTAATCCAATGAATAAGTGTAGTAGTATGGGAAAATTTAGGAACGACAAAATGGGAAAGAGACTTTGGTGCCCTAATAGGTACAGACCTACGGCCCAGAAAGCAGGGCATAATTGCTAAAAATTAAGAGAATAGGGTAGTATGGTTTATTGGAGGGACAGTAAGTACTAGCAGTGATGATATTATTGTAAAGGTAAACCGGATCTTAGTTAGACCTCATATTTTATGACGGATAATGATTGGTTTGCTTGAGTCTGGGAAGAGCAGGATGACTAAGATGATATAATGGATTGATGAGCTTACCTTATGGTGGAAGGATTCAGAGACAAAACCAACCTATATACATACGCTAGAAAAGAAAGTAGTTCGAAGAGACTTGATTGAAGTTTTTAAGGGGCTAAAAGGTTATAATAGTGGACATATAACCAAAGATTTTATTTTTAGTGAACAGAGTAGGAGACGTACGAATACAATGGGTTTAAACTGGACAGGCTTATCTTTATGAAAGGTATTGGTTGAAAGTGGTTTACAATTCGAGTGTTAGATGGTACCATCTCACTTATTTTGTGGTAGAAGCCTTATCCTTGGCGATTTTTAATAATATATTAGATATATTTATAGATGAAGTTGCTAGGTGTAACTGAACTGGGAGCTGTCTCGTATATATTATTGATTAGCCTTTTGTAGATTCCTTGTAGGTTCTTTTGTTCTCTTTCTCTCTCGTTTTAACCCGGAACTCTTTGATCCCAAATGAAGTTCTCTTGTTAATTATGCAGTTCCCGTTTTTTCTATACAACTGATTTAAAAACGACAAAAATTAAAAGCGTGAAAAGTAATGCGCATTTTTTATCTTAATAGTAATGTAAGACAATATAGAAAGACAGGCTGTTTGTTGTTCTACTGTCGCAATACATCTTAAAACTTTGTGTCTACCGATTAAAAAGATTTCAGTTTGAAACTGCTCACAAATTTTCAACATAACAAGACTTTATGACCTTTCTCATGAATCTTCAAGATTTAGAAAAAAACACTGAGTTCTGCAGGAAAGTAATGGGATGGTAAAACTAGAATCCTTTTTTGAATACACAGATATGCAAAGTTAATTAGAAAGATTACCCCAAACTACTATCTATCGGCCTGCTTCCTGATTGCCATCAAACCTATCATAAAGGAGACTTCATTTTCTCATATTAGAAAACAACACAGAAATTATTAGAAGAAAATTGTCCCCATTTTTTCCTAAAAGATAGATAGCCTCCTTAAGTAGCTTACTGTAACCCTATGGAAATATATAATATGGAATTTACTTAAAGAAAATGTTTATAGCAAAAAGAAAGATAAATTTAGTGAATCTGAATTTCCGGGAAAAATTCTTCTTGCATAGGATGACATAACACTACTGGATACCAGGAAATGTATTTCTTCCTTTAAAATGCAATTATTTCAGTTAAGTTATATTGATTTTGATTTTTTTTTACTATTTTTTGTTAGTTGAAATCAGCAAGCAAACTTTTGAGTAACTATATTATTTTTTTAAGTGCACAAAATAAATTGAAATTTTAAGTGATAAAGAATACATATAACTTGTGCAAGAAATACAAATTTTCATTTATATTGAATTATGTTCGATTGATTTTTTCTAGTTTGAATTATGTGGTTTTTCTGTACATTCATATATATATATATATATATATATATATATATATATATATATATATATATATATATATATATATATATATATATATGTATATATATATATATATGTATCAGCCTTATTGTGTGTGCGGGTTTGTGCGAAGACAGAAACCAGCAGCTATTTAGTTAGTTTTTAAAATGTTTTCACCACTTAAAATGATCAAATTGCAGGAAGGAAGGAGAAGGGGATATGAATGAGGTTAAAATTGCAAATGATATCGGCAAGAAGGTGATTCAAATTGGGTTGGGGGTGAAAACGTAGAAGATTAAAATTTGGGAAGGGGAAGTGGAGTGAACATGAATGAGATTAAAATTGAGTGTCTATTCACAAATGAGATTCAAATTGAGGCTGACATCAGCACTAATGAGATTCTAATGAGGAGAATACAAATCCGCATGAATTTCAAATTGCGGAGGTTAAAAGACGAGAGAGTTTTGAATGACCAGGATTTTTAGCACGAGCGAGATGGAATTGGCAGGTAGGTAAACACCTTGGAGAATCTAATTATGCGAGGGTTTGGGATTCAAACTTCAGGGCTTCGAATCAGGACTGAGATTGGTAAAAATGGATGCAATGTCGGGGCGAATTCTATTGAAAATTGCGGGAGGAGTTGAGTAGCACAAATGGAATTCAAATTGCGGAAGATTTAAGAGAGAATGGGTTTTAAATTAAAGGAGTGTAATGGGGGATTAATTCAAGTGGGTTGAGGACAATATAGGACAAAATATCGTTTATGTCCATTGATCTAAAATGTACAATAAGGATAAATTACCATTGTAAAACGTTACATTTAATTTATTTGAGCTTAGTATTCACGGTTTGGGCGGCTCACGCAGATGGACATTTTCTGTATCTTTGCTTCATCTTATTTTCAATTTAGAGTCCAATATATTTTATTTTCTTTTGAAGTGGCCCCCAACTGGGTACGCCGGGCCGTTTTCTAATTAGTCCTTTTAAAAAGTCGCTCTAAAATCTGTTTTCCAAACGCTCGAACTGTTCCGGCGGCCATGTAAAAATCAACTAGAAAGAAACAACAAACAGCTTTAAAATGCGATTAGGGGTATTATTAATTAAAAGAACAATGCTTAAAATATTCTAGGAAAAAATAAAGAGTGGGGAGTTAAAGTCATATATATTAAAAAGACGATGGTTAGAATTGCGAAAGTCAAATAGAAAGGAAAAGAGACGTGCAATCGATATTTATTATTTTTATTGAAGAAGCCAAAAAGAGAAAAGCCATGCAGTAATTTTGTACCTTTTGATTTTTTCCATAAATATAGTTTGCAGTAGAGGAAGAAAATAAAAAAGAAATAAGGAAAATTCCCAAATAGTGTAAAAGTCCAGTTTCAAAAAGGAAAGAGAAGTTCTGTCTTTAGGCCTTTATGTGCTTACATATCGTTTGGGTTAAATGAAAGCCTGTTTTGCCTATGTATCAGGCTCGTCACTTCAAACGCGCATATTTGAACGACAGTGGAAAGCGACTTGCTCGTTTTGTAAAGCATTGTTAGAAATATTAGATAGAGGTTAAGAGCAAATATTCTTTTCTCTCAAACAAATGAGAGAGAAAAGTTGAATTGAATACGTAAGTATATTATTCCCCAAGGAATTTATAGCTTTCTAGGAGTTACAACAATTATCAATCTTTTTATACAAGATAACAAATAAGAAAGGCAGGAAAACGTGTAAATGATTGAAATATACTGATCTAAAAGCTGAGTATAACTTTTTAAGGAAATTCAAAGGAATGCATTACGATAGTGACCTCATTTATTTCCCTCTTCTCTCTTCTCTGGGAAATAAATAGAATTCCACTCTTTTGCAATCCATTTTTACAATATATATATATATATATATATATATATATATATATATATATATATATATATATATATTCATTTATTTTTATATATATATATATATATATATATATATATTCATTTATTTATATATATATATATATATATATATATATATATATATATATATATATATATATATATATATATATATCATTTGTCATTTTTTTTTCGTCTTTCAATTTTTCGTATATTTGCCTTTACGTCTGGGTTAATACCGTCGATAAGTTCTCTGAAATTCATTAAAACTCATGATTTTAATGGGAGAGGAATCCTTTATAAAACACTTTATTTATCTGAGGCGTTTTGATATCAGTGTATCATCTTCAGAGTTTAAATTAAAAATACAAATATAAAGAGAAGAGTATTGGTTTATATATCAGTGCAAAAACACACTTATATACCAACAAATAAAGAGGGCAGCAAATGCAAACCTACAGACAAACATGTGAGCATGTTTTCTGTAGGAAAACTAGTTGTCGGCGATCTAAGGCAAAGTCAATAGTTTTCGTGCTTTGTCCCAACAATTTTTTGTTAAGAATGTTTCATTGGTTTTGATTTGTAGGGGTTTTGAGGGGGAGGGCCACCGTACTTAGGTGATATGTCATTCTTCTTGACAATTTGGTTTCAGTCATTCGAATATATGAGTGGGAAGGTGGGAGCTGACAATCTCCTAGGTTGCATTTGTACTCATGAATCAAATAAATCCTTTGGGTGAGCTTCGTATATGGGCTTCTGATTCTTTTTCATGATGATGCTAGTGGTGCGTCTAGTTTGATAATATATAGTTAACGATATTTTTTGTTCTATATTTGTAGGCTTTATAGATCGGTTGATAATGTCCTTGATTACAATTTCGTCTTGTCAGTTGGCAGTGTTAAATGTGTACATGTAAAAGAATTTTATGTTATTTTCTATGTTATTGTTTCCATTGCTCTGTTGATCTAGGAAATAAGTTGGTCCATTTTCTTCTTGATGACTACCTGCACTCCATGGATGCTAAAACAATTGTTGACGAGTATTTTTGTGTATCTACCAGGTTTGGTAATGGACGAAGGCACGGTTGATATAAGCTTTAATTACACTTTTCTTCTATCGTTCTGGGCATTCAGTTCCTACATTCAAGCACAGGCCAGGATTTGTAGTTTTAACATATACTTTGGTTGTAATCTTGTCATTCTGTTGAGTCGTTAAAGTATCTAGAAAGGAAAGTTGGTTCGTTAATCTGTATAAGTGAGGGACGAACACTTTTTGAAAACTTGTACGAGTCTGTGTATTTCTTTTCCGATTGTCGACTCATATAAATCTCGTCGATGTATCGGCATTAGATATGGGTTCTGGGTAATTTTTCGGAAACTTTTTCTTCGACGGTTCCCATCTATGAATTTGCAGGCGTGTAAGAGTTGTCTTTGGGAGGCTCTATCTATGCCAATAGGGGGCCGATCAATTTGGTCAAAACAAGTTCTAGTATTATTTCTATTGTTTCAGCAACGGGAACATTTTTAAGCAATATATCAACATCACAAAAAGCTATTATTTGATGAGCCGCAATAGCTCAAATATTGTCGATGAAATCGGTCTACGATTTTATAGTGTTAAGCTGGGGCACGTAGGGTGTTATTATTTTATTCCAGATCTTGGCCAGCTGATAGGTAGGGGTAGGGATCTGACTTATTATTGGCCTAAGAGGGTTTTCTACCTTCTGGGTATTGACATTACCATAATCATAGCCAAGGCTGAAGTCGCCAGTTATTATCTATATTTTCAGGCTTCCTGGTTGCTTATTAAAGGCATTCACCATGGAACCATCTTTATTTCATAATCACTAGAGCGTGAATCACTACTACCAGATGATTGTTAGACTATTAAGATAAATAAGGACTGAGAGAGTAAAATTTCCAAAAAGAAGAGGCCATTGAATGTGACGAGGAATTTTATCACCAAATGTGATAGTATTTAAATAGTATAAACTCACCAACAAATGACGAGGAAATCCGAATATTAGGAAAAGACAGAACTTCACTCGCTATGAAGAGCTTAGAAAATGTCAAAGGAATTTTAAAGAAAACAAAACAATGAAACCTTCATATGGTGGGAGTGATAAGCTCGCTAATACTTGTCATCGAGTTCTTATATAGTTAAATAAACAAAAGGTGCCAATGGTGTTGTCCACTGCCTATTTCTTATGTACGTATTTCGGAAATTTGTTTTGCCTTCATAACTGTAAACAGATCAATTTAGAATGATGTTATATAGAAGATTTCTTGACTATGAAATGGCCTTTGGTATATTAAACTTCTGTTTATGTCCTCATATTCCTTTAAAACTAAGATTTACTAAAACCACAATCACCTCCAATTATACATACACATAATCTAAGGAAAAAATACAGGGTGTGGCAATAAGACCTTACCGATTTCCTTTTTATTGCCGTTCTAATTCGGTAAAGTCTAAAAGGCACACCCGGTACTTAATTTGATTCAATAAAAATTACGGCCATTTTTAGTTGCGTGCGAGTCTAGTCGCAGGTGACTCTATATCTTACTATGTCGGTCTATCGGTCGGTCAGTCCCCGTTTTGTTTTTTGGGTGGTTTTATAATAATATTGTATCTGTTCGGCAGATGCTAACGAAAATATAAACCCTTATGTTATTTTACATTATTTTGTTTTGACCATAACAACATAACTATTTGGCCGATCCTAATGAAATCTGTTGTTGTACATTCTCTTTCGAATGATATAATTAACAAGGTCCTCCCAAGGTTAGCCAGGGAATTATTTTCCTTTGGCAATAACATTATAACAATTCGGCTGATTCTAGCAAAATATTAAACCCCTAATTTGTCTCACATGCCCTTTCGAATATAGAATTATTATGTTTTAGAAATAATATCATAACTATTCGGCTGATTTTAACAAAACTTTAAACCCTTATGTGGGTTTTTTTATTCTCTTTCGAATAATTTAATTACAAAGTCTTCCCAAGGTTACCGCAGGAATTATTTTACTTTGGTAATAACATTGTAACTATTTGGCCGATTATTACGAAATTTGAAACCATATGTTGTTTTACATTTTCTTTCGAATAATATAATTCCTAAACTCCTTTCTTGGTTATGCCACGAATTATTTTCTTTTGGCTATGAGACAATAAATATTCGGCCGATTATAAAGAAACTTGAATCTCTCATGCTGTTTACATTCTCTTTCTAATGATACAATTACCCATTCCATTTCAAGGGTAGTCTGGGAATTATTTAAAGTTTTGAGGTCGTAAGATCGTAAATCAGAATAAGTGAGAACACTTGACCCTTTGATAAGCAGGCCTTACTTAATGAAATATTCCTGCTCCCTATTCAGTTTGTGTAAGTCTTTTTCAAAGACGAAAATAATAGACATTTATATAGGTAAAAAACAGGATGTTATAATTTCACGGGCGGTAGGAGGATAGGTTTTTAGCATGGCTACTTAGGGGAGGTCCTGAACTCAGCAAAGGAAAGTATGTTAATTGCGCAACAAATTTTGCTCCCTTATTTTGATCGATTAATAAAAATATTGAATATGGATAAACCATTTCGTGATATGCACGAAGGTGTCCCATTGAAGAATAACTCAGGAGAAAGAAAATTGCATGAATCCATTCATTGAAATTTGATCTGGTCTAAGACACCCCTGCTCCAACCTGATATAAGTATGCCCATCTGATTTACTTACCACTCTCAAAATCTACTATATATCTCTTTTGATCCTATGGAAAGGAAGGACATATATCTACTCGTAGGTTCAAATTTAACGCTTGTGACAATATTTATGTAAGCTTCCATTTTTATCTTCCTAATTTTATACTTTTACGCCCTCAGCAGGGTATTATGTAGTACCGTAGCTGTTTCTATTTTACAATTTTATATCACCATTTAACTTAAAGCCGAATAACTTATATTATTTCATTTGGTAGTTAAACCTGTTAAACTTTACACAAAAATATAAATAAAATCTTTTTATCCTATTTACTGTTTTAGATCATTTATCAAAAATATAAATAACTATATTGATTAAAATAATATAAGGAAAATTATTCACCTATAATGGATCGTATTTTTGTTTTTATTTTTATGTGAATGAAAAATGTATGTGTAATTTTATGATTACTTTAACTTTAAAAGACTCAAAGCAACTAAACTACCATTTCTTTTTGAAGGGATCAAACCATGATTTTCCTAATAATTTTTACTTTTTCGAGCACTGCATGTTGAAATAATTTTCTGCTTCGTTATTCGATGGTATTAGATTCGTCTGCATTCAAATTAGGTCAGCATCGTTTATTTTGTGGCATTTCTTGACAAATGAACTCCTTACCCACAATCGTTGTTTATATTTTGAATAAAATATATTTTGGGCTTGTCGCCAACCATGGGAAATATGAGAGTAGTACTGAGAGCAGGTATACTGATCAAGTAGATGTCAATACTAAAATAGGGAAAGATAAAAGAACTACATGGTGCAATGATCCCCAGACGCAGGTAGAATGTATAGAGAATCTCCTTCGTGAAAGTACAGGGGTTCATAAAGCTGTACATAAACCTAAAGTTTCTGATACATTCAGTTTATTTATTATGGATGAAATAATGAAACTTATTATCCAGCAACATATAACAAAACTTATTTAGGTGAAAATTAGATCGAAATAGATTATGTTGAAATAATGAATTATTTAGGACTAAGGGGGTCCCATTGAATTATTGCACTTCTCTGCGTCGAACAGGTTTACATAAATAAAGAGATGCATAAGATTTGATAATATGTATACAAGTGCAGCTCAAATGTTTCTGACCAGGGATAGTTAGAGCCCATACATGAAATTGCAAACGTTCGTTAAGGCATGTCAAATAATTTACAAGGCTGGCCATTTTGTACCTGTTGATAAATCTCTTTTGATTCAGAGGAAGCTGCTCGTTCAATTTATACATTCCATCCAAACTGGGTAAATATGGCATGAAAATCGGCGGTATGGATGATGCTAGTATGTTTACCTTCTAAAATCAGGAATAAATATTACATGTGACAACCTATGGACTGATGTTAGTCTTGCTGTAGAACTACCTGATAAAACTGTATCACAAGTGAGAACACTGAGGAGGAATTGAGTGAAATACCTCCGGCGTTTCGAGTCTCTTTGTATCGTCAATTATTTTTCCCAAATTTAGGCTTTTGCAAAGACCAACATTAAATGATGTGCACATTTGTGTTCCTGAAGTAAATAAACCAGCTATTTTATTGAGCCCTTTGCATTATGGCAACAAAATACAAAGAAGGCGAACCTTTCAGACCTGATATAATTCTGAACTATAATGCAACTAAAAGTGTTTCAGTTAACGTTCGACCTAGTAGTCCGAACTAATTATGTATATGGTGTATATGAATTTTTACATTGCTAAATGTTTTAGAATATTCTACATAGTTCTTATAAAGTTTAGCAAATTTGGCAAAATTATAGAAAATTAACGAAAGTTCTAGAAAATTCTCGTTAAATATGAGCTACTCATCACTGAATCTATTTGGAAGGTTCATAAATATACGAAAATTTTACAATATTTTTAGTTACATGAAAAAAGCAAAGTTTGTAGATAATAATACCGATTTCCTATATATTTGAAGCATAAAGAATAAAAAAAAAATAAAACTTTCTGCCCACGAATGAAAAAATTTAAAACTTTGTTACATAGTCTCTTAGTTCTAGAGATATTATATCATTTCAAACATTATGATTTAACGCTCTACATATTTAATTACACTATGACTCCATAATTCACGAAAAAATATATAAAAAACTTTGAATAATGAAACATATAATTGCATGGAGAATCGTAAACTCTACCTAGTTATTTAACAAGAAGCTTTTTGCTCACTTGAAAAGGAGTTTTTAGCAATGAAATATCTCATTTACGCAGCGGATTGCGAGTAAGACGATTTCCAGGAAACGGTTTAAGGTAATATGCCAAGCATTTCGCTTTAATCTTTGAACAAATTTAAAAGAGGACCGAACACTCGAGACCAGTCTCCAAAAAAGGAGAAGCAAGTAAGGCGATTAGGAGAGATGGTAGAAGATTAATATAAATTAATTTCAGTATTTAGTTCTTTAGTATTTTTTAAGCAATATTTATCAATACATTTCTTAAGATTAGTGACTGTTTTAAATTTGACGACTTGTGAGGGCAAATTTTACCGTGAAAATAAATTGAGAATCTTAAGTCTAACTTTACACGAGATATATATTATGTCGTGGTATACGGCCAGGTATGTATGTACGTTTGTTCCATACATGAATAACTCCGTTCCTTTTTTCTCTAAGAGTGGTTTACTATTTTTTTACTTTTGATTCTTTAGGTCTTTAACCAGGAAGGAATCGTAATATAATAAATCTATTGCCATATGCAGCGTTTCGAGGATTTAAACAACTAGGGAAAAACATATACTTTTAATTACATAAAAAAATGAAATATTAAAAACTTAAATATACTAAGGCTATAATAAGAGGATCTAAATAAAAATTAATACTACCAATGAGTACTACACGATGGTTGACACAAAAATTCCCTTTCGTACGGAATAGTAACTAAAGAACATGAATAATTTGGATTCCTTTTACTTTTAAGTAAGAAGGAGTCTGGCGTGGGATGACCTCGAACTAGAACCTCGTTGAAATATGATTCGAGGGGTGAGAGTGACTCGGACACCCAAGTGTCGGTCTCACTGCGCGAAACATAAGTTGTTGGAGGTTATTCTGGAATAATAGCTATTCCCGAAGTAAGTGTGGAACGCGTGGCGATGCTTCTTGACTTGACGATATAAGCAAGGGAAATGTGGATGTACGATTATTGCAATCTTTGGGTTACACTAGTTAACCTTGCGGGCTTCTCGATGATGAAACCTGACGATATAAGCGAGAAGATTGTGGATTTACGATTATTCCAATCCTTGGGTTACACTTATGTGCTCCACGATGATGAAACCTGACCAAGAGGGGGAATATTTTCTCGAGTGGAACTTCACATTGGTATTCCTCAATGGTGGGGCTATTTCTGTTTTTATTCGGAAAACTGAGATAGGGGGTTTCTCTGAACGAGATTTGTATGAGAGTAGTTTTCTATACCGATGGCCTACGCTTCGATATGACCACAGGAACAGCCCCAGCAAGAAAAATTCCGCTCGGTTCCACTTTTTCTTGATTCCTTGTTCTACTTATGGACTGCTCTTCTTCTCTCGATCGCTATCTCGATTCTCATGTTATTTTCGCCAGATAAACTATATTCCCTGGGGGAGGGGAGGAGAAATGAAGGCCCACCTTTATCTTCTTTTCTTAGGGCATTAGTTTCAATGTTGTGGCCCTTCGTCCTTCTGGTTTATTTCAGAGAAAGTGAAATTTTGTCTATTTGGTGAAAATAGACCTAGACAATAGGAGGGGACAGTGAGTAGATTGATAGATTTTTATTCTAAAGGCTATCCAACCGTCATTTGTTTATATTAACGGACTACGAACCCTGTTGATGGTAATCCTTCTTTGCGAGCAATTTCGAAGATTGTTGGGACAGCGGCGCAAAGATGAGAATGTTGAGGGCTAAAGTATCGGACCATATGTAATGTAACTGTTGTTGTGTAACCAAACTAGCCTCTGTTTGTGCTCGTGATATTGATTTCCCCACATATTCTTATGTAGGAAAAAACTGCACAAAGTGCACGTGAGTTAAAGTTATGCAGATACACCTACAAAAGAAAAGTGTATCTGCATTGTCCTATGTATATTGCGAGATTTATTTCCCCGCTAGCTTTTTACATCTCCTAAGGTTAAATTTGCATATTACAGAAAAGGAGAAAAAATTTCAAGTTTACAAGTGAGGTTGACACTGTATTATATAATGATATACTAATAACTTTCGTATTTAGATGCTACAACATATCAATTTGGAATTTTTAAAGCATTTGAACTTAATACAACAAAACCTTTTTCAGAAACTAAATATGTCCGTCCATGGCATAAAATAGACCATAAGTCGGTCTTTCTAAGGAAATAATATTTTTAACTATCCTAAAATCTTAATGCCCATTCTACTACACCATTAGGCTTTATAAATTTTAGAGATCACATAGATTTTGCTTTATTTTCTCCTTTTGATTCATTTGCAAATTTTGAAAATTTGATTAATAAATTAATTGGAAAAATCATTAATATAGGTTGTTAACACCAAATGAGGTATCCCTGAACAAACTCGCTTTGGCCCGAAGCCCAGTTTGATATAATATCCATTTACCACCCCTTTGCCAGCGTAGGCCAACGAGCTTTCGATCCACATAAGATATCTCTATTTATAACATGTTTTTTTTAACTTTCTAAAAAGGCTTTTATGTGAAATGAATTACATCAATAGCTTTGAGCTTATAAAAGGTTGAGTTCATTTTGTCAAAATATTCTAGCGAGTTATATACAAGTGCTGCCGCCAAAACCCATGCTGAAATTTGAGCTCCTACTAACCCACGATTTATTTTGTCAATAATATGGTCTAAAAGTTCTTGGACAACGGAATTAAGGAAGCAAACGAAAATTTCTGGGCCAGTTTTATATTATTTTTCGAAAATCAGATTGTCTTTTGAATATATTAACTGGTTTGGGACAATTCATCCATTAATTCGTTTAAGAAAAAAGTTGCGAAATTGTTTTGCTGGTTCACATTCTGCATAATTCCCAATGGCCTAATTATTAGCTTTTACATGGACCTGTTACTTTAGCTACTTTAAATTTCGTTTTCAGTAACATTAACAGATGAAAGAATAGGTATTGTCCATGAATTTTAGCGTAGATTCTAACTAAATCAGTGGTGTCTTGCACTATATGAAATGTTTTTAAAATCATTTAAACTGTTATTACATACTCTAGATCACCATTTATCGTAGTATCAGCATCACCGAGAAGGCCTTTATCCCTGTTTGTTTACATCTAATTATCAATGAAATTATATTTCATTTAATTCGTTTCGCGTTTCGATGCTCTACGGAATTTACAAATACATGATAAGCAGAAATTCCTGAAAAAAGAGAAATTACCTTCAACTACAACTCATCGCAGAAGAAACGAAAAAAAAACACAAAGAAAAAAAATCATATTAATAGAAGAAATGAAAAATTTTGGAGATAGCAATAACACAGACCATCTTTAACCCAGTAAAGCCTAGCGTTGCATATATGCAACGTTTTCTTTAAATCTCCAAAATTAAAATAAAACTTAAATTACATTTAAATTGATATGATTTTTACTTCTAAATGATAGATAAACGATTGTTAAATAAATTTTGCTATATAAATAAGTTTGAGAAAGCATCTACCAGCTCAGAAACAGTCTGAAAACAAAGCAGTATTTGGAATAGCATCATGACGTCTACCAGCAAGTAAGTACCTATTTTCGATTTGCAATTTTAGTTAGTTATATATTCGATTTTTCCCTTATATATCATTTATTGTCTCTGAAAGAGGTTCATTCATATGTATCAATCACTCAAATCATGATTCTTTTTCATTTCCTTCATTTTTTCCTTGTTCTTTCAAAAATGAAATCTCATGTTACAAATATGCAACACCAGGTCATTAGGCTATCTAAAAATGTTATCCTTCAATATTAAGTTTCCTTTATTTCTCATTAAATGCATAACTAATATGATCTATTTTTATCATTTTTATGATTTAATTTATGATTTAATTATCTTTACTTGGATAATTCTCGATTTTTATATAATTTTGCAACAATTAAGAAAAAGGCTCGTGGAGAATTTGAATATGCCAGAATTGCTAAGAATAACATCATTTTATTACGTTGGTTGGATAACAATGTTGTAACAGTTTCTTCAAATGTTCACGGCATTACCTCTCTTGCGAAAGCCCACCGTTACTCACGTGTTGCCGGCAAAGTGATAGATGTCACATAACCTAACATCATTTCTAAGTAAAATAAGTACATGGGCGGGACTGATCTCATGGACCAAAATATCAATGCTTATCGCATTGGTATAAGAGGGAATAAATGGTGGTTGCCAATCTTTACATGGATTGTTGATATAGCTGTCCAAAATGCTTGGATTTTATACAAAAACTAATAAATCGATGAGCCAGCTAGAATTCAGACGCTCCATTGTGCAAACATTTTAAAAAAAATATGGTTCTCAACCAGGAGTAGGTGGTCGCCCTAAGATTTCCCAGCAGAGTAGCATAAACACTCGATTATCTGATTCCATCAGGCTGGATACAGGTTTCCATATTGTCAGATACATCCCCAATAACAAAAGAAGGAGATGTGCAGGTCTCAATTGACTATCAATGATGAGAACCGAATGTCCAAAGTGTTTCGTGGGTTTGTGCATAAATTGCTTTGAAGAGTTTCATAATGCCTAATTTGTTAGCCGATCAGCCTAGCGTTGCATATATGCAGCACATGTTTTTGCTTTTTATTCTAAGATTTATCATTAAATATTAATCTTTGATAAGAATTATTATTCCCCTTTGCTATTTTTACTCATATTATAGTAAATATTAAAAATTTAAAAAATAAAAAAAAACTTAGGCTTAATGGGTTAACATCGCAGACAACTCCAACATTTTCGTTCTAATTAATAAAGAAGAATACATGCGAAAACTAAATTATATACTATGTGACACCTTAAAATTCAAAAGAATAACGAAAGAACCAACTGAAGAAAAGAACCAACAAACTAATATCCGAAAACAACAGTATCGCCAATCAAGTCCAGCTCTTTCCTATTAAAGATAAATATAAAGCAGGATACATCTACGGGAATGTTAAATCACATAAACAACATTATTACACAATTAATCTCGTTTGACTCTTCATAAATTTGACCAAGATTTTGTTGATATTCTTCACAGTTCTCCGCCAAGAGGCATTCTAGCTTATCTCGATGTCCAGAAATTTTTCATACACGTGGCAATAGAAAGAATTATATAGTGTATATAAGATAACCCTAATTTTTCTCCCAAACTAATGGAACCCCGAATATTAGAGTAATTTTTAAGCATATGTTCAACTGAAGCCCTATTTCAAAGCCCAGATGCCGAACTTTACCTTCAAATTGACGGAATAGCGATGGCTTCCCCATTAAACCCTACTTTTGCGAACTCTAAATAGGAAATGCTCTTAACAAAAAAATAAAAATGAACCCCGTAAAATTTGTTGATGACATATTCCTTACACCTAACAAAGAACATTAATTACTAAAAAACAAATGAGCTTTTAATCCTAATCCGTTCTCAGCTTCAAAAATGATTTGTGTGTAAGCGCTCTTATTACCTTTCTGCATAGGGAAGAGCGATTAAGAACTGCTCAATGTGGACCGCAATTGACGAAGAATTTCGATGAACCAAACAGACCTTAGTCAACAATGGCTACTCTAAAAAAGAATTTGGAAAAATATGGAAGAAAATTCTGTGTTTAAAAAAATTGAAGCAAAAAATATTATAAGGTGTCTACGAATATATTATAAAAAAAAACAAAAGTCACCAACCTATTAATGAGAAACAGCCTCTGTTAAAAGGAATCCATCCTAAACGCTACAAATGTAGCTTACCAATTCAAAAGCCCTCATGAGAACTAATACCCTCTGCCTAATGATACACGTTCAAAAAGGATGAATCAAGGCACACTACGAGGGACATCACAGCAAACAAGTTACAGAAACAATACTGGTGAAAAAACTATCTCATCAATCCTTAACACAAAGCGCACGAGCTCGGAAAGAATACCCTGCTGCCAATGGCCAGTCAAACCCCAGAAAGATAATACTATATTTGGGCTGTCTCGCGACATGATGGGCTAAATTCAACTCCTTCCGCCTTCGTCCTTGTGATTTTCGCCCAGTGAACGAAGACTCCACACATAACCTCGTAGCAACTATTCCTTTCTTTTAGAAACACATAATTGCAGGCTTCGGGGTAAGGAGGTTTGTGGTCGATCCCAATGCGGAATCCGAAGTCAAGAGGCATCCAGGATTGAGAAGAAGTTACAACCTGCAGAGAGGGGACCTACCCTGCCACGTATGTGCGACCAGGGCTATGAAGGGATATTACATCCTACTCTCTTTGCCTGCTGGGAGTATCTCCAAGGGCAAAACTCTCGAATGCGGGTCGTAGCCTCGGCCTTCAATCATCATCAGGTGCGCCATAACAGCAACATAAACGACCTCTCCGCAGAACATGCGTCTCTGCCTCCCCTTATCCTCCTCCAATTCCATACTCTCTCCTCTAAGACTATTTGATATTACGTGCTGCTCATAGGTGGCCTCCCACATTAAACTCTTTCTATTCTTTCTATTCAAATAGTAGTAGTAGTAGTATAAAAGGAACTTCATCACTTAATCAAATAAAAGAAAAATTGTTACCTGTATCGCTTACTTGCTCTACTATTGCCTCCAATTCAGGAGGTAAGCGGATATAAAAGTTCCACTGATATTATCGTCACCTCAAAAACCATAACAAAGTTTGGACGTCACAAAAGAATAACCATAGCAGCCATCGGCCACCAGTCTACCCCTTGTACTCTCCTGATTCACCCCCCTTTCTCAGAGCGATAATACATATTTGGGCTATAGGGTTAAACATGATGGACAAAGTCGCCTACTCCTCCCGTTTCATCATTTTCACTCCATAAAAGAGACTCCAGCCACATAACCGGTTGCAATTATCCATTTCTCTTCAAGGACATAATTGCAGGTTTCGTAGATAGGTTGTTTGTGGTATAGACCATTGTGAAGCCCGAAGAGAAGACGGATCCTGGATTGGGACGGAGTTACAACCTACGGTGGTTACTTACCCATCCCGGTGGTTCCACAGATGGAGTTCACCACGTCTATGTGCATGCTGGGAGTAAATTTGAATAACCAAACCCGTTTGAGTCGGTGGCACCATTGGATGGTGGTTGTTGATTCAGCCCTTATTTATTTTGAAGTCCTCCGTGCTTTTAAACCTTCAGGAGGAGGTCCACGCCCATAATAATTTTATCATTTGTCATTGGAGTCTTAAACAAAGGGAAGGCCGACGGCAGGGTCGGGCACTTTCCAACAAGTCAGTAAACAAAGTGTAGTCAAACCCTTTTCATTGAGGACTAACTAAACTAAAAAACAATAGACCACACAAAACATGCCCAATTACACCTCAAACAATAATGAAATAGTTAACTCATTCGACACACCCAAAGCAAACCGTCACACACAGGCCAAACACTTGTGTTCAGGTCTTAAGAAGCCGGCCGAAATTCCACCTTCTCGCTAAGGACACACTCGCAGAAGGTCAACACTAGAGAAACAACCTGATGCGATACGTATACGGATGAGGACCTTCTGGTTGTTGGCTTTTCCATTAAGTGACTTCCTGATACACCTCAGGCATTACTACGGAGAGGAAACCATCTATGTAAAACCTTTACTTCAACCGCATAATTCATTGAGCGGCTATGACACTTCCGAGGAACGCCAAAGTTACATCCTGGTGGGCCAGGGCAGCAAGGTTTGCGTCCCCCTCACACACGCTCACAGCAAAGAAACACAACTAAACCTAACACACAAAAGGCTTCTTCGGGAGACGATACAGCAATACCCCAGTTACTGCGGTTAATTCGTGCGGTAAAAACACCGCAGTAAGCGAAACCGCATTAATCGAAGATATAAATACATGTAAAATCGTAGATTGATGTCTAGACTTTTGAAAAATGCGTGTAAATGCGATATAGATGCGACGTAAATAAATAAGGAAAAAAATTAATTGGACACCATATAATGTACAGTATTACTGTTTATTAAGTTTCATGAGCATATGAAAAAAAGATACAGTAAATGTCATTTTTTATGAAAATATTGTAAAAGGGTTGTTTGCGTTCTCGATGCCTTCTTCTCTTTGTACATCACTCGATAACAACTTAGCGCATTTTCTATCTGTCTTCTTACTTGTATTGCCCTTTCTACATTCGGGTCTGCATCCATTATCATTTGCTTTCCATCTTTAAATGTCCGGAAAATAGAATCGAGTTCTTTTATCGTGAATTCCTTCGTTTTTGCCATTTCTTCCGTTTCGTCATTGTCTTCGTCATCGTATGCACGTTCTTGCTCTAAATCTAGAAGTTCGTCGTCATTGAGATCTCCATTATGCGAGTCGAGCAATTCCCTAACGTTGCCATCGTCCATATCCGCCATTCCCATTTCTAGCCCAAGTTGCATAATTTCCGTTACAGCCCCTGTAACTTCCGCCTCGAAGCTTTCAAAATCATTTGCACAGTGAGGAATTATATTTTTCCACACTGCCCTCATATTGCTAGCTGTGACATCACGCCATGCATCATTAATGTTTTCCACAGCGTTCTTTATGTTAAAGTTTTTCCAAAATTCCGTAAGGTTCATAGCATTTTCTCCCGTTGTTTTTTCAATTGCCTGGGCAAATGTTTTTCGCAAATAATAGGCCTTGAAAGTTGCTATCACCCCCTGATCCATCGGTTGCAACAGAGATGTTGTGTTGGGTGGTAAAAATACAACTTTAACATTTTCGCATAAGTCACTAAGTGCCTTTGGGTGACCCGGAGCATTGTCCAAAATTAATAGAATTTTAAAGTCTACATTAATGGACTTGCAATATTTTTCGACCTCAGGACAAAAGCAATTTTTGAACCAATCTTCAAATAAAGATTTTGTCACCCACGCTTTTTTATTTGACTTCCAAAAAACTGGTAAGCAATGCTTGTTGAATCCTTTAAGAGCACGTGGGTTTTCTGATCGATAGATCAACATAGGCTTTAATTTAAAATAACCAGCAGCATTTCCACCAAGCAAAAGTGTCAGACGATCCTTAGAGACTTTGAACCCAGGCTGTGATTGTTCTTTTTTCGCCAAGTACGTTTTGGTAGGCATTCGTTTCCAAAACAGCCCTGTTTCATCTCCATTTATAATTTGTTCGTCAACATAGCCACCATCTTCAATAATTTTTTTTCAATTCAGCGGGATATTTGGCTGCTGCATTAACGTCCGCACTTGCACTTTCACCTACAATTCTAACGTTGTAGATTCCAGTTCGTTTTCTAAATCTGTCAAACCATCCAGAACTTCCGGAAAATGTTTCTTCAGTTTCCCTTCCAGTTTCGGTTTCTTGCCGTTTTGTTTGGACGGCGGCAAACAGAGACACAGCCTTCGTTTTTATTGTCATTTGACTTAGAGGAATGCGCTTTTGATTGCAATCTTCAATCCAAATAGACAAAAGACGTTCCATTTCAATCATTGCAGGGCTTCGGTTTCTTGTTGTCTGCAAATTTGATGATGAAGTAGCACTTTGCCCTTGTTCTTTATATAGTTTCGAATTCTGAATAATATTGCGGATGGTAGATTCGGCCATACTATGATCCCGACCTATCTTAGCTTTGGTGGCTCCGCTTTCATGCTTGCTTATTATTGACAACTTTTCTTCTAATCCAATAACTTTTCTCTTCTTCTTTTGACTTTCACCACTTGTACCCGCGGTACTCATTCGTTTAGAATACATGATAATAGATTGGGGGTTGTTTAAAAGCAATGTATGTAAAAAACATAGCGAAACAATGTGCACTGTATGATGGTGACAGAGTTACTGAGGCGCAGACCTTCAGAAGTTCAGCGTGAGACAGCGAGGCACGGTTGGATTTGCGACGATGCGCATACTTACGCACGAACAAACAAGCAAAATTCTCGGGTACCGCATTAAATCGAATTCTACACGCTGTATTTGAACTTTTGGTGTCAAACTATTAATCGCACTAAATCGAAAACCGCAGTAATCGAACCCGCAGTAATCGGGGTATTGCTGTATAAACATTTATGCCAACGAGACATTTAATGTTCCAGATGCAGAGTAGTAGGTTACACTTCTACAGTCTCCAACCCCCTTCCTACAGTCTACAGTCTTTCATCTTAATTCCCGACTACTCCACCTCCCTTCCTCTGCCTCCGCTACTATTCCCAAATTCCCAGCACCCTTCCTCCTGCTTCATGCATACCACAAATCATGAAACTCAAACACTCTATCTCTAACAAACCCCTCCCGTTGCAAACAAATATGACGGTACAACGCCAATAAAGCAAGCAGAGGAAAGCTGCTATTGCTAAAACAGCCTCACACGCACTTCACTCCAGATCAAGTCGACTTAGTACCGTGCAGCGAGATGTACGCAGCTTAAACGGTATTTGCTATACTGTCGCCAACTGGGTACTAAACTGCCTCGAGCTGACATCATGTTACTCTAATCCACCAGCTTACACACTTCTAACAATAGACTTCGCATCGCAGGCTACCACACGTACATAACTCCACAAGCACTGCATCTAGGATCAGTGATCATAGTTAAGTAGTCTATACACCATTCCCTGACAGACACACAAGACGACTCATTTCTACTCTGCAAAGGAAACACATGCTCTGGCCAGCCCTCATAACTGAACAAACACATCTCACTCCGAGCTCAATACACATGTGTACCAATTGCTTTGTTATCGAAGATCATATCACTCGTAAATGTAGAAGGGAAAAGAACTGTTCGAAGTGTAATCAAGTGAATCATGTGTTTAGAGAGTGAAGAAATGAGGTAAAGAAGTGCTCGAACTGCCAAATGCAAAAAATAGCTATTACTATGAGTTATCTTGCAAAAAGGCAACCAATAAAAAATCAGAAATAAAGGGCACTGGCAAAACAAAATAAGGAGTTCCTGATCTAGGCACGGGCAGCTAAAACACCGGCCTCCACAAGAAGTTCTAGGTCTCCAAGCAGTACCAGCACCGGTGGAGAATTGCGTGGCATATGGGAAAAATATAGCAGAGAGATCATGCCAATGAAAATGTGTGCTATATGGCGACTATTGCAAAACAGGGATACTTCTCGAAGTAATCCACACGAAAGTGGTGAGGAGCAGTGAAAGGAAGACGTTGTGGTTAACTAAGATTTCCTTTTCAAGAGACTTACTGAAAAGCAAAATAGTCGAGAAAAAGGAGGTTGAAGTAGAGAAAGAGAATATGGTGGAGATTATTGCTGTAGAAGCTATTAAGAAATAGTTCAAGAAGAAAAAAATAAGAAGAAGAAGAAGACGCAGGCTATGAAAGACTCCAACTCAGAGGCTTCACTTTTCTATCGAAAATTAAAGAATGTCTAGAGGAAGAGGTCCCAAGGAAAGATAAAAACGCTAAAAACAGGAACATAAGGCAATTACAGAAAGTAGTTACAGAAAAAGAAGAGGAAATCGAGAATGAGAGGTTGAACAGCTTCGTAGATGGCCTGGGAGAACCCTCTTTGCCTTAAACAAATGTGTTGGGTAAACTCCTATCTATGTCGAAGTGATGTTGTTACTGAATACCTCGTCCGCCCAATTACCAACGTGTTTGGGCTGAGTCATCTTCCGTTCCCGTCTCTTGCCTTTCACCTCCTCCCAAGAACAGATAAAATATCTAAAGCCGCTCATCATATTTTTAGTTGTTGAACTCAAACAAGATTCTCTCAGTCATTTGTCACTTCTCTTTCTATAAAACCATCAACCCTCTTACAAAGTCAGATTAAGAAGAGTTGGTAATTTATGTTGTTTAATATAGACATGATTACACTTACATTCATCTTTGGCGACAAATTAAGGTAGTGAAACAAGTCGTATCAGTTGAATGTTCTAATTTATTCAATGTACTTTCAAAGATGGTTTAATATCTCTCATTTAATGAGAATTGGTGAGAGAAAAACAAAATGTACGCTATATTAAATTATTTTTTACTTCGGATACAAGCAATTAGAAAGTTTATTTGAATTCAATATCAATAACCTCTGGCATGTGATATGTCTTGTTAAATGACACACAAAAAAAATCTTAATAATGATTTTTCTTTTGAAGTCTATTGATAAAATTTCAGGGAGCCTTAAAGTTAAAAAAAATATTTAATTTGCTATTCTTAATGTTGTTATTGGTATTAATTTAAGTAAGACTGATGGTTCTTATTTACGAGGTAAACACACAAGTCCCGTTTCTCATAAATTTAATTTATGAGGCTCATTCACGCAAACTTTTAGTTGAGAGCAAGAATGACCCTCGAACTATCTTTCGTCTCCTCTCTCGTATTTCCTCACCTAGCCCCATTTTCACCACCAACCCCCTCATCAACCCCTTTGCTCTTTCGAAATTTTCCCTAATAAGTTATTAACATTCGCGTCGTACTACCAAAGTCGTCTGAACAAGCCCAAGCTGTTCTCTCCGACCATACTCCATTGCCACTTAACGTCCTCACTCAGGCATCCTCTGAGGAAGTAAATGCCCTGATCTCACGCTCTAACAAATCTGGATGCCCTAAGGACGTCTTTCCACCCAAACTCCTCCACCAAATTCTCCCTGCTGTCCTCCCACTGATTCTTGATTTCTTTAACTTTTCTCTTGCCGCACTGGTAGTTTCCTCATCCTTCAAACGTGAGTCAATTCGTCCTCTCCTTAGAAAAAACACATCTTAACACCTCTAAACCATGTAGCTATCGCCCTATCTCACAGATTCAATTCCTCTCTAAGATCTTCGAGAGAGTGGTTTTCTCTCCCCTTAATGACCATATTTCTAACTGCAATATCGATGAAACGTACCAATCGGAGTTCAAAGCGACGCACTGTGCTGAAACTGCTCTTTTTAATGTTTCAGACAGTTTACGTAGAGCAGCCGATAGTGGTCGGACGTCTATTCTAGTCCTCCTAGACCTCTCCTCTGCTTCGACACCATCGACCACACTGCCTTCTTTAATCGTCTTCTCACTTCTCTGATTCCGTCAGTAATCTTGGTGTTATTTGCAACGAGCAACTCTCGTTTAAACCGCACATCCATCGTATGTGTAAGTCTTTCCTCGGTGTCTTCCGCAACTTTTGACGTGTTCGATCCCATTTTGATCGACGAAGCCTTGAGACTGGTATCCATGCCTTCGTCACCTCACGCTTAGACTACTGCAATTCTCTTCTAGTAAATCTCCCTTCTTCTTCACTTCGCCCCTTATAACTTGCTCAAAACTATGCTGCCCGGCTCCTCCTTTACCTATTCGCTTCCGTACGCACTATAGAATTATTCTCATCACGTATAAGACCATAAATCTTGAGGCTCCACCTTATCTCTCGTCTGCCCTCTTCCCTCGTCAAACTCCTTGTTCTGTCCTTTGCTCAATGGGTGACCGTTCCTTCTCAGTCTGTGCTCCTAGACTCTGGAATGCTATTCCTTCCGAAGTCCGATGCTCTCCCTCCCTTGTTACTTTTAAACGTCTGCTGAAGACTACTCTCTTCAGAATTGCCTTCTCTCCCCTGTTAACTTTATCTACACTCACTACACAACTAGCGCTCTGGGAAGGCTAACAGCACTGAAGGGAGCGTTATAAATACCTATTATTATTATTAATAATATTATTTCTGATTAACATATGAATATTTTCAGTGCTCTGCTAACTTAAGAATGGCACTAAAATGAGTTTTAATACTTAAAGAAAATTGCATCATAGAAGTATCAAAATTTGAACATTATAAAACCCGTTTCTTATGAACGTTTACCAATTTTTCGGTGAAAAATATTTTCAAATTCTCCGAAGCCAAAAATAATTTTAAATGAAGCTAGCACGCTAACTATCGCCAAGCAATCAAATTTATTTATCTAGTACAATTATTTTTTTAAATTTTCTCCACTCTTTCGCTTTCTAGTTCCTAGACGATATTAAATACTAAGTTTGTTGAAGTAAGGTTTAAATTGAAGAAAAAGAATTGTAAGTTGTACGTTACTAGGGGATAACGCATAAATATTATTGTCGTTTGCATGGTATATTTGAAATACAGTTGGACAATGGTTTGAAATAAAAAAGTGCCAAGAAAGTCTTAATACTCTACAATTAGATGTAATCAATTGAAGGAAATGTATCGGATTCGCCTTTCTTAATCAAATAGGATATGAAATTCAAGGTAAAGCAATTCAAATCATGTCCAGATTTTCCAGCCTCCAGGATGGAGACTTTGGTGGCTAAAAAGGCAAGAACCTCTCTGTAAGCAATGAGGATGTACTTTGCATCTATTCTGAAGATACATATTCCAAACCTCGAATCATAGTCATTTTATTACTTTTGTATACATAATTGGGATATTTATAATTTCGACTTTACTCCACTGAAATATTAGCTTTGTTAAAATTGAAATATTGCTAGTCTGGAAAAATTTATCGCAGGTCTAAGATATATAGTAGGTAAGTAATCTTAGTAGGATAATTCTCCTAATTAGTTACTATAGATTAATGGTCTATTTGATATATAAACTGGTTATAAGTACTGTCCAATGGACCTTAGTCAACACACACATAAACACAACACTTTATTCAAAGAATTGGCCTTCATTAAGAGGGGAGGAAATTTTGTTTGTTACTAAATATATTCAAATTTATCATGTTACCTTAATAGAAGATTCTGTTGAGAATATTCTATCACAAAATTACGTTGTGTTACGTATGTTTGTTATCTGGGTTGGTTAAAATGCTCCACCAAGAAAAGCAGCCTTCACATTTGATGAAATATTATTTTCGTTTGCATGGTATATTTGAAATACAGTTCGACAATGGTTTGCAATAAAAAAAGAGGAATAAAGAAATATGAGAAAATAAATTTAATTTTTAGTAGATAGGTTTCAAGTCAGCTAAATAGGGAATAAATTTTCTCATTCCGTTTACATTGTATAAAAATCAGGATAGGTACCTCAGAATATTCAGTGTACTGCTGATATATGAGGCAAGAAGTCTCATCGAAACTAATCCTATACTTAGAAGAAGAAAAATCCCTATGTAATTTCTCCTTGATTTATCAGCGTAAACAGTATACTCCACAGACTAATAAGAAATAATGTTATAATATAAAAACAACTAAAAATGGAAAGAAAATTGAAACACGTAAACAGATCGCCACACTTACAGCTCTACATGAACTATTTATTACCCATACACTAAAAACACTACAAAAAATTTCAGTGTCGAGAAAAAAGCATAGATATCATGTTTATTTTATTATGAAGTTGAGTGGATTGAATTCGAATTTGATAATAAATTTTACCATTACGTAACATTTTCTTCTAAATTACTGATTTAATTGTTATGCAATTGCTACCGATTTATATGATAGGATAAATGTGATTCGCTCCCAGAGTCAGATTAAATGCGTCCATTGTAATTAATTCATGAATATATAATGAATCATCATGTTTTTTTTAGCATTATATAATGTATTAACCTACATTTTAGTATTTACTTCCTCGTTTTCAAGCGTATCAGGTATGTCACACTTCAGGTCTAAGCAGAAGTCCGTCAGCATAGCAGGATTCCATTTCCCTTATACATGCTCTACATTTGGATGGAACTTCTCTCCATGTTCATTAATCACATCTCCTGCATCCCTTGGAAAGACGGACATAAGAGAATGAAGAATGTGTATCTTAAGTGACATATTGCATGCAAAATCTTGATAACACTTGATTAGGCTCTCCACTGTACGCTCTTGCTGGAACCCTTGGTGCTTTTCCATAAGTCCTTTGCATGGAACTTGAATGTCGAACTGCTAAATAGAACATATGGATACATGATAGATTTCTTACATTTTCTGTTGCGACCTGCCGTCAAATAAAATATACTCAGACTAAAAATGTATATTACTAGCTGTAATCACTTTCAGAAATAGTGGAAGTAAAACATAGTATGCTTTTTGATCATTTTAATTGATACATCTCTTGAAAATATATAAAATTATATCAAAATCCGTTTATAACTTATAGAGTTGTCAGTTTAGGCCTAATCCTGTTTGGTCCTACGGAAAGATCAGTGTATTTAACGTAAGTATGATGGTAATTTACGAGAAACTGGAAGATGACAGAAAACACATTGAAAATCCACCTTGAATATCTGTTAAGCAGAAGTAGCAATCCGCTAAATGGTCCTTTGGCTCTCTCCAAACCATTGGCACGCTAAACATGAGGCCTGGCCTTTTGCTTTTCACCCAGGCAGAAAGGAAACTTGTACACCTGACACAATACATGTGAGGTACCCAGCCTTTTTCCTAGGCACCCACTTTACATTCATAGTACAGCTCATAATGTTTCTAAACATGTTTAGTCAACTGTGTCTTGTATTGTCTTAATGTAACTGATCCACATATATGCCAGTAAATGCCTGGGAGATTTTTGCATTCTCTAGCCATTTTCGCTATTTTGCATTTTGCATTCTAGCCATTTTGCATTCTCTAGCCATCTCCTGTAAATAAAAAAACACTGTAGTATGTGAAAAATAGTATAAATAATAATAGCAACAAATTGTAAATGTAAAGGAAAAAATACGAAGCATTTATAGTAAGTTGCAAAATTATCAAGTGTTATGTAAGTGTTACCACGGATTTGAACAAATCTAACTTAAAAAATATTTAGTATAATTTCTTAGGTTAGGTTGACAATTACCTTGGGAACACCATATAAAATTATATCAAAATCCGTTTATAACTTATAGAGTTGTCAGTTTAGGCCTAATCCTGTTTGGTCCTACGGAAAGATCACTGTATTTAACGTAAGTATGATGGTAATTTACGAGAAACTGGAAGATGGCAGAAAGAGATGGATATTATATTTTTTATTTACGTAAAAAATAGCCATAGAAAAGTTTATTGTCATTTCCTGGTTTCTTTTTCATTGCTGTACAGTGTAATTGTAGTTTCAAGGTTCCCCGAGTTTTCTCAGTTTCGTTGCCAACTTGGGTATTTCTGGGCCAAGTCTCACCATGTGCCGGATACTTGCATAATCTCACTATCCGGTCGGATTTTTCGACAGGATATTGAACCATACATGCATTTTCATAGTGCTTTTTGTTTGAGCAAATAGTTTTAATGATACTATCATATTAATATTAAGTGGCACGTAGTATTTTTTGTAATATATATTATAAAATTTATAGATATACTTTGAGGGAAATTCCTGCCTGATAACTAGGAGAAATACGGAAAGATAAGAGGAATTTTCACAATTTACGAAAAACCACAAATCTATTCTAATGCCATTCCAGAAAATAAAAAGTTCCAAAAATTCAACAAGAACTCAAGCATGATTTTGTCTCATGTGGTATTTAACAATAATATTCAAATTTGTTCGCTTTAGCTACATACCTATTTATTAGTGACTAGTGAATGACGTTTACTGGTGAGGGGGATAACATAATCTAATCATCTGACAAATGTTACTAAAATTCAAGTTAAAGAAGTTACTGTGGTTTAGATCGGGGTCCAAATAAATAAAGAGATTATAAAGGTCTTTCTAATAAATCGGCTGCGCGGGAAAACCTTTACCTTACCATAAGATTGAGAAATGACAACAAATAGCAATGAGTCGAGGGAAATTAGAAGGAAACTTTTAGTTCTCATAAGGAGGAAGTTGGAGAAGGACGGACTTGTTAAGATCTAATTAAGTGGCACGTTTAGATAAATGAACTCTTCCAGGAAATGCAGTTTTTCTGATATTAACATTAAAAATTGCACACCAGATGATAGAGTTTAATTACTTAGATTAGAATTAAAGATTATTTATAAAAAACGATAAGTAATTTAAACAATTTAATGGTTTGATTTCAATTTGAAATGATTATCACTGAAAATTTTCTTCTCAATTTAACTGCCAAAACACATTTGAGTTTATTTAAATTCATTTACCTGTTAAGTATATACAAGTTAATTTGATAATTAACCAATTAATGAGATTGATCCTTCTCAATTTGATAGAATATACTATTTATATTCATTCGCTATATTTATATTACAAACTAAATTCGCTACTAACAACTGATTTTACATATATATATATATATATATATATATATATATATATATATATATATGTCGTATAATGCCCCTTTTTGATCACTCCACTTCTGACACCACTTTTATGGTGGTATACCTGGTGGTGTGATGTACTTCTTTAATGAATTAGGCTTTGGTCTAAGAGTGATAATTTTGATGTCTTAAGGAAGAGCCGCTTCAACACGTAAGGATAAGGGGAAACACACAGGAATTATTTTCAAATAAACATATATTTTAAATTTACACACTTAACTATGAAAAACAAATAGTAATCACATTTAAATTTTCGTCCTAAGCTAAACTAGACTACCCCGGTTGATAGCTAGGCTTATTACAATGTCTACGCTAACAAAAAATAAACGAAGAGGCTAAGCGTAAATATACCAATTACCAATTAGTATTTTTATCGCAACCCTTTTTGTTTATCGTTAATCATTAAATTAAAGTACCTTTTTTACCAACATATATGACCGTGGTTCACGCACAATTGTCTCTACTTCTATAAAATCGTGCAACGTACTAACCTCATACTGTCGCAATATGAATATATAAATGTTCTTGCTAACTTACATGAAAGACATGATAAGGGGTTGCCGGATAACGCTGGAGGGCTAATCTCGCGCTTTGCAGTGTTGCCGTGGTCGATGATTGAATTTCGTCGAGGTCGGATGGTGGATTAGAGGTAGTGCGAAGTCAACTTCTTATTGCAAATTTGCCTCAGGTTAAGTTAAGAAGATGGAGAGAGTTACGGTGCTCTTCGCTCCTAGAGTCTTCTTCTGAAAGATCTTTACGCCTCTTGGTGTCTGATTCTTCAACGTAGTGTCCACCTAGATTTGGGGGGATTCAGTGAGATTTTTACCGTAATTAAAGAATGGAACCTCGAGGGGCTGGGTTCTTCTCCTCTCACTCTTACGGAGCTTGAGATGTGAGAGTCACTCGAGCGTGAGCCAGTTTAGGTTTCTCCAGTCAGACTTCTTCTAAGACTGTAAATAATTCTTCGGTATGGTAGCGATACAAAACTGGACGATTTATGTTAATTCGGGGCATCAATTTTTTCAATCTGATCCTATCGTTTCTCACGAAAATCGTCTTGTCGGGCTGAAGGATCGATCTTCACGAAATGAACCTTCTTCTTTCTTATCGAATTCTCATCCTTCTTTTTCTTTCCGGGGCTTATTTATAGGCGCACCACCACCCCATCTAAAGGGAAAGTGGCGAGACCACAGAGGTAAGCGCGAATGGTGAGTTTGGATTTAGTGAGAGCGGGAAGTGCACAGGTTTGCACTGTGGTGCCCAAGTCGGCTTGTTAACTAGAGAGACTCTCAACCGCCACACTCCTTGGCGTACCTTTTGACTAACACCGTTTTTTGGTGACATAACCACGGGTTTACGCATCTCGTAGGTAATTGGATCGTTGGGGCGTCGTTTAAGGGCCTAATGTCGTCGCCTTAACACAGATGGTTGCTCCAACTACCTAAGCGACGGGGGGATCAAACAGGGTAGGCAGTTATTGTCTTTCGCCGGCTACCCTTCCCACGATTCTCCTCATGGGGCTCGCTGCTCCGGCTTTCTCTACAAGTGGAGGGGGGAGGAGTTTAAGGTATATGTCCACCTGGCCCTCCGAAATGCTTTATGTAGGCATTCTCTACAATATATATATATATATATATATATATATATATATATATATATATATATATATATATATATATATATATATTTATATATATATATATATATATATTTATATTTATATTATATATATATATATATATATATATATATATATATATATATATATATATATATATATATATATATATATATATATATATATATATATATATATATATATATATATACTAGTTGGTTTTGTCTCCATGGAATACGGAGAGAAGTAATATTATCTTAGTAAGTTTTAATGAAATAATTGAATGCATATTAATCCCAAAGAATCCCATAGCCTGAGAGGCTATAACGATTTTTTATGATAAGAATTCTATATCATGTCGTCAATTTAGGGGCTTGAATTACGTAGGTTTTACCCGTCTTAAAATCATTTATTACCCCCATGACGTAAAATATCAAAAAAATTCTTTTATTTAAAATTGTCCTTCGTTCATTGCTTTGCTTAGAAGTGGTATAGGAGGAAAATGCAGAGAAGATAGGCAAACGATAGAAACATGATATTTGAGAGAATGTTCGCCATTAAAGGAAAGGACCATATTTTTTAGGAAACGGGGGAAAAGGGAGCATCTGTGATACTAAAGTTAAGAGAAGGAATAATAGTTTTTTCGCGAGCCACACACGATAGAGTACCGACCATTCTGTAATTCTTTGGTCTTGTTATGGATAATTTTCAGATATATGTTGAAGAGCCATTCAATGATGATACTATTAGATCATCATTGTCTCAGCAAATTAGGCAGAGAAAAAGGATTGTATGAAAGTCTTACACAATTTAATTTGTGTTCTTTTGAAATTGTTTAGCTTTGTTTCTATGTAATAACAAAGGTTTCGAACTTCTATGCTCCATAGCATATTTTCCTAACAAGTGACCATAAAGAAATATATAGATTGATAAACTAACGAGATGGAAAACCCCGCACCCCACCCTGCTCAGCCAAAGAGACAGTCAGTCTGTTGTTGACCATATTAGGATTCGGAGAGGTGAAAGACGACGATCACAAGCACCGTGGGATAATGGTTAACCGTTTTCTTGTATTAAATTTATCTATACCATGAAGAACTTTACACCTATGAAGTAAATACATCTGTAACAGAGCAGACAGAGGATGGCTTCGTCGTTACCAATAACTAAGACGTCGAATAACAGCAAGGCTGAATGGTAATGGAGTTACTAGATATGAAAAATCGCCCGACATCTGTATGGTTTAAGTTTACATTAATCCTGACCTTTATGGTTTTTAAGAACCTATGGTTGTTTGAAATTTTTAAACAAATTTTAACGTGGTTTCATTCCAGGTTTCTGATAGACCAAGTCGTAGTATAAGAATAGGTAGAGAATATAGATACAAAACGAAACGGACAGAGAACGGATCTATGCAAAACACCAAAACGCCTCCATGTTGCCAAATGGTCATACATATGTAGTTATTTATCAATAATAAACAGCAAAGAGTGGAAAGTACGAGCAGTAGCATTTAAATGATGTTCTGGAGATATAGAGGAATTCATCGGGATGTAGAAGAGGTATAATGTTATGAACACCAGAAAATGCTTGAAGAGGTCAAGTACAGGAATAGATGGCTCTCACGCTCCGGCTACATGACTAAAGCGGTCCATTACATGTATGAAATAAGTTTAATGTTGTGGCTTGCCTAAAAACAAAATAGAAATAGTGCAACTTTGTGGAAAATGACGCGTGATATAAAACCTTTGCTTGATCAATCATTCAAGGTCTTTCGAGACTAATGGTAGTTAACCCTTTGACACAGTTACTCTTCTCTGTCATCTCAATTTGTTTGTTTTTTTTAAACTTTGCAGTATTTGATTTAAAACTGAGAATTATGGATGTTTTTGTTCAATTTTGCTCCTCTAATAAGCAAGTAAGGCACGCCGATTTAAATGGGCTCTTTGGAGCAGTTCCTCTTGGTGTGACTCTCAATTTCAATCATTGTGCATTGATATAATAAAATTTATTAAAGGATATGGATTAAATGATAGAATTATGTGTTGAACCATCTTATTTAATATATATATATATATATATATATATATATATATATATATATATATATATATATATATTTGTGTCGAGGTATTCCTGTGTAGACTAGCTCGGCGCATAGGGTCATACACAAGCACGGGCGGAGAGCCGACCAAAGGACGCTTGAAATATATTCTGGGCCGATTAATAAAGAGTGCGATTTACTAATCGTTTGCCAAATTGCAGTTCAAAGGATATATAAAGAACAAGACCCCAAATACAATTTTAATATATATGAAAAATAGGGCAATTTATATATATACAAAAGGAGAGAATAAATTATTTAATAAAGATAGTTAAATGAATTATATTGATTTATGATATTACAGAGGATAAAATTAATGTTAGCTATAACGAGAGGAATTAATTACAATTTAGCGGGAAATCAAATCCAAAGGTAATTGCGGATGAAGATTAACGAGGTAATCTTGGAATGACAATACAAGATCGCTTTACCTTCAAGCGCAGGTGAATTGGAGGGCGGGGGGGATTGAAAGACAACGGCACAGGCCTTCAAGAAGATACTTCGAGGAATCCTGATGAGGAGGACTCGAAGATGGGGTTTGATTACTTCGTGATGAAAAATGAGATTTTCTCTGCTCCAAAGAGACGTAATCTCAACTCGAGACGATTCTGAAGATCGGCAGTGAGTCTCAGTCTTGGAAGAACGGGAATCTTGCAAGGGTCGTGAGGATGAGAGGGCCGCATAACTCTCCGGGAAGAAGGGGGGTTAATAGCTTTGATCTGTACAGGGGGCAAAGCTTATTAACGAAGGTAGATCTGGTGGTGAGATCTTCGACGAGGTACGACAGGCAGTCTGAAAGGAATGAATGGCGGGCTTTCTGTCTCATCGAGAAATGGCGAACTTTGGGTTAAATAGCCGGGTGGCTGGTCCGATAGATAGCCTCAGAGGCTGGTCGTCTTTAGAGGATTCTAGGTTTCAGTAAAGGCAAACACACTTCGTGATAACGAGTCGGTCTAGACGGTGAAACTTGCCTCGCGATATGGGGGTAGGATTAATGTGGCTACCCTCACGGAGGAAGAGGCAAGCCTGGGTATTCTGGTGTAGAGTTATGATGGCGACGCACAGACTTATTGCAGGATAGGGCGGATTGACGGGTGGCGTCGGAGATCAAATACAGCTGCCTCGAGTGATTCCATTTTGATCTTTACAAACTTCTCACACTAGGCGCACCTGGTTAAGAAAGAAAGAGCTGAAAAGGAGCATTTCTTAGGTGGCTTCCTTTCGCACTAGTGCTTCGAGGGCATCCCCTCACAATTTGTTTTAGAGAGATTATTGTTTCCCAAAAATTATATAGATAATGAAATTATTACAAGAATCTGCCGCGTAAATATAAAGCAGCAGTCTATAATAAATTATGAATGTATATTATGTGCAGGCAATAATAATAAGAGGTTTGACATAGGCTTTTATATCACTTGACTGAAAAATAAACACTCATAATTCTTTGTGTGATAGTTATAAACCACTAGATGTGTAGTGCCACATCACATTTAAAACACTTAGACTTCACATTCTTCTTACACCAACACAATACCACCGTTGAGTATCTTCCATCACAACATAATGATCTTTTCTTTCCTTTGTGTAAATGATCGGTTCAATTCAGGGGCAAAAGTATGTATATGAGGTTTATCTTATGGTTTGGGCCAAAGATTGGGAATTTTCGTCAGAAATTCTAGGTGTAAGACCCCGTGAATCTTTCTCTAGCGATTCTTCCTATTTACATTTGAGCCATTCAGGAAAAGGCTAGACAAAGGAAAGTGCCACACTCGCTTTCTAAATGAAACGTTATAATTTCCCCTAAACTGAACAAACAGCTCTACTTCTCCCATTCATTTGTTGTAAAGCTTCTCAATGTTTGGCTGATAGATTACTACCACTTCCTTCTTCTTTTTTGACCACCGTTTGCATTATCCTATTGAAAGAGATGCACTGTCTTTCTGTTTGTTGCCACCTTAGCACCACTGTTATCATTCCATGCACTAATATCAATCTTTTTTGCTTTTTCATGAAACAGCTCTACTTCCCCACCTCTTTGTGCTTGATCTCTAAAATTGTGACATCCGTGACTCTGTCCTTAGGAATTGTACCTGTCATACTAATATTAGGTTTAGGAAAGACTAAAGAAGAGACAGTGTTGTAAAAACCTTAACAACATATCTAGTGTTACCCTTAGATACTGTTCCTTTGACCAATCCATGGACAACAGATTCAACCAGACGCATTCCTAACTTAAACCCAGGGTATTTTCTTTCGCAAAGCAGAAATTCATTATCATCCTTCATTAGATCATAGTCACCTTAACTTGTAGCCAAATTTCACCGACTTTCCTCTAATGAATTGTTTGAAACTATGTCACCCCTAATATGGTTCCATGGCTTCCTCAATAACCCAATTCATAGAAAATAGTTGAGCGATATCCATGAAGAGTTTGTTGAAATGTTAAAAATCAGTGGGAATCTTAAAGATTCTATCATCCGAAGGCTTTTTTTGGTTGTCCATAAGGTGCAGGCTTCGCACAATCTCATTAAATTTGTTTAGTGTCATTCCACTCTGAGTTACAGCAAGATTTTGGGCGACCATCTGATTCGCCTAATGCGTTAATCGGCTTAGAACTGGGTTATAACCTTAGAGAATAAATAGGCCAAGTACCTGATGCAGATCTTCTTGGGTAACACATAAATCTTTGATAAATAACCTCAATCAATTAATGGTCTTAAAAGTATCTGAATATATCCACAGTCTACGGAAAAAAGGTCTGCCGCATGATCATCACACCCAAACCCTTCCTGCTCTTAAATAAATTATGCTCTCAATGCAGAAGAAGGCTCAGTGCAACTGTTTCGGTTTGTCAAATTTATATGGGTAGAGTTGTGCCAGAACTCTTGCTCCACAACAGCTATTTCCTCACTACTGTTGTCTAGATTAGATCCTTTTCAATCTTCTGGAGACTTCAATGCACTTTCGACGCCTGTACAATTTTCGGAGTGAAGTAATGAAAACAGGTGGTTGACTGCCTCTTCAACATCTCTTAGATATCAGAAAGAGCAAACACATGTTCATAAGAAGGAAAGCAAGAAAAAGGATCAGGTCTAAAACGAAAGAATACATTTTAATATTGAGAAAACACTCAGTTATTATAAACTTTAGTAACGAACATTTATTTAGGATCCTAAATGTATATTTATATACATACTGACTCTTATACATAATAAAAATAAGGTAACATAAGCATTGAGAGTGAACAAGTATTTTGATTCAAGTATTCCCATTTTGCTGCAGTGCACTGACTTTCCTCTACAGTGCTCATACAATGGGCATCATATTTTAACGGATGATAAAAGTGACAAAATGTGGTTTATCCTCAAATCAATAATTTCACACAATAAAACAAGTCTTTATGTGCCCTATTTACCATCAGTCGCTACAAGAAGTTCTACATGCAGCCATGTATAGGCAATAACTTAGCCAAGTCCAGACATTGTGGTAGAAGCAATGAAGTAGGTATCCTTTCTTACTTCATTTACTTGTTGTTTGCAAAATGTTTTACAATATTAATCCTTACAGATTGCAACCAAAAGAACGTAAATTGTTTAGTATTCTTAGAAAAAATAGGGCCTATTTAAATGGGCGCTATTCGTTCCTATGTTGCGAGTGGTAGATTATCAGGAATGTTTGGGTTTAACTTAAGTTTGATAAAGATAGATAGAAGAGCAGCATGTTGGTAATCCGATGGTTGCACTCAAAACGAGATGATATATCTGGCGGCAGATACATGGCGAGAAATACTTGAGAAGTGTATAGCTATTTGTTAAAAAGAGATAAGGGGGGTGTTAATTCATTATTGGTCACTAAAGTGATACCAGGTGGCAAAGAATAGATGCAAGAGTTTTGCAAGAACGGATATGAACTATCTTCTCAATCAAGTGAGAAGTTAATTCAGCAAAGATAAGAATGGAAAGAAAATCGGACATCAGAGGTGAAAATATTTTGTAGGAAGTTTTAACAATGTGCGTGACTTGTTTTTGTTATATGAACGGATATGGAGTGTTTTGGCATGAGGGGCCATATTTCTTGTGGTCTTTGTATGAGAGGTTTCACACTAGAAGCCTCTTGTATTATTTCCGTCAGGGGCACGGAGTACTGCCTAACATTATAGGTTTCAAAGCCAGAATCACACTAGTTGACGAGATTTCCATCCTCATAACCGACTTTAACCCAGTAACATCGTGCATATTAATATGACAAAAACACAGCCGTAATCACAAGCACATTTACAGATAAAACTTCGAAACATTTATTATATAAGTCGAATTTCAACTGAAAGAAGTCGAGGAAGTTTCGCTTTACATTTTATGTCCTATTTTTCATTTATATTTAGAATAAAACGTGTTTAAGATGAAAGGGAGATATGTTAAATCTTTTGGTATTTATAGCATGCAAAATTTTTTTCTCGAAAACCTGGTGCAATTTGTATATCTAGTTCAGTCTAAAACCGGAAAATCTTACCCAAATCTACATTTTGTTAGAAATAGTCGTTTAATTTCCATGCAAATTCACATAAAATTCTTGGAAATCTGCTTTTTATACTGTCCCTGTTTAATTTCATAAAACACTGATAAAAAGGTAATATATGTTTAAAGAATGGATGGGTTCAGGTGTAGACAACGATAACTCATAATTTTCAATTTACACGTAAAGAAATGTAACGCATGTATTACCAGACTGTTTTACTTGTATTGTAGGCACTAATTGATTATGTGACTCTTTATCAGGATGGCGAGACAATTTAAGGTAGTCTAACTTTCAGAGAGGGGCTAAAACTGGTTGTAATCGAAAAGATCATCCTAGGGAAGATCGCACAGAGCGATAAATATTAATGAAGGAGCATGAAGAGACACCAAGCGGTATTTTACGTCAGTTGTCACTGAATCCGAACTCTCTCATGTCGTTTGAGAGAGAGGACTAATAGCCCGCTCCCCTTCTAAGAACCCATCATAAGTAGAAAGAGTAAAGCGACTCTGATAGACTGACAATAAGAAATAAAACATGCCTTATATGAAAGAAAATGACCAATTAACGCTTTAAATGGTAAATACTATAAAATTCATGAAATGCTAAGTTAACCAAGCAGGGAAAGGACAAAGTATATTTAATTTCGAGGAGATA